>JARQOC010000010.1:29492081-30092081 GCA_033576535.1 Allobates femoralis | reverse complement strand
CACCTAATCAGGTAGCTCTCCTATAGCTCAATGTCCAACCCTGAAGAAGCCTTCAACGAGACGTGGAGATTTTCCAAATGTAAGACACCCTGCTGCATACAGCCATTTGGGGGCTCTTGACACACAAAGTGTAGAAGAGGTTAGAGGTGGGAATGCTTCTCAGGGATGTTTAGGAAGTACTTCTTTTACCTGAAGTATCACAGGTGATATAGGGAGACTTATAGACCAATCCTATGGCCAAAACTGATGGGGGAAGGATTTTTTACTACTACATAATTAGCCATTGGGTGAGGTCTTTTGAAAAGGCAGTCCCTGAAATCTAGTGTATAAAGCCCCTGATGTGCCCCAGGGCCATGGGGTACTCGGAACCAGGTTGCGGTGTTTCTGGGGAGGCACAGGGGTCAAGACCCGGCTCCATGACCCTGGGTTCAGCTTCAAAGAGTTTTTTGGGAATAGGGTGGTTTAAAGGGAATATTATTTGTAACTCCATCAGCAGTTTGTGTCTATGAGTGGCCACCGCTGCTGCAGAATCTCGTTTGTTGGTTCCTCAGGTCCTTTACTGGTGATACTGGCACAAAGACAGATGATGTAACTGGGATGTGGCAACCTGGAGCAACTCGGGGTTCTCCTCACCCGGCAAGTTCTGAGGCCTCCCTCCTGCGCGCTCCTAGCAGGTTCCTGCTGCTGCTTAAGCTGAGCTGCGGCCCCTCTCCTGCAGTGTGCCGTATGACAGGCAGCTCGAGTCCTTCTCCAGCCCCACTTCTCTGGGGGCTACTCCTGGGGTCTTCACGCTGCTTTGCCTCTGGGCACTTTGCTGTGGATGGGGATCTTGGAATCCCCCACCCTCCGGTACTGGCTGCCGGGACGTAAGGCCCTGCAGAGCCTCGACTCCGGTGTCTGTTTCTTGACGCTTACTCCTCTGGGGTGAGCTAGACACCACTCTACTCTCCAGGCTCTCCTCAACTTCCTCAGACCCTTGCCTACGGGTCACCCAAGCTAGGTCTCACTCTCCTGGGATGAACTTAGCACTGGTCCAGTCCACAGGATGTCTTCTTCAGCCGTCATAGGAACTGAACTGACTAACTCCGCCCCAAACCAGAATTTAAAGGGGAGCTACCCTGAACCTGGGCTTTGAGCTCCCCTTCAGGCCTGGAGGCAGAAAGGTGTTGTGTGCTTTGGGTTTGCCTGGTGTGAATACCCTCTATTGCTCTCAGGTACGACACTACCCCCCCATCCCCCTTCCCGAGGGAGATAATGACATTGTGGTATCCTGACTCTGGGGTGCCACACCCCCATTCACATTAGATGAAGGTCAGCCGAACTCAACGATTTCAGCAGCCAATCATATTGTGTTTGGGGCCTTTTGACTCTCCTCTGACAAATTATGTTCACTAATAGAAGATTTGTGTAGTTGGAGTTTCAATACCCAATTCTTTAGTTTTCAGGAGATTTAAGCCGTGGTCAGAGGTAACTGGCAGGAGCCTACTCCTCTCTTTCCCTTGAAGGTTTGACCAATAGGAGCATCACTATGACAGTGGGTTGGGACAGAGTAGCGAAAGCGACCGAATTCACCCAACAGCTCCAAAAGCACGGCCAACAAACTACATACAAGGTCTATAAACCATGTTCCCCATTGAGACCTTGTAATGCTCCATAATAATTAGCTGCAAACACACAAGTCTTGTTATTGAGAGGTGCTAGTGATGGCATGAATTAGTGCCTAAAAGGAAGCCTCAATCTTCATTTTCGCTTTGGCTTACTATAGTGGAGATGAAAAAAGGCATTGGAAACCATCCTGTAAAATTGTGTGGACACTCTTTTAAAGAAGACCTGTCACCCCCCTGCAGCATGGCAATGTAAATGCAGCACTGAATGCAGCATGTCTGCTGCATTCAGGGAATGGTGTGTCTACCTTCTACTGTTAGAAGCCATGAGGGCAGTCTCTGTTGCAGGAGCGAGCTCGATTGAAGGGGGCCATTCCCTCCCCCTCTGCCTGTCTGTGCCGCCTCCTACTGTGCTGTTTATGCTTTGTCAGGGCAGGAATCTGGAGCTGACATCAGGACAAATGATTTGCTTGCTGTGTGAGGCAGGTGAGTGACAGAGAGGAGGAGGGCAGAGCCAGAACAGCAGAAGCAGCACAGAGAGGCAGAGGGAATGGCCCGTCAATCGAGCTGGTTCCTGCACCAGGGAATACCCTCATGGCTTCTAACAGTGAGTTTTACTAAGACTATACCTCTGGATACACAGCACACAGACACGAGGGACCTCTTCCCTGAATGCAGCAGACATGCTGCATTCAGTGCTGCATTTAGATTGCCATGCAGCAGGGGGGGGACAGGTCCTCTTTAAAAGGGAACCTGTCTGTAACACTACAAGCTGAGGCATGTGCAGGGCATCTCAGCGCACTTGCACTCTATGGCTCAATTTCTTTTCTCCCTTGTTGTGTCGCTCCCACTTCTTGATGACAGCAGAGACAGAGGCTCTGCTGTATAACTTTACCTTTATTGTACATTAATGAAGAAGCAGGCTGAAGTGAAGAAGAGCCATACACTGCACCACCGGTGAATTTACAAACCTCATTTGTATATATCAATAAAAGCTGAATTTTGGCATAACGCACAACATATGGCGCAGTAATAGCTAAATTTCATAATGTTTTATACTACCGTATCCGTTGTGCTAGGTAGTATTACAGACAGGTTGCCTTTAATAGTTATTGTAGACCAAAACATGGTCCTTCATTTAGGCCCTGACAATCCACCTTTTCACTGTATTGAAACAGAACAATATAGAAGAGTTGACACGAATGTGACGAGCATCGTCTCAGAAATATTACTTAAGATGGCAACATGCATCTTTCTCCAAGGTCAGCGGAAACTGATGATGATTGTATATCAAATGCCATCAACTGCAGCCTTGTCAGCAGTCGCTGCGCTCAGATTTCTCCTGACCGATCGAAGGATTTTCAATTAGAGGAGGCAGGGAAAATAGGGGCACGGTAGCTAAAAATAACAGGCATGGGCTTATTAAATGGCTATGCCTGCCAAAGAACATATTGATTTGGAGAAATGCTTCCATTAGCGGTGACAGGGAAAATGCATCTGATGTTCTCATGTCTTAATTGTAGCATTCGGATCTCCTGAAAACATCCCGATGCACCGGTCAAGAGGCAGAAAGCAAATGACAATCGTCAGGTTATTTACTAATAACATAGTCAATGTGCCTATAGGAAGCCAAGCAGCATGTCTAGTCACTGGGTCACTGTGTCCCCGACGCGCTTCCTAACTTGTCCTTAAAGGGACTGACGTCAGCACATAATGACTGTTCAAACTAAGCTCAGATGCTTGGTGCACCCTTGGATGTGACCAAACAGTTAAGTGCATCTTCCCATTTACTTGTTTTCCCCCCATCTCACCCCTTTTTTATTTTGATTGACAGCTTTGGATTTACATAACTTTTATGGGGTCTATAAGCAGTGCACTGGAGGCATATCAGATTTAATGAGCCCGAGACGGCAGATATACACGGAAAATCAGTAGGTGGGAGGGTGCACTGAACTGTTTAGCCACACAAAGGGTGCACCGAGTGACTGTTCTTGGGTTGAAAATTAATTCCGCTGTGGCAGAGTTGCTTTAAAGTTGGTGTGAGGTATACTGGCAATGTAGGTGGCCGGTATGTTCACATAGACGGAGGTCTGTTGCGATGTGAAACCAGATAGTTTGTCTGGGACTTGTAGTACCAGGAGTCTTACATTATTTTAAAGGGCTGGTTTCATAGGATGTTCAGTAAGTGAAGGGTGGGACTGAACGTCTACATACCTCCCCCATGGGTGTGTCACATCTGATATGATGTGACTCCTTCGTGATCACATGTCTGTGATGTAAGCAAGGTCCTCATCCTGTGAACCACACAGCAGACAAGCAGTCAGAATGGAACTGGCCAGGGTTCCTAAAAGTCAAGGAAGTATCAGAGGCCCAGTGGATCGGGACTCATGACAGGTACCGACACGTAGCAAGTCCAAGGACCTGGTGGGGGATCACTGTATGCCACCTCATTGATGGCAAGACTGGCAGGCACCAGTTTGAAACCCTGCTAAGCTGCAAGAGCAGGTAAATCCTCAAGGGGTCTTTGTGTGCTGACTGGCTTCAGCTTATAATTGTATTCACTGAAGTGAAGGACTATCTGCTATTTACACTTCATTGTGTGAACTATGGTCACGATTGTCGGCTACATAGCAGGAGTAGCGATTTATGTCTGATAATAAACTGGAATGTACTATATTTTATAGAAGACTATCTTTGTGTGCTTGAATTGCGCAGTAAGTGCCACGCCTGACTCACCGTGGCCGGGACTCCGGTTTAGACAGGCTGAAGCTCCTTCCTCCTTGTCACGGGTGGGCCGCGCCTGCCGGTAGTGGGGCTCGGTTGAGTGCAGATCAAACAGTTGAAGACGTCTTGTAGGAACAGATTAAAGGGGTTTAATTTATTTGTGACGCCACCTATGAGTAGTTTCGGTAATCGTTACCGACGCTGCGGAACCTCCGGGGGATGGACAGCAGCAAGATGGAACGCTCCCCACAGGCTGAGCGGTGATCCCCGGAGGCTGGAGCTGCTTAAGATGTTGTGCGGCAGCTGCGGTTACCTTGTAGTGCGGACAGACAGTTCATAAGGAAGCACGGACACAGAAAGTCTCTGTAACGGGTCTTTACTGTAACCAGCAGGCAGTACATGGTATACAGTTACGGGTAGTAGACCGGGTGGACTCAGCAGTGATAGTGTCCCTCAGAGATCCGCAAGTGTTCCTCCATTCTAGCTAAGTGTTTCGCCATTGTCGCCCAGGAATACCAGATCGGGTACGGGGAGGCTGCTTCAATGCCCTATCCAAGATGTACGTTATGGATGTTCTGGGGAGCCTTGGATCCCTCGGTGGGTACACCGCTGGTTAGACGACTGGAAGATGGCTGGTGGTGGGGTGCTCCTGTAAAGCTGCTCCTCCACGTTTCTGGTTCGCGTAGCAGAGGTGAACTGCTGCCAGCTTCGGTACCAGTGAACTGGCTGTGAGTTGTGGGCACGGGAGTCTTTTGGAACCCGTGGTAATGATGCCCGATCCCGGTTGTTGAGGCCTCAGGTGCTGACACCCGACCGGTGACGGCCCGGGGGCTGCACGGGGTGCGGAGCCCCCGCTCCTACTCCAAGTTCAAGTTCTCGACTCTTCTTGACTGTGTCCTAGACTACTCTGTAGACTAAGTGTCTGTTCTCCCTACACACTTCCCTAGCACTCCGCCCACCAGGACCCTGGATTGGTCCTCTGTTCTAGGTGATGCATGCAGGGTTGGATCTCAAAGTTAACTGGGTCACTGCTGTGTCAGAGAATATTGCGGCTGCATTTATGGCTGCAATACCCTCCTGTGACGCACTCGTTGCGGGGCGCCATACGTCCACTCCAGGGTAAGGGAGATACTCGGAACTAGACCCGGTGTTACAGTTCTTTTGCGTTCAGGGAATGTCAAGGTGGTGGCCCAGCTCCGTGGCCCTGGCGGTGTCATTTTAAAGGGTGATTACAGGGATGCTGAGCATTGATCTGGGGTACTTGGGAAAGGGGTATTCGTGACGCCACCAGCAGTATGAGGCCAGTGCAGCCCCCGCTGCTGCAGATCCTCTGGGGACGATGACCGGCAGCTTGGATTGTTTCATTCCTGCGGGCGGGGAAGGGTCCCCAGGGAAGTGGGCAGCAAGTCAGTCTATTCTTGGCTGGTGTTCGGCGGGCATTCAGCACCTCGATGTATCAAGCGGCCTCTGCAGCCGATGGTTGCCGCAAAGAAAAGACTCACACATGTCAACTTGGGTTCTGTACCTTTTACTTCCACACTTTAACCAGGCCACTTGGTGCTCCCCTCTGACAATCTCCGGTCCGGTTGTTTCTCATGAACCGGGAAAGTGTCGTCAAGACCCCAGGTGTTCCTTTCTCCCTCCCAGTGTTCCTTCCTTTCTCTGTGGTACTCTCAGCGCCTCTGGCTCACTTTGTCTTGCTGGTCAGCGCCTCTGCACAAAGAGCTCAGGTGCCAGCAGCCACAGGCATTGATTGGCACGGCTTCTTAGTGCCAGGCCTTAGTATGGCTACCTTCTCTGAGGTAAGCCGGGTCTTTGGACCACTGCTCTCCTTTAAGACCTCATAGCTTCTGGTTTCAACAATTCAGGCTGACAACTTCCGCACCGTGTTCAGGGCCGGTTCCCTATTTCATCCACCAGCCCCTCCGTTCCTCTGTCAGATACGGGCGTACGGGTGATCTTAGCCTTCTTCTGCACCATAAGGGCTCTTTTCTCCTCTACACCCTTCCGTCCTTCCCTCCCGGGGCGAGCGTGACCGTGCTCCAGCCCGCAGGAGCTAACACCTCCACTACCTCTTGACTTTCACTCAGATATCCTACTACTTCGCTGTCCTCCCCTTAACTCCTTTTTCTACGTTCTACAGTGTCCTCCTTTCTAAGATTGGGTCCGCCCACCATCCCTGCCCGGGAAATTACGTGTGTGTTGCGGTGTTGGGTCTCAACTTCACCATCCCAATCCAGAGAACAGGAGTATTACCCTCCCGCTAATGGGGGAGTGTGTGGCGCCCCTCTGGCTAGGTGCCATAGAGAGGTATTGCAAGCTGACAACAAATGTGATATCTTTGTAAGTTGTCAGTTCAGGGTTTAACCTATGGAGTCTGTTCTTACACACACTTAGGACTAGGCCACTAAGAGTATGGGGACCGGCAATTTAGTAGGCCCCAAAAGGGGTGGAGCCTAGGGTAGAGTAGTGGGAGAGAGTGTCAGTTTAGAGACGGTGCTGGGAAGGCAGTCAGTGAGGACGGGCCTGACAGTGCGGTTGACAGGAGGGATCCCCATCTTTAAGTGGGGGCCCAGGACAGAAGGCAACGGGCCAGGACTGGTTGGAGCCAGCTGGTCACGTTGGAGGAAAACACTGGCAACGCGGGAAGCCGAGGTGGTCAGAAGTTCACCTCTGACCGCAGACCGACGAGCTGCGGGCCCTTAGTAACCGGGTTGCCAACAGCACCACAAGGACATCTCACCTCTCAGGACAGAAACCGGTTGAGGGCACTAGTGGTTGTGGACTTAATTCCGGTGGCGGGAGAAATTGTGCGCTCCTGCTGCTCCTGTCCATACCGGTAAGGGACCGACCTGGATGGCTAGTGACATACCGTAGGACTGGCGGGAGAGCGCTGTGAAGGTGGTAGAGACAGGAAGAATAGAACTGACCCCGAAAGACAAAGAGAGAAAACATCTCGAGACTCCATAAAGGGGACCCTGAACTGGCAACATCCACCCGGTAAACCAAACTGTGCCGTATTCCGTTTTACCATCTCCGGTACCTAGTAAAGTGGAGTAAAACTTGAACTGGTCTCCATTGTCTTCCCGCCGGTGCCCGGAGGGCTTCCACACCATCACCTGCAGCTCATCAAAGGGGTAAGAACCATCACTACAACTCCCCTCATCATCCACCGTCATCGCTGACCTGAGGTAATAGCTTCACCTGTGGGGAGCTGTACCATACTCTGCTGCACCCACCATTACCTCAGCGGCCGGCTTACAGCGCCGGTACCATATTACTGGGAACTACAGGTGGCGTCATATTCCCTTGTAAATACTCCTTCCCCACCATCTAACAAATGATGACCAGGGCACGGAACCAGGATCCCGACCACCCGTGATCCCCCATCCAAGAAGCCATCAGTCCCGGTGTCCCAGTACTCCTAGTCCTAGCCGCATCAAGTGCAGTACTCCCGGTGACGGCCAAACCAGTGGGGCGCCACATAAGCGAGCGTCCCCCAACACACTCGGTAAGCACTACCTCACATTGGTAACAATTGTATGCATATTTGTGATGATGACTGCATCATTCCGACACTAGAGACCTCCGAGCACTAAGGACAATGTGAGCAGAAACTCCAGTCTGGTCTAAAAGGTAATCTGACATGGGATTTCACAGTATAATCTGCACACATTATTACCGCGAACTATAAGACTTGAGGAGACTGGTGACCTTACTTTGAAACTCCACCTCAGAATCATGAACTCAAAAAAACTCAATAGATTGATATTGATTCAGATATAAATGAAAAATTTGACCTGTTAATTTTATTTTCTGTCCCACTGGTTCCCAAGAGAAAGCGTTCCAATCCAATAATGTCCAATTTGATTTCTTACACGGACCAATGGTCTATGTCAAAAGTAGGCAGTTCTGCTATATGATGTGCATATGGAATAGTACACGGATCCAGCCACGTCAGATATGACTGGCCCAAGTTGTCTTACAGCCATCTGATGCCGGTCGAATTATAATGTGGCGCCCCTGCGTACAGGGTGGCCACAAGAGGGAACTTAAGTCAAGCAGAGGGTAGTCAGCTTATACAAAAGCACCCCAAAACACACCCACAGAATACAACACCCAACCCGGAGCCCGGGACTCTAGGCGGGCAAGGTGTGGTAGGGTTTAGAGGGAAGTGGGTGGGATATAGTCAAGGTGACAGCACTGGGATAAAAGAGAAAAACCAGGAAGTAGAAGGTAGTAGGCCAGAGGGTGCCGAGCAGCAAATACTAGGCCAGTATAGCTGGGCTAGAGAGGAACATGGCTAAAGGAAGACTTTGAGGAGAATCCCTTCTGGTGCAGAAGTCACACGGGTAGAACAGAGCCTGGTGGATCTTTAGTACAGCAGGGACACTGAAGGCTAGGCCAACACCAGAGCGCTGGCTCTGAGGTGAGTGGAGCTTCAAGCCCAGATCACAGACATCCCAGCGGGGAGGTGCAGATTCCAGGTCTGCTCTCCTAACAAAGTGCTATGAGACACATTGGCATATAGGGCTCAGAGCTTACCTACCCACACCTAGGGGAAGCCAAACAAGAGCCCGAGCGACCTGTCGTACAGCACGCAGGAAGAATTAGAGGAAGAAGGGCCTGAAAGGAGTTAAAACGAGGGGATAAGACTGGAAGGAAGGCTTGACTGCAGGATGGGTACTGGCAAAGAGTAAACTGAGTGTGAACTGTGAACTGTACTGAGAAGAACTTGAGTAAAACCTGGTGAACCCTGCCAGTTTCTCCAGTGTGTGATTCCCTGCATGTTAGACTTTTATACACCCTGTCAAGAGCAGCCCAACCCACGGCGGGCTCATCCATCTGGCTGCAGCACCATCCATCCTCCTGGCAGAAGCAAGCAGCAGCGGTGGTCCCCATTAACCACAACCCGTGGGTGGCGTCACGACAATCCCTGTAAATAACCCCTTTACTTGTGGGCTCGGGACACGGTCCGGACCAAGACCGCTGTGATAACCCCCGTGATACCCTGGCCCGGTATCGAGTACCCCGTCCCAGTGGGCTCCAGAATAACATTTCACTCATGTCTGCTTTACACTTCCTTCCATTACAATATCATAGGAACCAATGCTGTATTAAAGGCTCTCAATAGCACTAATATTTGGGAATAATAGGGCACATCTATCCATGGAGATGGATAGATATAGAATATATCTCTACACACAAACAACTGTGGTGGCCACTGCAGAATATTCCAGGACTATTTCTGAAATTACATGTAGGTGGACTTTCAGATGGACTTGGGATCATTGTCCTGTTGAAGGTACATTGACGGCCATTATTCAGCGCACGCACAGAAGACATGCTGTTTTCGCCTAAGAGTTCAGATTTCTTGATATTTAATGAATCCTTTTTCCTCTCCACATTATGCAATTTTTCAGTGCCATATGAGTAAAAGCAGCCCTGCTGTGCCTCACTGGAGGGCACCACAGAGCCCCCACCGTGCCTCACTGGAGGGCACCACAGAGCCACCGCCGTGCCTCACTGGAGGGCACCACAGAGCCCCCGCCGTGCCTCACTGGAGGGCACCACTGAGCCCCCGCCGTGCCTCACTGGAGGGCACCACCGAGCCACCGCTGTGCCTCACTGGAGGGCACCACCGGGACCCCGCCGTGCCTCACTGGAGGGCACCACCGGGACCCCGCCGTGCCTCACTGGAGGGCACCACCGAGCCCCCGCCGTGCCTCACTGGGGTCACCACCAAGCACCCGCCGTGGTTCACTGGAGGGCACCACCATGGCACAGCCATCGTTCAAGAAAAACATGATTTTCATGCAGGACAATGCTCCATCACATTCATCCAACTACTCCACAGTGTGTCTGGCCAGTAAAGATGTAAAAGAAGAAAAAATATTGACATGGCCCCCTTGTTCACCTGTTCTGAACCCCATAGAGAACCTGTGGTCCCTCCTAAAATGTGAGATCTACAGGGAGGGAAAATAGTATACCTCTGGGGACAGTGTCTGGGAGGCTGTGGTGGCTGCTGCACGCAATGTTGATCGTAAACAGATCAAGCAACTGACACAATCTATGGATGGAGGCTGCTGAGTGTCATCATAAAGAAAGGGGGCGATATTGGGCACTAATTTTTTTGTGTTTTGGTTTTGTATGTCAGAAATGTTTATTTCTAAATTTTGTGCGGTTATATTGGTTTTCCTGGTGAAAATAAACAAGTGAGATGGGAATATATTAGGTTTTTATTAAGTTGCCTAATAATTCTGCACAGTAATAGGTACCTGCACACACAGATATACTCCTAAGAGCCAAATCTAAAAAACTCCACTCCAACTTCCAAAAATATTAAGCTTTGATATTTGAGTCTTTTGGGTTGATTGAGAACATAGGTATTGATCAATAATAAAAAATAATCCTCTAATAATTCTGCACACAGTGTATACATGTGGAGGGTAACATCAAGCCACCGCCATGCTACACTGGAGGGCACCACTGAGCCCTGGCCATGCTTTAATGGAGGGCATCACCATGCCACAACTATGCTTCAATGAAGGGCACCACCATGTCATCCCCATGCTTCATTGGAGGGCACCACTATACCACAGCTATGCTTGTAGATATATACATACACACACACGTGCAGGGTGACATCATGCCACCGCCATGCTACACTGGAGGGCACCACTGATCCCTGGCCATGCTTTAATGGAGGGCATCACCATGCCACAACTATGCTTCAATAAAGGGCACCACCATTCCACCCCCATGCTTCACTGGTGGGCACCACCGAGCCATCACTATGCCTTCAGCTTTAATTGATGTGGATAACGTATCCTGCGTCATTTATAGCCAAAAGAGAATCTGGTGCCTGCACATTAGTATCTTCGGCTCACACGGGCACACTTTGCTTTGCCCTGCTTCAGGAAGAACAAGATGGATAACTGCGCATGCATACATCACTCCAGAATTAGTTACAGTAAAAAAGGAGCCAGAATGACACGTTCCGGGCGCACACGCAGTTAGGTTTCAAGCTCTGCCCGAGAGCTGATGCTGGTAGTGCACAGGCACAAGATTTTTTGGCTCTGTGGATGATGCAGGACGTGTCATTCACATCAATCGAAGTCAGAGGATGGCTTTTGGGGACAAAGAGGCGGAACAGACGTCAAGGAAATAACGCCCATCAGACAAGACCTAAAGCATTTTGGTGGTTTACAGGAGATGGACACATTTGTGTAATGCGGTACAAGCGCTCATAAAGGTGGCGCACTGAAAAACTGATGAGCGGTTCCCTTTAATGCAAGTGAGATGTACGTGAAGCATTGCCCCTATTATCTGAAGTATAAGGTTTCTATCATGTTGAATTTCAGTTATGATTGTATTTTTGGACTTTGGTCTCCCCCCTCCATCTGTATACCATCTGGTCCTGGCCTGCCGAGTTCACCGGCACCATGCAGTCTGCGGAGGAGTATCCCCCCCAGTTAATAACAACAACACGCACACCAAGCCAGGACACCCATTTCCATGAAACGTGGTAGGGCATGGAAGACTAGTATCTCGCCCCTGGCTACTGCCCCCGGCCACGTTACATTTGTTCAAAGCAATGACCCATTTTCTCAACATTTTGGACCTCTCTCAACAACCCAAGGGCATTATTAGGGACCTGTAAGCCATCGCCCTATGAGGAACGCACAAGGACTCCTCAGGAACGCTGCTACAAAGCTGGCTATTGGCTATGCACCACGTTTTCAGCAGGTCACAACAGCCAAAGAGGCTCTACTAAATATTAAAGACGCTTTCCATGAAATATTGGAATAAGGGATGAATCATTTGGATTTTGAATGCATATTCTTTGCCCACCAGTCCAATACATAGCAAATACCTTGAGCATGGTAGACTTTCGTGACCATTTAAAATACAAAACAAAAATTGCAGAGAAAATAATTATCCTTTAAATATTTGACCAATGAAATGATTAGATCAGGGTCACCAAATAAATCTAATATTTAAAATCAAGTCCAATGTACTCACCCTTTTCAAAGTGCCGATTACGTCTTTCAATAGGGCCACAATTTAACCACCTAAAAAAAGAAAAGAAAACTTTTTTTAAACTTACATTTGCAAGTGTTTCACTGTGGGAATATGCCAATGACTAGAGGGTCATAATTATTTTCTTAACTCTGTGTGACAATTAATAAAATAATGGTGCTATAATTATGGCTTAAAGGGAATCTGTCAGCAGGATTTTGCTTAGTAAGCTGAGGGCAGCGTGCTGCAGGAGTCATAAAACATTAAGCACCATACCTTTTAACAGGCTATGTGCTTTTGTTTACTTAAACTAAAGGGATTATTACTCTGGGATTAACATTACAGGGCTACAATGTTACATGCAGGGCAGTCCGACACGTCCCTGCTGTGATTGACACCTCACTGTCAATGCACAATCTCTATAGAGAGCCTGGAGTGGGCAGGAGCAGCTCTTCCAGAACTGCATCAGCCAGTAATCTGTAGAAGGGTATGTCCTCACAGTCCGGAGGAGCTGTGTGTTGGCCGCAGCTCCTCCGGACCTGAGGGAAGCCGCGGTTGGCCGCAGGGAGACCGCAGCCGCCCTGTACTCATTGTGTGCGGCGGGTGTGGGGCGGGTTCTCCCTGCAGTCACCCTACGGGAGCCGCTTCCGACTCCACAGCATGAAATAAACATGCTGCGGAGGAGCAGACTCCCGGAAACCCGCACCGCAGCTTCAAAGACGCTGCGGGCGGGTTACACCTAGTGAGGATGAGATTTCTTGAAATCCCATCCACTATGCTACTACTGTATTACGCAGCGTTTTGGACGCAGCGCAAAGACGCTGCGTCCAAAACGCTGCGTCTCCTGATCGTGAGGATGCACCCTAATACATCGATGGATTCAGGGTTTCTTTGCCTACATTATGTTGCTGTCACATGAGGTGTAGGAAAAACCTGCTGACAGAGTCACTATAATTAGTGCCAACAAATTACATTCTTTGCACTACATTATGCACTCCAAACACTGTTTACATCTTAGTAGAAAGGTTTGAAAATTCTCTAAAATATAAGGTATGGCTTAGAGGAGTCTAATATTTTGGAAGATAGCGGAAAGTATTTAAAGGGAATCTATCAGTCGAGTGAACCCTACTAAGCTATCTACATGGATATAGGTAATAAATGGATGTAGGTAATAAAAAGTAGAATAAAATGATAAAACCTTGGATCGCAGCTATCAAGTTATGCCAGAGAAATTCATGTTATTCTTCTGTGTCAATGATCTGTTCCAGGCTATGGGCCGGACAGTGATCTGCATAAGAATCTGACTCCAAAAGGTTCACTCTCCATCACACAGGCCGACAGGGCTGCAATACTGTTACAATACAGCAGAGCTGTGAGAGCTGCAGCAAATGTGTTTGTAAGAGGACAAAGTTGAGTTCTGGTATCCTACGTTAGTTACATGTCTCAGATTGGTAATGGCCCCCTCTATTAAAAATAACCTCTAGTGCAGATTCTCAGGGAGATCTATGTCTGGCCCATAGCCTGGAGCAGCTCATTTACATATAAGAAAAACATGGATTACTCTGGAATAAGACATCGGATCACAGATATCGAGGTATCACTTTATTCAGCTTCCTATGAGCTACATGCCCATATAGAGGCCTTAGGAAGGTTCATCCTACTGACAGATTCCCATTCAGATGTCTAGCAAGATATACAGCATAATGTAACCTGCAGCTTACACCCCAGTGATATGTTTGGAGCATCGTTTACCTGCGTGGTCTGGTTTTACATAACTCTCCCCCATTGTTTTTCATTGGTGTTGGACATCTACCGGTAATAATCTGATACTGGTTGCACATGAGGCTGTTGGCATGAACAGAAAAGGTCACTGAACTCTTACTAGGATAGAATAGATTGCCTCATTTGTTTTAACGTGTCCCAAAGGGTACCTTTACACGCCGCAACCGCAGCGAGGAATCTGTCCGGCGATATGTCGCCCCGGCACCATCACCGTCAAATTGACTCCCAGTTGTGGCGTGTAATTTGGGAATTTGGCGTCGATAAAAAAACCTGTCGCCTGTTTCCGATTTCACAGCACTGCTCCAAAATCAGAGGCAATCATGAAGGCGACATTCCTTATTTTGGTGTGTGAACGGGCGATAGTGATGGAATCAGCGTCACCTATTGATTTCCCGTAGGCGTGCCAAAGCGTGCTGGAGTCCACGCCCCGTCAGCGATGATTGGTGGTGGCTACTGAGTTCACATTGGCTGACAGTTAACAGGGCGCCATATTTGAAGAGCTGTCCGTTCAGCAACACACATCTTCAACTGCGTCATGTATTAGCCAGCCTTCCAGAGCAGGCTGACCAATCGTAAAGCTGTTGCGTTGTCCAATGAGCGCGTATGGGGCGCGGTGTAAACCACTGTGGCACGCCTATCTCCTCGCAGCGCTGAACATGTATGCCCACATTCCTTTGGGGATTGCGGCGTTTGAAGCGGCGAGGGGAGTCGACCGGATGTTTCCCGCGGTTGGTGTGCCGATTTCCGGGGCGACACATCGCCTTAGGTTGAGGGCGAAATTGAGGCATGTAAAGGTACCCAAAAGGTCCTTAAAGTCCCCGTTACACGGCACGACATCGTGAAAAACATCGCTTAAACATCACGGGTTTGGAGTCGTTCAAGCGACATCGCTAGGACGTCGTTGCGTGTTACACCGAGATTTGATTATGATAAATCGTTGGAACATTGATCGCATATTAGAGAACATGTTCTCACATCAAACGATCCACGATCAGCCAACCTGCTGCATTGTTCTGTGTGACACCGCGATAACGATGTCGTTCACGACTTCGCCCATTCACATCAGT
Source organism: Allobates femoralis (assembly GCA_033576535.1). NCBI lineage: Eukaryota > Metazoa > Chordata > Amphibia > Anura > Aromobatidae > Allobates > Allobates femoralis. The sequence goes on along the minus strand of JARQOC010000010.1, from coordinate 30,076,882 downwards.
GAACAAGTATCGTTCGCTGGGTTGTGTGAACGATAGCTGCTCGCTGAATCGTTGATGCCTCGTCAACCATATCTAGACGTGTGACATCTCACCAACGATCTCAAAACCATGTCCTAACGACCGCGCTCCCGTGAGATCGTTACCGATATCGTTTCAACGTCGTGCCATGTAACGGTACCTTAAAGTGGATCTGTTAACAGATTTCACACATTTATTAACAGATCTCTTAGACCAGAAATGACTGGTGTACTTACTTTGAAAACCCATGTTGAATGGCAGCATAAGGCTATGTTCACACCTCATCATTTAGACGTGACAGAGCTTCGCAGGCAGAGCGGCTTCAGGAAAACGCTGGCACTCGTTCTCATGATCTGGCTTTGCCGTCATACTGGATTCTGGCGTTTATCTCTATGCTGTGAAGAATAATCTTTACTTCTTAGGGGGCCGTCACACGGAACGATATCTTGCCCGATATCGTTTAAGCGATCTCCTTTTTGATCGCTTAAGCGATATCGGGCAAGATATCGTTGCATGTAATCAAGCGATTTACGATGGTAAATCGCTTGATCGTGACATCGCTGATCTGAGGTTCGGTTCTCAGATCTAGCGATGAACGATGCAACGATCTGCATCATCGTGGTGTATGACACCACGATGATCCATCTCCCAGCGACCGCGCCTATGCTGGGAGATGGTAACTATGGTACACGTCGGGTAACTAAGCGACGCGCGGCGCCTAGTTACCCGATGTGTACCATAGTAACCAGCGAGATCGCTGCTCCACATCGCTGGTGAGTCTGTCTGTGTGACATCTCACCAGCGATGTGAGCGATATTGTAAGCGATTGCGCGTGCACGTGATCGCTTACAATATCGCTAAAGATATCTCACCGTGTGACGGCCGCCTTATAACCACTCCAGGGTTTCCAAGCCCTGAAGCTGCTAAATAAGGCCACGTGCACACGCTGAGTATTTGATGAGTTTTTTTACCTCAGTATCTGTAAGGCCTCGTGCACACGTTCAGTATTTGGTGAGTTTTTACCTCAATATTTGGTAGGCCACGTGCACACATTCAGTATTTGGTGAGATTTTTACCTCAGTATATGTAAGGCCTCGTGCACACGTTCAGTATTTGGTGAAATTTTACCTCAGTATTTGTTAGGCCACGTGCACACGCTGAGTATTTGAGTTTTTACCTCAGGATTTGTAGACAAATCCAGGAGTGGAACAATCAGAGGAAAAGTCTAATGGAAACACCTGCACCACTTTAGTATTTAATTATCCACTCCAGGGTTTGGCTACAAATACGGAGGTAAAAACCTCACCAAATACTCAGCGTGTGCACATGGCCTAAAAGTGACATAAGGCAGAACATCAGCATTATGTCCATTCTTTTCAGCGGTTTTGAGATGCTTTTTCAGGCGTGTGAACATAGCATTGAGATGTTAGGCTATCTTAGGCAATGGTATACTATGGGGCAATCCCGCTCAGCATATTCTTTCTAGTGCCAATTCGGCATGAGAGAAAAATTGCAGGCTGCTGTTGGCAGTGTATACCGGGCGCTGCATGCCCAAGCAAGTCTATAGGTGTATGTAAAACATCAGACTGCACTGGGATGACAGCCAAGTGCAGCTTGATTTACGCGGACACAGACAATGGAGAATATCTATTTTCTCACCTGTCCTTAGATTCTTGTACAGTCATTCTTATATGTAAAGCCATCAGCCTCATCAGGTCCAAGATCTATTTAATAATGTATATATGACACCTCTGCGGACCGGTCGCCACTAGATGGCGCAGCAGCCAAGATTTGTAAGTCGATCTCCCCACACATACACCCAACACACTCCTGATCCTAAAGTCTAGGGACTCTATGTCCAGCAACGGGATACCGGGAGGAGCCAGATGGAGGGTGGAAAGTTAGAGAAGGACCCGGTTAGGGGAGGTAACAACACGAAACAGCACCAAGTTCAGTAAGCCAGTCAGCCAAGGGAAGTTGAGGAGTGAAGTCCAGTCAGTAGAAGGAGAGGCGAGAACACCACCAGACAGGACTGCGAGGACACGGACCCGGCGGCCTGTGCCACTATGAGGTTAGCCCGGGTCCAAGGCTGGATACTGTTGTGAGAGAAAGAAGGAGTCCAGGTGCGCTTGAATTAGCGGGGGACACTGTGGGACTGGGCCAGAACCAGAGTGCCGGCTCTGCTGAAGAAGCCAGGATGCTGTATACTCCAAGCATGAACCCCGGAGGGGTGCGGGGTCTTTATATCCCATGACTCAACCTCCGGCGCAGTGAAAAGAAGGCCGTTGTACTAGTGGACCCAGTAGGTCACCCACTGAAAGCCTGTGACCGGTGGATTGTAGCTAGCATGCGGACAGACCGAAAAGGCCCGAAAGAGACACAAAAGGGGGTGATGCAGATGAACCATCTCAGCTGCTTAGACCACTTAAGAGCTGCTAATGTACTGTCTGTGAACTTTAACAACTGCTGAGGAAGAGTAAAACCCGGTTAAAGCTCTATGTTGTCTGAGGCTGTGATTATTGCGCCTGAGGGGAGATAGACTGGTTCTGTGATCCGGCAGCAGGAGGCTGCCCGTGACGGATCTCCGCACCCCCGACAAACCTGCATATCCATAAACTTCACGGTTGCCCTGGGGACCCATCTCTTCCCATGGAGGGCTCAACATCCTCACTGCTACTCCCATCATCCGCAGAGGTCCCGACTTTAGCGGCGGCTACCCATAGCCACACACCACAGGTGGCGTCACGTTTATTCCTAAATATTTTCACCTCCTTTTATTGACCGCCCAGTGCCACGGAACCGGGTCTAAATCCCCGTGACTCCCCCAGCAGTACTGTCGCCCGGTTCCGTGTACCCCAAGGCCCTGGTGGGCGAGTCATATACAGCTTGTATTGTGAAATCTGAAGACAGATGAGCTCTAATGATTTTACTGTAAGGGAATAATTCAAAAGGTTTCCTCTTGCCCCAGTCGCCTAAACTCAGTAATGTGGAAAAAAACAACTTTATTCCTAAAAAAAACCCTTTCTATGGGTTTGGATAGATGTTCTAGGATTTGTGATCCCTTCCTAAATATCAAACAGGACTGGAGGAAGAGATTTCCCTTCGGTATGTAATAATAATACTTATTCATTTATATAGCGCTATTAATTCCATAGCACTTTATGTCATTCAAGCTCCTTACTGTAAAGGAAGTGTCCTCCCTATGTAAGTGCTCAGCACTACATGGCGGTGTATATATAGAACGTCCATGTGCACTTGTGTATACGGCACACGAGTTCCTCCAGACGGTAATGGGAAGTGGAGCAGGGAAGCCCATTCCTTCCTCCCAGCCCCTCCTGTTATTCCCCAGTCATTTCTTGTGTTTCCTGAGGTGAGCAGCTTAAGTGGGGGCCACGAGTGAAGCACTTGGGGAGAGCGGCACACCCCAATCATCAGCATTGGACATGCACATCGGGATTTTGACATCACATTATAGGCAGTACATATCTTAATAGTTAAAACACGTAGCATAACACATCTGTATGCAATATACTTAATATAATCTTTTTTTTGCTCAGTTCTTTGTTTACCTCCTCTGTTGATGTACCGTATGAGAACATGTATGATGGCATCACTATGGAGTACATGTTCCCCATTGCAATAATTGCACAAAGGGAAAAACAGTTCTCGCCCATTGATCATGTCTTCAACACTAAACCTATTCCAGGCCTACATTAACGACATAATCTTATTCTAAAATGGTACTAACCGCTAATGGTCTTTTCGGTGGAGGTATGGCACCCTATCTGTATCACATAGTAATGTTTCCTCTTTACCTTCCTATCATTCTCTTAGCCATCAGCTTCATCAGAACTGACTGAGATGATGAAGCATTATTCCTAAAGGCCCATTTAGGAAGGCCAATAATCAAGGATTGGGACTTCATAGGAATGACTGTTTCTGACTAGTACGTCCCTCTAAACAGGCTGGGAAACACTCAACGAATCTACAGAAAATACCTCTGTGCCTACCTGTGCCTGTGTTCCCACCCGAGGAAGACAGCAATCCGCCGTCGAAACGCGTTGTGGATAATACTGATTAATAAACGGGTTTGAATAACTTAATCCCCTGTCTGTAGTGTCCCTGGTACTAGCGCTCCTGTGACCACGTATATCAAATTCTCCCTTAAAACGAAAATACAAAATCATGAGACAGGGTAAGCGTTCAAAAAAATAAGGCAAGTTAAACAGGAAAACACTATTCAAAATAGGAGACTAGCCGGGTGAACCAAAAGCTATTTCTGGCAGCTTCCAGCAGAAAGCTGAAGGTATTAGTAGGGTGTGGTGCTTTTCAATAGGCTGAAGCTTAGGAATTGAAGACTTCAGTTGGACAGCACACACACACACCTCCCTCCACTCAGTCAGACTGTGAAGCACTGCAGGTCCCAGTCACGCTAACCTCAGTGGATAGGTGGATCCTGCACTCACCAGAGATTCTGGCACTAACGTCTCTATCACCAGCAGCACCTACAGTGTGAATACAGCGGTGCCTGGTGACAGAAGCAGATGTCGCAGGAGCAGGCTGTGGTGGGGATGTGACATATAGAAAGGCTCAGACAAAGAGGTCATGTGCTTATGTTGCTTCCAAGATTGTTGCAAGATTCGTTATCATGTTGAAGCACTGACAATAATGGTGGGTTTACACACACCAATTTCTGTGTCCAATATCTGAACAGATCTCTGGTTGCAGTGAAATCATGGACACATAGTTCCATTTTGTGGCTGTGTACAACATGGAGCAATGCGTCCATGATTTCACTGCAACCAGAGATCTGTTCAGATATTGGACACAGAAATTGGTGTGTGTAAACCCACCATGAGGCTCTGTTCAGATGGTGCGGTAGTGATACTTTTTTTGTCACTTATCGCAAAAACACTTGCATAAAAGTCTTTGACAATTCTGAAGTGCTGGGCCAATGAGCCTTTTTTTACCTTGCAGATTTGCAGCATTTTTTTTCTCTAGAGAAAAAACTGAGCCTGTCAATTCTTGGTGTGTTTTTTAGCCCTTCCTGCCATTCACAATAGTGAAAAACGCGCAAGGCCGCAATCTGCACTATAAATGCACCAAAAACGCATTGTGCATTTGGTGCGTTTTTCTGGCACTGGGTGCAGTTTAGCAGCATTTACTCACATACCCTTATAGTTCTCTGCATGCTTCAGCAACTCGTGGCCACATTCTGTAATCCTGCACGACCTAAACTCTGCAGTCGAGTTCTTGTTATACCTGGACATTCCCACCCAATACAACAGCAATAAGACTAGGCATTCACAATGGCATGTCACTGCTGCAACCAACGTGGCTCACATGACCTTATCGAGGTTGGTATTTTCAGTAGATTTCTTTTCAAATTAGTGGAGATTAAAATTACTTACTATTCCAGAGTCATGTAAAAATAAACCCAGGATCCCGGTCTAGCAGTCAAGTCGGTATGATCAATGACTTATCTGCAGGTATTAATATTTCCAAGAACATTTTACACAGATATTTGTGCATGAAAGATGCGGCTCATTGGTTTAGCTTGATTTAGATCACCGTCAGGTGCCAAATTAAGGTTTTCTGGGATGATGAACCAAAACGGTAAAGTGAGAGCTCAAACTAACAAGAGAGAACAGTAAACCAGTAACAAAGCTGCCGGCGGGCGGGCGAGCGAGGACAACTTCCTCTTTTAGTCTGTTTGATGTCAAAAGACTTTGGATATGTAACAGGGATACCAGTAACGAGATCGGTTGCTTAACACTTCCCTTTATGGCAGCATTAAAACATAAATGCTCTAAAGCTGAACTACAGAATTAGCGAAGCTCACGACATGAGAGCCGGTGCCATCGTTAGTACATGTTCACTGATCACGCTTGTTCTTTTCAGGAATGTGATACCTTCATTTGTTTTTTTTTAAGTGCTTAGACTTTGTATTAAGAAGTTGATTTCTAAACACCGTATATAAAATTAATGTGATTTTTGTTACCCACGGGAGCTGCCCTTTTTACTTGCCGATATGCAAATGTCACAGCATGTGCCCTCCACAATGCAAAGGCGACATCTCCAAACTATAGGAGTCATTTCTAAATCTGTATATAGGTGTATTAAATGCGAACTGGCAATGCCCCCTGGCATACCTTGTTCACTACTGTAGCATGGCATCATTGCATAGCAGCTGAGCGCTATGTACAAAGTTACTGTTTCACCCTATCAGCTGTAATTGCTGTGATCTGAGCGGAGCTGTCATGTCAGTGCGGTGCTCAGATCACAGTGATGTGCTGTGAGCATCAATGCTCCACTCAGATCATGGTAACTATCCACTTATCTAATCCCATCACGTGTGACAGTCCACACAGCCATGTATCTACACCTATATATGGAGAGTAGGTCTGCTCACACATCTAATAACAGTCACTAATCTGAAGTAGAAACAAAATGAGTATAACGAGTTAAAAAAAAAACAAAAACAATTCGACTTTTAGGCTACTTTCACATTAGCTTTTTTTGTTGAATCAGGACAGATTTAGCACATCTGCTGTGTAACAGCCAACTTGCGGCAAGCCCCCATTCATTCTCTATGGGACTTGCGGCAGGTGCAGTTTTTGCCGCGATCCTACAAATCTGGCACTAGCGGCAAGTCAAAAAAATCAAAGCTAACTGTGTTTTTTTGACTTGCCGCAAATGCTAGACCGCGGCAAAACCCGCACTTGCCGCAAGTCCCTTAGAGAAAGAATGGGGGCTTGTGCGGTAAATCTGCCGCGATTTAGCAAAAACACTGATGTGAAAGGTCCCTTATTGAGATTCAGGTCAAAATAAAAACAACTTCTGCAATCAAGGATTCGGCAGATCCCCTGCATTTTTTTTTAAAGGTATTTTAGAACTAAATCCATAAAAAGAAGATAACAAAAACGTCAATGAGTACAAGTCAGTATAATACAGTATTGAGCGTTAGAGGATTTAAATGGGGAAGAAAAGGACAAAAGAGAAATAATGAAAGAGAGAAGACAAAAGGAATGACCGTGATCTAGTTCTAGAATCATAAATATGGTGATGGAATGTGAATGGTTAATAAACACAGATAGTTGGAAAATAGTAGTACTACTTCAGAATATAAAAGTTTTTTTTTTTTTTTTTTTAATTTTGACAACCTACTTATACTCTGAACAGGTACTATACTTATGTGTCCTCCTGTTTGTATTTCTAGGGCTGCTCATTACCGTAACTTGCCTGATAGTCACTGCTGAGGGACTCAACAGCCAATCACAGATGTAGTAACAGAGTGTGGGCGTCTGATTGGCTGTTGGAGTAACCTGAAAATTGCCATAAATTCTAGAATGTTTGGGCAGTTTACAGGTTACTCCAATAGCCAATCACAGACACCCATTCTCCGTGACAGCGTCTGTGATTGGCTGTTCCGCCCCTCACCCATTGACTGACTTCATAGTACTAAAAAAAAAAAAAATAATAAAAAAAAAAAAGACGAGTTATTTTGCTGTATTGTTGATTCCCAGCACAGATAAAGAGGACAGCTCCGGGCTGCCACCCCCAGCTGCCTAGCTTTACCTTGGCTGGCAATCAAAATACAGGGTAAACTAATATTTTTTCTAATTATTTAAATAAATAATTAAAAAAAAGGCATGGGCTTAGCATTATTTTTGATTTTTAGCCAAGGTAAAACCCAGGCAAGTGGGGGCTGAGATTTTCAGCGTGGTAAGGCCCAAGCTTTCTGATCCCTCCCATGCTGAAAATCGCAGCCACCCCTGAAAATGGTGCACTCTTTCATAGCACCATTTTCAGGCACTTTACACAGCTCTTCCAGCGGCCCTGATGGCATGGGCACACTTGGTAATAAAGGGGTTAATGCCAGCTCTGTATTGGCAGCTGGCACTAAACCCGAGATTCATAATGTCGGGCCAACGTTAGACACGCCCACTATTAATCTCTAGTAAACAAAAAAATACACCACAGATAAAAAATGTTTTAATTACAATAAAACACAAAGACATCCCTGCTTCCCATCTTTAATAACCCAAACAATCCCTCCGATGAGGTCTGTCGCTCATCAAACACGTTCCGCTCTGCTACATTGCTGTGAGCAGGCACGTCTGTTAACAGCGAGTAGCAGGCCGACACTGACACCCAAGTGCCGTGAGAAAGGTCGTTGCAGTTCACAGCTGAGACACATCAGCTATAAGTTCGGGTGTCCCCAATGAACTGCAACACGGCTCCCGGTAAACAGCCATAAGTGAGCAAGAGAAGCACATTGTTGTGTGCCAGTGTCATATAGTCCATATTTCTAAGCCTGTCACATGGGATACTTTCTGTTGGACCATGTATTTACTGTGATCTGAGTGCTGAAGTCGAAATGATATGATCGCTCCGCTCAGATCTCTGTGAGCAGCACAGAACCAACAGAATCATTTCTGCCAGTCATCCTTGAACTGTCATTATTATACTGTAGTCACCAACAAACTGGTCCGCAGTCACCTGCCTGCTGGGACTGGCAACCATGTGACACTTAGGAGAGGACAGGGGTAGCAAGTGTCAGAAGAGGAAAAGCAGCAAGGAAGCCCAATTTACCCTGAGTTTCAGCAAAGTGGACCCTGAATACCTCTGGCCTGGTCAAGCTGCAATCTTGTTGGACTATGTACCCCGGCTGCATTGTAATCTGCTTTAGAGACAAGTACCGTATTTTTCGCTTTTTAAGATGTACTTTTGCTCCCCCCAAACTGAGGAGGAAGGGACGGGGGTGCTTCTTAAAAAGCGAATGTAAAAAAAAATTTTTTAATTAAATATTACTGGTGTAGGGGGGTGAGGGGTGCAGCTGCTCAGCAGGGGTGCCGGAGGCAGGTTCCGGTGAGTGGGGGGCACAACTGCAGGACCGGAGCAGCGGAGATGTACCAGCGGCAGGGAGCGATGGGCACCGCCAGTTTTTTGTGGCAGCCGGCCGGTAGGGGTAGAGACTTCAAAATGGCCGCAGGTCTCCATTATGGCCGCTGCCATTTTGTTGACGCCTCTACCGCCTCTGCCGCAAGTGCAAAACCGCACTTGCCGCACCTGCCGCAAGTACGCCTATACTTTGCATGGCGTTTACCGCAACCGCGCCGCAAGTGCAGCCGGTATGCGGCAATTGCGGCAGATGCGTTTTTTTCACCGCATCTGCCGCAAATTTCAAAAAACGTTGATGTGAAAGGGCCCTTAATGAATGCAGCCGGCCATAAAAACATGGCGGCGTCCACTGCTCGCTGCCGCCAGTACATCTTCGCTGCTCCGGTCCTGCAGTTGTGCACCCACCGGAACCTGCCTTCGGCACCCCCGCTGAGCAGCTGCACCCCTCCTCGGTAAGCCATGGGGGTGTAGGGGGGGGAAGATGGGAGCCATATACTGTACTCAAAGGGTTGGGGATGGGGGCATATGCAAGAATGGAGACATATATACAGGTTGGGGTGCATATATACAGGATGGGGGACATGTATACAGGATGGGGGGGGGCATATATATATATAGGATGAGGGTACATATACAGGATGGGGGTCATATATACAGGATGGGCACATGTATACACCAGGATGAGGGACATACCGTATATGCCATGATGGGGGGCATATGTACCAGGATGGGGACATATATACCAGGATTGGGGGTTTATGTACCAGGAAGAGGAACATATATACTGATTGTAAGATGGACACTGGATTTATAAGACAAACCCAATTTAACATTAAAAATTATTAATTTTCTCTTTTCCGTCACCAAATTTGGGGGTGCGTCTTATAATCCGATGCATCTTATAAAGCGAAAAACATGGTAAATGGTGAGAACCACAAGAACCCTATGTATGTTTTGATCCTTCCTGTGCCTCCTTACACCCACCTATGGAGCTACAGCTTCAGCTACCTCCTCACCCTGCTACCCTGCACCATCCATCCATCCACCCACCCACCCACCCACTCTTCTACACCCACCAAGGGATCCCAGGTCTAACTGGAGAGAGCTTACCACCTGGCTGCAATGGGTTCCCCACAGCAACTCCTGGCCACCTACAGTTGGCATCACAACAAAACTTTTCCCCTGTTAATAACTCCCTTTTCAAATTACCAGTTGGTTGCGGCCATGACCTCCAGGGACAGCCACCGTGCTATCCCCTGAACTGTTAACCCCTGGAGAGTCCCCTGGCCCCATGACCATTGTAATAACAGCAGCTATACTCCTCTCTAGTGTCTGTGTCGTTCTAGGGATGTCGATGCCTGGTCTCCTGGGGCTCACGTGACATAATCCCTGGCCACTTCTCTCACTTCCTTTGGATGAAACGGACACCCAGAGAGCTGCTGCTGCTGCTTCATAAACGTCATTAAACACAATTAATTTTTTTTTTTTTGCACATACCCAAAATGTCACATCCTAAAAAGGTGCTAGAAAATTATTTTAGTGAATAACGGTATCATTGGAGTTGTTTTCTTTAGCTGCAGGCATCAAGGAAACCGATAGAAGTGGAAAACTGCAGAGTATTCTTACAAGTAGTGTACACATGTCACCATTGTTGTCTGCACAGTGCCCAAGAAAGTATAATCAGCGCGAAACATGTCACATATCTGTGTATCACGGTCCATGATTCACGACCTAGCCCGCGTGTCTACCGATCCAAACTCAACAGCCTCGTAGACATGTAGCAGACGGTCAGGTTTGGGTCAGCAGATCCGGGGCTAGTCCATACCTCAACAGTCACTGCTTGGAACACAATACTCGCATTCCCTTGTGTGTGTGTAAAGGCCCCGTTACACGGGGCAACATCTCCGGCAACAGACGGGCGTGGCCAAGTTGCGGTGACATCGCTGGAGAGTTGCCCTGTATAACAGGGTGATTTCAATGGCGATAGTTGCTTCAGCAACATGGCCTGGTTTCCCAACAATGTTGTAAAACCTGGCGATGTTGCTCAGGCGATCTGCCTGCATTGCCCGGTCTGACACGGCAACAGCGATGTTGCCGGCAACTTCCCCCATAGACTGCCATGTTAAGGATTGCTGCCAGGGTTGAGTTTAACCCTGGCAGCGATAGTTGCTATCAACATCGCTGATGAGTTGCCGGCGATGTCTCCTCGTCTGACAGCTCATCAGCGATGTTGGAGAGCAGTTAAAAACGTTGCCTGCGATGTTGCCGAAGATGTTGCCCCGTGTAACGGGGCCTTAAATGCTTGTTGCAGTTTTTCCAGGATACATAAAGGAACAGAGCAATGCAGACTTCTAGAACAAGAATACTTTTTAAAATAAAGAATGCAAGTAATCCCCAAAACAGACATGTCTGTAGTAGTGACAGCTTCTGTTCATGCCCTGCTACATGATGAAGAAGAGCTGGGCATTACAGTTCTAGGATCTATAGATCATTTACAAATCAATAAAATCATACCTGCTTCACAGCTCTCAAGGTACCTTTACACGCCGCCACTGCAGGATGGATACCAACCGCTACTTCACGTGCACGAGCACGCCCAAACGGTTACCAACGGGAAACGCACCCTCTTTACACGCCGCCACAAGGTGCGCTACGCTACGCTACATTTACAGCTAGCTACATCGCCGGGTGTCTCAAGTAGCCATCTGTAGCTCAGCGTACCTCATTTACACAACGCTACAACAAGCTAATATGGGCGGACCTGGTGCAGCAGGGACAGCACATAGGCGTGCCACAATTGTGGATTACAAGACGTCCGTACGGTGATAGGACAAAGCAAGAAACCATGATTGGGCAGGCAACGCAGGAGGCTGATTAATACAGCATGCTCGAGCAATTGTGTAGTGCGACTGGTCAGCTCCTTAAATATGCCGCCCTATGCAGCGACTACCAATCGTCATGCAGGAGCTTCCACCAATGATTGCAGATGGGGCGCGGTAACACGGAGCCTGGGTGACGCCTTAGCTACATTGCAGCTACATCGCCGGGTGTCCACAGTTCCCTTCTGTGGGTTCTTTACACGCCGATACAGCTCGCTACAATCGGCTTTGTTGCCATCTGTTTATGGGCAGTGCACGGATACAGATGTATCTGTAGCCGGCTGTGTCGTCCCGTCTTCAGATGCCGCTACTACGGGCGATATTGGCGCTACAAGCTACATTTGTAGCCTGTAGCGGGTTGCATCCATCCTGCAGTGGCGGCGTGTAAAGGTACCTTCACTCCTACCTCAGGGGACAGAGAAATTCAGTCATTCATAGGGCTAAAGTTTCAGGGGACAGGAAGCTACCAAGTTGATATGGGGAGGGGAGACCATGGCAGTGCTGAATCAACCAATGCAGTGCTCTGCCTCTGCTCCTATCCTGATACATGACAGCACACATTATGCACCATCGTATCATTGTACAGCAGAGGATCACAGCGTGTGTTTATATCTGCTTAGTGACATGATTACTATTTTAAGGCAGAACACCCTTGTTCTTACATTAGATAGGATTGTATATCAGGGGCAGGATTGTAGTGTGACCATGGGGCCGCCGGCCACTCCCACTGCCTGTCATGGTGTAGGGAATAATGATAAGGGAACGGCAGTTACGGGCAGGGTGACCAGGGAAGACTAGTCTGACCCTAGTCTAGGAACCCTGAATGGCCCTGATCACGAAGGTATCTCTGATGGTGAGAAGGTTCGGGCCTCCAGCCTCTCCCTAAAACTCCTCCACCAGCCCTGTGCTATTCCCCCCTCACCTCCCTCCACAGAACTGGGATACAGCAACTCCAAAGGAAAGGACTTCAGCAAAACAAACACACTGGTCAGCACAGCATGGCTTCCAGGCATAGAATGAAACTCCATCAGCAGCACCACCTGGTGGAAGGAGAGGCTACTTAAAGGCTAGTGGGAGGGCAGTACAGGTGAGTCACACATTAACCCCTCAACCAGCAGTTGAACCTAACAGTGAATGCAGTTCTGGAGAACAACACAGGAGGCAAAGACCCTCACAACTGTCAACCATGCAGCTCTTAAAGACAAACATACACAGCAGCATCCAGCAATGTCAGCGCCAACTAAGTGCGTGACACTGCCACGCTCCCTGCCCATACAGAAGTATGAGGGGGTAGGAATGTAAAATGATTCTGGAGCCCCCAGGGTCCATGCCCCTGACACCCCCAGATCTCAGCAGCATGAGGCTGAATTTCTCAGTCCCCGAAGGTAGGGGTGAGAGCCGAGGAGCAGATATGATGTTATTGATTTACAAGCAATGTAAACATCCTAGAACTGCAGTGTACAGCGCTGGTTCATCCTTTAGGAGGGCAGGGACAGTACAAAAAATGTTTATCTCCCCAAAATTCCCCTTTAAGCAATCATCATATTATTCTTCATTGGCTCAAAATCTAGAACTTCATTTTAAAAGAGGTTTTCCCACCACTAAGTTATTAATATCACATAGGTGGGGGGTCCAACAACCTGCCCCTCCACTTATCAGCTGTCTATATCCAGCTGCTGCCCAACAGGCCATCAATCAATACCCAACCAGCCATCAATCAATACCCAACCAGCCATCAATCAATACATTTTTTATTGTTTATGCAAAGTTTGAAATTAAACCATTAAAAAGGAGTTTCCACTACTGGACAGCCGCTACTTAATAAGCTCACCTGTAGAGCCCCCCACCCCAAAAAAACCCACATAGTATACTTTTCTCCCTGAATGGTGCTACCACTACACCCTCCATACTGAGGCTGACAGCGGTCAGGCGACAGCTGATGATTGGCTGCAGCTTTCACATGACATTTTGTATTGTCACCTGACCACCACGGTCTCGCATTAGGTACAGATGTGGCTCGTTTACCATGACCACCTTGTTTCTTCCATATCTGGTCTGTATTATTGAGGAGAAATCAAAAATGTGCCCCAAATCTCAAGTATATACTTGTTCCACCAACCCTAGATAGTCTGCTCTGAAGGCAATAGCCAAAGAAAGATGGACTACCAAATCACTTAGGTATCAGCTTACAGCTTTTATTAAAAGGGGCTGTCCACTACTAGGACAACCCCCTTCTCATTTCCCATGTTTGACCCCATTAAAATATAAAAGCTTACACTCTCCTCTTGTGCCAGGGCTTGCTCCTCAGCGGCTCATGTGAGGTTGTGATATCACACTAGCCCTGCAGCCACTCACCGCCAGCTTCTCTCTCTCCACCTTCAGACATATATACATCTAACAGACAGTGAGCGCACAGCCGAAGATCTCACATCCCGTTAATTAAATTATAGGGCGGGGGGGTTAGGAGCATTTGGCTGAATGAGAGACCAGACAGGAACTGGCAGATGGAGCTGCAGCTGCTTCTAGTAAATATATTTCACTTCAGTGCTGGATTCACAGCCACACAGTTCAGTGCTGCTGTGTAATGTCCTCTAAGCTGCTGCTTCTGTGTTAGAGATTTAAAAAAAAAAAAAAAAAAACGATATCCATCTCTCTGTGTGCACTATGTATGGGAGACATCAGAACAGCTAGGTGATGGTTGGGAAAAAAAAATTGTAGAAGTAAAATGAAAAACTTTTTTACTGATGAAACATTAAAACCAAGAGGGTTCGCTGTACAGATGGTGGTGCTTCGCATCTCATTCATGTTTCGAAGATGGTTCTGGCGTCGCATTCATGTCCTGACGGCAGGTCTGGCATTGTATTCATGTCCCGATGGTGGTTCTGGTGCCACATTCATGTCCCAACGGCGGTTGTGGCATTGTATTCATGTCCAGGTGGTGGTTTCTGGCGCGTCACATTTATGTCCCGACGGTGGTTCTGTGCCACATTCATGTCCGACGGCGGTTCTGGATTTGTAGATCACATTATCCAGAACGGTGGTTCTGGCGTCACATTATGTCCCGACGGTGGTTCTGGCGTCACATTCATGTCCGAGGTGTTCTGGGATTATACATGTCCAGAAGGTGGTTCTGGCATCATATTCATGTCCTGACAGCGGTTCTCATCATCAACAAATGTAGCAATCCATACCATGCTGTTAAAACAATATTAAATCTCTAAATTTTGGTGTATTTACGGAGGAGGATTTGGCAAGTTTCTGCTCTAAAAACTAAGTTTCAATTATCATGTGCTCACGATAGAGCAAAAACTCTCCAAGTCCTCCTCAATCCTCCAAAATGTGCTTCTGGTAATGTATTAATGTAAAGATGGTGGTTCTGGTAATGTTTCATGCAAGTACCCCTTAAGAAAACATTTTTGCAGCCCTTGGGATTGGTTCAGTATAGCAATGTGGCCCTTGGACCCTTATATTGTTAATTTTTTGATAAATTATATAAATTAGGTGGGAGGAGGACATGAGCTAATATGGTAGTAGAGACAGTCAGCGATCGATTGACCAAATTGCAGCCTTTATTATACTCCTCCACTTGTCACTCCCACACAGTGGCGTAACTTGAAGCTCACGGGCCCCGATGCGAAAGCTCCAATGGGGCCCCCAATTATTACAAATCTTTAACAGCAAGTCTTTTTCTATAGGCCAAAGGGACTTTTGGGGCCCCCTAAGCTCCGGGACCTGTTGTAGTTACGCCCCTGCTCCCACATTTCTTGTCTCCTGAGCCCTAAAGGTAGACATGTGGAATGAAGAGAAGCAGCACTCACCGGACCGGGTACAACACAGCTTTATCTGCCAAGGATTTCCAAGCTTTACATCAGGGGGGCTTTGCACCATTGAATGAATACCCAACTTATATTAAATTGCTGATACAGTAAAATGGCATCATATCACTGCGTGAAAAGATCATCAACCAATCTTACACTCCCTGGCTATTATTGATTCCATTATGGAGCAAGTGACAGGCGTGACATCATTACTGAGAATATAATATCACTCCGGAAAATACATCCATTGAAAGGATCCAGAACACGAATATGTGACGATTAAGTGAATCAAATAGGATTTTTACCACTTAACTACCAATTCTTAGTAAAAGGGAAGAATGAATAAGCTCTAGTGATGAGCTAGGGGTAAGACATTCCTGACATATGTAACAGTGTTACAGGACATTTCACAACTATTCCTGGAAAACTAATAGGACAACTCTCCACTGGAAAGACAAGCCAATGAGGCAAGTGGCTGTGCCATGGCAGATCTATGACTGGCACCCAATGTGTTGGTGCATCACTAAGGTTGTGTGCCCACCTAACAGTTTTTTTCTGCACCAAAAAACATCTGATGTGAAGCAAAACGCTGCAGAATACACGCTGCTTTCTCTAACTTTCAGCAGCGTTTTTGACCCATTTTTTCTTTCACCAAAGCAGAATATCACATTTTGCAAGAATCGCGTTCTGGAACATCGATCACGTTTATCGAAAGTTATGTTCTGGAAGATCTCTGTCTCCCAGACAAGTAGGTCATAGAGGATGGGGAGAAAATACCTACAAAAGCGGACAAGGAATGAGCATGCTGCTTCTTTTTTCTACATCCTGAAGGTTCTGGCATCTAGAATATATGGGCAGTTTCCAGGTTACTCCAACAGCCAATCACAGACACGTAACCTCCCTGGCGGTATGATTAGGTCAGGAATTTTGTGCTAAAAGCGGGCTTACCCGCGGTCGCGGCAGATGCGGTGAAAAAACGCATCTGCCGCACTTGCCGCATAGCCACCGCACTTGCGGCGCGGCTGTGGCGCAGTTGCGGTAATCGCCATAGTAAGTATAGGGGGACTTGCGGCAGGTGCGTCAAGTGCGTTTTTTTTCGCGGCCGCACCTGCCGCAAGTGCAAAACCGCACTTGCCGCACCTGCCGCAAGTCCCCCTATACTTACTATGGTGATTACCGCAACCGCGCCGCAACCGCACCGCAAGTGCGGCGGCTATGCGGCAAGTGCGGCAGATGCGGTTTTTTCACCGCATCTGCCGCGACCGCGGGTAAACCCGAGCTTGACTCGGGGTTACCGCTTCTGGCAGTAAATGTTAACCCCGAGTCAGGCTCGGGAATACCGCTAGGAAGGTTAATCTCTGTGACTGCATCTGTGATTACGGTCACTAAAACAGCCAATCACAGACACCCAATCTCTGTGACTGCGTCTGTGATTGGCTGTTTTAGTGACAGTAATCACAATGCAAACCGTCTTTTCCACCTGTTACCGTCCCTGAGAATCCGCCTCCAGGTCTTATTTTAAATGAAATTGGACATTACCAGTATGCGACATGTAAATTAGGAGAGCAGACTGTCAGTCATTACATGTCTCACAGTGGTAAAGCCCCTGGCAGATCTGTACCCGGCCCATATGTGGCGCCCCTGCGGACTGGTCACCACAGTGATGCTGCACCTATTCCACAGGTGTGGTGTCACTGTTCCCGGGTGATAGGGGGTAACAAACCCAAGATACAGAATTTCACACACCATCCTGAATCCAGGCTGGGGGGGTTCGGGCGGACCCTTTTGAGGGAGGGCCCCATCTCCTGACTAGAGGAGGGGTTAGTAAGAGTTAGAGCAGGAAGAGAAGGAGAACGTGGGAGGAAGGCGTCCAGAGCGGATGCAGGACAGAGTGTCCTAGGGGACACAAAAGTGGGGGAATCCATACGTGTGCCTCGAGTCTGGCCCAACCCGAGTTGCGCAGAGGGACAGGTTGGCAGAGGGAACCGGCCCGGATTTGGTGAGAGAGCTGCACGCCTCAGCCAGGAAAACTGGAGGCCATCAGATCTGCACGAGCGGTGGCCACCAACCATGGATAATCGTCGGGAGAGTGGTGAGAACTAGAGTCAGGGGACGTGCTGACGCATTTGCCCGACAAGGCCCGCAGCCATCAGCCCGGGACCCTGTCCGCGAAGGCGCTGGGAAGGATGGAGAGTATACAGTGTAGGGAAGAGCAACGAGGAAAGGCTATGAATGGTGTCTTGGCGGAGTGGCCCTGATCATCGGAGAACTAACCTGGATGCACTTTGGAGGAGCACAGCACCCGGTTTGGACTGATCATCACGTAAAGGTAACGAACTGCACGAACTGTGTTTGCCTTGTTCTTCACCCTGCGGCCTCCCTCACCATCAGCACCCCAATAAACTATTTACACCATCCCGGGGCCCAGCTCCACCTTTGGGGAGCTTTATCATCCCGGCTGCACTACCATCTGCCCCAGCGGACATATCCTGCAGCTTCAGCCACCCCTGGCTGAGTACCACAGGTGGCGTCACAAACTATTCCCTGTAAATAAAATAATCCCCTTTTTCTGCATGCCCAGGGTCACGGAGCCGGGTCACTGCCAAAGTGATCCCCCAAAGAACTGACTGACCCGGTTCTGAGTACCCAACAGCCCTGGGGTCAACTGCACATACATATAACTCCTTGACATATTAAGAAAAATGTGGATTTTTATACAAAAAGACATCAGATCGCAGATATCAAGATAATTTATTCAGCTTCCGGTGACCTACATGACCATATAGACGGCTTATAACATTTGATTCTACTGACAGATTGATTCCCTTTAAATGCCAGTGACTAGAAGACCAACTGCTATACTCGAAGCAGCCAGTAACGAGATATACCGGACTGCAGTATGTCATCCCGTACAGCACCTATAGGCGCTGCCAGAACAGATTCATCTGATCCATTTGGATCCAGCTTCAAATTTAAAAAAAAAAAAAAAAGATAATGTCTGCTGCATTCAGGAAGGTGTCCCCCATGTGTCTGTGTACCCCAAGATATAGCCTTTGTAAAACTTACAATTAGAAGCCATGGAGGCAGTCACTGTGGCTGGAGGGAGCTTGATTGAGGGTGGCCATTACATCCAGCACTGCCTCTCTGTGCTGCTTCTGCTGTGCAGGCTCTGCCCTCCTCCTCTCTGTCACTCACAGCATGCAAATCATTTGTCCTGATGTCAGCTCCAGATTGCCTGCCCTGACAAAGCATAAACACCACAGTAGGAGGCGGCACACAGAGGAAGAGGGGGATGGAATGGCCACAGTCAATCAAGCTCCCTCCAGCCACAATGACTACCTCCATGGCTTCTAACTGTAAGGGTACCGTTACACTAGGTGACATCGCCGGCGATTTCGGCGGCGATGCAGGGGCGTGGCCTATCGCCACCGACATCGCCGAGCGTTGCCTAGTGTGACGCGGCGATAATGAGGCGAAATATCACCTCAGTATGATCGCCAGGTTTCACAGCAGTGTTGTGAAACCTGGCGATCTGAACAGGGCAATCATGCATGATCTCCCTGTGTAACGTGGCGACCCGCATAGTTTACCATTGCGGGTTACCAGTCGCTGGGTTCCTGGGCAACCCAGCGAGCGGTCGCCGACGCTACTTGCCGGCAAGCACGTCAGCGAGTTGCCACGTGTGACATCTCACCGGTGATGCCGGCGGGGATGCGCTTTGTAAGTTTTTCAAAGGCTATATCTCGGGATACACAACACACAGATACATGGGGGACCCCTTCTCTGCATGCTGCATTCAGTGCTGCATTTAGATTGTCATGCAGCAGCAGGGTGACAGGTCGTCTTTAAGTAAGTCAGAGGTGCGACTATTCACCGACTTCATCTTGATGTTCGATTCATCTGAAGGTGGGAGAGCGAGGCCAGCACTGAGTGGGCACAGGGCTTGAGGACCTAACAATGTGACACGAGCCCTGGCAGAGCAAGGAACGACACTGCTGGAACGGTGCACCGCAGCGGAGGTGAGTATAAGGCTGGAAACACACTATCCTACTTACATGCGAGTCTCTCGGACGAGACTAGGATCAGTGACCCTGAACGGCCTCTCCCTCTCTGGATGGGAGTGTGATGAGCACAAAAACACAAGCAGCTGACACTCCGGTCCAGAGAGGGAGAGGCCGTTCAGGGTCACTAGTCCGAGTCTGGTCTGAGAGACTCCCATGTAAGTAGGATAGTGTGTTTCCACCCTAAGAGTTGTCATTTTACTGGGTGGAAACATGCTGATAGGGAAGGGGTTGTCCAAGCAGTGGACAATCCCCTTCTAAAGAATGGACAAATGCACAGCAATGTCAAAATGACTTGCTGTGCATATTTTTCAGCTTTTGTGATGACTTTTAAATGCTTCAAGCTTGGAAAGCTGTGCAGCGGCTGAAAAGAAGGAAAAACAAGGGAGCCTAACAAGACAACAGAGAAAGACACGTAAACACACACACACACACACACACACACACACCAGCATTTTCATGAAGCCTTGAACAATGTGGAGCGCCGGCATGTTGGAGACCTCACGCACACATACCCTAAAGCCATGTGCACACGCGAGTGTTTGATTTTTTTGTGCTTCGTTTATGGAGAATTTTCTGCAGCAAAACTGGATCTGTGCACTTAGGACGGGCATCATGAATCACACACCGGCTGCATTAGTGCCGCCATTTATATAGTGTTACATAGAGAAAACGTATTTGAAAAGCCAAGCAAGGACTATATGTCTCAAACGACTAGTCCAAGGCAGGACCCTCGGCAAGTTTTCCCCTCCCGGCTGCCTATTTGGACAGATCTCCCCATATATTTACACATTAGGGTATAGCCAGTAAGTACTGGAGGAGTGGGGGGGGAGAAGAAATTGGGACTGGCCTGGGACTAGTCATACGAGAGACACAGTCCTCGGTTCTCATTCCAAAGTATGTGTCCTATGTAAAGCCAAAGGGCTTCAGCGTAAAACATACATGGCTGCAATAACTAATATGTGGCCTGTGCAGCATCAGCATCATGGCAGGTCCCCATTACACTGGATGCTGTAATGAAGAAATGTCCGGAAGTATGTGACTTTTCTTTAGGGCAATGCTATCAACCTAAAAAACTGCGGAACAAACAAGGAAAATGTTAAGCGCTTTATATTCATTAATGGTTTGTTTGCATCAAAAATAACAAAGTTCAACTAGTTGTGGAGGAGGCTGTGAATCTGCCAACGGGGTACACAGGCTGCCAAAAAATATACAATTTAGCTACTGCTTCCAAAATAAGCAAGTGACCTGCGAAGGTACGATACGGTAAACTCATCTGCAGAAGCGTTGACTGACGATACATTTCTATAGCACCAACATATTCCGCAGCACTTTACAATTCAGAGGGGACATGTACAGACAATACAGAACAACACTACTTACCAAGAGGAGTGAGGGCCCTGATCACAAGCCACAGTCTATGAGGAGATAGGGGAGGCACCAAAGGTAAATGGTAAGAAGTGTCATCATATAAGGTCCAGCCATCAATATAATAAATAGGGGATCCAGCCCGGATCTGTACAAGTATAGAGTGCTACCTGTCCCTGCACCTTCCTAGTATATCCCTAACCATTCCTGTCTGACCTAAAACTGCCCTGTAAGGGTACCTTTACACGCCGCAACTGGGGTGTGAAAACTGAGAGGCAATCCGGAGCCCCGTCACCGTCGCCATGTAATTGCTATGAAATTGCGGCGTGTATATGGGGAACCCGGTGGTGTTTTTGAAAGTTGCGATTTCAGAGCACTGCTCGAAAACCAGACAAAACTATGAAGGTGAATTGCCCTGGTTTTGGCGTGTGGAGGGGTGATTGGGAAATCAGTAGGCGACACTGATTCCATCCCTGAGGCGTGCCACAGCATGCTGGATACCGCGCCCCGTCAGCAATGATTGGTGGTGGCTACTGGGTTTCCATTGGCTGTCCCTTCACAGGGCGCCACATTTGAAC
Organism: Allobates femoralis; assembly: GCA_033576535.1. Classification (NCBI taxonomy): domain Eukaryota; kingdom Metazoa; phylum Chordata; class Amphibia; order Anura; family Aromobatidae; genus Allobates; species Allobates femoralis. The sequence continues at coordinate 30,055,256 of JARQOC010000010.1, read as the reverse complement.
AGCTGTCCATTTACACTACACAATGGCAATGGCGTCATGTATTAGCCAGCCTTCCTGCATAGGCTGGCCAATCATGATGCTATTGCGTTGTCTAATCAGCGTGTTTGGGGTCGTGGTATAAAACAATTTGGCGCGCCTATGTTCTTGCCACGCTGATCATGTACACCCACATTCCTTTGGGGATTGCGGCATGTGAAGCGGCATCAGGAGTCAACCAGATGTTTCCCACTGTTGGGAGTGGGAACTTCCGGGACGACACATCACCTTAGGTTGAGGGCGAAATTGCGGCGTGTAAAAGCGCCTTCGGCGTTCGGAGGCAACCATGAAAGATGTGCACACACACGTTAGGTTGCCTCTGATCGCCGCCAAAAGTTGCGGCGTGTAAAGGTACCTTAATGATTGTGCAAAACGACTGTCACTTACATTTTCGTATGCTAACAAGTCAACTTGACTACTCTAAAGGCCAGGTTACATGCAGCGATATCGCTACCATTGTCGCTGCAACGTCACAAGTTTTGTGACGTTGCAATGACCTCGCTAGCGAAGTCGTTGCGTGTGACACGCTGCAACGACCAGCAATGAGCTCGCTGATCACTGATCGCTGCGGAATGGCCAGGACCATTTTTTAGTCGTCGGTCTCCCACTAGGCAGCATAGATCGGCATGAGTGACGCCTCTCTAACCCGATGAGTTCCCTGGTAACCAGGGTACACATCAGGTTACTAAGCACAGCGCGCTGGTAACCAGGGTACACATCGGGTTACTAAGCACAGCACGCTGGTAACCAGGGTACACATCGGGTTACTAAGCACAGCGTGCTGTGCTTAGTAACCCGATGTGTACCCTGGGTACCAGCATTCTCCCGCTTGCCCCAGCCTATCAGAATACAGTAGCGGGACCTCGACATCGTGGAAAAGAATAGTTTATATTCTTTTCCACGATGTCGAGGTCGTTACACAGGTCGCTGAGGAGATCTGCCTGTTTGACAGCTCACCAGCGACCACACAGCAATGTTGCAGCGATCCCAGCCAGGTCGGAACGTTGGTGGGATCGCTGGAACATCGCTACGTGTAACGTGGCCTTAACAAGTCAACTTGGCTACTCTAACGAGTCCTCTTTTTGCCACTTAAAAGTAGTGAAAAAGAAGAAATATGTGCAGCTCAAGTTGTTATGACATTGCTGTGCATTTGTTCATTAATATTGGACATAAAAGGTGGATGAAAGATCTGCGCTGCCATGAGATGAAAGACCGGAGAGATGCATGGAGCAAAGGTGGCTTTATTCAACACGATTCGAAGTGCTGTCCTCACTTCTTCGTGAGACCAACCAAGTCAAACTCGAAACGCGTTGAATAAAGCCGCCATTGTTTGATACATCTCTCAGGTCTTTCATTTCACAGCAGCGTAGATCTTTCAACCACCTTTTATATCCAATTAACTGATTGCTGCGTGGCACGTGGATTTCTGCAGCAGCTGTCTTACGTGATTTCAGCTGCTTGTGTGTCACGCAACCTGGCTAGGTGAGGACCACACAAGGTAGAAGGAACAGATGGGCACTCACCGGTCAGTTTCTTCAGGCATGATTATTAAACACACGGTGCAGAAATTGTTCAGAGGTTTATCGGGAGACACAGACAGAAAGAGACACACACTTTATTACCCTCCCCGGAGATCCCACGGTGAGCCCTGGTGATGTTTTCCTTCCGGGCATCAGCAGGACCTGTGTGTGAGTAGTAGGCGTACTTACTGGATCTGGCCCATGTGACACTCAGGCTGAGTCACATGGGCAGGTCCTGCCGATGCCCGGAAGGAAGACATTGCCAGGGTTTGCCGTGGGATCACCAGGGAGGGTAAATAATGGAGCGCTGTTGGTGCAGAAAAACAGAACAATAATTGAGGCCCATTATTGTCTGGATGCGCTTTGTGCACCACTAACGCAGCAGTCAAAAACACAGACATCTGCACAACAAATTGAAAATCACACTTACTGATCCAATGTTGGTGCAAAAACCCAGCATCAAAACCGGATCAGAAACGTCCAGTGTGAATATAGCCTTACATTTGCAGAGATATCAATTCCTTTAGTATAAACCAGTGTCCAACTCCAGTCCTCAGGACCTACCAACAGGTCATGTGTTCAGGATTTCCGGAGCTTTGGAATCATCCCCTGTGCAGGTGATTATCATCTGTGCAATGTTAAGGAAATCCTGAACACATGACCTGTTGGTGGGTCCTGAGGACTGCAGTTGGGGGACACTGGTATAAAGGATATATTCACGATACCAACCGACGTGACCACCATTATAGCTCTCATAGAGGCTGTTTCCAAAACTCCTGAATGCCAAACATCAACGTGACGCTGTCGTACGTTCCCTACAGCCATAGTATCTCACATCTAGACAATTCTGTATATTAGGAGGGTGGGAATAGGGACGCTTCCACCTGGGAACTGGAAGAATGGGAACATTCTCCAGAAATAGATGGAACCAAAATAATCTTGTAAGATTTGTATTCTTCATTTCGGGAATGACGTTCCTTGATAATGAAATGATGAACGATTTTAGATCAAAACAAACAACATTGTAATTGTACAAAACTGAGCTGACATTACAATCGCTGGTGGACAGTATAGCCATAATACGATAAGGAACCCTATAAACTAATGCTCCGACCAAAGTGATTGAGAATGGGGGTGCACAAACCTAACCAAAATCTAGAATAAGTGGTGAAGGGGGGCATACTCAATCTATAGGTAAATTGGGTGATATCAGGGCATTCCAATGGGAGAGCCCCTATATGGGAACCCTATGGGGTAAGTAACAGGCACATGTAAGGAAGGGGGCACATGTAAGGAAGGGGGGCCCACTACGCGCGAGCCCCTATATGGGAACCCTATGGGGTAAGTAACAGGCACATGTAGGGAAGGGGGCACATGTAGGGCAGGGGGGCCCACTACGCGCGAGCCCCTATATGGGAACCCTATGGGGTAAGTAACAGGCACATGTAGGGGAGGGGGCACATGTAGGGGAGGGGGGCCCACTACACGCGAGCCCCTATATGGGAACCCTATGGGGTAAGTAACAGGCACATGTAGGGGAGGGGGCACATGTAGGGGAGGGGGGCCCACTACGCGCGAGCCCCTATATGGGAACCCTATGGGGTAAGTAACAGGCACATGTAGGGGAGGGGGACCCACTACGCCCATGCACCTTCATTATGGGAGACAGCCACCAGTAAGGTCACACTAGGACTGGATGAGCTCATTCATGCAGATCTGCTGCTGGAGGTGCAGGACCCAACTGATTCATCTGGGATCCAGTGCAAAGAAAGAAATAGGATCAAAAGCACAAATGTTATCAGAGATCAGACTCACCAGAGGTTCCTTCCTTGCAAGGAGCCACCACCACCACCACAGAGAAGCCCCCAGCTCCTGACAAAGGGGGAGGGGGGTCAGTCCTGAAAAGTTTAAGCAATGCAAGAAGTGTAGTGATCCCCCAGCAGTGAGCAGGATCCTATCCCACCCTGTGAGAGCCCATGTGAAGGGGCTGCAGATGAATGGGGGATCTGGGCGTTGCTGTGAATGCAGCTGCAGCATTGACTGCTCTGTGCTGCTGTGAACAATGTGCAGCCCACGCCCAGGAGCTGTGGATGAGCCGCCCATAGGGGGGAGGCAATCATCAGGTGCACCAGAGCTGGGATTGGGTGAGGGGGGAGGACAGGAAGAGCCCTGCCTGCACCAGATCCACACAAGAGGCTGCAGGACTCCCATCATCCCTATACTGCACTGTTCACACTACTGCACAAATCCATCTACACAACACAAAAGCCACCTCAGATGAATGAAGCTGGGAGAGCACAAGTCTATTGAGCATAATAATAATAATCTTTATTTATATTGCACCAACATATTCCGCAGCTCTTCACAATTCAGAGGATCATATTTAACAATCATAAGAAACACTTATCAGAAAATACAATACAGAGAATAATACATTACAATAATGACAGCCCTGCTCATAAGAGCTTACAATCTAAGGCTGGGTTCACATTTGCGTATGTGTCTGCATGCGCAGGGCAAGCGCAGCCCATACTGATGTGAACGCAGCGCAGAATCTCCGCATGCGTTCACATTAGTATGCAGCTCGGCCAGCCAATCAGCTGTCTCGGGGGCGGCCGGGAGGAGGAGATCAGCGACAGAGATCTCCTCCTCCCGACACAGCTGATTCGATGTCGGCGCGGGAGATTTAAACAGCTGTCAAATCTCCTGCGCTGACACCGGCGGGAGAGCAGCGGCGGCTGTAGCTGATCTCCCAGTGGCCGCCGCTGATCACCGGCGGCGACCGGGAGAGATTTCAATGAGATCCGCAGCATTGTGGAGGACACTGCGGATCCATTGAGATCCATGCATTTTTTTGTGCACTTGCAGATAAAACAAGCACGCGCGAACGCACAAAAAAAGCAACATGCTGCGTTCAGAGTGCGATTGGAGGGTGCACAAATTGTGCGCATCCGAGTGCAAACTCAACCGAACGCAGGCACATTCGTTCCCATGTTAAACATAGGAACGCAGTGCGCAAGCGTTTGGCTGCGTTCGGTGCGCTGCGCTTGCATACGCAACTGTGAACCCAGCCTAACAATGAGGTGGGGGTGACACAAAGTACAGGTGCTTATTTACAACTAGCTGTGAGCCCGATTCTAAAGAATCGGGTAGTCTAGAATGCATATATAGTTTATTTACTAATATTTAGGGGAGTGCGGTGAAATTAATTGTGTGTATACAGGTGGCTCAGTGGTTAGCACTGTATATGGTGGCTCAGTGGTTAGCACTGTACGGTGGCTCAGTGGTTAGCACTGTATGGTGGCTCAGTGGTTAGCACTGTATACGGTGGCTCAGTGGTTAGCACTGTATATGGTGGCTCAGTGGTTAGCACTGTATACAGTGGCTCAGTGGTTAGCACAGTATATGGTGGCTCAGTGGTTAGCCCTGTATATGGTGGCTCAGTGGTTAGCACTGTGTATGGTGGCTCAGTGGTTAGCACTGTATATGGTGGCTCAGTGGTTAGCACTGTATATGGTGGCTCAGTGGTTAGCACTGTATATGGTGGCTCAGTGGTTAGCACTGTATATGGTGGCTCAGTGGTTAGCACTGTATATGTGGCTCAGTGGTTAGCACTGTATATGGTGGCTCAGTGGTTAGCACTGTACGGTGGCTCAGTGGTTAGCACTGTATATGGTGGCTCAGTGGTTAGCACTGTATATGGTGGCTCAGTGGTTAGCACTGTATACAGTGGCTCAGTGGTTAGCACAGTATATGGTGGCTCAGTGGTTAGCACTGTATATGGTGGCTCAGTGGTTAGCACTGTATATGGTGGCTCAGTGGTTAGCACTGTATATGGTGGCTCAGTGGTTAGCACTGTATATGGCGGCTCAGTGGGTAGCACTGTATACGGTGGTTCAGTGGGTAGCACTGTATACGGTGGCTCAGTGGTTAGCTGAACTGTAGTTATACGTTGGTGGCTCAGTGGTTAGCACTGTATACGGTGGCTCAGTGGTTAGCACTGTATACGGTGGCTCAGTGGTTAGCACTGTATACGGTGGCTCAGTGGTTAGCACTGTATACGGTGGCTCAGTGGTTAGCACTGTATACGGTGGCTCAGTGGTTAGCACTGTATACGGTGGCTCAGTGGTTAGCACAGTATACGGTGGCTCAGTGGTTAGCACTGTATACGGTGGCTCAGTGGTTAGCATGTATACGGTGGCTCAGTGGTTAGCACTGTATACGGTGGCTAGTGGTTAGCACTGTATACGGTGGCTGAGTGGTTAGCACTGTATACGGTGGCTCAGTGGTTAGCACTGTATGGTGGCTCAGTGGTTAGCACTGTATACGGTGCTCAGTGGTTAGCACTGTATGGTGACTCAGTGGTTAGCACTGTATAGGTGGCTCAGTGGTTAGCACTGTATGGTGGCTCAGTGGTTAGCACTGTACGGTGGCTCAGTGGTTAGCACTGCGCGGTGGCTCAGTGGTTAGCACTGCGCGGTGGCTCAGTGGTTAGCACTGCGCGGTGGCTCAGTGGTTAGCACTGCGCGGTGGCTCAGTGGTTAGCACTGCGCGGTGGCTCAGTGGTTAGCACTGCGCGGTGGCTCAGTGGTTAGCACTGCGCGGTGGCTCAGTGGTTTAGCACTGCGCGGTGGCTCAGTGGTTAGCACTTTAGCACTGCGCGGTGGCTCAGTGGTTAGCCTTTAGCTGCGCGGTGGCTCAGTGGTTAGTATGCGCGTGCTCAGTGTGCGGGATGGTGGCTCAGTGGTTAGCAGTGAGTGGGGTGGGCAGAGTGGTCAGCGCAGTGCGGCGGGCAGAGTGGTCAGCGCAGTGCGGCGGGCAGAGTGGTCAGCAGAGGACAGAGGCACTCTGCCTGTCATACTTACCAGCGGGTCATCGTCTTCCCCGCCACGGCATTTTCACTCCGCCGTCGCCAGCATGTTGGCTCCACTCATGCAGAGCATTGCTCATGTGCAGGCTCCTCTCTGCTGAGTATTGCTCCTGTGCAGCCTCCTCTCTGCAGAGCATTGCTCCTGTGCAGCCTCCTCCTCTCTGCAGAGCATTGCTCCTGTGCAGCCTCCCCTCATGCAGAGCAATGCTCCTGTGCAGCCTCCTCTCTGCAGAGCATTGCTCCTGTGCAGCCTCCTTACTGTAGAGCATTGCTCCTGTGCAGCCTCCTCTCTGCAGAGTATTGCAGAGGCACTCTGACTGTCATACTTACCAGCGGGTCATCGTGTTCCCCGCCACGGCATTTTCACTCCGCCGTCGCCAGCATGTTGGCTCCACTCATGCAGAGCATTGCTCTTGTGCAGGCTCCTCTCTGCTGAGTATTGCTCCTGTGCAGCCTCGTCTCTGCAGAGCATTGCTCCTGTGCAGCCTCCTCCTCTCTGCAGAGTATTGCTCCTGTGCAGCCTCCTCTCTGCAGAGCATTGCTCCTGTGCAGCCTCCTCTCTGCAGAGCAATGCTCCTGTGCAGCCTCCTCTCTGCAGAGCAATGCTCCTGTGCAGCCTCCTCTCTGCAGAGCAATGCTCCTGTGCAGCCTCCTCTCTGCAGAGCATTGCTCCTGTGCAGCCTCCTCTCTGCAGAGCATTGCTCCTGTGCAGCCTCCTCTCTGCAGAGCATTGCTCCTGTGCAGCCTCCTCTCTGCAGAGCAATGCTCCTGTGCAGCCTCCTCTCTGCAGAGCATTGCTCCTGTGCAGCCTCCTCTCTGCAGAGCAATGCTCCTGTGCAGCCTCCTCTCTGCAGAGCATTGCTCCTGTGCAGCCTCCTCTCTGCAGAGCAATGCTCCTGTGCAGCCTCCTCTCTGCAGAGCATTGCTCCTGTGCAGCCTCCTCTCTGCAGAGCATTGCTCCTGTGCAGCCTCCTCTCTGCAGAGCATTGCTCCTGTGCAGCCTCCTCTCTGCAGAGCATTGCTCCTGTGCAGCCTCCTCTCTGCAGAGCATTGCTCCTGTGCAGCCTCCTCTCTGCAGAGCAATGCTCCTGTGCAGCCTCCTCTCTGCAGAACATTGCTCCTGTGCAGCCTCCCCTCTGCAGAGCATTGCTCCTGTGCAGCCTCCTCTCTGCATAACATTGCTCCTGTGTAGCCTCCTCTCTGCAGAGCAATGCTCCTGTGCAGCCTCCTCTCTGCAGAGCATTGCTCCTGTGCAGCCTCCTCTCTGCAGAGCATTGGTCTTGTGCAGCCTCCTCTCGGCAGAGCAATGCTCCTGTGCAGCCTCCTCTTGGCAGAGCATTACTCCTGTGCAGCCTCCCCTCTGCAGAGCATTGCTTCTGTGCAGCCTCCTTTCTGCAGAGCAATGCTCCTGTGCAGCCTCCTCTCTGCAGAACATTGCTCCTGTGCAGCCTCCTCTCTGCAGAGCAATGCTCCTGTGCAGCCTCCTCTCTGCAGAACATTGCTCCTGTGCAGCTTCCTCTCTGCATAACATTGCTCCTGTGTAGCCTCCTCTCTGCAGAGCAATGCTCCTGTGCAGCCTCCTCTCTGCAGAACATTGCTCCTGTGCAGCCTCCTCTCTGCAGAACATTGCTCCTGAGCAGCCTCATCTCTGCAGAGCATTGCTCCTGTGCAGCCTCCCCTCTGCAGAGCAATGCTCCTGTGCAGCCTGCTCTCTGCAAAGCATTACTACTGTGCAGCCTCCCCTCTGCAGAGCATTGCTCCTGTGCAGGCTGCTCACTGCAGAGCGTTGCTCCTGTGCAGCCTCCTCTCACCTGTATCCTGGAGATCAGCTCTTGGGGGCTCAGTCCAGGGTCCTCTGTCAGCTGTATGTTCCCTTGTGATCGCAGGATGTCAGAGGCAGAGAATCAGTGATGAGGACACGTCTGATGTGAGACAGCGGCATGATGTCTCCTGTGCTGACTGCAGCAATGAAAGTGCCTGTGATGATGTCACAGTTATGTGATATAGCCCCGCCCATATCAGTGACATCATCTCAGGTCCTGAGAGTGAGAGACTGTGCATGGACTCGCAAAGGCATTGCGAGTGAGGAGAGACTCTGGAAGGACTCGCAAAGGCATTGCGAGTGAGGAGAGACTCTGGAAGGACTCGCAAAGGCATTGCGAGTGTGGCAGCCACGCATACGACGACGGGATCACTGCCGAATATGACGGAAGTGGCCTTAGGGTAATTATATATTAGATATAGATATTAGATGATGGTGTAGTCAACTTGAGGAGATAAGGAACAGATAGGAGCAGTACAAGTGGCTACCACCAGGGGCGTAACTACAATAGGTGCAGGGGTTGCGATCGCACCTGGGCCCTGCAGCCTAGAGGGGCCCCGAAAGTCCCTTTGGCCTATAGAAAAAGACTATTACTATTAAAGATTTGCAATAATTGGGGGCCCCGTTGGAGCTTTCGCATCGGGGCCCCTGGGCCTGAAGTTACGCCACTGGCTACCACCTATTATTTGGGATCCCCTTGAGACTGGTGGAGCGGATAGGCTATGTCTAAGAGATTTTGACTAGGGATCATGATAGGACGTGCTAAAAAGATGTGTTTTTAGGGATCACCTGAAACTATGTAAGTTGTGGGTACACCTAATTTCTTAGGGTAGAGCATTCCAGAGAATTGGTGCAGCACGGGAGAAGTCTTGGAGCCGGGAGTGGGAGGTTCGGATTAACGCAGAAGTGAGTCTAAAGTCACTCCCAGAGCGAAGAGAACGGGTGGGGTGATAGACAGAGATGAGGGTGGAGAGGTAGGGTGGTGCTGCACTGTGAAGTGCTTTGTGGGTAAGAACAAGCAGCTTGAATTTGATCCTATTGTGTATAGGCAGCCAGTGCAATGACAGGCACAGAGCAGCAGCGTCCAAGTAATGGTTAGCTAGATAGGTGATCCTGGCTGCTGCATTAAGGATGGACTGGAGAGGGGACAGTCTAGTGCGGGGGAGGCCAACTAAGAGAGAATTACAATAGTCAAGGCAGGAGTGAATCAGAGCCACAGTGAGGCTTTTTCGTGGTTTCCAAGGCGAGAAAGGGGCGAATTCTAGAGATGTTCTTCAGGTGCAAGCGGCAAGAGCGGCGAGAGATTGTATGAACCTACCCTAAAGCTAGGTGCCAACTCTGCGTTTTCTGCACCAAAAACACAAAATACGCACTTTTGTAATGAACATCAATGTGATTTTCCCAAAGCTGTGCCCCATGTGTATTGTTGTTGCAGAAATTGCCTGCGTTTTTTTTATGTCTCTGCAGATAACAGGGCCGTTTCCCATTGACAACCATTCTAATCAGCTGGAAAATGCAGCATGATAAACATGGAGCACAAACACACCAGAATCACGTTGGCAAGTTTATAGACACAGCTGCATTTGTGTTGTTTAAAAACGCAGCTCAAAAAAATACACACAGTGGGTGTGGCACCCCAGGGGTTAAAGTGCCACAGGAACATCAACAAGAGTTCACTCCCCACACAACACTGGACACTACACTAGCACCTATGGGCCAGAAGGGGAGCTAAAGCAGCTCCCTTATATACTCTGGGTCAAGAGGAAGTAGTTAGTTCAGTACACAGCAGGACTGTGAAGAGTTCAGTTCCTGGGAGAACTGAGAGAGAGACTGTAGTGTAAAGAGGCTGCCTCAGGCTTCTCTACAGTCTGCTCCTCGATTCTAGGCCTAGCCAGGGTCTGAGGGAAGGAGCACAAGAAACAGAGAAACACATCTGGGAGACTGAGTGACTTCACAATTCGCCCCGGAGGAGCGCACAGACCAGATACCGGATCCGAAGCTGTGACTGACATACGCAGCACAGTAGTAAATACCGGTTGTAGATCAACACTGTACCTCAGCAAAGTAACACGGGGGGTCAGAAGCACACGGAAGACTCAAGTTGCCTAGCAAAGGGGGTACCTGTGAGGAGAGATAGTGCCAGCAGCTCAGCTAAAGCAGCCCAGGTTCACACCCACAGCGCAGCAGGAGGAAGCTGAGGACCCGGTCAGGGTGGGAGCAACACGGCCCCGGACAATACTCTGCTACCAACATCTGCAGTAAAGTCTTGGAAACTTCAAAACCGTGAGTGTGTGTGATCCTTATACTCAAGCCCTACTTTCCCTCACAAGCAGCCACCGTCTCCACTATCATCCCTACCCTGCAGCATCTATAGCATCCACCATAGACTTTAACTATCACTGCCCCGAGGAACCAGGCTCCACCTGTGGAGAGCCGTTCCATCTCCAGCTGCCAAACATCATCCTCAGAGGTTCTGCAGCAGCGTGGTCACCCTGACCACAACCCGTGGGTGGCATCACGACAAACTCCCCTGTAAATATTCCTCCCATTTACTTGCGGAACCCGGGACATGGTCCGGAACAGGACCTCCGTGATATCTCAAGCAGTACCCCGGTCCGATACCGAGTACCCCGTCCCGGTGGGCTCCACATGGGCACATAGCCTTAAACTAAGCCTAAACTCAAAAACATCCATGCCACTTGTCTGCGACTATTTTATGCCAGAATTGCGAAAAAAAAGACATCCAAATACCATACATTGTCCTAATGCCACTGTGGAAAATTTACAAAACTGAACATGCAAAACTCAAATGCCAACTAATAAGGGTAGCAATCCTTAAAGTCATAATCGACTGTTTAACAAGCCTTTTAATATGACTTAGGATTTGTGCCAGATCAGAACCTCAAACTGCAGACGCTGTGTTTCGGGGTGATTCCCCCTCATCAGTGTAGTGTGTGGGAGTTCTGATCTGGCTGTATGAGAGGCTGAGAGGAGGTCTGGGGGAACAGCTATGCTCCATATGGATAGGAATCTGCCTGCCGGCATAAGGAGACTGATAAGGAGACTTATAGCCACAATGCTCCTCTAAAAGGCTTGTCAAAGAGTCTATTATGACTTCAAGGATTGCTACCCTTATTGGGTGGCATTAGAGTTTCTCACTTCCTCACTGAAGTGACAATTTGCATATTTCCCAATGGAGCATTGCGGCTATAAGTCTCCTTATCAGCTTATCTGTCTCCTTATGCTGGCAGGCAGATACCTCTCCATGAGGAGAATAGCTACCGTAGTCCCCCAGACCAAAACTGAACATGAGATTTCTTAGTTTAACTTTCTGATCAGACGTGTAGAATCTACGCCCAGAAGCTTGTGGGCATGAGCAGCTTAGGTAATGGCCTTGGTTTAGCATTGGTGGGTGTTTCCTTTTGTGCAAAGAATAAACACACTCATTTTTAAGTCCATGTGGGCATGATGGAGCTGTTCATAATAGAAGCGAGGGGGGGGGGGTCTGGGTGTAAGACTTCCAGGCCAGGGAGAAGAGGGGTGTTTGCAGGATTAAAGCAAACTAGTGGGCAGGGCAGGCATAAGCACCCAGCACACCCGGACAAGTGCTGAGGCCCTGTGCAGCTGAGGGGGCCCACTTATCTGTGAGTGGAAGCCATGAGGGGAACCCGCTCACAGAGGCTGTCCTCTCTCTCTCTCTCTCTCTCTCTCTCCTGCTCTGCACTGATCTACATAATTGCTACAGATTACAAGAGGAAGCTAAGGGTACTTTCACATCTGCATTTTTCAAATCAGGCAAGTGATGAGCACAGAGAGAGGGGTACTCGGGCACCGGGATGGGTTTGTTGCTGTAACAGGGAATCACGGGTGGTCGGTTTCCCAGTTCCATGCCCTGGCTTTCATTGTTGGGGAGGGAAGGGGGATTTAGGGAACGTTTGCGACGCCACCTGTGGATCCTGGTAACAATGATACCAGTGCTGCAGGCCGGCCACTGAGGTGATGGGATGCAGCTTAGTGTAGTACAGCTCCCTACAGGTGGAGCTTACCTCAGGGCAGCGAGGATGGATGAGGGGAGTCGTTGTTCTTACCCCTCAGATGATGCTGAGACTCTCTGGGCACCGGCGGGAAGGAATGACAGACACCGATTCAACTCTAACTTCTTTTACTGGTACCGGCAGATGGTATAGTACACAGTACAGTCTGGTAAAATAGGCAGGTAGCTGCAGGTTCAGGGCACCCTCATGGAGTCTGTGGATGTTTCCTTTCTAGTGGCTTTCGGGGTCTCTGTCCTTTCTACTCTCTCTTTACAACCCTTAGGCAGAGCTTCCTCACCGACCCGGACGGGAGAGGTGGAACTTGAACCCTCGCGTCACCGGAATACGGGCCGGTACCTATTGGTGTCTTGGGATAATTATGGGACCGAGGAGTAGGTACCGTTCTGTGGTGCTACGGCTTCCGTGCATTGTTCCCGTGGCTCGTCGGTTTACTGTCAGGGATAGACCACTGATCGCCTCGGCTTCCGTGTTGCCTCCAGACGTTTCCAGCCAGCTCCAACCGGTCCTGGATTGTCTCCCTCTGTCCTGAGTCCCCTCTTGAAGAGAGGTGCCCTCCTGTCAGCAGCCCTGCCAGGCACGTCCTGTCTGGCTGCCTTCCCCGCACTGTCTCTCTATAAACTCTCACTTGCTTCTGGTTTCCCACCACATTTGGCCACTTACAAATATCCATTGCATTTAGCAGGATGCTGCTAGTCACTCTAAGAGGCAACTCATGTCTCCCAACACCGGTGCTCAATCTCCTGCAACCCTGGCATGGGGGTGATTGTGGCATCTGCGACCAGCCATGCCACAAGGAAGAGACTGGTGGTATCACTGGACACAAGATCACCACAGGGCGGCAGCCACTCCAGTCCATGTGAAGCATAGTGTCAGAGCACAGCCTATTAATGACACCCAATTGTTAGACAATGCGGGCTGCTCTGCACCAAATATATGCAATGCAAGTGACTGACGCCCCCTAGAGGGCCCAGCCTCAAACTGCAGAAGGATAAAAAAATGCAATAAACACTATGGATGAAATGTGAGGTGTTGGTTGATATTTTGGACCAAAATAACGTAAACTTGTAGCCCCCTTCACGGACCCTAACGCCTACGAGTACCTAACCATATGTTTGACCATATGTTTAATTCAGAAAATTCACCGAATAAGTTACATATTTAATAGAGAAAAAAAAAAGCACATTTGGGCACTTACAAATATCCATTGCATTTGATACCACCAGTCTCCTCCTTGTGGCATGGCTGGTCGCATTCGGGGTGCAGTACCTCCCTGTGGCGCCTAGCCATAGAGGCGCCACACAAGATTTAACTTTTATTTTTTTTTTTTATTTCAGATCCGGAAATATTGCGTTACTGAGCAATGCATTTTGAATGGAGTTCCGGAAATGTGCTTTGACTTGAGGTTCCATCTTGATCCAGACAAACCTGGCACTTCAGGCTTGGACAAAAACCGCTGCTAAATGCAGTTTTAAAACAAGCCTGAAGTGCCGTATTTGTCTGGATCCAGATGAAACCGCAAGTCAAATCACATGTCCGGAACTCCATTCAAAATGCATTGCTCAGTAATGGAATATTTCCGGATCTGGAATTTTTCAAAAAAGGCGGAATCTTGTCTGATTTGAAAAACGCAGATGTGTAAGTACCCTACCAGGGGCTGCAGCACCTGTGCAGCTGAAGGACCTTTTAAAGAGGACCTGTCACCAAACCAGGCATGGTGATCTAATTACAGCACTGGATGCAGCATGTCTGCAGCATGCAGACAAGGGGTCCTCCAGCACTTGAGTACCCCGAGATAATACACTTAGAAAACTTACATGCTACAGCCACTAAGGAGGTGGCTAGGGGCTGCAGCCAAGGGCAGATTCACACCCCCTGCATGTGTAATCTGCCCACCGCTGCCAATCATTCTCTCCCTGTCTGCAGCATTTAAACTGAGTTTTTTTTCTCTCTCCCAGAAAGTCTGTTAGCCCCGCCCCCTGAGGGGCAGGGCTAAACAGGAGAGAAAAAAAAACCTCAGTTTAAATGCTGCTGAAGAGGGAAAGAATGGCAGCGGTGGGCAGTGTATTATCTCGGGGTACAGGGCTGCTCAAGTGCTGAAGGACCCCTTGTCTGCATGCTGCAGACATGCTGCAGACATGCTGCATCCAGTGCTGTAATTAGATCACCATGCCTGGTTTGGTGACAGTTCCTCTTTAATCATATGACTGATCATGTGACTCATCACTAAAATGAAGGTTCTGGAAGATCCTGCAGCTGTTCAACCTCTCCAACCTCTGTGTAGCTCCCAATGGCTCCTCTTTCCTGCTCTGCACCAATCAAGAACTGGCAAGATGTGGTAAAGTATAGTGTGTGTGTGTGTAAATACAGAACTGTGTTGTAATGTACAATAATTAGATCTGTCTCTTTAATAAAACTAGGTCTGGTGTATCATGGGTAATGAGAAGAAGGAGGTGGGAAGATAAGTTTTTAGTTTCAGTTTGGAGCATGCTGATGAAAGACTGCTATGTGATATGATGGAGAAAGATGGAAGAAAAGAATTAAGTACAGTTAAAGTTTACCCTTGTGACCACGTGACTTCCGGTTTGCAAGCCGGACAGGAGACAGGACCCGCTGAAGAGGTGAGGGGCGGGGCCCAGTGGTGATTGAAAGGAGAGGAGGCCCATGCAGGATGCGAGGGAGCGGGGCCCAGAGATCGGGGCCCGCCCCCTCACATCTTGCATCGGCCCTGCAAGGCAGTATCAGCGTGTGTCGGCTGGGGGGGAAGTGGGGGCGGGCCTCACTGCTCCCTGCTCCAAACTGCCACGCGCCCTGTGTCATGGCTGGGCCCCCCTTCCCCTGATGCAATGGCCATGCCCCCTGCAGTCAGGCCCTGAGCCCCTGACTCCAGGCAGAGCTGTACCCCCTAGTGGCTGCCCTGCACATCATCAGTGCTGTGTGTGAAGGGAGCTGGCTTATTTCAATAGGTAGCGTGGCTGGCTTAGCTATCTGTGCATTTGCCCTGAAAATGTGGCTGGTTTAGCTCTTAAAATAAGCCATTCAGCCAATACATCCACCTCCATGTCTCCATCTTTTAAAGGGAATCTGTCAGCAGGTTTTTGTTATGTTAGATGAGGACAGCATGCTGCAAGGGTGAAAAACATAACTATTCTTTTCTTATCAGTGTGTGTGTGCTATTATTTATGTATACTATAGGCTTTATCACCTGGTCATTACCATTACAGGACTACATTGTCTTGTGCATGGCAGTCTGGCACGCCCCCTGCTGTGATTGACATCTCACTTTCAATATACAGTGTCAGTAGAGAGTCTGGTGTTGGTGGGGGCAGCTCTCAGCACTGCTACATGGCTAAAACTAAAACCTTTGATTGTGGCAGAAGAGCTGTAACCAGTAATCTATAGGTACCGTCACACGCCACAACCTCGGCTGGCGATGTGTGACGATATAACGTGCGCGCTCACATTTCTCGTGGTCGCATCAGATCGCCGATGGCGGCATCACACGCCGCAATACCGCCCTGAAGCTAAGGCAATGTGTCGCTCTGGAAATCGCCTCAACTACAGCGGAAGCAATCCTGCCTCATTCCATCGCCGCTTCACACGCTGCAATCTCAAAGGCAATGTGGGCTACATGTTCAGCGCGGCAAGGAGATAGGCGTGCCACAGTGGTGTATACCATGCCCCATACACGCTCATTGGACAACACAACTGGGTTATTATTGGTCAGTCTGCTCTGGAAGGCTGGCTGATACATGACGCCATTGTCTATCGGACTTTGTCACAAATACACGCTCGTGTTGTCAATTGTGGCTCCTGCAACACACTTTCGAGGCGCCATAAAAGGTTCAGGGCGCTAACAAGGTAGACGTCCGCGTAGTGGGAGCAGTAGAATGTACCCAGTAGCGTCACCAAATTCACACACGTAGGGTGACTGTAGTGCGTGGCCCATGGTACCCATCTATAATGGGCAGCCCAACATCTGAGCTGTCATGTGTGGCACTAGACTCCACACAGCGCAACTTAATACACGAGGACAACATAGCTTGCGCTATTCAATCGCGCGTAATTGCAGTGAGTTTGCGGACGGTTGTGTAGCAGAAGATGTGTGTGGTGCTGGACGGACAGCTCTTCAAGTATGGCGCGGTGTCAACTGACAGCCAATGGGAACACAGTAGCCCCCACCAATCATCTCAGACGGGGCGCGGACTACAGCACGCTGAGGCACGCCTACGGGAAATCACAGACAACGCTCTTTCCATGATTATCGCCCTGTCATTGCCACAACACAAAAATATCACCTTCACGATTGCGCCTGATTACTGAGCACTGTTCAACAATCAGGCGACGGCCGATGGGCGATTTATCGCCGCAAAATCGCACAATGACACGCCGCCACCGTGAGGCAATTTCATGGCAATTTCACCGGGGCGACACATCGCCTTTCAGATCTCCAGCCGAGATTGCGGCGTGTGACGGTACCTTAAGGGCCCCTTTACACGCGGCTACATTTCTAGGGTGGCTACAGGTATCTTACTGGTTGCAGTGAAATCATGGAGAGATTATTCCATTTGTACACAGCAACAAGATAGAACCATGTCTCCATGATTTCACTGCAACCAGTAAGTTACCTGTAGCCACCCTAGAAATGTAGCCGCGTGTAAAGGTACCCTTATGGCCACTTTACACACGGCTACATTTCTAGCTTATCCACAGGTAACTTACTGGCTGCAGTGAAATCATGGAAACATTATTCCATTTGTACACAGCAACAAGATAGAACCATGTCTCCATGATTTCACTGCAGCCAGTAAGTTACCTGTGGATAAGCTAGAAATGTAGCCGCGTGTAAAGGTACCCTAAGTGATACATCGTTATGTGTCCATGATTTAACTGCAACCAGTAAGTTGCAAGTGAAATTGCATGCAATGTTGCAACGTGTAACAGTACCCTCAGGGAAACTGAGCAGTCGGATGATTGACTCCAAAGCCATGGTTGTGCAGTTGGAGTTGTGGAGTTGGAGTTGGTGTCCACTTTGGTGGAGTCAGAGTCGGGTTCAGGGAAATTGAGAAGTCGGAGTTAGATGTTTGGCTTACTGACTTCACAGCCATGATTATGGAGTCGGAGTCGTGGAGTCGGAGTCAGTGCCCACTTTGGGTGGAGTCAGACTCTGAGTCGGATTCAGGGAAATTGAGGAGTCGGATGTTTGACTCCACAGCCATAGTTGGAGTCGTGAAGTCGGAGTTCATGTCCACTTCGGTGGAGTCGGATTCAGGGAAATTGAGCAGTCAGAGTCGGTGTCGAATGTTTGGCTTACTGACTTCACAGCCATGGTTATGGAGTCAGAGTCGTGGAGTCAATGTCAGTGCCAACTTTGGGTGGAGTCGGACTCAGGAAATTGAGCAACGAGAGTCGTGTCGATGTTTGGCTTACTGACTTCACAGCCATGGTTATGGAGTCAGAGTCGTGGAGTCGGACTCAAGAAATTGAGGAATGAGAGTTGGTGTTGGATGTTTGACTTACTGACTTTCACAGTCAAGGTTGTGCAGTTGGAGTCGTGAAGTTGGAGTTGGTGTTCATTTTGGTGGAGTCAGAGTCATGAGTTGGATTCAGGGAAATTGAGTAGTCGGATGTTTGACTCCACAGCCATAGTTGGAGTCATGAAGTAAGAGTTGATGTCCAGTTTGGTGGAGCCAGAGTTGGATATAGGGAAATTGAGGAGTCGGATGTTTGACTCCACAGACAGGGTTATGGAGTCGAAGTTGTGGAGCCGGTGCCCATTTTGGTTGGTGTCAGAGTCGGATTCAGGGAAATTGAGGTGTCAGAGTTGGGTGTTTGACTCCACAGTCATAGTTGGAGTCGTGAAGTTGTAATTGGTGTCCAGTTTGGTGGAGCCAGAGTTGGATTCAGGGAAATTGAGGAGTCGGATGTTTGACTCCACAGCCATAGTTGGAGTCATGAAGTCGGAGTTGATGTCCAGTTTGGTGGAGTCACATTCAGGGAAATTGAGGAGTCGAATGTTTGGCTTACTGACTTCACAGCCAAGGTTATGGAGTCAGAGTTGTGAAGTTGGAGTCGGTATCCACTTTGGTGGAGTCAGACTCTGAGTTGGATTCAGGGAAATTGAGGAGTCGGATGTTTGACTCCACAGCCATAGTTGGAGTCATGAAGTCGGAGTTGATGTCCAGTTTGGTGGAGTCACATTCAGGGAAATTGAGGAGTCGAATGTTTGGCTTACTGACTTCACAGCCAAGGTTATGGAGTCAGAGTTGTGAAGTTGGAGTCGGTATCCACTTTGGTGGAGTCAGACTCTGAGTTGGATTCAGGGAAATTGAGGAGTCGGATGTTTGGCTTACTGACTTCACAAAATTCAAATTTCCAATCTATCAAAATACAGAATTATTTATACTGTACATTCAACCCAGAAAACAAATGACAAAATCAGCGTTGCATGTGTAGCGACCGGTGGTAAGGCCGCGGGTGTGTGTGTATGATCTTTCTCAACAGAATCCCCATACTCAGGTTTAACCGATAATAACATTTCTTTACTGTAAAACATATTTATCTCACAGTCAACCGAACTATATGCGCACTTGTATATATTAGAGTCTCTGGATCTTCACTTCTTCCGGGTACGCCGCAAGAAAAGAAAACACAACAATGAAGGTATCTTTCCCTAACTTTCCCTAAAATCACGTACCAGTCTTATCACAGAAGAAGATGTCGCTCCCACATAGCAGGCCTGGGGATCTCCTCACTCTTCTTCTTTGGTCTCCTTCTGCAGGTAACAGTCTGTCTCTCCCAGTCTCAGGGGACACAGAGCAACAGCAGGAGGGAGATCACAGCAGCACAAATGGCTCCCTTATGTCGGTCACGGCCCCAGCACATGCACTCTGGGTGGTCGGCGGGCAAGGTTTTGCAGAGCGGCCAGAGTCACAGCACCAAAGTCCAGTGGCCCAGGATCAGTCACAGGGGCTTCTGCGGGGTGATTTTTCCGGCAAGGTGTAGCAAAGTAGTCCACTTTAAACAGACATCCGCAGGTAGATCTTCTCAGCTCTGGATTTATACTGCTCTGATTCTCTGCTTTCACTTCCTGGTTAAACAACAGAGATGGCTGGGAGTTTCCCAGCTCTGTGATTGTACAGTCCACTGATGCCCCCTGGTGGACAAGTGTGGACTGTGCACAGTTCATTTCAGTTTCAATTTCAATAATACAATCTGAATTGTACACCTCATTACACATGTTTCAGTCAGGGGCGGACCTACCATGGTGCAGCTGGTTCAGTTGCACCAGGACCCCGACCGGCTAGGGGGCCCCTCAAGCCTGCAGGGGGGCCCCCAGTCGACCCCCATGTCTCTGTGTCAGAGGAGAGGGGGTTAACTGAGGGAAGCTTCCTGCATCCCTCGGCTGATCCCGCCCCTCCTCTCCTCTGCCGCCCCGGTTCCCAGGACTGCGCGGCCCGGCGCAGGTAGGAGATGCAGCAGCTATAGCACCCCCCCCCCCCCCCCCCCGCTCCTCGCTGACATCCGCTAGCACCCACACACACCCCCCCCCCACCCCCCGCTGCTGCACCAGGGCCTTCTTGGCACAAGGTCCGCCACTCGTTTCAGTATCACACTTCCTTGACTATATGTACAAAGCAATCAAAATGTCACGTATACCCCAAAATGGTGTCAATAAAAGTACGTCTCATCATAACAATCTTGTCATTTTCCATTCATATAGTTGTATGAGGGCTTGTTTCATGCGGGACGAGTTGCAATTTGGAATAACATCATTCATTATACTGTAAGGAAAAAAGAAAGATTCCAAATGGGATCAAAGGGATCCTGTCACCTCCAAAACGCCTCCTAAGCTTCAAAACATGTCCCTGCAGCATCCCATCAATCCCACACTCCTTTTCTCTCAGAAAAGCATCCTGTGAAAGTGGAGAAAAACCTTTTATAACTTACTCATTAGTTATGTTAATTAGCAGGGGCTATATTCTTTAGTCCCTAGGGTGGGCCCTCATGATTTGCTAGCTTAGGAGGTGACAGTATCCCTTTAAATGGTGAAAAGAAAACAATTTTGCCATAGTTTTTTTGTTGTTTGTTTTTGTGGGGGTTTATTGTATGATAACCATTGCCTGGCAAGTGAAAGTCACCATGTATGTAGACTGTACATGAGAAATATACACTGAGCCCAGGGTGGAGGGGGCGATCTATGTGTATGTGCACAGCATGGAGCTGAATCAACACTGGCATGGCACATGCTGGGGTACACTGCACCAAATTCATTAACATGTATGCGCCACTTAAAAGGCATTCTCATGAACAAAATTAATTTTATAGTTGATCTTAATCAATAGATCTTGGAATAATATATTCAACAATTGGATGTTTAAAAAAATGTTCCTGTGTTGAGATAATGTGTCCCTGCTATATACTGTGTAATGGATGTGTCTGACCATACAGGGACATGGTCTGATCATACCACATCTCCTGTGCTGAGATAATCTTATATATGTGTCCCTGCTATGTACTGTGTAATGGATGTGTCTGACCATACAGGGACATGGTCTGATCATACCACATCTCCTGTGCTGAGATAATCTTATATATGTGTCCCTGCTATATACTGTGTAATGGATGTGTCTGACCATACAGGGACATGGTCTGATCATACCACATCTCCTG
Organism: Allobates femoralis; assembly: GCA_033576535.1. Classification (NCBI taxonomy): domain Eukaryota; kingdom Metazoa; phylum Chordata; class Amphibia; order Anura; family Aromobatidae; genus Allobates; species Allobates femoralis. The sequence continues at coordinate 30,034,283 of JARQOC010000010.1, read as the reverse complement.
TGCTGAGATAATCTTATATATGTGTCCCTGCTATGTACAGTGTAATGGATGTGTCTGACCGTACAGGAACATGGTCTGATCATACCACATCTCCTGTGCTGAGATCTTATATATGTGTCCCTGCTATGTACTGTGTAATGGATGTGTCTGACTATACAGGGACATGGTCTGATCATAACACATCTCCTGTGCTGAGATAATGTTATATATGTGCCCCTGCTATGTACTGTGTAATGGATGTGTCTGACTATACAGGGACATGGTCTGATCATACCACATCTCCTGTGCTGAGATACTCTTATATATGTGTCGCTGCTCTGTACTGTGTAATGGATGTGTCTGACCGTACAGGGACATGATATGATCATACCACATCTCCTGGGCAGGGGAGGATGCAAAAGAGTATACAGACGTTACAGCATGGGATTATAGATGATTCTTTCTTTTAGGTAACACATTTTTTAAAAATAGGTGTTTTACCTCACAGTAAAGGCCCCGTCACACACTACGATATCGTTAGTAGATCACGGGTTTTCAGTCATTCTAACGACGTCGTTCAGTGTGACATGTACAAACGATCAATGATAATCGGGCAGATCGTTGATGAGAGGTTTGTGAACCGGACCTTAAACCAAAAGATGAGCGTTCATCCAACCTGCAGCATGGGTGTGTGTGACACCTCGATAACGATATCGTTAATGACCTCGCCTATTGAGAAGTGAAGGACGTAGGTGAGCTAATGACCGCAAGTATCGTTCACTTGTCGCGGAATCATTGCTGCGTCGTTCTCGATATCAGTACGTGTGACACCTCACTAGCAATCATTGAACGTCGTTCTAGCGATCTAGGTCAAGTCGGATCGTTGGTCGCATCGTTCGACCATTGAAGCGTGTAACGGGGTCTTAAGAATCATGCAAACAGCAAAATTACATTTTCTGCAAAATTGCAATAAAATGCAATATTTTATAAATATAAAGTTTTATTTATTTTATGATAGATAGATAGATAGATAGATAGATAGATAGATAGAATGTTGCAATAACTTTTTCTTTCCCTGTGACGACCTAAATCTAGTAAGTGTGAGACACAAGGGGTTAATATTTTCTGCTGCTCTCCAATTACCTACAGGCACAAATGTTTAGTTATGCTAATTCCAGTTTTTTATTTGCCGGTTGCTGGGCAACAGTCGCCCATGGCAACGAGGCCTGGTAATGCAGCAAAGCCTTGGACTGATAAAGTGAGTGCAGGGTCGTGTATGATCAGGTGAGCGATACATGAGTGAGGGCGATGGTATCCGCACACGTAGCAGAGCCGTGTTTGTGATGTGGTGTAATCCGTCATGATATCACAGAGTAGGATCAACTCTCTAATGCCCGAGTATTATTACACTACAGCCAGAGGAAAAACTACGATAAGTGCTGGGGTTGTGATCACACCCGGGCCCCGGAGCCTAGGGGGGCCCCAAATGTCCCTTTGGTCTATAAAAAGAAGATTAATGCTATTAATAATAATAATAATAATAATAATGCTATATGTAATAATTGGGGCCTTGTTGGAGCTTCAGGTTACACCACTGACTGCAGCTATAAAGGGTTAAATCACATATCCAGCTCTGCTTCATGGGCTCCGCACAGTCCACACACGAGAAGACATTTTGTGTATTTATTTCCTAACTGGATATTCGCCGCTTTCTTAATTTCTTATTCGATATTCCGTTTTTTTTACATTTATTTTGTGCCCCGTATTTGTTTTATCTGCCACCAATGACATTTCCAGCTCTCATTGGATAATGTGACTGACACCGCTGTGGAGGGGGGGTAATGTGACTGACACTGCTGTGGGGGTAATGTGACTGACACTGCTGTGGGGGGTAATGTGACTGACACTGCTGTGGGGGTAATGTGACTGACACTGCTGTGGGGGGTAATGTGACTGACACTGCTGTGGGGGGTAATGTGACTGACACTGCTGTGGGGGGTAATGTGACTGACACTGCTGTGGGGGGTAATGTGACTGACACTGCTGTGGGGGGTAATGTGACTGACACTGCTGTGGGGGGTAATGTGACTGACACTGCTGTGGGGGGTAATGTGACTGACACTGCTGTGGGGGTAATGTGACTGACACTGCTGTGGGGGGTAATGTGACTGACACTGCTGTGGGGGGTAATGTGACTGACACTGCTGTAGGGTAATGTGACTGACACTGCTGTGGGGGTAATGTGACTGACACTGCTGTGGGGGGGTAATGTGACTGACACTGCTGTGGGGGGGTAATGTGACTGACACCGCTGTGGGGGCTAATGTGACTGGCTCTGCTGTGGGGGGTAATGTAACTGACACTGCTGTGGGGTAATGTGACTGACACTGCTGTGGGGGTAATGTGACTGACACCGCTGTGGGGGTAATGTGACTGACACTGCTGTGGGGGTAATGTGACTGACACCGCTGTGGGGGCTAATGTGACTGGCTCTGCTGTGGGGGGTAATGTGACTGACACTGCTGTGGGGGTAATGTGACTGACACTGCTGTGGGGGTAATGTGACTGACACTGCTGTGGGGGTAATGTGACTGACACTGCTGTGGGGGTAATGTGACTGACACTGCTGTGGGGGGTAACGTGACTGACACTGCTGTGGGGGGTAATGTGACTGACACCGCTGTGGGGGCTAACGTGACTGGCTCTGCTGTGGGGGGTAATGTGACTGACACTACTGTGGGGGTAATGTGACTGACACTGCTGTGGGGTAATGTGGGGGTAATGTGACTGACACTGCTGTGGGGTAATGTGGGGTTAATGTGACTGACACTGCTGTGGGGGTAATGTGACTGACACTGCTGTGGGGGTAATGTGACTGACACTGCTGTGGGGGTAATGTGACTGACACTGCTGTGGGGGTAATGTGACTGACACTGCTGTGGGGGTAATGTGACTGACACTGCTGTGGGGGGTAATGTGACTGACACTGCTGTGGGGGGTAATGTGACTGACACTGCTGTGGGGGGTAATGTGACTGACACTGCTGTGGGGGGTAATGTGACTGACACCGCTGTGGGGGCTAACGTGACTGGCTCTGCTGTGGGGGGTAATGTGACTGACACTACTGTGGGGGTAATGTGACTGACACTGCTGTGGGGTAATGTGGGGGTAATGTGACTGACACTGCTGTGGGGTAATGTGGGGTTAATGTGACTGACACTGCTGTGGGGGGTAATGTGACTGACACTGCTGTGGGGGGTAATGTGACTGACACTGCTGTGGGGGGTAATGTGACTGACACTGCTGTGGGGGGTAATGTGACTGACACTGCTGTGGGGGTAATGTGACTGACACTGCTGTGGGGGTAATGTGACTGACACTGCTGTAGGGTAATGTGACTGACACTGCTGTTGGGGTAATGTGACTGACACTGCTGTTGGGGTAATGTGACTGACACTGCTGTGGGGTAATGTGACTGACACTGCTGTAGGGTAATGTGACTGACACTGCTGTTGGGGTAATGTGACTGACACTGCTGTGGGGGGTAATGTGACTGACACTGCTGTGGGGTAATGTGACTGACACTGCTGTGGGGTAATGTGACTGACACTGCTGTGGGGTAATGTGACTGACAATGCTGTGGGGGTAATGTGACTGACACTGCTGTAGGGTAATGTGACTGACACTGCTGTAGGGTAATGTGACTGACACTGCTGTGGGGGTAATGTGACTGACACTGCTGTTGGGGTAATGTGACTGACACTGCTGTGGGGGGTAATGTGACTGACACTGCTGTGGGGTAATGTGACTGACACTGCTGTGGAGTAATGTGACTGACACTGCTGTGGGGTAATGTGACTGACACTGCTGTATGGTAATGTGACTGACACTGCTGTAGGGTAATGTGACTGACACTGCTGTAGGGTAATGTGACTGACACTGCTGTGGGGTAATGTGACTGACACTGCTGTGGGGTAAAGTGACTGACACTGCTGTAGGGTAATGTGACTGACACTGCTGTGGGGTAATGTGACTGACACTGCTGTGGGGTAATGTGACTGACACTGCTGTGGGGGGTAATGTGACTGACACTGCTGTGGGGGTAATGTGACTGACACTGCTGTGGGGTAATGTGACTGACACTGCTGTAGGGTAATGTGACTGACACTGCTGTGGGGTAATGTGACTGACACTGCTGTGGGGTAATGTGACTGACACTGCTGTGGGGGGTAATGTGACTGACACTGCTGTGGGGTAATGTGACTGACACTGCTGTGGGGGGTAATGTGACTGACACTGCTGTGGGGGGTAATGTGACTGACACCGCTGTGGGAAGCTTGGCGACTGGAGTTGTATGGCTGAGATTGCATGTCGACATGTGAAGTAAGCAGGGTTGGCTCCAGGTTTTCGTGGGCTCCAGGCAACAGTGTTTCACTGGGCCCCTTTAATACATACCATGAATTCATGATTATAGAGGCTGCAGACTGTATAAGGCTAGGGTCACACTTGTAAGGGTAATTTCGGTTCCCACATCCAGATTTAGATGCGGTATCCGCAATTGCCTTCGCAAAATGTGTCCCTAACCCGGAATCCGGCAACCGGATTGCTCAGTATGTGCAATCCGGTTGCAGGATACTTTGTTCATCCCGCAGCAGGGATGAACAAAGGGTTAAGTATTCATAATATATGTGGGCAACATGTCTCTAGGGGGTGCCCACCCCTGCGTAGTGTAGTGGCCGCTGTCTAGGGTCCTGATATCATTTACAGTAGTTGTATGGGCACCGTACAGCCATAGAAATACTGTAAATGATATCAGGAACCTGGACAGCAGCCACTACACTACGCAAATGGCATAAGCACCACAGACAGCTCCTTATTAAGGATGCTGTTCTGTAATGTGCATACGCACATTACGTAGGATAGCGGTCATGATGCAGGAGTCGGCGGCTTTAATACAGAAGTATAGTTAAATGTCGGCAATTGCCGCCAAGAGAGTTAAGAGTAGAATTAACCCCTCACATGCCGTCCTGTGTGGACAGCATGTCTCTAGGGAGGGTGGGCACCCCCTAGAGACATGTTGCCCACATATATTATGAATATTTAACCCTTTGTTCATCCCTACGGCAGCAGGGATGAACAAAACATACGGCTGCCACAGGCATTCACATGTGCCTTGCGGCAGCCGCATGGGCTCCCATAGGAGACCATTATAAAAAATGGTTGTGGCTGGAATATCGCTCCGAAAACTGCAGCCTGCAGGATTTTTCACACAGGCTGCAAATGCGGAGCCGGTAACCGCCATTTAGCCATTTAGGCAACCCAAATTTATAATGGGTGCCTACGGGCTGCGGATCCGAATCCGGTTTTGAGCATTTTTTATGCTCAAAACCAGATCCGGATTTAAAAAATTACCTCAAATACATAGTAACATAGTAACATAGTTTTTAAGGTTGAAGGAAGACTTTAAGTCCATCTAGTTCGACTCATAGACTAACATGTTGATCCAGAGGAAGGCAAAAAAAAACCATGTGGCAACACTTAACTCCACATTGGGGGAAAAAAGTGACCCTAGCCTAACTATATTTATATATAATATAAAAATTCAAACCCCAAAAATCTATTCCCCCTCATACACTCTTTCCTCTTCGTGTGTGCTGTCCCTCTCATGCGCTGTTTCTCTTCCCCCTGTGTGCTCTTCTCCCCCCTAGGCACTCTTCTCCCTCGGTACACTTTTCTCCCCCCTGTGAGCTCTTCTCTCCATGTGCACTGTCTTTCTTCCCCATGTGTGTTCTTCTCCCCACTGTAGACTGTCACTCTCCCCCCTGTGCACTCTTCTCCCCCGTGTTCTCTTCTCCCCCATGTGCGCTCTTCTCCCTCCTTTGACTGTCTCTCTTCCTTTGTGCATTCTTCTCTCCTCTGTGCGCTGTCTCTTACCCTCTTGTGTGCTGTCTCTCTCCCCCCGTGCGATACCTCTCCCCCTCGTGGGCTGCTTCTCTCTTCTCCTCCCCTGTGGGCTGCCTCTCTCCCCCCCCCCCCCGTGGGCTCCCTCTTTCCCCCCCCCCCTGTGGGCTGCCTCTCTCCCCCTGTGCTCTCTTCCCCCTGTGGGCTGCCTCTCTTCCCTGTGCTCTCTTCCCCTGTGCTCTCTTCCCCTGTGCTCTCTTCCCCTGTGCTCTCTTCCCCTGTGCCTCTTTCCCTATGCCTCTTTCCCATTGTGCTCTTCACCCCTTTGCGCTTCTTCTCCCCCTTTTCTGCTGTCTCTCTCCCCCTGCGCGCTGCCTCTCTCCCACTGTGGGCTCTTCTCAGCCCTGTGCGCTGTCTCTATCTCCCCCATGTGCTCTTTTTCTTCCCCCTCATGTGCTCTTTCCTCCCACCCCCCCTCCCCCTGTGAAGTGTCTTCTCTCACTCAGCGCCGTGAGTCGAGCGTGCGTCGAGCAGAGTGTCCAGACTGTTGGCGGCTTATGTGTCACTATATGGCAATGCCACCCTGCAGGTGATGTCACTGCTGCCAGCTTAGTATTTAACACCATAGACTAGAATGGATAAGTATTCTATCCTTGAAAATCATAAATAGAACACGTATGTAATTCACAGACGTCTGAAAAAGGCCTAATAGTGATTTTTATGTTTGTGCCTTTTTTAATTCAACATTTCTTGGATTTGTCTGTGTTTCTTTTTTTGTTCCTATAATGTGGGCTTGGAATTCCTTATCCTGATTCAGCATAATTCATCATTTGCAAATTTTCATAATGTTCCTGTGCTGAGATATTCTTATATGTATCCACAGGTAGAAGGAAAAAATGCGGCACTCACCGGAGATGATCTTTAAGCATTTTAGTGCGATAATGAGCGGAAGAGGGGGAGAAGAGATGGCGGATGACGGCCTGCATTTCACGGTAACTACCGCTCCACGGTCCTGGTGGTACACCTGGTACACCAGAACCCATGGAAGAGGTAGTTACGTCTCCTCTCCCCTCTTCCGCTCATTATCGCACTGAAATGTACTTGGATGTGTGAATAAATGCTTAAAGATCATCTCCGGTGAGTGCCGCATTTTTACCTTCTACCTGTGGATATTTACGCACTTTATTATGTGTGAGCAACACCGTATGGAGACTGCACTGAATGGGTCACTAGAAGTGGGCTGACCCAATTATAAACAGTATAGTGTCCAGTAATTTCTACTACCAGGATTCTTATATATATGCTAAGTACTGTGTAATGGATGTGTCTGACTATACAAGGACACGGTTTGATAATTCAACTAAGATTATCTCAGCACAGATGTGGTATGATCAGAGGATGTCTCTGTACGGTCAGACACATCCATTACACAGTACATAGCAGGGACACATATATAAGATTATCTCTGCACAGGAGATGTGGTATGATCAGACCATATCCTAGTACAGTCAGACACATCCATTACACAGTACATAGCAGGGACACATATATAAGATTATCTCAGCACAGGAGATGTGGTATGATCAGACCGTGTCACTGTACGATCAGACACATCTATTACACAGTACACAGCAGGGACACATATATAAGATTATCTCAGCACAGGAGATGTGGTATGATAAGACCATGTCCCTGTAGAGTCAGACACATCGATTACACAGTACATAGCAGGGACACATATATAAGATTATCTCAGCACAGGAGATGTGGTATGATCAGACCATGTTGCTGTACGTAAGACACATCCATTACACAGTGCATAGCAGGGACACATATGTAAGGTTATCTCAGCATAGGAGATGCGGTATGATCAGATGATGTCCCTGTATGGTCAGACACATCCATTACACAGTACATAGCAGAACACATATATAAGATTATCTCAGCACAGAAGATGTGGTATATCAGATCATGTCCCTGTACAGTCAGACACATCCATTACACAGTACATAGCAGAGACACATATATAGATTATCTCAGCACAGGAGATGTGGTATGATCAGACCATGTCCCGTACGGTCAGACACATCCATTACACAGTACATAGCAGGGACAAATAAATAACATTATCTCAGCACAGGAGATGTGGTATGATTAGACCATGTTTCTGTACATCAGACACATCCATTATACAGTACATTGCAAGGACACAATATAAGATTATCTCAGCACAGGAGATGTGATATGATCAGACCATGTCCCTGTACAGTCAGACACATCCATTACACAGTACATAGCAGGACACATATATAAGATTATCTCAGCACAGGAGATGTGGTATGATCAGACCATGTCCTGTACGGTCAGACACATCCATCACACAGTATATAGCAGGGACACATATATAAGATTATCTCAGCACAGGAGATGTGATCAGACCATGTCCTATACGGTCAGACACATCCATTACACACAGAATAAAAATGCTTATTAAACTACTAAAACAAATCCTTCAGGTAAAAACAAAGGGGATTCTGGAAATATTTTGCTTACGAAAAACTCGGTGGGGTCACCCGCCCGAAAAGATGTGGTGTGCACAGACCCTTATGCCTAGTTCTGTCACATCTTGTCATTTGCATTTGTATTTTGCTTTTAGTCCTGAATAAAGCAGAGATTGGAACGGGAACAAGACATTTCCATCTGAAAGCCCATAACTGAGATTTATTGTAACCACTGAGAGGAGGGAAATTATGCAGCAGCGGCGACGGCGATGTGAAAAACATCTGCACTGATCAGGTTTTCTCGCTGGTACATAGAAGATATGACGGAGACATTTCCGGCTCAGGCTTCTTGTACAATTCAGGCACAACTAATCACATCCATTCAGGACCTTTTGATTATTGGACTGGTGTAACATATTATACAGAGTCACAATCAGTATACATGATAGGATTGGGATTTTGGCACTTAGGATATTTCTGAAATATCCATAGTGTAATCGGTTGGATTCCCACCTCCATCACCTCTACTAATCGGAAGAACAGATGGCTTGGCTGTTCCTGTAATTCCTATACTGTAGGGTCAATAGAGGGTCAGACATACAACCTTATGTTGACTGGGAATGTAGATTAATTACAGAATAAAATATGTTTCTGTGCCTAAGGCCATATTCTTCCGGTAGTGATAGGACTGGATATTTCTTCATAGGTTGGACCAGTGTTCATGTGCTGGCCATAGGGGGCCCAGGCAGTCATGGCTGGTGATGCAGGGTCTTAGTTGCGGAGCAGTCCCTTGTGTTGCAGCACTCACCCCAGATGGCTCCTCAGTGCAAAAAGTCACCTCTGAAGTGCCAAAGTGTTTACAGAGTCAATAAAAATTTCAAGGTTATTCGAACAGCCTCGTTAAAAATGGGCACCGTAAGAGTAGGGTTATTCACAATTTGTTGCAGGTTCTCATCCCTGACTCCAGTCTCCCGACATCACAGTGACCCACTGTGAATTCAGTCTATTTCAGCTCCTAGCGGGAACACCACCAGACGGAGTTCCTTCACTGCTAGTAGACGTGTTTGCCGAATCTATGCTGGGACCCACCAGACAAACTCCGGGGGAAAAGTGCAGCTGACACGCTCCTGTCCAGAGAGACAGCGGCTGTTCGGGATGAATCATGTGAGACTTATGCGAGTATCTCACATGCTTTTCGCTCAGTGTGTCTCTGGCTTTAGACTGTATAGACAGGGCTTCGATTATAGTCAATAACCACTAGTCAGGACATCTGAAAGAAAAAAAGGAACTAGAAAGATTGCCAAGTACCAATGGCATAACCTGAAGCTCATGGGCGCAAATGCAAAAGTTTCTAAAGGGACCCCAATTATTGCAATTCTTTAATAGCATTGGTCTTTTTATATAAGCTAAAGGAACGTTTTGGGCCTCCTAGGCACCAGGGCCTGGGTACAATTGCAACTCCTGCACCTATTGTAGATACACCCCTGCCCGCTACCCAATATATAAGCTAAAAATCCAGACACATACCCTGTTTCCCCTAAAATAAGACGGGTGGGGGAGTATTGCATGGGAATATTGAGGGCTGCAAGGAGATGATAGGGATATTGGGGGCTGCATGGGAATATTAGGGCTTGGAAGGGGATAATAGAAAAATAAGACATCCCCTAAAAATAAGGTAGTGCTCGCACTGCCTAGATACCCAGTATTTATCATGGTTACTAGCGTTAAGCAGGGAGGACGCTGGTAACTATGATAAACAGCGGGTATCTAGGCAGCGCACACTGCCTAGATACCCGCTGTTTATCATAGTTACCAGTGTCCTCCCGCTTCCAGCGATGTGGAGGTGGCTTCCTGGTCCCTGGTCGCTGAGGAGATCTACCTGTTTGACAGCTCCCCAGCGACCAGGTAACAACGCACCAACAATCCCTACAGGATAGTTATCGTTGTCGGGATCGCTGGTGCATCGTTGTGTGACGGGAACTTTAGCGATCCTGGGACGAGCTAAGCAGCTTCTGGTCCACCAGGGTGGCTTCACAGTGCTGCTCTGCACTGACTTGCTCCTCCCCAGACCAGAATATAAGGGAAGCTCACCCTGATCCCGGGCTTAGTCTCCCCCTTCTGGCTTGGAGGTGTTAGTGTTGTGTGTGTCTGTTGCCTGATGAGAATACCCTTTGTTGTTCTCTGGTGACACCACTACCCGGGGGCAGTGATGACACTGTGGCACATCGACCCTGAGGGTGCCACACCAACAATCCAGGAGGTCTGCCCCGCAGCGTCGGTCCATGCTGACCAAGAACTGTAGGTGGCGACACGAACATTCCCCCTATAAACTTTATTTCCATCCAACACTTCCCAGAACCTGATTCCCATTCAGAAAGGTCACCGACTCTCCTGGGGTCACTGAAGCCGGGTCTCGACCCCTGTGACTCCCCCGGCAGAACCATTAGCCCGGTTCCGAGTACCCCATGGCCCCGGGGTTGGGCGAATCATATGTCTTCCCTGAGAACAAGGGATTAGACTTTAGATACTTTCCTCCAGTATTGCCATCGGAAGAGATTCAGGTGGTCAACGGATAATCGGCCAAGAAGAAACACAACACCGATTTGTATCCCAGACTCAAAATTAGTATTATTTTTACTGATAAACAGTCACAGCCAATAGTTTTAATGCAGATTTCATTGAGGAGGTATTCTACAGGCCTCTGCCAGGATTTGCTGCATTGATTTCTGCATTGTTTTACTTTAGTACTTTAGTGCTCTCTAAAATTTCCCTGGGGAGTATTAAGTATATTAGAGCGTATTTGTGGTTAAGGGCCCTGCAGAGACAAAGCTTAATGCACAGATTCTATGATTGTGTGTCAGCAACCTGGTAGCTGCAATGGGGTCTGTCCTCATGAGCTAAAAACACATGTGCCAAGTGATCTATTACATATATTTAATTAAATCATACTCTTTGGAAATATATTAGTTTATATGTTGCACAGGGAAAAGCTTCATGTCTTAAAGGAGACCTGTCACTAGATCACAAGTGGACAGATTTTCCCCTTATTATAGTTATGCTGCTCCCTTGATTATTCTGTCTGTTTTTTTGTAATCCACCATATGGTTCCATAGAAATGGGTCTTTTTATCTAGAGATAGTTTAATGGTCATTAGGGGTGTGGCTCACAGGGTAATAATGCAGAACAGCCTAAGTACACGCCCCTGAGGATCCTGCGAGCCACACCCCCTGTAAGAAAGCTTTGGGGAGCAGTGGGAATAAAATAAGACATTTTTTAAGTTGAAAAATATTTTGGAAAGGCGACCGAATCTAAAAAAAAACAACAAAACATATTTTGGCATCTGCACCATCTTTTGCATCTATATGTCATTTCAGTTTTACTATTTTTTGTAATATGACCTGTGGACCTATGGGAAACATATGGGTCACCAGGGGCAGACCAGTGAGATTACAGGTTATCTAATTATCTGCTTAAATGTTTTATAATACTGTATTTTGGGTTTGATCTTGTGTATGTGGGATGGGTCTAATACATTCATTACCTCTAAGGCTGGCTTCACACCACAGTTTTCGTCATCCTGCTCTGTTTGCGTTTTTGCCTCCCATGTATCCCAATGGTGCTGGATTGGTCATAAATGGCCATCCAGTTTTGTGAATTCACTCTCTGTCCTGTTTTATCCAGGACCCAGAATCGGAGACTTTTCTGATTTTGGTCTCCAGCGCAAAAATCGGACAGAAACGAATCCGGGGCGATCCGGCGCCTATAACATGGGAGTCTATGAGTGCTGGATCCGGTAAAAAATCGGATTGTTTCCTGGATCCCATTTTTACACAGCGCATGCTCTGAAATCCTGCATTCACAGTTCAGCATCATGGACAGCAGTATTTCATGCACAGTCTGTGAATTCAGCAGACTTCAGGACCATGGACAGCGGCAGAAAAACGAATTCGACAAAAAAAAGGATCGGGGAGACCATATTTGGCCATACTTTTCTGCACACCCTGTCCTGTCCGTCTCTGTCCAGGTGGTCCTGCAACAAAAACAGGATCCACCCGGACAGAATAAAAGCGTGGTGTGAAGCCAGCCTAAGTAGGGATGAGCAGATCGATTTAGATGCTAATTTGCTGACTTAGTTGAATTTTGCTAAAGAATTTGACTTGTGCAAAGTAAATTTGTCTGAATCTTAGTATTGAAAAGCTTATAATTGCCATAATATAGGGTAAATGTAAGGAGAGGGGAGAGAGACCATAAGATCTTATAACTCTACAGAAGAAAGGACCCCACTGACCATTAGAAGACCCTGATGAGAAGATGAGCTTACATTCTATAGGAGAGTGAGAGAGTACTGTGCTGACCATAAGAGCTTACACTCTACAGGAGATAGAGAGAATCCCGCTGATCATAAGAGCTTACACTCTACATGAGAGAAAGAGGACCATGCTGACAATAAGAGCTTACACTCTATAGGAGAGAAAGAGAGGGAGGACCCCACTGATCATAAGAGCTGACACTCTACATAAGAGAGAGAGGACACCACTGACCATAAGAGCTTACACTCTACAGACAAAAGACTTACCCACTTACTCTTCAGATGGGAAACGACTCTACTGCACAAACTGTGCTCTGTTGGGAACCGCTGATCTATGGTGGCCCTGGTACTGACCACGACTGATTAAGGTACGTTGATCCTCTAGCTTTCATAGCTGCAGAGCCTTATGGGGAAGCTCACATGGCCATGCGAAAAGACATTTGTCCACTCTCTGATGCTTCAGAAGTATGGGCAATGGCGCCTGGCAAGTTTTTGTTCTTGAACTGCAAATCGAATCTAAAAGTATTTCAATTTAAGTGAAACTGGAAACTTAAAGGGAATCTGTCAGCAGGTTTTTGCTATGTAATCTGAGGCCAGCATGCTGTAAGAGTTAAAAAACAAAAAGCATCCATACTTCTCTTATCAGTGTGTGTGCTATTGTTTACTTAAACTAAAGGCTGTCTCTCTGTGAGTGACAGCAGTCTGGGTACACATGCCCATATCGCACTTCACCCTCCCCTCAGCCCACACCAGTGACGTGCCCTGCTCATTTGGTCTGATTCCGGTCTGTGGCTTGGAAGGATCAAGGCTACAACAAAAATAAAGCTATTTAAGAGCCTCAGAGAGATGAACTTACAGGAGCAGGGCAGGTAGAAGAAGTATATTGGGAAAATGTTAGTTAGGAAAAGTTAGGACAAAAGACACAGGATCACATTAGTAGTGGAAAACTTCTTTAAGCATTTTTCACCCAACGGACCAGCCATCAGGTCACTGGCGACCTGTCCATTGCCCAATTATTGGGAAACAATGGTTCCAAGGGACGTTTATTCCTGATAATCGTGAAGTGGAAAATGGACCTTTGAGCCATTGGTCTTTAAGAACGGAAGCTACCTCGATCCATATTCGTTTGTAGTTGGTATCGTACAGAAGTCCTTACTGAATGTAAGGAGGGAGATTGCGATGCATTCTCATAATGTGCAGACACATAGTCACCAGCTATTTTATCTAGAAGCTCAGAGCATGAAGTCATTGTTTGACTTTATAGATGAAGTCACAAATTGAAAGTGAATATATTAGTTAAATGCTTTGGCACCAGTTTCCGATTCCCAGTGTTGACTAAGGACTGCAATCCTGCACCCATGCCTTATACTGCGGCATCAATAAATGAGGTCATAGCTGACACATCCATTTAACTGTTTAAATGGGCTGCAGACAGAGGTGCAGGAACTGGCTAATGGGAGGCACAGACCCACTCTCTCATTTATTAATGTGATTTATTGTCTCCTGCATGGTTAAGCACTTCAGTGTACCATAATGCAGTCATTTCTGATGATAAGACTGGCTATTAAAAGGGTCAGATGCAGATGACTCTGACAGTGTTGATGTATCTCACTTATGCTGCCCCAAAATGTTGCACAATAATATAAATCATCCCCAGCCATGTTATTTAAAGGGCTTGTCTAATCTTAAACTACAAGTCTGCAGTCACTCTATGTGAATCCTCACATTGTGTGCAGTGCAGCCTGTGAGGATTCTCTGGTCCTAGCGCCGGGAGCAGGTGGTCCTGTGACTGCGATATACATACTCCTGGCCACATTCCATCTAGACTGTTTCTGGCTTTGCTCAATACATTTGCATTGAGCAAAGCTGCACCCATTAGTCGTATTGTGGCCAGGAGTAGGCGTATTGTATACTTGCAGTCATGTGACCGCCCGCTACCGTTACAGGGACCAGGGAATCCTGACAGTGGATGTGATGTGAGGATTCACAAGTCTGCAGTCACATACAGTAAATATAGACTTGTAGTCAAAAATGGACAACTCCTTTAAATTAAAAAAATCAACTCTACCATATTAAAGCATGGTCTCCACAAGACCTGGCACCAAGACATGCTAACATCACATCCTTTAAGTCCTTTTGAGAAGTGGGGTCTTAATAGATCAATTTTTTATTCCAGCACATCATACAGATGCTTATTAAGATTGAGATCTGGGGAATTTGAGGCCAAATTAATCATTTTAGCAGGTTTTCCAGCCAATACAACTATGGTAACAGGGTAACCATTGATAGATGGGTGTGAGGTATCTTTGGTGCACCTGTAGTCTGCAAATCAAGTTCTTGTGCCCCATGTATTTCCCTGGTAGTAAGAAGAATTGATTGTTCTATCAGGCTGTGTGTCCTGCCACTCTATTCAAGGTGGTGACCTTGGCCACGTTTGCTGAACCCAGAGTAGAGCTTAGTTATCTTGTAGTATCTTTAGTGTAATAGACTTAAATGGAGTAGCAGGAACCACTCTGCATTTTTCAACTCTTCCTCCCATGCAAACCGGACAGCCCTGGACCATTTTTTGGCCCCATAGCAGTCTATGGGGCCGGATAGAAGCCGGATGGCAGCTTTCTGCCATCCGGTTTCTATCTGTCCTGGACAATCCGGGAGAAGACAGAATTCTCCGATGGACACAAAAACGTTGCTTGCAGCGTTTCTGTGTCCGAGAGGAGAATATCTCCTCTAATTGGCTAGTCCCGGATTGCCCGGATTCTCCCGGATCCTCCAGGATCCGGGGCAATTCGGCACTCCCTGTCATGGGAGCCTATGGAGCCGGATTGCACTGGTCCGGGAGGATCCGGGAACCGGACACCTGTGGCAGCACGCCGCTGTTGTTTAAGGACCACTGCTAGCTCCCTGCCAGCCGCGGTCCTGATTCATCAGTGGCGGCAGCTTCGTGCGGGTTCACACCGGACCGGAGGGCATATGAGCCCTCTGGCTCTGTGTGCTGATCCGATCCGCCTCGGATCGGATCTGACCCGCAGTGTGAAGCCAGCCTTAGTTATAGCAATGTGTGAGCAAAAAACAAGGTGACAACCCCAAATTTCAACTTCAGCAGGAATTGTAACCAGGCACCCCAAAAACCAGCCCCAGTATATAGAGATAGGGAGATAACAACCTCTGTTTAGCTGCAGCATTGCTATATTAGTGATGTTGTTTGTATTTTCTTCCATGTTAATACTACCAATTATTTATAAGTCATATTTTAACATTTTCATGTTTTTTCTTTCAGTGGAGTGAATTTTTTAAAGAAATGTAACTTTATCCTTCCTTGATAGGTGAGTGAATGACCCATGTACTGATCACAGCTATTAGTTGAAAGGTTTCTTGTCCATCTTTATCAAATGACTTGACAGATGTTGCACATTTACAAGTTGTATTGAGCCATAATACGGCATCCTTGAGGGTGTATTCACACCTGCCATTTACATTTAGTTTTAAAGGGAATATGTCAGTGAGATACACGACTCCTCCGCACCCCAAACAGCATGGAATGGGGATGGAGGTCTTTACAGTGTAAACCTGTCAACACCTTTACATCTTCTTTCTGTTGCTGTATTCTCAAGTAATTTGCAAATGAGGTATTACATGCTGTGGCATGGGGCGAGGAAATCAGATAGTGAGCTATGGATCCCGGGGCAGGGGAACAATATAGGGACGCTGAGGGAAGTGCATTGTCACGCCCAGAGCACTTAGCGTGTTCAATCACATGCAACTGGGCCATTAATTACTTTGGAATGCAGCAACAGATAGAAGATATAAATGTGTAAATTGATTTACATTGTAAGGACCTGCATCCACATAGATAAACTTTGGGGAGGGGGTTTATTTTATTGACAGATCCCTTACCATCGTTACATTGAAAAGTGATGAATATTATACCTAAAAAATTCTACTTCTATGTTTTTTACTATACACTGCTAGATTTAGCGCATGTATGGGTCTCTGCACGCTGCACAATTTCCATGCACAATACTTTTCTGGCTTTCCCTAGATCAGTATCCTTAAGGCTAGGGTCACACTGAGCCCTGCACTTGGGTCAGCCGGATTCCATTACAGCAGAGCTCAGCTTGCTGTAACGGCAAGCGGTAACGCCGGGAACTTCAGGCAAACGCTGCCCTTAGTTGCCCGATGTATACCATAGTTACTGGCCACACACAGACCTGGCCGGATTGCGCTAATCTTGAGCACAGAGAAAAACGCTCATGCACAGGAGATGTGGTATGATCAGACCATGTCCCTGTACAGTCAGACACATCCATTACACAGTACATAGCAGGGACACATATATAAGATTATCTCAGCACAGGAGATGTGGTATGATCAGACCATGTCCCTGTACAGTCAGACATATCCATTACACAGTACATAGCAGGGACACATATATAAGATTATCTCAGCACAGGAGATGTGGTGTGATCAGACCATGTCCCTGTACGGTCAGACACATCCATTACACAGTACATAGCAGGGACACATATATAAGATTATCTCAGCACAGGAGATGTGGTATGATCAGACCATGTCCCAGTACAGTTAAAGATATCCATTACACAGTACATAGCAGGGACACATATATAAGATTATGTCAGATCAGGAGATGTGGTATGATCAGACCATGTTCCTGTACGGTCAGACACATCCATTACACAATTAGTATATACATGTAGTTCAATGACCACATCTTATTTTCGGCTCATACAGTTATAGTGCACCTCCAGGCCATTTATTATTAACAGGAGAACAACAGGAGTTTATATGCAAAGGTATCAAAGTTTATTTAAATTTCATAAAAGATTTTTTCAATATATAACAACAATAAAATCAGGGACGATACATTTAGTGCACACATTGATACAAAGAAACGAGCCCAGTGTATAACAGAGTTCCAAACAAAGATTAAGGGCACATTTAGTACAGTGACTGGAGCAGAGGGGGACAACAGTCGTCTGAAACCAGTTCTAATTACTTTATATTGTTTTATCATATGTATACAATCCATAGACATATAAGTTAGTCTGTGGTTTCAGAACTCCATATGTATATCCCCTCATGAGAACATTAGTTACAACTCCATTGTGAGCATGAGTTTTTGGTTCAGTACTCATCCTTATATGTTCTCCTTACAACATCAAGAGTGACTACCTGGGTATCTAAAATGTAAGGGACAGTCATCTAAGAGAATCCTTAGTTAGATTTGTATAGAGGTAGATTATTACCCATGTCTCTCAATATTGCAGGAGGAACCAGGCTCAGGACAAACGAAGACAAAGGACAGTCATTCCAACACGTGTTTCGCTAACACCAGTCTTATTGCTTCCTGTACGGTCAGACACATCCATTACACAGTACATAGCAGGGACACATATATAAGATTATCTCAGCACAGGAGATGTGGTATGATCAGACCATGTCCCAGTACAGTTAGAGATATCCATTACACAGTACATAGCAGGGACACATATACAAGATTATGTCAGATCAGGAGATGTGGTATGATCAGACCATGTTCCTGTACGGTCAGACACATCCATTACACAGTACATAGCAGGGACATATATATAAGATTATCTCAGCACAGGAGATGTGGTATGATCAGACCATGTCCCTGTACAGTCAGACACATCCATTACACAGTACATAGCAGGGGCACATATATAAGATTATCTCAGCACAGGAGATGCGGTATGATCAGACACATCCATTACACAGTACATAGCAGGGACACACATATATAAGATTATCTCAGATGTGGTATGATCAGACCATGTTCCTGTACGGTCAGACACATCCATTACACAGTACGACACATATATAAGATTATCTCAGCACACGAGATGTGGTATGATCAGACCATGTCCCTGTATGGTCAGACACATCCATTACACAGTACATACCAGGGACACATATATAAGATTATCTCAGCACACGAGATGTGGTATGATCAGATCATGTCCCTGTACAGTCAGACACATCCATTACACAGTACATAGCAGGGAGACCTATATAAGATTATCTCAGCACAGGAGATGTAGTATGATCGAACAATGTCCCTGTATGATCAGATACATCCATTACACAGTACATAGCAGGGACACATATATAAGATTATCTCAGCACAGGAGATGTAGTATGATCAGACCATGTCCCTGTACGGTCAGACACATCCATTACACAGTACATAGCAGGGACACATATATAAGATTATCTCAGCTCAGGAACATTTTTTAAACACATTCAGTTGTTATCTGTTCATTAAAAAGAACATTAAAATTAACTTTTTTTTGTGGGAAACCCTTTAAATAATAAGTTGAATGTGACGGATTAATATATCATTTTAACCATACAAACAGTCTACTAAAAAAAATAATATAACAACAAAATTCCTAAAATGTGGTATTAAGTGGCCCCAATGAGGAGCTTTACCTTTCAGCCTGCTATTATGATACTGTTATATTGTTATATGAAAAATGGGGCAAATATTAATTCTGCCATCTAAAAAATAAAAAAATAAAAAAAACATTCTTATCATTGCTCATTATTAGTTTGTTTTTAGGTAAACCATGGAGCGGAGTTTACAGAGACGCCCGGGGACGACCAGTGTGAGGGTGATTGATCTGGGATGGCAAGGACAGCTGAATCCAAATCCTATCAGCACAGAAGAATACCATACCCTCGTTGATGAATATCTCTCACCCACAAGACTGGTATGGACTCACAGCAATTACACTTACCAACTACATGATGGTGGGTTTACACGCCGCGATATCGGCGTCCAACTCCGACCCAACTCCGACAAAAAGTCACGTGGTTCGTGAGTTGGACCCGATATCGTTCCTGCATCGTACTGTTTGAAGGTACAATACGATGCAGGAACGATGGCAATCCGATATCGGGGGTCGAATGAGCGTGCTATTCAACCACCCGATATCGGATGCCTGTTGGAGCCGGATCGTTGCATGTAAACATCCAACTATGATGTGTACTCGCACCTCACCCATTAACTCCCATGTTAAATGGTCGTTGCTGGGTTGGTGGGCGTACACATCGTAGGGACGTGGTTTCCCGATATCGCAGCGTGTAAACCGCCGATGCGATATCGGGAAAAGTGCTCAAAAAATGCGCGCTCCCGCGCCGTTGTATAGCGATATCGCCCCGATATCGCGGCGTGTAAACCCACCATAAGACTCTGTCATTTATCCCCTGACATTAATATTGTGTGATTTTAATTTACATTGTTTTTCTTGCAGAAAGCGCTTACCGGGGAGGAGAACCTGCAAAATGTCACATCACTCCAAATGTGTGTGGACACCAGGGAGCGCACCTTGGGGAATTTTGGTGAGGGATGCTTTTTAGGTGAGGGGGTCAGACAGGTGGCCCTATGTGCTGTGAGGGGTCAGACAGGTGGCCCTATGTGCTGTGAGGGGGTCAGACAGGTGGCCCTATGTGCTGTGAGGGGGTCAGACAGGTGGCCCTATGTGCTGTGCGGCTGCAGAGGATAACTAAAGAGATACAAAATATAACAAAAGATTGGGGATAACTCTCTGATGACTGAGACCCCAGACATTCCAAGAAAGGGGGCTCTCTGCAGCCTGTCTTCAATGAAGCGGACCTACACATGCTTGGCCCCGCTATATTCATTGTCAGTAGGACTGCTGGTAATAGCGGAGCACTCTGCCTGACAATTCCTTAGACAATGAATGGAGCTGGTTGAGCTTGCACACTATCAATCCATTCAAGACGTGACTCCAGAGCCCTGCTCTATTGAGAGTCCCAGTAGTCAGACCCCCCTAATGATCAGCCAGTTATCCCCTAACCTATAAGCATAGGGAAAAGTTGCGATTTTAGGAAAAGTCCTTTAAACTAATACATTATCTATGATTTGCCTTTAATGCACAGCTGGTATAATATAGGCTAGAGGAGTAACTTGTAGGTCTCAATACAGAATCTGTAATGGGGCCCCCAACTGTGACCATCATTTATAATATTAGTCTACTTTAATATCGATACTTTTGGGCCCCCACAGGCTGCAGGGTTTAGGAGAGACCCCAATATCTGTGTTCATGTGATAATATAATATTTATGCATTTATATAGCGCTATTAATTCCATAGTACTTTACATACATCAGTAACATTGTCCCCTTTGGGGATCACAATCTAAATATCCTATCAGTATGTCTTTGAAATGTGGTAGGAAAGCAGGAGTGCCTGGAGGAAACCCACGCAAACACAGGGAGTACATACAAACTCCTTGCAGATGTTGTTCTTGGTGGGATTTGAACCCAAGACCCAGGACCTCAGTGCTGCAAGACCACAGTGCTAACCACTGAGCCACCTAAACATAGACCCTATTGTGACCGAAATAAGGCAGGCAGGCTCATACTGAAAAGTCAGCTGTCAGCTGGTAGCAATACTGTACCGACAATCCCCATCAGATGTCAGACCTGTTCTCATAAACCTAGCAATAAAATCATGCAATTAGCCTCCCGAGAGGATCATTTCCATCATAGCTGGTGAAATCAAACTCTTCCACTGGAAATCTGTATGGATAAACTCCATTACTGAGGTTTTGAAACCTCATCGCAGTTGGTGTCTCGCAGGTAGGAAGAAAAGTGTTAGCCTTTATGCTCCAAGAGCAGCCAGATTCCGGTAATTGAAGAAATACAACATTATTACCTTCATGTCACACAATGTGATTTAAGGGAAAGGCTCTTTTCCTTGTGGAGATCAATCCTGCATTCTGGCAGTGAGGAGACTTATAGCCGCATTGCTCTTCTGGGAAATATGCAAATCTTGTCTTTAGGGAGGAAGTAGACAAACTCTAGTGCCACCTATTGGAAGTAGCAATCCTAAAAGTCAATATCAACCCTTTAATGAGCAGGATTGCCATGTCATTCTCCACAAGGAGAAAAACCTTACCCTTAAGCCCCCGTCAAACATGGCGACGGGGGTGGGGATGTCGGCGGCGACTGGCGGGTGTGCGCACGTTTTTGTCGCCCCGCCTGCGTCGCCTTCCCCCGTTTACACGGGGCGACACCTCCAACCCCGCACCGGCGAGCTGTCAGTCGGCACCGCCGCCGGGGTGTCTGGAAACCCCAGTGGTGATGCAGGACAATGACAGGTCGCCGGCGCCCGGTTACATGGGGCGATGTGTGCACATCGCCCCATGATGGTAGCCTGGTTTCAGAGCACTGCTCTGAAACCAGGCGACCGCCCGGCACCGCCGACATCGCCCCTTTACATGAGGCGACGTAGGGGCGATGTCGCCGCCGATAGGCCACACCCCCACGTCGCCTATTTAATAGGCGGCGATGTCGCTCCGTGTAATGGGGGCTTTAGACCTCATCGTAGACTCTAATACAACCAGATCAGATCCTATACACTGCACTGATGAGGGGCGATCACCCCGAAACACAGCATCTGCAGATGGGGGCTCTCATCTGTCTTAAATCCCAAGTCATATTAAAAGGCTTGTTAAAGTGTCAATTATGACTTATAGTATTGCTACTTCCAATAGGTGGTGCTAGAGTTCATCTACTTCATCCCTGAAGAGACAATTTACAGAATGTGAACACTTTTCACGCAAAGGAGAAGGAGATGTTACATCTCAAAGTTTCATGACCAGCAGCCAGTCCCATAATTCTTTCTTTATGGGATAACAGAGAAGACATCAGCGTCTTATACATCAAAATAGCATAACCTCGTGAACAAATAATATCTGCTGAGGGGATGCTCAAACCAACAGGAGGAAAGCTAGTGTGTATCTCAATATGCCATACATAATATCTATGTATGAACATCATCCATATGGATGAGTATGGAGTGAGGATAAAAGTTAAGTCAATGGAGTTGGTAAAAAGTATCAGACCTGTATTCATGTTCTCCCTGGTAGGACCAGCGCCAGCTCTCGACGCACGTTTCGGCACAGGGCCTTCGTCTCATGCTATTTTGTCAATTGCTGGGTTACTTAAATGTATACTGCAGATGCTTCCTTTGGTATTTCAACTATATAATCCCAAACTGCATTTATCAGCTCAATGCTGCCATTATCTACCAATACATCACACATTGTTGTATCTACTGTATGCGCTTTACATAGTTTGATTAATCACCCTAAGGCCAAATTCACACAAATGTATTTTTGGTCCAGCTGCTTTCTGTGGAAATAATGGACAACACATTGACAGTACTAGGACCAATATTAATCAATGGGGCAGTGCAGATGAGCGTTTTTGCATCATTAGCTTAATATGCAGGTGAAAAAAAATCCCAGCATGCACAAGTTTCTTGCACAACACTATAACCAGATGCTATTGGATCCACAGTTTTATGGCTGCATTGCAATTCTTTAACATAGGATACTGTAAATGGTCCTGGAAATGATTATTAGCTGCTGTTAAAAAAACAGATTGCCTACGGATGACAAGCGAGTTTTGCTGGATGAAACCCTCATGTGAACCAGGAAAAGTGGCATAATAGACAACAGGCCTGAATTCCATTAAGGAGGTTAAACAAATACCTATACATTTAAAAACTCCTTTACATAGAAACATTAATATAAATTAATTAAAGCACCATTCCATTTTTTTTTAATTGCATCACTGGAGTGGTGCTTTACATGTAAGTCCCCTGACCCTTTTATTATACTCACCTTCTGCTGCATGCATCCTTTTATCCAGCAGCGCTCTGGCTGGTCTGCGGCGAAAGTGACCTACCGGCAGCTCCAGTGTTTCATGAAGTGTGTCTGAGGTCACAACTTAATGCATCTCTATAAGGGCCTCATTCCAGCCTCGTTCTGGCTCTCATAGACTTGTATTGAGCACTTGCGATGTAAATTTTGACTTTTGGCCATTCAGAGATTGCGGCACAAGGTGGCGTCACGTAACCAGAGGAGCATCGGTAAGAGGTGAAGACATCGGATAGGACTGGGCAGGAGGATTACATTTAAAGCACCACTCCCGCGCTGAAAAAGAACAAGGGCTGGAGTGGAACTTTGTGATTTAATTAACCCCTGCTGCAGACAATAAACTAATGTGATGTAAAATATGTGCGCTATCTATGAAATTGTATCTGTTTTTAAAATTTCACATTAAATCAACTATAATGTTTCGCCTGGTTCAAGCATCTTCTGGGGTTACAAATCCATCCACAATAACCTGCTAGAAAACTCTTGCTTGGGAGTATATAGCTGGTCTTTGTACTATGGTACTGACTATGTCTGATAAAACATTATTATGGGAAGGAATAACATCAAGTGTAAAGGACTGAGTTTTCTCTAAAAGACAGCCCTAGACACTTTTCCATTCTGACCTTCGTCAGATCATCTTGCTTGATCTGGACAACAGAAAAGAGCAGTATGGTGCCAAGAATATGGCTTTTACACTATGTAAATCACTTACATATTTCCTCTTTTAACACAGGTACACACATGCCAAACCTTAGAGAACTTAAGCTGAACAATAGTGTAATAGTATCCATCAGGTAAGGCCATTCTATGTTATTGAGAGATAACAATGTTTATTGTATTGTATTGTATTGTACCCCCTATTTCTGGGTCTTCATCACACACAGGCTGCTGTAGCATTAGAGTATAGATAGATGAACGGCACTGCAGTGGTATGGTGTAAAACATGCTGGTGGTTGGCGACAGCGCTATACAGACCTTGTGCATGCGTCAATTTGTTCATTCATATCTTAAGTCTCTGAAGTCGCAGATTAAGTTGTTACAGTCTCATGATACATGTAAGGGCGGCTTCACACCACGGTTTTCAGGATCTGGGGCTGTCCAGTGTGAACTGGACAGCCTCGGATCAGATTTTGTGGCCCCATAGTATTTGCCATCCGGTTTCCATCTGTCCGAGAGGATCCTGGAGAATTTGGATTTTTCTCCCGGACACAAAACCGCAGCTTGCTCCGATTTTGTGTCCAGGGCAAAAATCTGCACAAATCGGATCCTCCCAACATGGGAGTCTATGGCCCCGGAACCGACATAATATCGTAACTTCAGCACCATGGAGAGCTCCCCGCTCACATTTCAGGACTTTGGCTAGCTCTCGCTAGCCGCAATCCTGAAATTCCAGCAGGGACAGCTGCTGAACCCTGCGGTCTGCTGATTCCGGCAGAAAACAGGACCGTAGGGCATATTTGTCCTCCGGTACTGTTCTATCTGGGGCTGTCAGGTTCTGTCCGGTGTTTCCGATACACCAACACCAAAAAAGTGGTGTGAAGGCGGCCTAACCCCAGTCAGAGGGAAGCATGTGGGAGCCACAATGTCATATGGAAATAGCTGTAAAGTGATAATGAAGTGGGAGCCACCCGGAAACAAAGGCAAAATAAAGCCACAAAGCTCAAGGAAGCACCAAACCTGTGACGGTCTAAGCGGAGAAATTAACCACTGCAGTGCAACAGAGTACCTTGTTGTATGTTAAAAATCCAGGTTCTGATAAAGACTGTGTGATATTTTCTTCTTCACCTCCCTGTATGGACTGACCTGCATTCACCATATTTATAGGGTCAGACCACACCGCCCAGCGCACTCCCTACATATAGAATACACGAGATTAAATAGATAGTTGTTTGTCACCAACCAGGATCTGGAATTCTTAAAGGATACGAGCACTATTGCTTTACTACAATTCTGAATATTTGAGATATTCTATAGATACGGCTTGTAGACATTGCTCTTCATTATTGCTTTTGCTGGATGTTTTATGGATGTTTTATTTCCAGAGATCTTGGGACCTCGCTATCACATTTACAAGTGCTCTGGATGGCTCGTTGTAACCTTACTGATCTTGATGGCATATCCTCCCTGTCTTCTATAAAGGTGCACTTTATTTTTTTAATCTAGAGTAATTTTCATGTTACTAGGGGTAGTGGCGTATCAAGAGTCCAATGCGCCCTGGTGCACAAATTGGACATGGGCCCCTACCTTCATATTGGTCAGATGTATGGTCCTTTGTAATATTCTAGATCCCATACAGACATGTATATTTGCTGTCCATATAATAAAGTCCCTTGTCGTGGATCTTTCCTATAATAATCTCCCCCATCCTAGCCCCTTCTTATAATAATGTCCCCCGCCCTGGATCTTTCATAAAATCACCGTTGTCCGTCACTCCCATCTCTCTCCCTCCCTTCATATATTCACACTTGTCGGGGTATTTTTTGCTACTTTTTTATGCAAATTAGAAGCTGCTTTTTACAATTTGAGCAAAGACTATGAGATCTGAGCTGTCTCATGCACTTGCTTGTGTTTTTTCTGACTGATCTAGAGAATCATTGTTATTTTAATCCTGCAGCATGTCAGTTCTTGCAACGTTTTATCAACTAAAGAAAGCAATGTGAAAGTGGAGAAATGCTGCAACAAACACAATGGTGTTTTCCATGAATAAAACTATCTTTATTAAGCATGTATTATGTATGCTTGTGACCATACCCTAATGGTGGGTTTACACTCTTCAATATCGTTGCGATATCGCAACTCAATGGCACGGGAGCGCGCAATTAGTGCACGTTTCTCCCGCATCGCATTGGATGTTTACACGCTGCGATATCGGAATACAACGTCCGTGCGATGTCTACGCCCCCCAACCCAGGAACGATCCTTTAACATGGGAGTGAATGGGTGACGTTTCAAATCGCATCGTAGTTGGGCGTTTACACAGCACGATCCGCTCCAATCTCCCTTCAATATCGGAGGATTGAATAGCACGCTCATTCAATCCCCGATATCGCATTGACATCGTTCCTGCATCGTATTGGACGTTCACACCATACAACGCAGGAACGATATCGGGGCCAACGATCGAACCACGTGACTTTTCATTGAAATTGGACGCCGATATCGCAACGTGTAAACCCGCCATAATGGTGATATAAGAGGTGTGGTAGATGAGGCATGATATAGGTGCCTCACTGTTTGGTGCTTCATCTTATGTGTCCTCTCTTGCTCACTACAGGAGCTATACCTGGCCTACAATGCTCTTAGTGATCTCAGCCAGGTGAGCATGTTGGAGAATTTGGAGATCCTTGATCTTGAGGGAAACAACCTAGAAAATGTCAATGAGCTGCAGTACTTGGCATTATGCAGCCAGCTTACAACACTTACAGTGGAAGGCAACCCCATATGTGCCCGACCCAGTCCTGAGGATACAGAGGTATGCTACAGCTTACAATGCGTGATGGAGATTGACTGCATCGTTCATGAGATTTACTCGTATTAATTAATGAACAAGTGCTCGGTGTATGCTCAGTAGTCAGATGGAGTATATTTATCTGAGTGATACTGCCCTTCCAGTGTGTTCTGGTCAACCCAGCAACATACGGGTTAAGCACGAAGCTAAAGCGTAGTAATGAAGGTCTATGCTGACCATGGCATCTCTCATGTGTTGAGTTCCATCTGTCCCCAGACACAGCCTCTAACAAGGTTATCAACCCTTCTGTCTGCATCTGACTCTGCCGCCTGATCTGATTTCACCTTGGGTGAGATCATCTCCTCTGGTGATCTCATGTCTAATATACCAAGAGCGCCATCATTTAGTTAAAGGGAATGTGTCATCAAAAATTACCTGTTGTTTCAATCAAGTTTTTACAAACATCCTGAAATCTTGCAGTTTTCATTCTGGCCTCAAATTCTCATGATTAACTGATACTTAAGTATTAATGTTTATATAATCACTAGATGGGGGTCCGACACTATCGCATTGGGAGATTGCGGTGGCATCCTTTCTTTGGAGTGCGGTGAAGTGATAATGGGGGTGGGCATGGACTCACGTCGCCCTCTTTGTTCAACCTGTAATGTGCAGTAGTGGTTGTATAAACATGGCAGCCACATACCCAGTTACTACCGAGGTGATGTTACGATGGCCGTTCTGAGACGACCTTGTGAAGGATTATGGGAGGGGGTGGGGGAGCAATACCGGCAGCAGAGGAGGACTCGGAGGATAGCAGTGTGGCACCCCAGGGGTTAATGTGCCACAGGAACATCAACACGGGTTCACTCCCCACACAACACCTGACACTGCACTAGCACCTCTGGGCCAGAAGGGGGAGCTTAAGCAGCTCCCTTATATATTCTGGGTCAAGAGGAAGTAGTTCAATTCAGTTCCTGGGAGAACTGAGGAAGAGAGAAAGTAGTATAAAGAGGCGGCCTCAGGCTTCTCTACAGTCTGCTCCTCGATTCCAGGCCTAGCCAGGGTCTGAGGGAAAGACTGCAAGGAACAGAGGAACACATCTGGGAGACTGAGTGACTTCACAACTCGCCTCGCAGGAGCGCACAGACCAGATACCGGATTTGAAACTGTGACTGACACACGCAGCACAGTAAACACCAGGATAGTGGAGGTTGCAGATCTACACTGTACCTCAGCGAAGCAACACAGCGGGGTCAGAAGCACACGGAAAGACTCAAGTTGCCTAGCAAAGGGGGTACCTGTGAGGAGAGATAGTGCCAGCAGCTCAGCTAAAGCAGCAGCAGGGCCACACACACAGCGCAGCAGTGGGAAGCTGAGGACCCGGTCAGGGTGGGAGCAACACGGCCCTGGTACAGACTCCGTGGACAGTTCTCTGCTAAAGAATATCTGCAGTAAAGACTTGGAAACTTCAAAACCGTGAGTGTGTGTGAACCTTGTACTCGAGCCCTAATTTTCCTCACAAGCAGCCACCATCTCCACTATCATCCCTATCCTGCAACCTCTATAGCATCCATCATAGACTTTAACTATCACTGCCCCAGGGAACCAGGCTCTACCTGCAGAGAGCCGTTACATCTCCAGCTGCCAAACATCATCCCCGGAGGTTCTGCAGCAGCGGTGGTCACCCTGACCACATCCCGTGGGTGGCGTCACGACAAACTCCCCTGTAAATATCCCCCATTTACTTGCGGAACCCGGGACACGGTCCAGATCAGGATCTCTGTGACATCCCCAGCAGTACCCCGGTCTGGTACCAAGTACCCCGTCCCAGTGGGCTCCACAGCAGCATGTGGCACCACTGGTGGTACTGCACAATGGGCCCTATCGACTGCACAATACTGTCAGTGACCTCCATATTGGCACAACCATCACTTCAGTGTGCCAATATGGCGGATATGAGTTTTTTTTTTTCTTTTCAGATTGCCAATCAGTTACCGCTTTGTCAGGGACATCTGGATGCCAAGGCATTTATGTAAGTTCATAGGCAAAGGCAGAATTAAAAAAAACAAAACAAAACAATATATATACAGATGTAGCAAAGGTTGTCAAGGCTCATATCATACTATTTTGATGAAGGTACCATTACACGCTACAATGTCGTAACGATCTCACCAACGATCTCATGGGCGCGCGGTAGTTTCTGACATCTTTTTGAGATCGTTGGTGAGATGTCACATGTCTAGATATCAGAGCGACGCACCAATGATATAGCGAGCAGCTCTCATTTGCACAACCCAGCGAACGATACTTGGTCACTGCTGTGAATAGGAGAAGTCGTTAACGACATCGTTATTGCGGTGTCACACACAACGATGCAGCAGGTTGGCTGATCGAGGATCGTTTGATCTGAGAACATGTTTTCAAATCTATGATCAACAATCCAACGATTCATCGTAGTCGTATCTCGGTGTTACACAAAACGACGTCCTAACGATGTCATTTGAACGACTCCAAACCTTGACGTTTCAGGGACATCGTTCACAATCTCGTACTGTATAACTGTACCTTAACTTGTCACAGAAGATGACAGGTAAGATTACTAAAACGGATCGGCCTCTAATTTTTTATTTATGGCCTATCCCAATATCACACCAATATCTGATTGGTGTGGGTGCGACACATGGCACCTCCACCAACCAGGTGATCCTGGTGGCGACTGGAAGCTCTCGGATGTTGCTGGAACACAGTGACTCCATCATATCTATAGTGGCGGGGTACTGCAAATCCACCCTCTACTTGAATGAGGGTCTGCACAGCCCCTCCACAGTCTTTATAGTTTTGACCGAGCTGTTATGTATCGGCAACATCCAAGCACTTCCAACAATAAAAAGAAGCGACCGACCCCCTTGACATTGAGTAAACTTAAAATGCTTTGCTATGTGTAGAATTACACTTATCAGTGCCAAGATGTCCCCGTGTAGTGTCAAGGTAACTTAAGTAAGATCTGTATGTGTGTGTGTATATATATATATATATATATATATATATACACACACAGCGTGTATGGAAAGTATTCAGACCCCTTTAAATTTGTTTCATCGCAGCCATTTGATAAATTCAAAAAAGTTACTGTAATTTTTTTCCTCATTATTGTACACTCTGCACCCCATCTTGACTAAGAAAACCCAGAAACGTAGAAAGTTTTACAAACTTATTGAAAAATAAACTGATATATCACATGGTGATAAGTAGTCAGCCCCTTTGCTCAGTATTGATGATAAGTAGTCAGCCCCTTTGCTCAGTATTGATGATAAGTAGTCAGCCCCTTTGCTCAGTATTGATGATAAGTAGTCAGCCCCTTTGCTCAGTATTGATGATAAGTAGTCAGCCCCTTTGCTCAGTATTGATGATAAGTAGTCAGCCCCTTTGCTCAGTATTGATAAGTAGTCAGCCCCTTTGCTCAGTATTGATAAGTAGTCAGCCCCTTTGCTCAGTATTGATAAGTAGTCAGCCCCTTTGCTCAGTATTGATGATAAGTAGTCAGCCCCTTTGCTCAGTATTGATGATAAGTAGTCAGCCCCTTTGCTCAGTATTGATGATAAGTAGTCAGCCCCTTTGCTCAGTATTGATGATAAGTAGTCAGCCCCTTTGCTCAGTATTGATGATAAGTAGTCAGCCCCTTTGCTCAGTATTGATGATAAGTAGTCAGCCCCTTTGCTCAGTATTGATGATAAGTAGTCAGCCCCTTTGCTCAGTATTGGTGATAAGTATTCAGCTCCTTTGCTCAGTATGGCGGCCGTCACACGCTGAGATATCTCGAGCGATATTGTAAGCGATCACGTGCACGCGCAATCGCTTACAATATCGCTCACATCGCTGGTGAGATGTCACACAGACAGACTCACCAGCGATGTGGAGCAGCGATCTCGCTCGTTACTATGGTACACATCGGGTAACTAGGCGCCGCGCGTCGCTTAGTTACCCGACGTGTACCATAGTTACCATCTCCCAGCATAGGCGCAGTCGCTGGGAGATGGATCATCGTGGTGTCATACACCACGATGATGCAGATCGTTGCATCGTTCATCGCTAGATCTGAGAACCGAACCTCAGATCAGCGATGTCACGATCAAGCGATTTACCATCGTAAATCGCTTGATTACATGCAACGATATCTTGCCCGATATCGCTTAAGCGATCAAAAAGGAGATCGCTTAAACGATATCGGGCAAGATATCGTTCCGTGTGACGGCCCCCTATTGATGATAAGTAGTCAGCCCCTTTGCTCAGTATTGATGATAAGTAGTCAGCCCCTTTGCTCAGTATTGATGATAAGTAGTCAGCCCCTTTGCTCAGTATTGATAAGTAGTCAGCCCCTTTGCTCAGTATTGATGATAAGTAGACAGCCCCTTTGCTCAGTATTGATGATAAGTAGTCAGCCCCTTTGCTCAGTATTGATGATAAGTAGTCAGCCCCTTTGCTCAGTATTGATGATAAGTAGTCAGCCCCTTTGCTCAGTATTGATGATAAGTAGTCAGCCCCTTTGCTCAGTATTGATGATAAGTAGTCAGCCCCTTTGCTCAGTATTGATGATAAGTAGTCAGCCCCTTTGCTCAGTATTGATGATAAGTAGTCAGCCCCTTTGCTCAGTATTGATGATAAGTAGTCAGCCCCTTTGCTCAGTATTGATGATAAGTAGTCAGCCCCTTTGCTCAGTATTGAGTATTTGCACCTTTTGAGCTAGTGCAGACATAAGTCTTCTTGGGAATGATGCAACAAGTTTTTCACACTAACCTTGAAGGTGGTATCCGGGATAAAAAAAATTGTGCCTAAGCACCAACAGACAGGTAGCTGCCACCCAGTGGCGTAACTTCAGGCCAAGGGGCCCCGATATGAAAGCTCCAACAAGGCCCCCAATTATTGCAAATCTTTAATAGTATTAGTCTTTTTCTATAGGTCAAAGGGACTTTTGGGGCCCCCCCTAGGCTGCAGGGCCCGGATGTGATCTCAACCCCTGCACCTGTGGTAGTTACGCCCCTGTTGCTACCTACCTACCTGTTGTGCCCTATGCCGTTCACCACTGACCGGAGCACAGACCGCTCCTGTCAGTGATATTTCAGCTTTCACTGACGTCACAACATTCCGAGGGGAGGATGGGCGCATAGCTGATGTCATGCTGAATGACAGCTGGCTCCCCCAATCAGGTAGCGGAGAACCGGCTGTCAATCAGCATGACATCAGCTATGCGTCCATTTCCACAGTGCATAATCAGAGCCACCGCTCTTCCGCTCTGCTCTGTTGACACCATCATGCTGTCCCAGGTAGGAAGCGGTCTGTGACCACTTGATGGCAGGAGTGCACCGAGGTGACTGTTGGTGCTTAGGCACAATTTTTTTTTATCCAAGATTACCCCTTTAATTTATATTACTATAATGTACACTAGCAGCTGCAATACGACAACTGGCCACTAGATGTCAGCATGACTATAATTACCCCTATTCATAAGTTTTTATATGCTAAAACCTATACATACTCCAGACCCTGTCTGGCTGATACATTTTACAGCACATATACATGACAAGAAACAAATAAAGTAATCAGCTCACCACAATGGATTCCTGACGTTTCAGAGCTCGGATCCGTCTTTGCAGAGACGTGAAGAATCCAAAAAATAGCAAAGATGCAGCTTCACAAATAAAATATTTTATTGAAAGGTATAAAAGTCCAGGAAGGTTCATACACGTAAAATGAAACAAGATCCATGGTAGCCATTTTCTGGCATCCTAGCGCCGTTAATCATGATGATGACTATATGGATCTGTGCACCTTTAAGCATGTACAATGTGGCCGATGGACAGTCAGGACATCTGTCAGCAGGTTTTTGCTATGTAAGCTGAGGACAGCGCGCTGCAGGAGTTAAAAAAAAGCAAAAAGCAACTATTTTCTTTTATTAGGCTCTGTGCTATTGTTTACATAAACTAAAGGCTTTATCACCTAGTTATTACCATTACTGGACTACATTTTCAAGCAAAGGTCAGTCCAACACGCCCTCACCTCACTGTCAATGTACAATCTCTATATAGAGTCGGGTGTGGGTGGGGCAGCTTCCACAGCTCTGTGGCATGGCTTCGATTGTGTCAGAACAGCTGCACCCAGGAATCTAAAGGCCGGGTTACATGCAGCAAACATCGCTACATGTAACCCGCTACAGGTTTTGTGACGTTGCAGCGGCCTCACTAGCGATGTCGCTGCGTGTGACATGCCGCAGCGACCAGTGATGAGATCAATGATCGCTGCGGAATGGCCAGGACCAATTTTTTGGTCATCAGTCTCCCACTGGGCAGCATACAACGGCTGTGTGCGACGCCCCTCTAACCCGATGTTTTCCCTGGTAACCATTGTACATATCGGGTCACTAAGCACAGCACGCTTTGCTTAGAAACCCGATGTGTACCCTGCTTACCAGCTTTCTCCTGCTTACCCCAGCCTATCAGAATACAGTAGCGGGACCTCGACATCATGGAAAAGAATAGCTTATATTGTTTTCCACAATGTCGAGATCATTACACGGTCGCTGGTCGCTGAAGAGATCTGCCTGTTTGACAGCTCACCAGCGTCCACACAATGATGATCTGAAATACCAGACACAGCCTATGGTTAAAGAGAACCTGTCACCTCCGAAAAGCCACCTAACCTATCAATACTTGTCCCTGCACCTTCCTATTACCATTATTACTATACCTCTCTCTGATAAATGCTTGCTTTCAATCTGCTATAAAACATTTTTATACTTACTCATTAGGATGATAATGAAGCGGGGGCTATATGCAATAGTCCCCCTGGGCGTGTTGGTTTGCAGCCTGAATGATCTTTATTACGCCCCCATGGACGTGATATTGAAGTTAAGTTACGCGCCCTCAGCCTGGCTCCCTCCCATCTGCTATGCAGCCTTCCTGTGGTAATGACGCTGAACATGTCATTTCCGGAACTGCGGGCCTCTTAGCAACCCGATATTTACCGTGGCAGCGGTGTGCGCTGCTAAGTGGGTTTCTATGGAGCCCGGCTTAGCAGCGCACACCACTATAGCAGAACAAGGACATGCATGATCCAATCGGCGATACCTCCACTGTGATGAAGTTGCGTTCTCTACTATATTTGTAAATAGTTCAATCTTTAAAAAAAACACAAAAAAAAACACCAAAAATGCCTTAGAATATGTTTTTTTTCAGTCTTCAGATTACAATTACCGTACAGTGGTGAGAAGAATGATCCCACAATTACAATATCTCGATGATGTCCCCACTGATCAGATAAACCCAGACACCCCCCAGACTCCAAACCAGGACTGGCTAATGGTGCTGGACTCCATCAGAGAAAGTGCTGTGAGCTTTCCTTCTGTCGGTAAGTGCTACCAAGAATGGTGGATGGATAGTACAACGGCAGACATATCAATGGTGCAACCTGTGCAGTCCCACAGGGGCCCAAGAGGGAAGGGGCCAAACCTGTGCAGGGGCCCAAGAGGGAAGGGGGCCCATTTCCACCTCTAAACTAGGTGGAATTATGCCTTTTGATGAGCTCTTAGACTGTAAATGGCCCATATACTGTTCTTGCACAACGGCCTTTTGTCTGTGTCCGCCAGTGGAATGGTATACTAGTTCAGATGGCAACTAAAAAGTTTTGGAAATGAATAATTCATGAAGCTGTGGATACTTAATGCTCTGTAAGAAAGCAGCCATATTTTTTTCCTGTACTGGATTGCTATCTGACTAGTAGTAATGTGCAGTGGCGTAACTTCTGGCCCTGGGGCCCCGATGCAAGAGCTCCAACGGGGCCCCCAATTATTGCAATCTTTAATAGTATTAGTCTTTTTCTATGGGCCAAAGGGACTTTTGGGGCCCCCCTAGGGTGCAGGGCCCGGGTGCGATCGCAACCCCTGCACCTGTTGTAGTTACGCCCCTGGTAATGTGGTCGGTGTCCTATTGTAAGGACTATGTGTCAAGTATTAACAGATATCTGTTGGTTGTCTTTAATTAAGCATATAATGAATGACCATGACCTTTGACACATTCAAAACAGGATTGAATGTCTCACATGGATTCATGCATTTTTATACCAATTAAAAATTGTTACTTGTATTGTTACTATGTTACTTGTCCTAGTCTGCCCTTTTAGCATGTAAAGCGCCATGGAATATAATGGCGCTATATAAATAAATAATAATAATATCACATCTGCCAACAGTTAGAGGACAATGAACTTTTGACACTTCTTACGTGAACTGTCTCCCTTGGATTGATAGCTTTTTCACTGAGGGATTTTCAGGTCTCCACAGACCACTAATCATTGTATTATTGTTCTATCTGTTCCTCTTATCTCAGAATTTTTATTTTACCTCCCCAGCTCCTCTCCTCCTCCCTAGACTGACTCTGCTTTACGTCACCTGTCGTATTTACTGCATTATCTCACTCTCCTTATGTATATGACATGCCCACTCTAGGGCCGGGGAAGACTCGGGAATCGGGCGGTTATTCGTTGTTCTACTTTACCTCTCTTCGGTTCTTTTCACGGGGACAGACGGGGGCCAAGACCCATTCCTGTGACCCTGGTGGTGTCATTTAAATAAATGGGATGGTGTTCGGGAAATTCTGAGGGGAAAGGGGTACTCAACGCCACCTGCGGTATGCGGCCAGAGTGGCCGCCGCTGCTGCAGAACCTCTGGGGACGGTGACCGGCAGTTTGGATGGCGTCGCTCCCCACAGGTGGAGTGTAGTCCCCAGGGCAGTGGAGTGGTTCCCCCAGCTCGTACTTTATCAGATGTTCGCTGCTTCAACGGTACCCTTGGTGTTCCATGCAGCCTCCGCGGCCAGTGGTCGCCGCTCAAGAAAGTCACACAGACACCACAGCTGCATTTCCTGTACTTTTACTTCAGTGTTAAAACATGGCCGCTGCGTACGCTCCTGCCACTCTCCGGTACAGTCAAGCCACAGTTGGTGCCCTTTCTCTGCTTTCTCTCTGTGTCACTGTGGTTCCCCCAGCTCGTACCTTGTCAGATGATCACTCCTTCAACGGTACCCTTGGTGTTCCAGGCAGCCTCCGCGGCCAGCGGTCGCCGCTCAAAAAAGTTACACAGACACCACAGCTGCAGTTCCGGTACTTTTACTTTGGTACAGCTCTTTCTTTGCAGGTTAGTGCCACTTACCCGCAAATTGTCCTCTCCTGTGGAAAGTCCTCAAGGCCTCACCCTTAAGGCCTTGTCTCCTCCTCCAGGCGGGTCAACAACTCTCCATACCAGGCCCCCTTGGCTTTTCTTTAGTACTCGGGGCGGGGCTGCTATTTCTCGCCTTCTCCAAGGTCCTTCCCATGAAAGGACCAAGACACGCCTACGGACCTGCATATGGCACCTGTTCTCTTCCCTTCTGCCATTTTGCGAGCCAGTTCTTACATAGTTTTTACAGTTCTTGAGGCGAACGAGACCCGTTCTCCAGGGCCGGGGAATACTCAGGAACCGGGCGGTTACTCATTGTTTTACTTCACCTCTCTTCGGTTCTTTTCACAGGGACAGACGTGGGCCGAGACCCTGGCGGTGTCATTTAAATAAACAGGATGATGTTAGGGAAAGTCTGAGGGGAAAAGGGGTATTCGTGACGTCAGCTTGGATGGCATCGTTACCCGCAGGTGGAATGTAGTCCCCAGGGCAGTGGAGTGGTTCCCCCAGCTCGTACCTTGTCAGATGATCACTCCTTCAACGGTACCCTTGGTGTTCCAGGCAGCCTCCGCGGCCAGCGGTCGCCGCTCAAAAAAGTTACACAGACACCACAGCTGCAGTTCCGGTACTTTTACTTTGGTGTTAAAACATGGCCGCTGTGTATGCTCCTGCCACTCTCCGGTACAGTCAAGCCACAGTTGGTGCCCTTTCTCTGCTTTCTCTCTGTGTCACTGTCTCTGGTGGTCTGTCTCTCTCACAGAGTTCTGAGGTTTAGTTCTCATCTGAAGTGAGTGCAGCATCGCTCTGCCCTCCAGGCTCTTAACGCTCTCCGCAGCACAGAGCTCAGGTACCGACAGCCATGAGTGCTTATTTGTGTCCGGGCGCCATTAGGTTCCGCTCCCGAGCACTGCTCTCTAGTTAAGTCACCTTCCCCAAGATGTGTCATCTGTTTGGCCCCCAGCTCCTGTTAGAAGTCTGAGGCCTCCGGTTTCGGCTCGGGCTTGAAGCTTCTGCACTGTCTGCAGGGCTGATCCCTGTGTCCTCCACCAACCCCTCTGTCTCATCAGAATCAGGTGTATGGGGGTCGATGCCTTGTCCACACCCTTAGGGCTCCTCTCTCCGTCTGTCAGGCTTTCCCTCCCGTGGGTGAGCGGGGTGGCATTGCTCCAACCCACGGGAGTCGGCACCACACCGCCTCGACTACTACTCCTCCAACTTCTCCTGTTGCTTTTCTGATGTTCTTACTAACTAAACTGAAACTAATCTCCCCTTTTTGTTGTTCTACAGGGCCCTCCGGGGTCCTCCCAGTGTCCCAGGGGCCTAAGTGCTGTGTGTGTTGTGGGCTTAACTGCACTATCCCAGCACCTGGAGAACAGGAGCACTACTCTCCCTAACTGCAGAAGTCCAGTACCTCTGGTGGCAGCTTACCTGGCGGGGCACCACATATATATGTATGTCTTCTGAATTTGTGTCATTATTAAGCCTGATGAAGGGACCATAGTGTCCAGAAAGCTTGCTGCACTTACCATCTTTTTCAGTTCGCCATTAAAATGTATCAACCACTGAGGACTCTCAGATTCTAATATTTTTCTATCTACTGGCTAACACGATACAAATATCTTTTACCTTATCATGCTGATATTGATATTTTCTTTATCAAGAACCTGCGAGTACCCCAAAAAAGATATCTACGAGACCCAGTACTGCCCAACCAGTGCTAACCAGGCGACCGCTCACAGCCCTAAGACCTGCAAGTGTTGGAAGATTTGCCCAGCCTCCCAAGACAAGCCCCGCTATGCCATCTGAGGACTCTCCAGTCGAGGATGACACCAGTGACCTCACTCATGGTAACATTATTTTAAGAATGGGACTTACCACCAATTAATGTTGACTTTCTTCTTATTGTGGGATCTCGATATTATACAGTATAGGAGTGCGTAAGCAGCTTGTTCAGGAATTGTACCCATAATTGAATTGATTTATTTTTGATCACAGGGGTTAGCAAAGTCATCTGTGGAAATCCCGTTAAAGCTCTCCGTGCACGAAAAGAAAGGATAGAGGTGAGTCTGGGTAAAGCACTGGGACACCAAGACAAGAAAAAGATCACGAAGCAGTGATTACCATTAAATCATGATCCATTTGGACAGCGATGACTTTATACAAATTTCTATAAAAAAAAGTAATATACAGTGTTATTGTTACTAAATATCTTACGGTCATATTTATTTTCAGGCAACTCATAGCTCAACTGTGTCAACAAAGGGATTCAAGCCTGAGGCCTCATATGATTCTGTTGAAGTTTCTCAGAAGGATCGCAATGATGTGTTTGCAGAACTCAAAGCCTGGAGAGAAAGTCACCATGAGTAAGAGAAGATAGCATGGCTGATTGATGAGAATGATTGTGAGGCGGGCGACAGGGTAGGGGGTACTTGGGTACCGGGGCTGATGGCGACTTTGATGGGGGATCACGGCTGGTCGGTCCCCGATCCCGTGCCCTGAATGGTGGCGGTGATGGTGGGGGATAAGGGGATTGGTGACGCCACCTATGGTACCTGATAACGGGTATACCAGCGCTGCAGCCGCCGCTGAGGTGATGGTGGGTGCAGCAGGGTGTGGTACAGCTCCCCACAGGTGGAGCTTCATTTCAGAGCAGCAGGGATGGATGAGAGGAGTAGTAGTCTCGTCTCTGCAGACAAGGCGGGGAATTGCGGCTGTTAAGCAGGCACACACACACACACACACTGATCGTTGTTTCGTACCTTTTACTGGTGACAAGGTAACGGGTAAAGTCCAGAGAAATAACCAGGTCCCCGATGCAACTTGGGACTTCCACCTTAGAAAGTTGTAAGGCCTCCTCTGTCTCTGTGTTCTGTGGTTGGGATGAGTCCTGCCTGAGCCTGAACTCACCGCTCCTTCTCCCTCTCTGGGCTTTGTCCTAAACTGGCAATGAGGTCCTTCTGCGGGGTCCTTATTTCCCCTATGGCGCCTGGTCCTACACTTGGTCAGTTTTAGCGTCTCTTACTGTGTTCTCTTCCGGGAGGAACTCCGCCTGATTCTTCCTGGCTTTTGCTGTTAAACTAAATGTTTGCAGCGTCGGACTCCGGTGTCCGGGTGTACTATAGGAGACCTTAACGGGTTTCATCTCTTGATTCCCTACTTCCTCCACTTGCCTCCGACCCTTTCCCTAGGGTGCAACCCAGCGGTCAGTAGTCCCTGGTCCTGGGCCTGTTTCCTTCCCAGCGACCAGCTCCTCACTCCAGCTCTCTCCTCCGCTCACTGCAGACTGACTCCTGGGACTAACTAACTCCTCCCCTCAGGCCTGGATGTTTTAAAGGTGAACTGGCTTAAGGCAGCCAGTAGAGCTCCCCCTTCAGATCTGGGGTGGAAGGTGTGGTGTGCTGTGCGAACCAAGGTGTAATTCCTTCCTTGCATCGGTGGATCCTGTGCCACAAGTATAATCCATTGTCAGACTTAGGCCAAGTTCAAAGTGGGCGAGTGTAGGGGAGTGCACCCACTGGACCACAGACAGAACTGTGGCAGCAGACCACTAGGGCACAGACACAGTCTCAGGTGTAGCAGGCTGGTGAGCCAGGGACGGACTTGGGCACAGTCACTGGAATACGCAGGTGACAGGACAGGGACAGACAAGGATAGTCTCTGGTGCAACAAGAATGGGAAGGCAGGTATAGGGACAAGGCAACGGACACTGGACAAAAGGGACCTGACAAATAGCTCAACAGACATAGGATTAACTAAACTAGGACATTAATCAGGCACCTTCCTTAATGAGAGGATGCCTTATATACCCAGTGCCTCTCAGCCATAGGCTGAGGATCATTTCCTGGTAATGGTGTGCTGCCAGGACAGGTGCGGGACACGCGCCCTAAGCACAGTCCAGGGCTACCTGTGCGCCATGCACAAGGCGGCAGAGAAACATGTAGACTGCTGAGGAGGGGAGAGGAGGCATGTGAGTAACCCGCGTCCCTGCTGCAGGATAGCATCATAGCATGGGGACGTCGGCATTACAGTGGGTCTCCTGACCTGAACTTGACAGTCATATAGTCCTATATGAGGCTGCTAGTATGGGTTAGGAGACTCATAGCCTGTCCGTGCATTGTGGTCAATACTTGGACTGTCACACACAGACATCTGAATTCAGCCTTAAGACATTATCCTAACAACTACACAGAAAAGGTCAAAAAACAAGAAAACATTTTCTTTTTGGCTGCATATAGTGAAGATTTGACACTTTGTTGTCTTTAGGACACGGTACTAATAAAAGTGGGCAAGCACTCCAGATGGGTACTGTTCTGCAATATATTACTAGTACACTGCATAAAATTATCTTGGACCCACATTGCACTTTGATGTTGTGACACAATTTTCTCTGTAGTTGAGAACTAACCGTGACTTCAGAGAAGAGGTGCATTAGAAAATTCATGTTTTTTATTTATTTATTTTTTTTTTTTTTACTAATTACTCATTGTGCAAGATAAACTTGTACACAATAAAATACGTCATTTGAGCTAATCCATAATGGCCTTCTAGAGCAAGACTCAAAATATTAATGGCTTTCAATCAATGTCACTAGGGTGCTTCAGAGGATAAAGGATGAACAAGCCCCACAGGTCCTCACTATAACACACAGTGATGAAGAGGACAGAGATAGCTTATGTTCCAGCAGTGAGGATGAAGATCTTGAGGACACCTGGGACTCTACGTGTCTTGTTAGAGTATCTCCTGAGATTGCAATTCACTCTCCTAGATCAACCTCAGGTAAGAGCTTCTTCAGCTTGATTTGGGAATATTACCATGAATTAGGATACCCCAACTGTGCCGAAATTCCTGGACAGTCCAGATAAATTGGGCACTTGATTACCCTGTCCATAGAGAAAAATATTTCAAGCCAGGGACTCGATCAAACCTTGTCCTGTGACATCAGGAAAGCTTTTCCCCCAGTAAGGCTGGCTTCACACCACGGTGTGATCCGATCCGGGGCTGTCAGGCATGAACCTGACAGCCCCGGACCGGATCAGCACACAGAACCGGAGGGTCAAATGTGTCCTATGTGCAGCCGAATGGCTGTAATTGCAGCCGCAGCTGCTGATTTTTCAAGACCGCCGGGCTAGCATGGAGCTCCCATGTTAGGGAGAACCGGATTGCCCCAGATCTTGTGAGAATCCGGGACAATCCGGCGGATCCGGGATCCAGCTATTTGGGGAGATTTTTCTCCCTGTACACAAAAACGTTGCAAGCAACATTTTGTGTCTGGGGAGAATAATCTGAATTCTCCCGGATTCATGCGGAGAGATGAAACCGGATGGCAGAGAGCTGCCATCCGACCCCATAGGCTACTATGGGCCAAAAACCGGTCCGGGGCTGTCTGGTTTACACCGGACAGCCCCGGACCGGATCACACCGTGGTGTGAAGCCAGCCTAAGTCTTTAAGAACAGCTTGATTAATCTAACATAATGGGACACTCCAAGAAACGTTGCAAACCAACCATAGCCAATGAGATTTACTTTTGTATATTGTAGATTATTTGGTTATTATTCTCACTTTAAATGAAAATAAACAATTGAGACGGGAATATTGGGAATATTTACATTTTCCATTTAGTTGCAACATAATTCTGCACACAGATATTCTCCTAGGAAAGACAAAACCTCATTTTACTTTCCTTAAATAATCATGTTTCAGGTTTATTAACTTTTTGGACTGACAGCACTGTAGTTGTTCAATAATAATTTGAATAACCAAAAATACAAATATTTTTGCACACATTGTATATGCAGATATATAATGTACGTCTATATATGGTATACAGGGCTGCTACTAGGAATTTCGGGGCCCCTTACTGCCAAAATTTTGGGCCCCCTGACACTCCGTCCAGCATCCAACCAACTCTGCCGCCACCCATGCTCTGCTTCCATCCATGCTCCGCCTCCACCCAAAACATGTATTATATTTATAGTGAAAAATTGGAACAGCACCCAAAATTGCCTCAATTTATGTGCAAAGCTTTCCCAACCAGCAATCCAGACGGTTCCTTACAATAGAGTAAGAAAAGGAAAAACAGCACAAAAAATAGAAAAAAAAAGTGGACTTTATTGCTCAAAGCATGGCCACGCCCCCTGAAGTCACAGACACAAGGCCAGGCCCCCTGCCCCTGATCCAAAGGCCACGCCCCCTGCAGCCAGATCCCGGGCCCCTTACTAAGTAAGACCTGTAACCCCCTAATGGCGGCCCTGATGGTATATAATTCCACTGCTGTTAATGTAATCCCCCCATATGTGTGGTTCATGTGTGCTTGCATTATACTTTTCCAGTTTTCTGTCTGCCTCTTCTTCTCTCTGTGTATCGTACACTTACCCTGTATTTATGCCTCTTCAGTGTGCTGTGCCACTGCAAGAAGAATGATGGTTGGAACCATAGGAAGGGAATTGGAGACAGCA
This sequence comes from Allobates femoralis, assembly GCA_033576535.1. NCBI lineage: Eukaryota > Metazoa > Chordata > Amphibia > Anura > Aromobatidae > Allobates > Allobates femoralis. Next base: position 29,991,751 of record JARQOC010000010.1, on the reverse strand, counting down.
AATGTCACAAGTGTGTCGTGCCCTGCTGTTTCCCTTGAGATATCTGTGATTAGAAGGTCACAACGTTTAGCTGATTGTAGGTTCTCTTTAGAGCCTGCTTGGCAATTATCATGTGTAGAGCGGAATGATTTCCTTTCAGTCCTGAATGGGTTAAGACTTCCTATTTTATACTCCCCTCAGAATCCTTATAGATTTAATCTCAGCTGTTGCACCTTATGACCACTTGCTTCCTATTTAAACTCTCTGCTAGCCCTCTCCTCTGCCAGTTATAGAGCTTCTATGCTGACCACTCTGGTGAAGTTATTCCAGTTGTATCTGTGGAGTTCCCTGTAGTAGAAGCTGTGAAGTCCCTTTCTGAAGAAACTGAGGCGTTCCTTTGTATTATTCCTGTTTGCTTCTTTCCCCATATTGCCTTATGCCATTAGTAAAACTAGTGTCTTGCTGCCTTACACATTAGTCAGGGCTAGCCCACGATCAGCCAGGGCCTAGGCACATGATTATGAACGGGGGGAAGGACTCATCTAGATATGATAGCAAGATTAAGGTTCAGACTCAGGTGAGTGTTAAGACTCGACCCAGTTCCCTCTCCCTTTCAACAGGGCCTGTCTTTTTACCTTTTCCGTGGTGTTCTCCTCCTGTTGCACTACATGCCAAATTTTTTCTTGCTACAGCATCAGAGTAAAGGAACGAGTGTTAGTGTTTATAAAATATACAAGGTGGGCCATTTATATGGATGCACCTAAATAAAATGGTAATGGTTGGTGATATCAATAAAATCCAACAGAAACGAAAAGGGGCACCACTATGACCAGTAATCCTTCTTAGGCAGTGGAATATGCATGTGAGGCGGGAAGCACTAGTGCGACCGGTGGTGCCAGTATAGCAAAACAATTCATCATCAAAATGTAAGAAAAACGGCACTCACCAGGTCAGCAGGTAACGAGGTCTTTATTGCGGAAACATACAAAGTGCAGGGAGGGGGCGCCGAGATGACAACGGGTTCGTTTCGGGCGAAGGCCCTTCTACCGAAACGGACCCGTTGTCACCTCGGCGCCCCCTCCCTGCACTTTGTATGTTCCCTCAATAAAGACCTCGTTACCTGCTGACCTGGTGAGTGCCGTTTTTCTTACATTTTGATGGTTGGTGATATCAGCTTCCTGTTTGTGGCTCATTAGTATATGGGAGGGGAAAAACTTTTCCAGATGGATGGTGACCATGGCGGCCATTTTGAAGTCGGCCATTTTGGATTCAACTTTATTTTTTTCAATGGGAAAAGGGTCATGTGACACATAAAACATATTGAGAATTTAATAAGAAAAACAACGGTGTGCTTGGCTTCAATTTTCAGTGTCAATTTTAGGGTTAATGAGGTCTTTAACTAACTACTATCAAATCATTGTTCACACTCCCCTATATATGTCACTTCCTTGTTTACTCCCTTTGTACCACCTGATGAAGATAGTGTCATACTTTAAGTAAGGTGTGAGATGGAGATGCGCTAAGCCATGAGCTGCTTGAGGGAATGTTGGAGCCTTTTCTGGGTTGGTTTGGGCTCTTGATGCACCAGACCGGATTATTGAATAATTCTTCTGCCTTGCTGCCTGTGGAGGGTCCTGTTTAAGTACATTTAAATCACTTCGGCAACAGGTTCAAGTTTGGTGGATAATACTATGTCCTTGGTACCAAGTCAAGGTTTAGGTGTTGCACTATGCACTGCAATCATGAAGTAATTATTGCATGTTACAGGTATATTACTGCTATATAATTAGGTAGCACTTAGTGTTTAAGGAGAAAATTGTATTATTTATACTTTTTTATTCATCTTTAATTCCCTGTTATAGCCATCTCACTGAACATTGCAGAGATGACACCACTTGAGTCTCCGCGGCAGCCATCTCCCCCTATGACTCCATGCCCACCGGGTTCAGTTGGTGTAAATTCTAGACTCAAGAAGGGTGCAGACATTCGAGCCAGGCGATTACATAGGGTCATCAACCCAAGCAAGATGACAGCAATGGCAACAAATACATGCATGGGGGATGAGGCCTTTTTGCCAACAGATATTGGTGACAATGTTATTAGGACTCAATCAGCTAGGCATTCATCAAGTACACAAGTTGGTGAACTGAACAGAATGGCTTTTTCCGGGCCTGGACTACTAGAACATAGTAAATCCAGGTGAGTGTTTTGACACATGTATATAACTATTATGACATCTCATTTCTACAGTGTATTAAAGTGGTTCACCCATTACAAAGTAGGAGATAAATTTATGACCAATAGGACCCCAGCAAATCCTATAAACAGCAGTCACCAAGTCCCCTGTGATGATGGGGCAATAGTACATATGCATGAACTATTGACTTCTTTGGGACTAATGGAGATTGCCATTATGTATCCAATAGAAGTAAATAGAGGCATTGTCACGCCAGTGACTTTTAGGTAGCAAGGTGAGTGTGCAACTGAGCTGTCCTAGGGGTTCTTTAGATAGGGATAATCTTGGGGGCAGGTATTGAGAGTGGGGATGCTTGGGTCTTGCTTAGCTCCTGGATACGACTCGCCTAGATGCTTCCCTCCTCTAAGGGAAGACAAGGCAACAAATATGAAAGGGCTCCACGATCTTCTCCAGTTGGGAACTAATCTGCAGCTAAAGGAAAGATCACCCCTATAAGCCAAGCACAAGCTCCTCCACCTAGGTCAGAATAGAAATTCAAGATCCAGCATGGAGTGAGGCCAGAGGTGGGCAAATATAGCAGAAGGGAGAGATAATCATAAGCTACAGACTGAGGGTACCTTTACACGTGGCTACATTTCTAGGGTGGCTACAGGTAACTTACTGGTTGCAGTGAAATCATGGAGACAAGGTTCTATCTTGTTGCTGTGTACAAATGGAATAATCTCTCCATGATTTCACTGCAACCAGTAAGTTACCCGTAGCCACCCTAGAAATGTAGCCGCGTGTAAAGGTACCCTAAAGGCTAAAGGTACCATTACACGGGAAACATTGCCAGCAACTCACGGGAGCGCGCAAGTTTTGCCAAGATCACTGTGGAGATGTTACACGAGGAGACATTGCCGGCAATGCAGCAGCGATGTTGACAGCAACTTTCGCTGCCAGGGTTAAACTCAACCCAGACAGCGATCATTTAACATTGCAGTGAATGGGGGAAGTTGCTTTCAACATCGCTGTTGCGGTGTCAGACTGGGCGATTCTGCCACATCGCCTGAACAACATCGCCAGGTTTCACAACAAGTTCTGAAACCTGGCGATGTTGCTCAAGCAACTTATCGCTGTTGAATCACCCTGTCACACGCACGAGCGACTTCAATGGCAACAGCGATGCCTACGTCACTTTTAGGCGATGTTTCCCCGGTACATTAAAGGTACCTTTACACGCCGCCACTGGGTGGTAGCAACTGCCTGGCAATGGGGATTTTTGCGTCTGTTGCCATGAAATTGCTACAAAATGGCGGCGTGTAAATTGGGAAGTTGATCGCGATACCCGCTGTTGATTCGGATACCTGTTGCTGAGCCGTGCTCAAAAACCCAAGGCAACACAAAGGCACAATTGCCATGGTAGTGGCGTTTTAACAGGGCACAGGAATGGAATTTCCGTTGCCTAGTGAATTCCCAGGGGTGTGACACAGCCTCATGGATACCATGCCCCATCAGCTATCATTGGTGGGGGCTACTGTGTAACCATTGGCTGTCCCTTCACAGGACGCCATATTTAAAGAGCTGTCCATTCACACTACACAATTGCAATGGCGTCATGTAATAGCCAGCCTTCCTGCGCAGGCTGACCAATCATGGCGCTATTGCGTTGTCGAATCAGCATATTAGCGTCACGGAATACACAACTCTGTCACGCCTATGTACTTGCGGCGCGAAAGATGTACGCCCATATTCCTTTGTGGATAGCGGTGTGTGAAGCAGCGAGGGTATTCAACAGGAAGTAAGCCGCAGGATCTGTCGGAACTTCCGGGGAACTTCCGGGGAACAAAGATACCTTCAGTTGACAACGCAATGGCGGTGTGTATATGCGGCATCAGCGATCGGTATCAACTGTCAAAAACGTGCGCGTGCACCTGTTGCTAGGCACAGTGGCAGCGTGTAAAAGTACCTTAAGAGAGTTCTCAGTTAACAGGGAAGGGGTCCTAACCCCTTAAGCATCGATGAGAAAGTACATCAGCAAATCAACAGTTAAGTGAGCTCTACAGAAGGCCTGTGATCAGTTACATGCTGAGACCTCCTGAGACAAGGTCCCCTAGAGGTGACATCAGGACATGGCACACTCATGACAGGTAGTAACACGTGTGCACTACTGCTCCATTCACAAATGGGACTTTGGAAATCCTGTTCATGGAAATGCTGGATGTCCCAGCAGTGAGATCCCAGCAATATAAGTTTATCGCCATCCTTAGATAGTTACATTTTTCACCTTGAATAAATCCACATCGGAAGAAAGAGCTGAAGATTTTAACCACATTTGCACTTTAGATTAGGAGGAAAGTGAATGAGGTTTTCACTTTTGATGTAAGGAGGCAAAATCCTTAGGTAATAAAAATACAATATATGCAGATATTGCTGTAGATTTGCAGCTAACTCTGTGACTTGGCTTTATCTATATTACAGGTACTAGTTGGCCAATAGGAGAACACATTAATTAATTTAAGGAGACAACTTTCTCTGTTAGATATTTTCTTAGATTTCCGGAATAAGTCCAGAGGGAAGGTTAACCCTTTGTTACTGAGGTCCATATAGAATATACACTGCCATGGATACATTACCGTATATCTAATGCTCTAGTTCGGAATGTTTACTGTTGTCTGTTTCCTCTTCCTGTCTAGTCCGACAGAAGCCAGAATTATTTCCTCCCATCAGCCAGTCATCCGCTCTTCTATCAAAACCCAAGAACGACCCTCACCACCGCACACTATCCGTCCTGCTACAGCCATGGGCGTCCTGCAGAGGCTGCCCAATCGACCAACCCTTATACCAGCCAGCAAAACCTCCAATGCATAGCTGGAAGAAGGAAACCAAATTCTCAAAGGCCACCAAAGACGCTCCCACCTCAAAGCGGACAATTATCTTGCTGCAATGAATGACTCCATAGTTGAGTGAAGCACTTCACAGCCAACATGCAGAAGAAGAATCCTCTGAAAGTTTCTAAATTAATTGTTTAAAGTCTAATATTTGATAAGGGAAATATTTAACTAAATATTTCATCTGAAGTTCAGACCTTACTGTGGTTAGTCAATATTCTGTTCACTGTCATGTCACACTTGCTAAGAAGTTGAGATAGGCAAAATTGTTTCTCATACTTGGGGACTGCTATCTACTTTGGTTGTTCTTGTACCTGACATGGAGGGAACTCTTTGGCTAGAACCTATTGAATGTAGGTGGGTGCCGCTAGTGTGCAATACTCTCCATAAGTGCTAAGATACAAACTAAAAATTAAGTGCATGCCACAAAAAGCAAACTGTATACAGTATAATAAACCCTGACAAATTTGTAGTGCAGTGATAGGCATTGGAGATCCTTTCTTGTCTATGCGATGGGTCTGGTATGTGGTCAGATCTTATGTGGACAGCAAATCTTTATGTTTTTTTTAATCTTTTTTATCTCACTGAGTTGCATTATAGTCTATATGTGTTTATACATAGACTATTTTTGTTGCCCTTATGGGACTTTGCATTTTTTGGTTGTCAGGCTGGCTTCACACCACGGTAAGACCCGATCCGGGGCTGTCAGGGATGACCCTGACAGCCCCAGATCGGATCAGCACACAGAACCAGAGGGCTTATATTCCCTTCCGGTCAGGTGTGCTGCCGGATGCAGCTGCTGCCGCTGATTAATCGGGACCACGGCTTGCGGGGAGCTAGCCGCGGTCCTGAAACAACAGCGGTGTGCAGCGCCGGTGTCCTGTTCCCGGATCCTCCTGGATTCTCCCAAACTGGTGCAATCCGGCCCCATAGGCTCCCATGTTAGGGAGCGCAGGATTGCACCGGATCCGGGGGAATCCAGGAGAATCCGGGATAAGGCAATTTGGGGAGATTTTTCTCCCTGGACACAAAAACTGCAACGTTTTTGTGTACGGTGAGAAAAATCCGATTTCTCCCGGATTCTGCCGGAGAGATGGAAACCGGATGGCAGAGAGCTGCCACCCGGCTCCATCCGGCCCCATAGGAAAGTATGGGGACAAAATCCGGTCCGGGGCTGTCTGGTTTACACCGGACAGCCCTGGATCTTACCATGGTGTGAAGCCAGCCTAACCCTTATTGACCTACTTAATCTGCAGTTTATTGAAGCGGACAGGTCTTTTTTTTTTTGTTCCTGATGACCTCAGATCTTCTATATGAAACACCACTCACACATTTCATTGTGTGATTATTAAAGCTTTATATGTATTGACATTTTGGGGGGTGCACCACATTTTTGGTGAGTATCTTCATACTTATGGTGAGGAGAATCTTTGCACTTTGTATTTAATGGCGTAAAATCCAGAAAATGATTCCTTGACTCTGTTGGGTTGTTTAGTACAGAAAAAGCTTCACTTGTAAACGTATTTATTTCCCACCATGTTACAGTTAAGCATGGGGATAGACAACTGTGAGAAGCCCTCAATGGCAAAACGGGCACACCTATACACCTATTCACCAATCATAACTCAACTTCTTGCAGACCCCGTGACATGGGAAGGGAGGACATTTTAGGAAAAACTGTTTTAGAAAACTGTTATCACATGCTTTATTTTATAAATTCTAAACTAAAAGGGATGTCCTGGACTAGACCCTTTGGGATAGGTGAATATGAGATAGGGGTGCCAGGTGTAAGACACCCACCAAACGATTAGCTGATATCTGCTCGAGCAGAGTCTGTATGTAACAATATATGGCGCACAACACCACAGCTTCATACATTGGTTACATCTGGACGCTGCCAGGGTAGTTATCAGCTGATCGTGGCGGTATCAGGTACTCACTGATCTCACATTAATGACTGGTTCGAGGGATAAGTCATCAATATGTTAGACCCATACAACCCCTTTAATAGGAGAGGTTCGTCCATTACAGAATTACTATATAGAGCGTTTCTCTGAAGAACCCAACAAACCTGTTCCTTTACATGAGCAGCCAATTGATTTATATGGGCATCATGTAATGCCTAATTCTCCCAGGGATGGCGCTCAAGTGTTTTCAAAGGAGAGCATGGAGAAACCTGCTGCCAGGCAGCTCTAGTCTCCTCTAATCTTCTGGAGAACAAAAAAGTCAGATGTTAAGATTCAAATTACCCTTAACGTCCCAAACATCATCTGTCGGGGATAGTAGATAGTAGACTGTCAACATTGGTGGGTAAGACCGACTTTAGTCCAATGTCTATGGGGCCTTTAAAAAGCTGGAATCCCACTGTTGGTGAAATCAGCAGTTGAGGGAGTCATTTTAAGGCCAGGGTCAGACAGCCGTATAATAAACAGGCACACGTGGCTGTAATAACCTCTAGGTCACATACATGTGAATACGTGTATACTGTTATAGCTATTACAAGGGTTGCCCATTCCATAAATACCTTTTGTCAGGCCGGAGTCTGATGTCTCTATAATACTGACAATGATTGCATCAAAATGCCCGGACTGGCCGTGGCTCTCCTGACCCAAGAGCGAGAGCTGCATGTATTTCTATGCTCGGGTCAGGAGAGCCACTGGCCAGTCCGGGTACTTTGATGCAATCGTCCGTGTTGTACAGATGTCTGACCCCGGCCTTACATAAGGTATTTATAGAAAGGACAACCCTTGTAATAGTGATGACAGCATACACATATTCATACATAAAGGTTATTACAGCCATGTATGCCTGGTCTTCAATAACACAGAAGATTTTCATAGCAACCACTTTGGGTGCATTATTGGCTCAACTGAAAGGTAAGTTCTTATAACTGTTGAAGATTTCATTTGCTTACATTTTATATCCTTGATAGATTTCAGCACAGTCATTGCTATGAACAGTATAAAGCACAAAAGCAGCTAAAAATGGTAGAATAAGACTGCAGAGCTAATAGGATGCCAATCCTGCCGCCATTGAGCTGACTAGGACAGTATGTCTCCGCCAAGGCACTCTGTGGTTTTTGTTGTTTTTTTTCCTTCTTAAAAACAAGCTGACACTATTCCAGGAAAGCCATAAATCAATTTTTAATATATTTGAGTTTTATGTTAATGATTTCGTCTCTGTAGGTTTTCACCATATCACATTTGTGCTTTTATCTTCTTCCACACACTGTCAGGTGATGTAATTCTACTTGAATGGAGCGATGGCCTAATTGAATGGAGGCAGATACCCAGAGATGTCGCTGCACTGACGTCCCAATGACATCCACTAATGGGTTGAAGTCGCAGAGTTTATTTTTGCAAATCTCATAATTTATGTGATGTATCTTAAAAGTTCTCCTGTAGGTAAAGTTTATTTTTTAATTTATGAATGATTAAATGTTGCACCAAAAATGATTTATTAAAAAAAATGCACATTTGTTGTACCAGTAAATGCAATCAATGCCTCCTGCCATCAGCCAATTAGACCAGGAGGAGCTTCACTAACGCACTCTTCAATGAGATTAGTTACAGGAATTTAGATTTCGAGTTTGCAAAGATAGTTACAAATATAGTATAGTCAGTAACTTATGTACATTAAAAAAAGAACGTTTAAATGATTGTCAATGGGGGGATCTAGAGATGTTTTCAGCCCCTTCTATTGTTTGTAAGCCACCGCTGATGGAGCTGTACTCAGCTGATTCATGGAGATGGAGGATGTTGGACCACCACGATCTCATACTGATTACCTAGTTACAGACAGCTGATCAGATGTTAAAGAGCTTGTCCATTAAAATGAGAAGTTCTCAGCTCGTTTGAAGAAGTAAAAAATAAACTGAAGCTGAGTTCCCCTGTTCAGTGATCATCAGTAAAGGCCCCGTTACACTTAGTGACGCACCAGTGATCCCGACAACGATACGACCTGGTAGGGATCGCTGGGGCGTCACTACATGGTCACTGGTGAGATGTCAAACAGTCAGATCTCACCAGCGATGCAGCAACGATATGGTGGTCGTTGGGACTCACGTGTACTATTGAGGTCTTTGGTCGTTGCCCTCATCAAACACACTGATACATGCTGCCCAGCGGGAGCTCGATGATCAAAAAATGGTCCAGGACATTCTAACCTGATCGGCGATCTCACAGCAGGGGCCCGGTCACTGCTACATGTCACACATAGCGAGATTGCTGGCAAGGTTGCTGTTGCGTCACAAAAACTGTGATGTATTAGTGATCTCGCTAGCAATCTCACTTAGTGTGACGGGGGCTTCAGAATGGATCCATTGGCAAAAAGTTCTACAGACACAACTTTTTGCCAGCTTGGATCTGTTTTTTAAACATTGGAGTCTTTGGAAAACGGATCCGTTAACTGACTGCTATTTGGCTTCCATTTTTCTTTTATTCATAAAGGATCTGTTTTTTCTTACTGGATCAGTTTCAAATGGAAGATAAATAGCGATCCATAGATGGATCCTTTCTCCGAAAAACTTCAATGTTAAAGAAACATATCCAGGTGAATTCAGTTATTTAAAGAATGCACAAAAAAAGTTGTGTCTGCACAACATTTTTCCAGCGTATTACTGCTGGACCCATTCTGACGGATGATTACTGGAGATGTGGACTCAGCCTAAAGCGGCCGTCACACGCAACGATTTCTTGCCCGATATCGTTTAAGCGATCTCCTTTTTGATCGCTTACGCGATATCGGGCTTCAAATCGTTGCATGTAATCAAGCGATTTACGATGTAAAATCGCTTGATCCTGACATCGCAGATCTGAGCTCCGGAGCTCAGATCTAGCGATGAACGATGTCACGATCTGCTTCATCGTGGTGTATAACACCACGATGAACGATCTCCCAGCAGCAGAGCCTATGCTGGGAGATGGTAACTATGGTACACGTCGGGTTACTAAGCGACGCGCGGCGCCTAGTAGCCCGATGTGTACCATAGTAACCAGCGAGATCGCGGCTCCACATCGCTGGTGAGTCTGTCTGTGTGACAGCTCACCAGCGATGTGAGCGATATTGTAAGCGATCGCGCGTGCACGTGATCGCTTACAATATCGCTAGCGATATCTGTGTGTGTGACGGCCGCTTTAGTCATACCGTCGTACCGACACCCACCTGGATCCAGCACAGGCCGCTCCGTGGTCTGCACTGAGACATTCCACCAGGACCGCTGTAGTCAGGGGGTGTGAGCCGTCATTTGAGTGTCATTGGATGTTTTATGATTAGGCGTTACTCAAACTCACCGAACTGCTGCAGACAATCACATACTGCTAGTGCAATGCTGACATCACTTCTTCCTGTCTCTGTGCAGACCGTGCAGCGTCCTCTGCTGGATATAGGTGTGTGCTGGAAGATATGACTGTTTATTATTTCTTTACATACACCATCTTCTGGACAAAAATTATTTTGCCCGGACAACCCATTTAAGTCCTGGGCAGACCTGGGAACCTGTAATGTTAAACATGGAGCCCTATCTGCATGTTATAGAACAATGGGAGCTGAGTATATTCACATATTTATTGAGCGATAGACACTATTGTGGGAAAAGAGTCTGTAAAGCTTTCAACTTATTCATTTACATTCCAATTCAATTTTTGCTTAAGAGCCAATTGGGCGGTTCTATCAGTGATCGACAGCCTTCCTAGTATAACTGTACATATAGGGCCCATCAGTGAGCTGGACGGCCAACTACACACCTAACCATGGATTGAACTGGAATTAAAATGGAAAGAAAATACAAGTTATACTGAATGTATTCCTACAAAACTACATGCCATACATGCCACCTCCTGCTGTATGATGTGATACCTACAGATGGCTCTGCAAGCTGCGACAGGTTCCCCCTAATTAGTGGAATTAATACTGGTTTAGCCAACAAACCGCTGCCTCCAGTGGCGTAACTACCGGCATAGCAGCCGTAGCGGTCGCTTTGGGGCCCGGCGCTAGTGGGGGGCCCGGACCCAGCGCCGCTACGCAGTCGCTGCTATACCGGCAGCTGCGCCTGCGATACAGATACAGGGGCGGACTGGCCCGGCGGGCCCCGACACTTTGGGGCCACGCCCACTAAGTCCCGCCCCCATACCCCCCTGGGTGCTGTAGGGGGGGGCCCGGACGGAAAGGGGGGCCCATTGGTCCCCTGAGCGCCACATGTCATACAAGGGGGGCTTAGGGGGCCCCTGACCGCTGCCCCCACACGCTATCCTCGGGGCCCCCTGACCGCTGCCCCCACACGCTATCCTCGGGGCCCCCTGACCGCTGCCTCCATTACTGCTGCCGCGCTGCGTCCCCCAGGCCGCTCTCCATTACCGGCGGGCAGTCTCGCTGATCTGCCTGTCATGTGGGCTGTAGCCGGCGCCGCTCTATTTCCTGTATCGCCGGCTACAGCGTCACACTACATGACAGGCTGTGGCTGCGATCAGCGGCGCGACTGCCTGCTGCAGGTAATGGAGAGCGGGGGGGCCTGTATAACCACACCACCAGGGGCTCTGTATATACCTCCACCAGGGGCTCTGTATACTACCACCAGGGGCCTGTATATACCTCCACCAGGGGCTCTGTATACTACCACCAGGGGCCTCTATATACCACCACCAGTGGCCTGTATATACCACCACCAGGGGCCTGTATATACCACCACCAGGGGCCTGTAAATACCACCACCAGGGGCCCTGTATACCACCACTGGGGCCTGTATATACCACCACTGCGGAGGCTGCTGTAATACTGCTGGGGCCTGTATATACCACTGAGGAGGCTGCTGTATACCACTGGGGCTGCTGTATATACTGCTGGGGCCTGTAAGGGGGTGCGTCTTGAAGGGGCGTGTCATTTGGGGGGCGTGTCTTGGAGGCGGCGTGTCATTGGGGGGCGTGTCTTGGAGGGGGCCCCGTTCAAAAGTTTGCTATGGGGCCCTGCCAGTTCTAGTTACGCCCCTGGCTGCCTCCACTGTGTAGGTCAATGAGAAACGTTATTGTGTAATCAGTCTGGGTAGATGGGTTCTTATTTGGACGGTTTAGCAAGACAATCCCGTTTTTCTATTCTTACTTTTGTAAAATGAAAGAAAATTAAAGTTTCTGCATTTCAGCCTTGAGTGAATGATTTTATTGACACGTTGTCTACCTGGCATCACTATACCGGGTGGTTCATCATGAGTCAGAATTATGTAGGATTATTTTATGCGGCTCCTTTCATTTAGCACTTTATAATCAAAGCTGGATGCAGCAGATCCATGCGGGGTGAGTTACCATATACTGCACTACAGCGCTTCAATGCTTCAGCATAGCAGCCTTCTGCAGAGACTCAACAGACGAGTTACAGTAGACAGGTGTGAACCATGCTTAAAATACACGTTCCCCCAAAAAATGATAAGCACCCCAAGTCCACAGCCGAGTTTTTGCCTTTTTCTTGTGGTGCATGCATAGGTGGAGTGATGCAGGGTCTTCACTGTGCTGCCTGTGATAGGACCTCCTGTGTCCCTCTATGTCCTGTAGACCTATAAGGGTACCTTTACACGCGGCAACTTTTCTAGGAATTTCACTGGCAACTTACTGGTTGCAGTGAAATCATGGACACATTGTTCTATCTTGTTGCTGTGTACAAATGTAACAATGTGTCCATGATTTCACTGCAACCAGTATGTTGCCAGTGAAATTCCTAGAAAATTTGCCGCGTGTAAAGGTACCTTAAGAGGGGCCGGAGGGCACCATAGTTGCAGATGAGGAGCTCTATATCGCCTCAGACCGCCTGACTACATCCACAGGGAATTCTAGAGACGGGATGGGTGTTGTGTCGTGTTTTCTCATACCTGAAGACTCTAGGCCGGAGGCCTCCTGTGTCAGTGCATTCCTCACTTCGTTCACACAGTCCATCACACTCAGAGTTTTCCTTAAAAACCTTATTTTGGGAAGATTAAATACACACTTTGCCACAAATTGTTTCTTTCCATTTTCCATCATACAGTCATCTATCCTCTCCACAGAGGCACATTGCGTGTTACTTTACACCTGCTGCAGGATGAGGGAACAGATCAAGGATGAGCCAGCACCTAACCACTTAGTGGACATATGGGGGTTTGTGTGGAACACTTTGAAGATCCTCCAGAGATAGTCGCAGCCTTTCTCTTCTCACTTGGCACTTCATAAGGGGGTGCCCGACCCCTGAGAGGAGCGCACCTAAGCAGTCTGGCCCCACCTTACCAAAGGTCACTCTTCACTAGTGCGGCCACATACCGGTACACTGCCTTCACTTGAGTACCATAGGAGTCCCACTTCCCGGCTCTTGACTTTTCTCACAATGCTTTCTGCAACCTTCTCCATTTTCGTCCTTCTCTGGACACCCCTAACACTTTCAGTCTCTCTCAACTAACTTCTAATCTCTGCTCACTCATTGGAACAGGACAACATTAACTCATGCCACCCCACACCAACCTACTGAGACTCACTAAGTAGAACCAATGAAAGTGACACCTACTGGCGGCCATAAATACTTCATCTTATGAAATACAATAATATATAATGATAATTATGTCTTCCGGGGAGACAAAAACTTAATGGGGGGGTACTGGTCAACCACCTACAGAACATTGGCCTGAAGGGACCTACAAGACGAGTGCAAGAAAAGGAGCCGGTGGCTCACTGTTCTACCACAGGCTGTAACTATCTTAGTGTTATATGTGAATATCACCCAAGGATCCATGTGGGCCCCATCAGATGCGCGGGCTTGGGATGGCCACTGGCCTCCTCCTCACCCCCTAATCACTTGGTAGCTACATTCCTGCCATGAGTCTATCAGTATATTCACAAGGCAGCACTTAAATGCCAGAGCTAGGATCACCTCTAACAGCTATCTAGTCCTCTGATTATCACCCAATAAATCACTAGTAGGAACACCAAATAATATATTAAACTGGATTTATAGACCAAAAATAATCACAAAATATCAATTTTATTGATCAGATAACATAATAAAATGAGGAACATTACAGAGAATTTGTCAGAGAGAAACAGTGTTGTAAAATGTTTGATTCAAAACAGAGTATAATCAGGATGATATCTGAAGTGTTCAATGTAAAGTGCGAGCGAATCCATGCAGGGGAGTAATAACGTAATATGTGTTGCGCACTACTAGTGCTTACTCATAATTTGTGTAGACGCAGTGCCCTCCTCTTGCCCCTACTACTGCCATGATGTACCTTTCACATTCGTGATTTGCGCAGCGGGTGTTACTATGGTTGCGTGCAGTGCGTCCAAGAGTCTGACCTTTCTCTGAGCGCTATACAATTCACAAGCTCTGCTGCACCACTTGTGGCTGGTGTGTTTCCTCTGATATAGGGAGGTGTGGCCAGACTCTTCTGGACTTTATATCTACTGTGTCCAGCAGACTTCCGCTTCCCTGCCCTATCCTTTTCCAGCAGGTACTTTATTAGGCAACTCCTCCCATCACTCATCACCTGATCTAAGTTCTTGTTAAGTTTGCTGTCACGTCTCCTGGAAGGAGCTTCTAGTGTTATCTACCTCATTTCCTGACCCGGCTTGCCTTCTCTATTAACCTGTTCTCTCTGCTCCAAATCTCAACTTTGTACTTTGATCCACTGCTGCCGGACCCAACCACAAACCATGTGACTAACGCTTCTGTCTTATCCTTCTGCATCACATACACCTGCCTTAACTCGTAGGTCAGCTGATGCAGTTCTGGGGACTGCCCTGTGCATGGTTCCTGGCGGCTACCTGCAGCCCAGCCTATCCTCACTATAAGAGGCTCTAGTGGAGACCAGGTAGCCACTTAGTCACTCCTCTTCAGGTTGAGCCCAGCCTGTGGCAGATTGGATCCATACCCAACAGCATTACAATACCCATGTGGTACTGACAATTTGTAATATGTACACCAGGATTATTGTAGAAAGATATTACTGATATCGGTTGTTCCCATTGTTGACCCCTCACTATTCAGGATGTCTTGGGAAATGTTATACTTTTCTTGTATTTAAAGGTAATCTAGCACAACATTTTGCGAATTTACTACTGACAACTTCCCCCACCCCCACCAGGACCGTGTGGTACTTGGAACAGGGACAACAGTTCTTTTGTGAAAGTCACGGGGTTGAAACCTGGCTCCGTGTCCGGGCAGTGTCAATAAAAGTTGGGGAATTGGGTTTTAGGGATGATTGTCATGACGCCACTCGTGGTGTTCGGCTATTGTTGGCTGACTCTGTGGTGCAGGACCTCTGGGAACGATGGGATTGCAGCTTTGGTGGTTTCGATCACCACGGGTGGAGCAGTTCCCCAGGGCAACAGGTGTAATGTTCGGTGAGGGAAGGTCAGTGGGGCTGTTCTGGCAGGAGAGGAGAATTGGGGCGTCTTGCAGGCAGGTCTGCACGTCTTATCAGTCTACCGCTCCTCAGGCTGGAAATGAAAAGTCTCACAGTTCGAGTTCTAAACCCGGTTTACTTAGCTTTTCACTTGGTGGTGTTATAGGGTACTGTCCTTGCAAAATCTCAGACCAGATAGTCCTCAGTGAACCAGGATAGCTCATCTAAGACACTCCCTTTATGTTCCTTCACAGATTGCTCTGTCTGCCTCTCTCCTACTTGCGCCTCCACACACAGTGCCCCAATCCAGCAGCCACGGGTCCTTTCGGGCGACCGTACCAAATCCCCTGACACTAGTGCGCCTGCCTTCTCGGCGGATGTGTCGGGAGTTGTCCACAGCTCCTCTAGATCTCGTGGCCTCTGGTTCCATGGTTGGAGCATAGAGTCTCCTAGCCATCTTCAGGGCCAGTCCCCTGGTTCTCAACCTGCCCTTCCGCTTCACTCTGATTCAGACGCATGGTGGATCGCTCACTGCCCGCGCCCCTAGGGTTCGCTCCGTCCCTCTCGCAGTCTCCTGTTCCCAGGATCCAGGATGAGCTCCTCCCCTGCTCATGTCCTCCAGATCCTCCTCCACTCGCTACTTCCTCCCGACTGCTTCAACTAACTTCCCACCCTCCACCTTTCTTCCTCCGTCCCACTGACTAACTGAGCAATCCCTCTATTGGGGCCGGGTGTGTTGGGTGCTTTTGTGGGTGTCTCGGACTTGAACAGGAATACCACAGCCGTAGGATGGATTCAGTACCCCTTTGTGGCGACCAGACCGCAGGGGCGCCACACTATAAAAATAAATATGCCCTAAAAAAAACCTTTAGTCTCTAAAAAAAGTCATTAAAAAGAATAGTGAACCAGGGTTTTGGAATATTAAAAGTTGCACAACTTTATACAATATTACTGATTTAGTTAACGTAAAACCAAAGGATCCCTTTAATGATTACCCTTAACCTATGCTACATATTATACGCGAAGTGCAGGTCCATTTACCAATAAAAAGTCAGCAATGATATGTGGTCACTAGATCTTCAGGACATCAAATGTGAACGGTATGTGACTGAGGAAGTCAAACCCATGCTTGGATCGGGCAGTGTTCTGCACCAAAAGTCGGATGAGCGAGCCACTTCTATTGAACCGTTCCTGTTAATAAAAAATGTAAGTAAACAGGTGATTTTCCATGTGGTCTGGAGGTCATAGATCCCTAAATATTGTATGTTAAAGTTCAGACATTTGTAGTGTACTATTATTACTTACCGGCTGCCAAGTGACCGATACTGGGACAGGCTTACTGGGTGTCGGTTCTGCAAAATAGGAGTAAGAGCATTATACCTGGTGCTGATGGCACTGATATGGAATATGTAAAATAAGACATATACATCATGGTTTGATGCCATGGTGGTGGGTCTGTGTGGTGATATCCTGAGTGCCAGTATGGGCCACAAAATGTGGATTTTCTACAGTAGGAACCCACAATATGTCTGTTAGATTGGTTAATTAAAGGTTTCATGGCACATTTGGAAGGAAGAAAGGCAAAGCTTTAGTAAGAAATAATAACAATCTCAATGCCTATCCCATTCATTCATTATGAGGCTTAAAGGATATGTCCATTTTTTTTTAAACCATTGTTTTATGGCACTAATATACTTTAAATTAAGAAAATAAATAAGAACATATTTTAAAGGGATTGTTGTTATCGTCCAACTCAGGTTTGTCTTACATGCGTTATATTTTTTTATATTTTTGGCAATGTTTTTCTTTTTTCATATCATAACCTTTATAAAAAAAAATAATAATCCTCCAATATTTAGAGTGACTTTTTAAACCTCAAAATTCCTTTGTTTTGAGACAGAGTTTACAGCAGTTTTCTTATCATCACAGGCAGCTATAACCCCTTCACCACCCAGCCTACCTTCACCTTGACCATTTTTTGCAATTCTGACCAGTGTCCCTTTATGAGGTAATATCTCTGGAACGCTTCAACGCATCCTAGCGATTCTGAGACTATTTTTTCGTGACATATTGGGCTTCATGTCAGTATTAAATTTGGGTCGATAACTTTTGTGTTTATTTGTGAAAAAAAAATCAAAAATTTGGCAAACATTTTGAAAAATTCGCAATTTTCAAATTTTTTATTTTTATTCTGTTAAACCAGAGAGTTATGCGACACAAAATCATTAATAAATAACATTTCCCACATGTCTACTTTACATCAGCACAATTTTGGAAACATTTTTTTTTTTCGGTAGGAAGTTATAAGGGTTCAAAGTTCATCAGCAATTTTTCATTTTTTCAGCAAAATTTACAAAACCTTTTTTTTTAGTGACCACATCATATTTGAAGTCCCTTTGAGGGGGGTACATGACAGAAAACACCCAAAAGTGACACCATTCCAAAAACTGCACCCCTCAGGCTACTCAAAACTATATTCAAGAAGATTATTAACCCTTCAGGTGTTTCACAAAAGCAACATGGAAGGAAAAAATGGGCATTTTAATTTTTCTAACAAAAATGTTCTTTTATCTTCAATTCTTTCATTTTCACATGACCAATAGGATAAAATGGATCCTAAAATTTGTTGGGCAATTTCTCCTGAGTACACCGATACCTCATATGTGGTCATAACCCACTGTTTGGGCGCACGGCAGGGCTCAGAAGGGAAGGAGCGCGATTTGACTTTTGGACCTAATTTTCTATTCAAAAAGTGAAATTGCGCTCCTTCCCTTCTGAACCCTGCCGTGCGCCCAAACAGTGGTTTATGACCACATATGAGGTATCGATGAAATTGCCCAATAAATTTTAGGATCCATTTTATACCGTTGCCCATGTGAAAATGAAAAAAGTGAGGCTAAAAGAACATTTTTGTGAAACACAAGTAAGTTTTCACTTTTACTGATCAATTTGTGAAGCACCTAGGGGTTCAAAATGCGCATTATGCATCTAGTTAGGTTTCTTGGGGGTCTAGTTTCCAAAATGTAGTCACTTGTGGGGAAGCTCCAATGTCTAGGCACACAGGGACTCTCCATATGCAACATGGTGTCCGCTAACAATTAGAGCTAATTTTTTATTCAAATTGTTAGCGGACCCCATGTCGCGTATGGAGAGCCCCTGTGTGCCTAAACATTACAGCTTCCCCACAGGTGACCCCATTTTGGAAACTAGACCCCCCAAGGAACTTATCTAGATCCATAGTGAGCACTTTGATCCCCCAGATGCTTCACAAATTGATCCGTAAATATGAAAAAGTACTTTTTTTTTCCACAAACAGTTTCTATTTTCATTTTACGGATTCATTCGTGAACCACCTGGGGGTTCAAAGTGCTCACTGTAGATCTAGATATGTTCCTTGGGGGGTCTAGTTTCCAAAATGGGGTCACTTGTGAGGGAGCTCCAATGATTAGGCACACAGGGGCTCTCCAAATGCAACATGTGTCCGCTAACGATCTGAATGGAAACTTTGCTCCAATTGTTCATTGCCGATCACCGCCGGGGAGAGGTAAGTGACTGTGTTTGCCTTCTCCCGGACACTAAGTGCTGTGATCTGAAGATCACACACTTAGTGGGTGACAGAGCCCGGAAGCATGACGGCGTTGCAGGGCACTGCCCCCTGCTGCTTCTCTGCAGCCCGATGTCCCTGCATGGATATCGGGCGGCAGAGAAGGATCTGACAGTTGGGCATAGCGGATTGCTGTCCCCGCTGTCAGATCCTTCTCTGCAACCCAATCTCCTTGCAGGACATCGGGCTGCAGAGAAGCAGCAGGCGGAAGCAGGCGACGGGCACCGGCGCCATTATGCTTCAGTTGAAGGGGAGTGATCATCAGCATCATAGGAGAAGGGCTGTGACCGCCCCTTCTATAGTCTGGTGACAGAAGCGCGGTGGTTGACTGTTCAAACAGCCAATCATCGTGATTCTGGGGGCGAGGTGGGAATCACCCCCCCTGACTCAAGCCCAGGTGCTCTGTGATAGGAATCACAGAGCACCGGGACCCGATGGTGGTTACCAGCCAAGGGTGCCTCAGTAACCACCATGACGTTGTACAACGTCATGGGTTGGGAAGTACCGACTTTCATGACGTTGTACAACGTCAAAGGTCGGGAAGGGGTTAAAATGACCAGTAATACCTTATACACAGCTGAAAATGAAGAATCCACCAATCACAATAGGTGATGTCAGAGCTGACCCTGCTCCTCCTCCCTTCACAATGAACCTTTCACTTGTTCATTAGATGCTTGAATACATAAGATAGGATTGAGGTCTGTTCATTAGGACTATATACATGTTTTGCTTCCTGAAACATCAGGAAGTATATGTCTAAACCGCCTCCTAAGAAAACACATAGGTTTGCATAACAGCTGTAGGTGCAAAATGTTAGGCATTTATCATCAAAACTGTAAAATTGTTTCATGTTTTAAAGCAATAAAATCTACAGCATCTAATATTTGTAGAATAGATTAATACCCAGATAATAATATGGATACCTGAATTTCTGAAGGCTGAGAACACCTTTGGTCTCATGTAAGTGGAGTAAGGCAACATGTTCTGAGTCATTACAAAGTCTGAGGAGCCACAGGTTCTATAAACAAAATAACCAAGACCCATCTAAGTAGAATGTACTTAACATTACACAGTTATAACTCTCACAACCAATAATCATACAGCTATAGCAAAACATGAGAAAGAGCTCCCTTATCTACAGCAAGTAATGTTCAACCTTTGCACCATTTATAAACCTATGAAACATTTTTCTTCATGTTTGTCTTGTATCAATATTATGGATGGCAAGAAGAACAAACAAATCAATTTCAGAACAAATCAACCCAGACATGTCACTTGAAGCAAAGATCACCAAGCTACGACTTACCTACTTTGGACTCATCATGTGAAGAGCAAAATCACTGGAGAAAGATAATTGGTAGGAAGAATAGAGGGAAAAAGGTGAAAAGGAAAACCAGCAACGTGATGGCTTGATACCATCAAGATAACGGTGGAGAAGGCCCTAGTGGACCTCTGTAGGTTTGTAGAAGACCCTGGTGGACTTATCTAGGTTTAGGGAAGACTCTGGTGGATCTATCTCTGCTTCAGTAAGACCCTGATGGATCTATCTTGGCTTGGAGAAGACCTTGGTGGATCTATCTAAGTTAGGGTAAGACCTTGGTGGATCTAGCTAGGCTTGGAGAAGACCCTGGTGGATCTATTTAGGCTTGGGTAAGACCCTGGTGGATCTATCTAGGCTTGGAGAAGACCTGGTGGATCTAGCTAGGCTTGGAGAAGACCCTGGTGGATCTAGCTAGGCTTGGAGAAGACCCTGGTGGATCTATCTAGGCTTGGAGAAGACCCTGGTGGATCTATTTAGGCTTGTGTAAGACTCTGGTGGAGCTATCTAGGCTCGGAGAAGACTCTGGTGGATCTATCTAGGCTTGGATAAGACCCTGGTGGATCTATCTAGGCTTGGAGAAGACCCTGGTGGATTTATCTAGGATTGGGGAAGACACTGGTGGATCTATGTAGGCTTGGGGAAGACACTGGTGGATCTATCTAGGCTTGGGGAAGACACTGGTGGATCTATCTAGGCTTGGGTAAGAGCTGGTGGTCTATCTAGGCTGGTTAAGCTGTGATCTATCTAGGCTTGGGTAAGAGCCTGTTGGATCTATCTAGGCTTGAGTAAGGCCCTGGTGGATCTATCTAGGCTTGGAGAAGATCCTATGTAGGCTGCACAAGATCGATCCCCCTACAGAATATTCATCCAACAAGTCACCATAGCTCAATATCAAGCTGAAGGCTGTTAAAAAAAAGAATTCTTCTTTTGGGGGAGCCCCCAGACTACACATTCCTATTGTATTAGTGACAGTCCGTCTTCTGGGGATCCACTAACCAGATATTACTCTTTTTTTTAATCCTATTGGGAATCTGTGATTGAAGTTATCAGACACAAACCAACTTTACTGCTTGTGCTATTCTCCTGGATCACTCAACATCTTCATAACTGATAGACGTTTTTCCACAATATCAGCTAGCAAAGACAAAAATGAAAAAAGACTCCTCTGTCTACAGACATGCTACCTGTTGAGAGTAGTAGTTGGAAGACTGGTGGAATAAACTTGTTCTGTTCCATCACAGGTCTTCTTATGGCTTTCTGATGCTTACATAGACTTGGTCTTGATGTCTCTGGCCTGAAGGACGACTCCTTATTCTTTAGAGAAGCAACCGGCTAAAGACAGGAGAGAAAAATCAGATATAAAATAAAAAGGATTTAGAAAGAAAGACCCAACGAACATATCTTACATGGAATAATAGAATATTGTAGAATCACATAATGAGAATGTTACCATATTTTTGCGCAACTCAAAGCTGCGACTTCTGTTTTCGTTTCACATAATTTCATGATGGTGATTACTTTATTTAAATAAGTCAGAGAGAGTTCACACATTGTGAATGTATACCACATATTCACCTCTAGAAGTAATGGAAAGTGCTGATGCTAATAAATAATGTCCATATTCATCATACCTGCCCATTTGGCCTTGATAGGACAGTGAGGCATTGTGCGTTGCTTCGGAAGAAAACCCGTCCTTTCCAAATTAAGTCTGTAGGAAGATTTTGAGACACTTTTGCTCCAGATGCCCAGATCTAAACAAGATACAAGTGGGGAATCACATGGTGTATACTCTCCTATAGAGAATAAAGTGGACATAAGCCCTCGTGGGCAGGGTCCTCTCTCCTCACCTACTGTAACCTCACCCATCCCTTGTAGGCTGTGATCCCTCGTGTGCAGGGTCCTCTCTCCTCACCTACTGTATCCTCACCCATCCTTTGTAGGCTGTGAGCCCTCACAGGCAGAGTCCTTTCTCCTCACATTCTGTATCCTCACCCATCCCTTGTAGACTGAGTCCTCGCTGGCTGGGTTCTCTCTCCTCACCTACTGTATCCTCACCTATCCCTTGTAGACTGAGAGCCATTGTGGGCAGGGTTCTCTCTTCTCACCTACTGTATCCTCACCCATCCCTTGTAGACTGAGAGCCATTGTGGGCAGGGTCTCTCTCCTCACCTACTGTATCCTCACCCATCCCTTGTAGACTGTGAGTCCTTGTGGGCAGGGTCCTCTCTCCTCACCTACTGTATCCTCACCCATCCCTTGTAGACTGTGAGTCCTTGTGGGCAGGGTACTCTCTCCTCACCTACTGTATCCTCACCCATCCCTTGTAGACTGTGAACCCTCACAGGCAGGGTCCTCTCTCCTCACCTACTGTAACCTCACCCATCCCTTGTAGGCTGTGATCCTCGCTGGCTGGGTTCTCTCTCCTCACCTACTGTATCCTCACCTATCCCTTGTAGACTGAGAGCCATTGTGGGCAGGGTTCTCTCTTCTCACCTACTGTATCCTCACCCATCCCTTGTAGACTGAGAGCCATTGTGGGCAGGGTTCTCTCTCCTCACCTACTGTATCCTCACCCATCCCTTGTAGACTGTGAGTCCTTGTGGGCAGGGTCCTCTCTCCTCACCTACTGTATCCTCACCCATCCCTTGTAGACTGTGAGTCCTTGTGGGCAGGGTACTCTCTCCTCACCTACTGTATCCTCACCCATCCCTTGTAGACTGTGAACCCTCACAGGCAGGGTCCTCTCTCCTCACCTACTGTAACCTCACCCATCCCTTGTAGGCTGTGATCCCTCGTGTGCAGGGTCCTCTCTCCTCACCTACTGTATCCTCACCCATCCTTTGTAGGCTGTGAGCCCTCACAGGCAGAGTCCTTTCTCCTCACATACTGTATCCTCACCCATCCCTTGTAGACTGAGTCCTCGCTGGCTGGGTTCTCTCTCCTCACCTACTGTATCCTCACCTATCCCTTGTAGACTGAGAGCCATTGTGGGCAGGGTTCTCTCTTCTCACCTACTGTATCCTCACCCATCCCTTGTAGACTGAGAGCCATTGTGGGCAGGGTTCTCTTTCCTCACCTACTGTATCCTCACCCATCCCTTGTAGACTGTGAGTCCTTGTGGGCAGGGTCCTCTCTCCTCACCTACTGTATCCTCACCCATCCCTTGTAGACTGTGAGTCCTTGTGGGCAGGGTACTCTCTCCTCACCTACTGTATCCTCACCCATCCCTTGTAGACTGTGAACCCTCACAGGCAGGGTCCTCTCTCCTCACCTACTGTAACCTCACCCATCCCTTGTAGGCTGTGATCCCTCGTGGGCAGGGTCCTCTCTCCTCACCTACTGTATCCTCACCCATCCCTTGTAGGCTGTGAGCCCTCACAGGCAGAGTCCTTTCTCCTCACATACTGTATCCTCACCCATCCCTTGTAGACTGAGTCCTCGCTGGCTGGGTTCTCTCTCCTCACCTACTGTATCCTCACCTATCCCTTATAGACTGAGCCATTGTGGGCAGGGTTCTCTCTCCTCACCTACTGTATCCTCACCCATCCCTTGTAGACTGAGAGCCTCTGTGGGCATATTCCTCTCTCCTCACCTACTGTATCCTCACCTATCCCTTATAGACTGTGAGCCATTGTGGGCAGGGTCCTCTCTCCTCACCTACTGTATCCTCACCCATCCCTTGTAGACTGTGAGACCTCATTGGCAGGGTCCTCTCTCCTCATCTACTGTATCCTCACCTACTGTATTCTCACCCATCCCTTGTAGACTGTGAGTCCTCATGGGCAGGGTCCTATCTCCTCACCTACTGTATCCTCACCTATCCCTTATAGACTGTGAGCCCTCGCTGGCTGGGTTCTCTCTCCTCACCTACTATATCCTCACCCATCCCTTATAGACTGTGAGCCATTGTAGGCAGGGTTCTCTCTCCTCACCTACTGTATCCTCACCCATCCCTTCTAGACTGTGAGTCTTCATGGGTAGTGTCCTCTCTATTCACCCATCCCTTGTAGACTGTGAGCCCTCGTGGGCAGGGTCCTCTCTCCTCGCCTGTTGTATCCTCACCCATCCCTTGTAGATTGTGAGCTCTCACGGGCAGGGTCCACTCTCATCACCTACTGTATCCTCACCCATCCCTTGTAGACTGAGTCCTCATGGGCAGGGTCCTCTCTCCTCGCCTACTGTATCCTCACCCATCCATTGTAGACTGTGAGCCCTCACGGGCAGGGTCCTGTCTCATCACCTATTGTATCCTCACGCATCCCTTGTAGACTGAGTCCTCATGGGCAGGGTCCTCTCTCCTCCTGTATCAGTCTTTACCCTATTTTGTTCATGAATATTGTATTGTCCATGTGTGCCCCTTTTCCCGTTTTAAAGCACTATGGAATAAGTCGCGCTATAGTAATAGTAATAATAATAACAATGATAATAACTCCCGCTTACTGTAATGTGCTGCAGGGATTCCAGAAGTAGATTGTGTGGGAAGCGATACATTGACACCACCTGTCCGCCCTCCAGCTGCAGCAGTATGTATCCACTTATATCAACATCCTGGTCTGGAGAGGTGTTCATTATTCGAATAAAGTGACCCAAGGAGTTGACTTCAGTGATTTTCAAAGGACCCGATGAGCTTTATAAGAAATAAATATAAATACGTAACTGTTTTATTAACAAATATTGATTACCAATTTCTTTTCTTTAGGAGAATCAAATTTCATTCATTACATTGATCATATAAGTATAGGTAGATCACTTTGCTTGCATTTGCTAAATTGGGATCCTTCCAACACATTAATTTATTTACCATTTTTATTTATTACTTTTAAACCGTCAAAACACTAAAAGTCACAATTTGTTTCGGCAGCTTTGAGCAACTTTTTAAAGTATTGATCATCTTTTCTTACAACTCTGCATTGTGTTATTCCTCTAATTCCGCCCGATCCCTCATGAATTAATTAACCAATGGGTGTTACCACTTACCTTCTCAAATGGACGAGTCTTTACATAGTCTAGTACTGAAAGCACTGATTGGTCAATATCATACTGACACACCCACAACTGGAAACACCCAGTTGTCAATTTATTCATACATTGTTAAAAGTGAAAAGAAGGCGCCGTACAATAAGAAAAGATTCTCTACAATTGTTAGAGAATACTGGTAGTTGCTAAAATAGTCAAGTCTAAAGAGTTGAAATTGCTGTACTGTGTATGGGCAGCAGATGGCGGTATGGAGCTGTCAATCTGCTGTAGGTGCGGTATGGAGCTGTCAATCTGCTGTAGGTGGCGGTATGGAGCTGTCAATCTGCTGTAGGTGGCGGTTTGGAGCTGTCAATCTGCTGTAGGTGGCGGTATGGAGCTGTCAATCTGCTGTAGGTGGCGGTATGGAGCTGTCAATCTGCTGTAGGTGGCGGTATGGAGCTGTCAATCTGCTGTAGGTGGCGGTTTGGAGCTGTCAATCTGCTGCACGTTTTGCTCAGTTTGTGCTTTTATAATCATGTCCGAAATTCAGGTCATAATTATTTGCTCCTTCCATCATTGTATTGATAATATCCATTGCAAAAAAAAAAAAGCACGCATTTTTATCAAATATTTTTTCTCTGTTAAAGCCATGCAACCTGGTAAGGCATTATTGTAGGTACAGGTGGTGTTATAAATTTATGCACCATATATATTGCTCAGTGTGTAAAATCAAGGGTGATAATGGCCTACAACATATGTAAAGAGCTGATTTACTATGAGCAATAATAAGTAGTAACACTTAGGATAGTTATTGTAATGATTTACAGATCAGGAGTCTGTGGTGTGTTCTAAATGGGTTTATTTCCTTTGGCCCTGCGAGGGTTAATGTCTGGCTTCTACCCTTTTTGGTGATATACTTTTTGTGTTACCCCTGTCTGTCTAACTGTCCCTGTGTGTTATTACGCTAGAGGTTTATTTACTCTCTGGACAGTGCACTAGCCAGGGTTGCCTTATGTGACAGAGTGGGACTAGGCACGTGACGGTGGGCAGGGGAAGAACCTGCTTAGGGATGTTAGGGCAGGAAGGGACAGACACAGGCCAGTGTCAGGTGGTGTCCCCATCTCCAGCCCCCTTCTGTTAAGGCCTTCCTTTACTATTCCGCTGTCCGTTTGTGCTGCGCCATGCGGCGACCATCTTTCCTGTCCACATGTAACAGTTATATTGTAACAGGTTGAATTCTAATCCAGAAAGTCATAGACAGAGCATTGGGGAAGCGCTGGCTTATACAGTTGCTTGAGGCCCTCTTATTTAATGATTTTTGCACAGCATATATGGAAATAAGCCAAGACAGCCATTTTCTAGTTTTGCTCAAACTCGATAATAATTATGTCTCCTCTGTTTTAAAGAAGACATAAATCAAATGGCCAGAAGGTGCGAGAATCAGTGACATTGCCTCCTGCTATGTGGAAGGACAGAGCTAGAGATAAGGAGAAGAAGAGAGTATTCTGAAGAGCACGACGGCCCCCCTACAGAATATGTAATGTGTCGGTGAAGTATCTGTCATATTAGTTAGGATTATCCTGTTGCTTTGTGTGGCACCTCTGGGTCAAAGTGCCATAGTGTCATCACTGCCCCCGGGTGGTGGTGTCCCGAGAGAGCAACAAAGGGTCTTCTCATCAGGCAACACACACTCAACACCTTCGGTCTCCAGGCCAGAAGGGGGACACCAAGGCCAGGTTCAGGGTGAGCTTCCCTATAAATTCTGGTCTGGGGTGTAGCTAATTAGCACAGTTCCTGGGAGGACTGTGAAGAGGACCTGGGCGTAAAAGAGCAGTGCCAGGCTCATCCCAAGGTCGCTAACTAAGTTACAGGCCTGAGTTTAGGGTTTGAGGAGAGTCGTAGGAACCTACCAGGGAGGCTGAGCAACCCTGTGCTCACCCCAGAGGAAAGGCGCAAACAACGGACACCGGAGTCCGAGACTGTGCAGGGTCTCACGTCCCGGAGTCAACACAGGAAGGTGGGGATTCCAGATTCCTCAGCCACACTGTACCCACAGACACAGCAACATAGAGACAGTTCAGGAGTTGACACCCGGGAACAGGGTAAAAAGGAAGGACTCAAGTTGCCTCTCATACCGGTACCTCGCAAGAAGGGACAGGGCCAGCAGCGCAGCTTATGCAGCAACGGGAGCCAATACACTGAGCAAAGTAAGGAAGCCAAAGACCCAACCGGATGGGAAGAAACCCCGAGTTGCTCTCAAACACTCCGTGGACAGTTTAATAATAACATCTGCTCCAGTAAAGAACTTAGAAAACCACAGAACCGCGAGTCTGTCTGTTACTTGTGCCCGTCGTCCTGCTTCCTACACCTTGAACTACTTTCACTGCCCCGGGGAACTGGTCTGCCCGTGGAGAGCTACTCCATCCCAGTTCCCATCCATCACCCCAGAGGCTCTGCAGCAGACGTGGCCATAATAGTCACACACAATGGGTGGCGTCACAAAACTCTCCTTGAATATAACCCCCTTCCCTATTGCGCCAAAAGAATCCACTTTTTCAACTGAACCCTGTGACTCCCCAGAGACATTATCGCCCGGTTCTGAGTAGCCCACGGCCCTGGGGCCCCTCAGTTCCTGGTGTCATGAACAGAATTCCGTAGCTCGGGTAAACGGGTGCTGTGTGCCGTGAACTGTGTAAAATATACGTTTTTGACTGTCACCATTGTTAACACACGTGGCGTGCGGGAAACAGAGGGGGCGTATCATTGTGGGCGACACCCTCCTAAGACCACGAAGTGAGGCCCAAGCTGCGCTCTGACGACATTCGGTGGGGATGAGAAACCCTGTCCCAGCGGCGGAACCTAAACCGGAAGGGTCAGGATTCAGTAAGGGGGTGGAAAGATGTCGGAGCCAAGAGAACTCGTGCAAGGAGTAGGTGCAGCTGGTACCACAGCATCCGGAGCAGACGGATCACCTGGCCGTGCTGCAGCGCAAGGACTGCCCCCGATCATGCCATTCCTAATGCCATATACCTCGGGAGTGACATTGCTGCCGCAATACTAAGGGGAATCAAACACCCTGACAGACTTTAAAGAAAAGCTGGATAGCTATTACAGTGTATATCCCGTGACAGAAGGCCAGCGCGTAAGCATACTAATGGGACAATTAACTGGTGATGCGCAGCGGGAAGCAATGTCCTGGCCGGACACTGACAAAGACACTGTAGAACATGCAATCGCCAGGCTAAAAGCTACCTTTGAAACCAGTACAGATGCACGAGCAAAAATGAGATTCTTTGGGTGCAGGCACTCAAACAGGCAGACCCCACCTTGGCACAAGGAGAAGATAAATTACTCATTGATCAATTCATTGATAGACTTCTATTCCCTCCTCATAGAGGATGACTGCGGATGATGGCTATACAGAACCCTGATCTGAACCTTGTACAATTCAAAGAAAGGGCAATCCGCATAATCCAGGCAGAAGAGCCCTATGACACACACTATGCACAATGCCTAGCTACAGCATACCAGTCACCGGGAGTGCAGATCCACCAGCCATGGCATGGGCAACAAAAACTGTAGCCGAGATGGCCAAGGCTATGCAGGAGATGAGAGGATCCAAGCCCCTGGAGAAGATTGAGTCGGCTTCAAGCCGAGAGGATGTCCCATGGATGAGGCCCAGGAGGTATCCAGTGACCAGAGGACGACCCAGCAATCGTTACCATCCAGATGGACAGCCCATTTGCCGCCGCTGCAGGGAGCCAGGTCACTTTGCCAGGGAGTGTACTTTAAACGAGAATCCCTGAGGCAGCAGGCCGCCCCTCAGGAGTAAAGTCACAAGGTCCACCAAATTGACGTGACAGGTACGTGGGAGGACGTCCAGTCATACTTGTTGTGCTTGATGGCATCCCCATGAATGCTCTGCTGGATAAAGGCTCGCAGATTACCTCCATACCATATATCCTTTATAAAAGATACTGGGCTGATTCAGACATTTTGCTTGGCCCAGATAATGACTTTAATATATTGGCTAGCAATGGTAAACCAGTACCACAGGTTGGGTTCAAAGAGTTAACCATTAAAGTTGAGAGAGTAGAATTAAAAGATAAAGGATTAACAATTGTTGAGGTTGACCGGCATGAACGTAATCCAGTGACTCTGCTAGGAACAAATGTGATAGAAAGTTGTCCTGCAGAGATAATTGTTGTTTTACAGCAGATTGCCGAGACTGCCAATAGTGGGCAACAGCGAGTCCTGCGGAAGGAAATAAAAGCGCTGATGCTGAGACAGCAGGTAGAGTTGTCTGTAGGAGAAAGGCATTGCTCCCACCTAGCCAGAATCCTACTCCAAACTGATGAGGGGCAACACCCCGAAACAGCTGTCTGTGGATGGATACCTGGCCTTGGTATTCCCTTGTCATATCTTTAAACTTGTAAAGAGCTGGATATTGACTCAAAGGGCCACTTAATATGGTGGTTATGGTGGTCTCCTCAAAGAGCCACCCCATGGCTAGGTCCTTCCTGGAGGGATGTCTGGCTAGTCCTGTGTTGAGACTTCTAAACGAGGCTCCACAGACTCCATTTGCATAATCAAAATTCCCAGGGGGCAATGCACCTTAGGAATTCACTGTGTTGAGCGCTGCCTGCAGTGTTTTCTTGGACTGGTCTCCCTGAGATCAGTGAATACTTTGTGTAATTGTTGTTTTACAGCAGATTGACGAGACTGCCAATATTGGGCAACAGCGAGTCCTGCGGAAGGAAATAAAAGCAGTGATGCTGAGACAGCAGGTAGAGTTGTCCCGAGGAAAAATTGGCAGTGCAAGGGTAAGTGACCCGATACCCATTGTGATACCTCCCAAAACTGAAATGTTGGTCTGGTGTAGAGCCACAATAGGCCGTAGAGGGCGAGACTATCAAGCCCTGGTAGAACCTGTGTACTCAGACAGTAGGCCCACTCTACTGACGGCCAGAGAAATAGTTGAGGTACACAGGGGGAGAGTACCAGTACGCCTTCTAAATTGTGGAGAAGAGGAAGTGATCCTGCCAAAGTATGCTACCATGGCTAAACTATATACTGTCGATAATAATTCAATTAAAGGGATCCTGTCACCCCAAAACACCTCAAAACCTATTAAAAGCTGTCCCTACAGCATAGTAACACTTACCCTACACTCCTTTTACCTCCTAAAAGTACCAAGTGAAATAGGAGAAAAATGTTATTATAGTACCTCATTATGGATGATAATGAGTGACTATGCTATTCATAGTCACTCATCCAGGCTCTCCACTGCATGATATCACGCCTCCATAGGCGTGATCGCAGTGCTCTTTCACTGCATTGACTATAAAAGCGCGCTGTTAGCTCCACTGCGCGTGCGCATGCGCAGTGACGCGTTTTGAAGCTAACAGAGCGGCGCGGTGATATGTCAGCCGGCGCGGAAATGACTATGGTCACGAGCCCACTGCAGGCGGCGAGACACAGAGAGCGGCGGGGAGGCGCGCATTTTAATCTTGATTCCAAGATCACGCCTATGGAGGCGTGATATCATGCAGTGGGAGAGCCTGGATGAGTGACTATGAATAGCATAGTCACTCATTATCATCCATAATAAGGTACTATAATAACATTTTTCTCCTATTTCACTTGGTACTTTTAGGAGGTAAAAGGAGTGTAGGGTAAGTGTTGCTATGCTGTAGGGACAGCTTTTAATAGGTTTTGAGGTGTTTTTGGGGGTGACAGGATCCCTTTAAGACACTTGAACCTTTGACCCTGTCAAACCCGGCGGAGTGGAATGGCTCAGAGGGAAAGCTGGAGGATTGGTGCCAAAAGCTACATGTAGGTATCAGTTCTGCACCCTCCCATCTAAAGCATGGAGTATACCAGGTAGTGAGAGAGCATGATTAAGCTTTCAGCAAACACCCTTTAGACTTTGGGCAGATCAAAGGGGTAGAACACCACACCCTACAGGTGATCATCAACCCATTAAAGAGAGGTATAGACCCGTACCACCTGCTCACTACCACATCCGTATTTGCAGTCTGCATGAAAAATCATGCAGGCTGCAGTTTAGTTTTCTGAGCGGTTTGCAATCCGCAGCAGGATTGCTATAATGGGCTCCTATGGGAGCCCATGCGGCTGCCGCAAGGCACTTGTGAATGCATGCGCCAGCCGTAAGCTTTGTTATTCCCTGCTGCCGTAGGGATGAACAAAGGGTTAAATGTTAATAATAGATGTGGGCAACATGTCTCTAGGGTGCCCACCCTCACTAGAGACATGCGGTCCACACAGGTCAGGAGTGAGGGGTTAATATGTGGAATTATAGTATTGCCGGCTATTGTTGGCATTTACAGTTTTATGAATAAAACACGGTGGCTCCTCACATTGGAGGAGATACAGTATGTAATCTACGTACTGTATGAGCCGCTATCCAGGGTCCTGAAAGCTTTAACATTAGTTCTATGGGCAGCGCACCGCCATAGACCAAATGTTTAAGCTTTCAGGACCATGGGCAGATACAGTATGAAGATTACGTACTGTATCTCCTCCACAGCGAGGAGCCACCAGGTTTCATTCATAAAATTGTAAATGCCGACAATAGCCTCACATGCCGACCTGTGTGGACAGCATGTCTCTAGGGAGGGTGGGCACACCCTAGAGACATGTTGAACACATCTACTATTAACATGTAACCGTTTGTTCATCCCTGCGGCAGCAGGGATTAACAAAGCATATGGTAACCTGATTGCTCCGGATTACACATCCTGAGCAATCCAGTTACTGCATGCGGTGATAAAGACACATTTTTTTTTTACAAAAATGTGTCTGAAGGCACTTGCGACTACCGGATCCAGATCTGGATGCGGTAACCGCAATTTGCCTTCCTAATGTGACCCTAGCCTTAGTCAAAAAGAAGGATGGGACCATGAGAATGTGCGTAAATTAAAGGCACATCAACTGCATTACACACAAGGATGCATACCCATTACCCAGAATTGAGGAATCACTAGCTGCATTAAAATCTGCTAACTACTTTTCCACCTTAGATCTGACTAGTGGGTATTGGCAAGTTCCTGTTGCAGAGGCTGACCGTGAGAAGACAGCGTTCATCACGCCCATGGGCCTTTTCAAGTTCAACTGTATGCCGTTTGGCAGGGGCTGGCTGACAAATTTTGGCCTGGAGGACAAAGACAGAGTGGTGGCCGTCAAATTGCAGTGGCGACAACAGAAGCAGCACCAGTGGTAGAACCACCAAGCCAGAGCCGGCCAGTGACACCAGAGCCAACAGAGGAGCCACCGGCTGCCACACCAGACCCGCCTGAATCAGCACCGCAACCAGAGGGTGAAGCCGCTGAGCAAGAGAGAAGTGGGAGCTCAGCAGAGACCCCAGAGGTTGAGAGCGGAAGGGCGCATTGGACATCCTACGAAAGTCTAACAGAGGGGTGTCCAATTGCGGCCCAGGCGGAGAGCAGAGTCGAGAGCAGGCACGATGATGACTACTGGGTGCAAAGACAAGCCGCTAAGGAGGAAGAGCGACAACAGCGCCGAGGCCACTGGCAGCAGCAAGAAGAGGCTAACCTGGAGGAGAAGGCCAACGTGCGAAAGACTTTGGTACCCAACCCGGCGGAGCGGCGCCGAGAAGTAGTTGTGGACTTCTACCTTCGGGACGGCTGGGGGTTCATAAAGGAGTACAGCTTTGAGCAAGATGTTATCGTCAGCATCTCATTATGGTAATATCCATATAGCTGTCTCATAACTCAACATATCTTTACAGAACCCACTCCCACTACGGTAGTAACTCCAGCCTATCCACCACCACTAACACTGGTAATGATCAAATCTACATAACCCCAAAAAAACTAGTTGGCAACTAACATATGTAACCCTAGCAAATGCTTCTACATTACCCCCTGCAGGATATTATCACCACCTACAGACCATACTATTGGGATAAACCTGTTTCATTTTGGACACTTATACTTCTGGGTATGTTTATGTATCACATTTACCAATTTAACTCCTCCTGCATTATATATTTATTCTTCTCTTTTTTGTCTTGACTATCTGAGCAACAACCGGCTAGATGTTCCACTTGCTAATTCTTATCTAGTTGATGACATACATGGTTTCCTGTCCACCTTGTAAATATCGTATGTATTGTGTATATATTGTATATATGAAAGCAACTGATTGTATATTTTCCTTTTTTTCCAGCGACTGTGATAAAGGCCACAATGTGGCCGAAACGTCTTGTGCCAGTCGCTCAAACTTTACTTTTTCTCAAATAAAGATTCACTAAAAGCAGAACTTACACTTACGTATGCAGTGATTACATGAACTTTAGCTAATGTGATCCTCCAATCCATTCACTGGCACCATGAACCCTCTTTGTTGAGTGCCAGCTATTTGCAAATTATTTGCACATTTCTGTAGACAGTGAGCTGCTAATCACAGAAGGGGATAGAGTTGGATAAGTCCCTGCATGTCAGCTAATCACAACAATGATAAGTTATGAGTGCTAATAAATTGTAGATAAAGAACACAGTGTGATAAGAAATGGCGTGGCTGAATTCTCTGTATTAACCCTTACAGCATGCTGTCTTCAGATTACATAGCAAAAACCTGCTGACAGATTCCCTTTAACTCAAAGTGAAGGTAAGAATGTGTCACCAAGAAGCCACATCAGTTTGGGGAGAGCAAAGGCGTTCAGTCCCATGATCACCTGATAGAGTTATGTGATTGTCAGGTGATCCCTAATTGCCAAGCAGCCAAAACGATGTGAAGCTTTTACCAGTATAAACCATTGACCACTTCCTCCAGCTGTTCCTTGAATTCTTACTAAGGTTTCTTACAGACAAGTCCTCTATAAAGTGTGGAATAATGACTAATAAAATGACTAATCGCTATGCAAAGGTCAGACCTGCTCGTTCTTCCTTTCACCATTCATGTTTTTGCAGCGCTGCCAACTGAAACCAAGATTAGCTTTACCCTCAGCCGCTGCTGTCATTACCGGCCATAGTTTCCCAATCACTCCGGGCAATTACCTCGCTCTCAGTGTAAAAAGACATTTCTTCTTGCACAACGTTCATTTTGATTTTCACATATGAATTATATTATTAGTGTAATCCATGAAAAAAAGAAGAAGTGCATGTCCCCGAAGGGAAGCTATTAGATTGGGTATGTTCAGGGTCAGACTGGCCTATGGGATTACCAGAGTGTTGTCAGGTGGGCCCTGGGGCCTGCGCTGTTAATTGTTGCAGCAGGCGCAGCTTTCCGCTCCTCCCAGGGTTGGCGCACCCTTATATTATTTAGCACTGGGCATCAATATAAAGCAACCTTATCTCAGTGGTGACATATTGTGCCAGGATGCACAAACTCATTTTTTCTTCATAGTGATCACAACATCAAGGGACAATTTATAACATGAATTAGTTCCCACGCGACATTTATAGAGAAGTGATCATTTGTTCTAATGATATGTTCACATGTTGAATTTTTGCAGCAGTTTTTTTGCAGCAGTTTTTTTTACATATCACATTATCGCTACCAGCCAATTGTGGCGCCCCGTTGGTCAGGCATCACGCCAGGGTATTACACCCATAAAAACGGTGTATTTTTCCCCAACTGTAAGTGGATGCAGGGTTGGTAGGAAGGACCCAATTCCAGCACTCCCACACTCAATCCAGGGAAGGAGCTCCCTTTGGGGGAGGGTTATTCGGGAAGTCAGAACAGGTGAGTTGCAGACTAGACCTGAGGGAAGATGAAAGGAGGTCCTGAGGGGACCCTGAGAGAGGGTGCCTGATGCGTGAGTCTGAGCCCGAGAGAGAAAGAGGCAACCCCAGTGCGGAGTGACCATACTCCGGGGAGCTTCCCCAGTCCACCATGGAAAGCCGGATCCAAGGAAACGGCCTGTTTATCAGCCACAGCACCCTGCTACTCACAGAGCGGTCCACCCGGTTCCACAAGAGGTTGGGGTCCAAGCAGCAGAGATGAAGAGGAGAGGAACTCCATTACTACCTCAGCGGGACTGGGAAGAGACTTACCCGGGCAGTGTTAAAAGGACATGGGTTTGTAAGGCATACTGCGGGTACCTCCAGACCGCCTTGTATCCATTTACAGCCACCCAAAAGGTTACCTGTGAATTCCATCTTTACTGCACTGTGAACTGTGTATTCATCGGATGCTCGTTTTCAGTAAAGTACCCGGAGAGAGTGAAACTGCCTTTGTGTCTTTGCATTACCAACACTGAATTTTTATTTCAGCTAACGCTGCTCCAGAGGCCAGCTTCACCTGTAGGAATCTATACCACCCTTGTCGCAATACCAACGCCCTCCGGAGGACTATGGTGGCGCTGGTGATCCCTCACCAGGTACTACAGGTGGTGTCACAAATTTTTTCCTAATAGAAACTGTACTTTCTAAGAAGTCACCGACCCCAGGGCCATGGACCCGGGTGCAGCCACCCGTGATAGCGTCCCCGTTGACACAGTGCCTGAGCTCTGAGTACCCCGGCTTGGGTGGATCACCTATCACATCTTGAAGGTCCTGGCAGCACATCACACGTGGATGCCTCGGGTCCCGAGAACCGGGAACAATCGGCGGATGGGTAAGTATTCTATTTTTTTTATTTTTAATACATTTTGATAACTTTTATTTAGCTTTTGCAGTATATATAGATACACTGCAAAAGCCAAAATGCATGTCACACATGTCACACGGGGGAGGAACACAGGATTTTTCCTCCCTGTGTGACTTCTCAAGAACTGAGAAGCCGCAATTCTGCAGGTACAAAACTAACTTTTATAGACTTTAGAAATCGCCATTTGTGAGGCAAAGAGATGGCTAGAAATCAATTATGATGGTGCAGGGACAGGTCTGAAAAGGCTGAGGGCTGATTTTTAGGGGTCAGGTTCCCTTTAAAGGGGTCACCAGGTTTTTCTGCTGTAAAATACAGCCACCACCTTTAAGGTCACTTTTACAGCATTCTGTTAAGCTGTGTATATATATATATATATATATATATATATATATATATATATATATATATATATACTGTATATATAGTTGTGGCCAAAAGTATTGACACCCCTGCAATTCTGTCAGATAATACTCAGTTTCTTCCTGAAAATGATTGCAATCACAAATTCTTTGGTATTATTATCTTTGTTTAATTTGTCTTCAATGAAAAGACACAAAAATAATTGTCCTAAAACCAAATTGGATCTAATTCCACACCAAACATAAAAAAGGGGGTGGACAAAAGTATTGGCACTGTTAGAAAAATCATGTGATGCTTCTCTAATTTGTGTAATTAACAGCACCTGTAACTTACCTGTGGCACCTAACAGGTGTTGGCAATAACTAAATCACACTTGCAGCCAGTTGACATGGATTAAAGTTGACTCAACCTCTGTCCTGTGTCCTTGTGTGTACCACATTGAGCATGGAGAAAAGAAAGAAGACCAAAGAACTGTCTGAGGACTTGAGAAACCAAATTGTGAGGAAGCATGACCAATCTCAAGGCTACAAGTCCATCTCCAAAGACCTAAATGTTCCTGTGTCTACCGTGCGCAGTGTCATCAAGAAGTTTAAAGCCCACGGCACTGTGGCTAACCTCCCTAGATGTGGACGGAAAAGAAAAATTGACGAGAGATTTTGTGGCACCCCATGGGTTAATGTGCCACAATAACATCACATAGTTTCTCTCCCCACTACACACTGACAAACACTAGCACCTCTGGGCCAAGAGGGGGAGCACAACCTGCTTCCTTATATTCTCTGGCTCATGAGGGAGAGCTCAGTTCAGCTCGGAGAAGGGCTGTGAAGAGCACACAGAGAGAGAGTTAGCTCAGTGCAGACCTAGTGAGGGTCAGAGGAACAGGAGAACGACAGACTGAGGAACACGTCTGGGAGCTGGAGTGATACCTTCACTTGCCCCAGAAGAACGCACAGAAACGGACACCGGATCCGGTACTGTGTTTGGCACCCACAGCACAGTGAATCCCGAAACAGTGGGATCTCTAGATGCCCCTAGTACCAGAGCGAAGCAACACGGAGGGGTCAGCACAGCACAGAGGACTCAAGTTGCCTAGCCAAGTGGTACCAGCAGAATACAGAGAGAGAGACGTGAGGAATCCCAGCAGCTCAGCTAATAGCAGCAGCCAGGACACACACACAGTGCAGCATAAGGACGCTGACGACCCCGGACAGGGTGGGAAGAGAGCTCAGCCCCATTACAGACTCCGTGGACTATAATCTGCAATAACATCAGCAGTAAAGCTTAGGAAAACAGCAAAACTGTGAGTCTGTGTGTTGATTGCGACCTTTGCTCCAGATCCAGCACAGAGAGCTTCCCCCTGCTACAAGCCTGTCAGCTTTGCAACCTCAGGAGAGAAGGAGAAGTGCACCAGTGTCTACCAAACGTGAGTGTGTGTCCTTTAACCCCGTCTCCACCATCTATAACCCCAATAGACTTTAACCCTTACTGCCCCGGGGGATACAGTTCTTCCCACTGGAACTACACCATCTCCGCTGCCATCACATCACCCCCGGAGGTTCTGCGGCAGCGGCGGCCCCATCACTGGCCGCACCAAGAGGGTGGCGTCACCCGTGACAAATCCCCTTGTAAATATTTCCCCATCTTATTGTGCGGGCCCAGGGACACGGTCCGGACCAATCCACCCGTGACTTCCCCAGCACCGACCGGTCCGGCACCGAGTACCCCCGTCCCGTGGGGGCTCCACAATTTCAACGCAAGATTGTGCAGATGGTGGATAAAGAGCCTCGAAAAACATCCAAACAAGTTCAAGCTG
This sequence comes from Allobates femoralis, assembly GCA_033576535.1. NCBI lineage: Eukaryota > Metazoa > Chordata > Amphibia > Anura > Aromobatidae > Allobates > Allobates femoralis. The sequence continues at coordinate 29,953,662 of JARQOC010000010.1, read as the reverse complement.
CCCTGCAGTCCGAGGGTACAACAGTGTCAACCCGTACTATCCGTCGGCGTCTGAATGAAAAGGGACTGTATGGTAGGAGACCCAGGAAGACCCCACTTCTTACCCCGAGACATAAAAATACCAGGCTGGAGTTTGCCAAAACTTACCTGAGAAAGCCTAAAACGTTTTGGAAGAATGTTCTCTGGTCAGATGAGACAAAAGTAGAGCTTTTTGGGCAAAGGCATCAACATAGAGTTTACAGGAGAAAAAAAGAGGCATTCAAAGAAAAGAACACGGTCCCTACAGTCAAACATGGAGTAGGTTCCCTGATGTTTTGGGGTTGCTTTGCTGCCTCTGGCACTGGACTGCTTGACCGTGTGCATGGCATTATGAAGTCTGAAGACTACCAACACATTTTGCAGCATAATGTAGGACCCAGTGTGAGAAAGCTGGGTCTCCCTCAGAGGTCATGGGTCTTCCAGCAGGACAATGACCCAAAACACACTTCAAAAAGCACTAGAAAATGGTTTGAGAGAAAGCACTGGATGCTTCTAAGGGGGCAGCAATGAGTCCAGACCTGAATCCCATAGAACACCTGTGGAGAGATGTAAAAATGGCAGTTTGGAGAAGGCACCCTTCAAATATCAGGGACCTGGAGCAGTTTGCCAAAGAAGAATGGTCTAAAATTCCAGCAGAGCATTGTAAGAAATTCATTGATGGTTACCGGAAGCGGTTGATCGCAGTTATTTTGGCTAAAGGTTGTGCAACCAAGTATTAGGCTGAGGGTGCCAATACTTTTGTGTGGCCCATTTTTGGAGTTTTGTGTGAAATGATCAATGTTTTGCTTTTTGCTTCATTCTTTTTTGTGTCTTTCCATTGAAGACAAATTAAATGAAGATAATAATACCAAAGAATTTGTGATTGCAATCATTTTCAGGAAGAAACTGAGTATTATCTGACAGAATTGCAGGGGTGTCAATACTTTTAGCCACAACTGTATTTCTACCACGTTGTCCGTGGAAATGTGGATCCTGCAGCAGCTGGTCCTGAGCATTCAAACTAATTGTGGGTATACACAACCTGTCCAGGTGAGCAGTTTTCTTTTTTGGCTTGCCCCCTCTGCTAAGGAGATAAGACCCCATTGCGCATTTTTGTCTCATATCCTAGATTTCAATCACGTGACTAGACCCATAATGCACTGGGCCAATCATGTGATTATACATATAATAATGCACCGGCCGGAAATTACGTTCTGGCCCGGCCATTATAGTGGCAAAGAGGGCGGGAAATTCCAAAAGGAGGTGGCAAAGCACCAGGAAGGATGACGCCCAGTGGGGCGTGCTAGAACACAGCGAAGAGGGGGATCATGGAGCCTGCCTTTCCAGTCTCCTAGATGGAGACTATATGTAAGTTCAAATTCATTTGTCAAAATCGTTATAGGGCCCCTTTAGCTCAGAGAGGGATGGTTAGTGAACAGCTACAGTACTGTGCAAATTAATTGGGACAACGCATGTTTTAAGTAAAATCATAAGTTGGGGTTACCGGTCAGTGATTCAAACCAGTTTTAACTGCTTTGAACAGATGTGAGTGTACAACCTTGAGTAACAAAATGTGGTTTGATTGGCTTTAGTCAGAAAATAGCAGCTATCTGCCCCCTCAGCTTCAGCTGAGAGCTTGTTTCTGTGAGGAGTGGTTTAGTGGACTTTTTCTCAGTGTGATTCATGCCTATAAAAATGGATGTTACTCCATGGAAGAGGTCTAGAATTATTACTCTTAATGAACATACAAGTCTGACTGTAAGAGAAATCGCTTCCACCATTGGTAATGGAAAATCTACCGTTTCAAGAATAATTAGCTGCACACATATGAAACTGGATCGTTTTCTCTAAAATGAAAAGGGAAACGACACCAAGAACTGATAAAACACTTATCAGCAATAGTAAAACTAATGCAAGAACAACTTGCTTTGTCCCAATTAATTTGCACAGCAGTGCTGTGACAGCACTGTAGGAAGGTGCAGGGACAGCTAGTGATAGGAGAGAGGGTTAGATCAAGGTGACAGGTTCGCTTTAATAGAATGTTGTAAAAGTGGCTTTAAAGGTGTTATCTGTACCTTACAGAGGGAAAAGCTGATGACAGGTTCCATTTAAAGGGGTTTTCCAATCTTTAAATATTACTAGCTGGGATGCCACTGTTAAAGTCAAAAGTGGCCAATTTTTGCTCTAACTTTATTCCTGCTGACCCTGTTTCCGGTGCAGTACATGATATATATATAATTGACGCCCTACCTGCACATTTCCTCCAGTGCTCCCTGTGAGGCTGGCCTCGACTGACATCCTCTTCTCGTCCTTTTCTTGCGTGCAACCTTCAACAACAGACAAATATCATTAATATAATTACCATAGAGAGCTCCTGCACTGGGTCAATACTGTGTATGCAGAAACAGACAAGCTAAGCAAGAGCGGTCATAAATGGCTACACCCAAGATAATCCGGAATATTTCTCAGTATCATTTTGTATCTTAAAGGGGCTCTTTGGACCCATAACATTGCTAGCCTAGCCTTATGATATCAATGTTTGACTAGTAGGGGAGTGACTACTGGAATCTCTGGCTTTTAGGATAATGAGGCACTACCATGGTTGGCTGGTCATACTGGTAACGAGCAGTTGAATGGTTGGATGGCCGCGACTTGAGTACCCGAGTATAATCCAAGTCAATAGAGAACTCAAGCATTTTTCTTGGTCTCTCTTCCAGAATAATGCTTGAGTTCCCCATTGACTTCCATTATACTTGGCTACTCGGAGTTGTGCTCATCCGAGCATCCACCTGTTCATTACGAGTACCGAGCTCCCATGGTAGCGGTCGCTCATCACTAGTCTCTATTCTCTTTGTCATAGTCACGTCAGGTCAGCTGTATGAACGAATGTACTGAAGCCCGTCCCATTGACCTGTAAGCACCAAAGTCCCAATATGAATTATGGGTTGAGTAAACAATAACCTATGTGACCTTATGGATATATTCTGTGAACTTTTCCTCTGGGGGGTCCTAAGAATCCCAGTCTGATAGCGTCCACAGGTACAGTATTTGATCAAATTAAATTTGAACAGTACAAAGTATATTTATGCTGTAGAATATATCATACTGGGAAAATACATTATACAGGGGGAACCTCAAATGCTGGTGCCTGGCGGCATTACAAGTCACTGGTGGAATACCTTATGCAAGTCTAGGGGACATAAACTATCGCTACATGACAGCACACGACATTTTATATATCAGACACATCATATATAATGTGTCTTGGGGGTCTTCTCATAGAGATATAATCTCCAGGCTCTTTCTACAAGTAAATAAAATCAGGCGTACATCTGTATGTACTTGTCCTTGTACACTCTGTACTTGTAGATGTGGCGGCATTCTTGCTCATACTAACATGGTGAACAAGACTTTTCACTACTTGAATAAAAAGAATACAAATGAAGCCTCTTGCACATGACTGTTTTACGACGATCTACAAATTCCAGATGCCGAAGACCAGACTTCCGAGCTTTAGGCGGCATACGCATGGCGGTATAGGGCTGTGTGCCGCATGGTGTAAGTCTCACCCATCCAAGCATCAACTGTTTGTTACGAGTCCCGAGCACCCGAGCATGGTAGTGTTCGCTCATCACGAGAATGCACCTTTTTGGTAAGTGGTTTTCTCCTTTTTTAACTATTTTTCACCTATTTCATTACCTGTTTTGTACCTTTTTTAGTCTTAGCCACTTTTCTTTTTGAGTGAGTGCCGCTATTGGTGAGAGCTGCAATTTGGTGAGTGCCGCTATTGGTGAATGCCGCTATTGGTGAGAGCTGCAATTTGGTGAGTATCTAGAAAGTTAAGAGACAGAACAGAGCACAATGGGTCTCATCGCTAAAGATGATTAACACACCTATGATTGCATATGCTCACCTGAGCTAGTTATGATAACCCACAACCAGTATATGCGTTTGTACAGCTGCCGCTGGATCAGCACTTCCACGTGCAGGGTGGCGTATATACAAAAATCCAAAGGATGGTGTTTCCATGATCCGCGCTGCTGCCAAAGAAATGAGGACCACACAGGGTCTTGATGGAATGGTGCTTATTCTGACGTGTTTCGGGGCCATCCCAGCTCCTTTATCAGGAGTACAAAAGACCTCTGATGAAGAAGCTGGAACGTCCCCGAAACGTGTCAGAATAAACACCATTCCATCAAGACTCTGTGTGGTCCTCATTTCATTGGCAGCAGCGCGGATCATGGATTCACCTGTTAGGTCCCCTGGCACCGCTCCCCAGCTCACCTCTCCTGGGTCTGCATCCTCTGCTCCTCTACCGATCAGGCATCCGGCGTCCAGGCGTGCTGTGTCTCGCAGCCATCGCTGGGTCCTCTTCCTGTCTGCTGACCACCGGGCTCACACATCAGCACACTACAATGGTCATAGCCATGAACCCAATCAGCAGGGCACTAGGCGAGGTCGCGCTCCTCCCCTGTGAATGTAGGGGACGGAACGGCTCAACCTGACACTCCTCTTAACCAATTGCTGTCCATCCTCCAGGATATCAGGCCATCTCCACTGATGGGAGGTGCCTGATTATTGAGTTAGTGTGCTTCTGTTTCTCTGACTGTTAGTCAGGCCTTCCTTGTGCTGTCCTCCGGTAGACCCATTCCTGCTCTCCTAGTAGTATAGGCTCACCCTACGAGCTGCCCCCCTGGTACTAGCAGCTTTGGTATTTAGACCCCCTGGGTTTGCCACTGACAAACCCTGTATAGGGGTTGGTTAAACTAGGAGCAGCTCACCCAGCGGAGTTCGGTTCCAAGGCCCAGTGGGTCCACTCTAGGGCGCCTTCCCCCAGAAGTGTGACAGCAGTATTCTTTGGATTTTTGTATATATGCTATTGGCAAGTGTCGCAGTTGGAGAGTGCTGCTGTTTGTGCCTCTATTGGTGAGTGCCACTATTTTCCTCTGTTTTTCTACTCAATACAAGTATGTAGCCCAAGCAGTTTTCAATCAAAGATGTCCAAAAAATTAACATTTTACTTCTTTAAGTCACTGCAAGGCTTCCAAACCCTGAACCAGAAGCAATTAAAAGAAATGACAAAAGACACAACACATGCACAACAAGGCGTATGACATTACATATCTCTTTAAAATCAATAGGAGGCTTATTTAAAGATTATTTAACACATCTTCTACCCTGGATTAATAATGCACATGATATACCTCTTAAGGTACCGTCACACGGGGCGACGGGGCTGGGGATGTCGGTGGCGACTGGGGGTGCGCGCACATTTTTGGTGCCCTGCCAGCGTCGCCGTCCCCCATTTACATGGGGCGACATCCCCAGCCCCGCACCGGCAAGCTGTCAGGCGGCATCACCGCCGGGGTGTCTGCAAACCCCAGCGGCGATGCAGGACAATGGGAGCCTATGGCTCCCATCGCCTGACAGGTCGCCGGCAGCCGGTTACATGGGGCGATGTGTGCACCCCATGATGGTCGCCTGGTTTCAGAGCACTGTTCTGAAATCAGGCGACCGCCCGGTGGCGCCGACTTCGCCCCTTTACATGAGGCGAAGTAGGGGTGATGTTGCCCCGTGTGACAGGGGCTTTAGATCTCCTTTGGTTCATTATAACTAACATTTTCACACCGTTGGCATTTTTATCACAGATAAAGATAATGAATAGACTATATACATATTTCCCAAATTTGCAGATATATATACCGTATATATTTATTTAATAAGAATTTACCGTATATACTCGTGTATAAGCCGACCCGTGTATAAGCCGACCCCCCTACTTTTGCCCCAAAAATCTGGAAAAACCTATTGACTCGTGTATAAGCCGAGGGTGGACCCCAGCACAGGTATACAGACCCCAGCAGTGTGGTATACAGGCCTCCCCAGTGGTAGTATACAGCAGCCCCAGTGGTAGTATACAGATTCCCCAGCAGCCCCAGTGGTAGTATACAGATTCCCCAGCAGCCCCAGTGGTAGTATACAGATTCCCCAGCAGCCCCAGTGGTAGTATACAGGAGCCCCAGCAGCCCCAGTGGTAGTATACAGGAGCCCCAGCAGCCCCAGTGGTAGTATACAGGAGCCCCAGCAGCCCCAGTGGTAGTATACAGGAGCCCCAGCAGCCCCAGTGGTAGTATACAGGAGCCCCAGCAGCCCCAGTGGTAGTATACAGCAGCCCCAGTGGTATACAGCAGGCCCCCAGGGGTACATATAGCAGCCCCCAGGGGGTACCCAGCAGCCCCCTGGGGGTACCCAGCAGCCCCCTGGGGGTACCAACAGCCCCCTGGGGGTACCAACAGCCCCCAGGGGGTACCAGCAGCCCCCAGGGGGTACCAACAGCCCCCTGGGGGTACCAAAAGCCCCCAGGGGGTCCCCAGCAGGTACCCCAGCAGCCCCCTGGGGGTACCAACAGCCCCCTGGGGGTACCAACAGCCCCCAGGGGGTCCCCAGCAGGTACCCCAGCAGCCCCCAGGGGGTACCCAGCAGCCCCCTGGGGGTCCCCAGCAGCCCCTGGGGCTACACAGCGGCCCCCAGGGGGTCCCCAGCAGCCCCCTGGGGGTCCCCAGCAGCCCCCAAATGCTGTCACTCGCCCCCCCTTGCAAGGGCCCCCCCCGCTTCTCTTACCATTCCGGACTTCTGATCCGCGCCGCTCCTCGCTCCTCCTCGCTGCTCCGTCCGTCCGTCTTCTACATCCGGGATCCCCGGCCGCGCGATGACGTCACATGCCTGCGACGGCCGGAGATCCGAGATGTAGAAGACGGACGGAGCAGCGAGGAGGAGCGAGGAGCGGCGCGGATCAGAAGTCCGGAATGGTAATATAACCATCGGGGGGGGGGGGCCCTTACAAGGGGGGGCAGGTGCCAGCACTTGGGGGAGGATTTAATTAGTTATGCACTGCTTCCCCCTGCCGGTGATTGACAGGGGAAAGCAGTGCATATTTAATGAGCGGCCCCACGTGACGGGGCCGCTCATACAGCAGCCTCCCCCCGCCTCCTGAAGCCTCCACAGCCCCGGACACAGCCCCGGACACAGCCCCCCCCGTATTGACTCGTGTATAAGCCGAGGGGGAGACTTTTCAGCCCAAATTTTGGGCTGAAAAACTCGGCTTATACACGAGTATATACGGTATGTATTATTTGTAAGGCAAAACATAAACAGATTTAATGGAGAGACTAGCTCTAGAAATTCTCTAGGTTATGGTTTACACATACTGACAAAATACCGGAGTGCCTTGGGTTATGTTCACACAGATTTGCTGTAGGACCTGAAGCATCACAGTGCGGGGATACATCTGCCGATTGGGAGGACACATGCTTCCCAGGTGAGTCACGGACGGAGTCATTTTGTTTTGCCGGTTACTAATGCCCCAGAGCCTACAGCACATACCACAACTGTAGGAATGTTTTCCACTATATTATCATTTACTAATTAAAAACAGATACTAGCACACGTTCCTTTTTCTTATCTGTTATTTATTAACTGATATCTTTTTTATTCCATTTCCGGTACATTATTACCAGGGCAATCATCGGTCTGAGCTGCTATTGACAGCAGCATTCAGAGATGCAGCAACACATGGACCATGGTAATCAATAGTCTGGGGTTATTCATTGACTTCTATAGGAGCTTTCTAGCAAGCTTGTGTGCTCCGTGTAGAGATCCTTGTGCAAGGAGGGGGAAGAGGTGAGCTGTTATCATCACGTATTGTGAGAGGAGAAATCCTGCCCTGCTGTAATCCTGCCTGTGATGAATATGAGATGACTGCTGAAAAGTGATAGCTACAGAGCACGAAGTGTCAGAGGTTTTTAGGAGACATATATATATATATATATATATATATATATATATATATATATATATATATATATATATATATATATATATATATATATATATATATGTCATGTGGTTTGGGCTCTTAAAGGGGAACTCCAGGGAAAGAACACTTTTTAGCACTGTCCCTGCCCTCCTACATGATGAAGCAGAGCTAGGCACTGCAGTTCTAGCATCTATAGGTCACTTGTAAGTCAATAAAATCATATCTGCTCCTCAGCTCTCACCCCTCCCTTTAGGGACAGAGAAATTCAGCTTCATGCTGTTGCAGAGATCAGATGTGTCAGGGGTGTGGAGGCTGGGGCTCCAAGATCGTCTTGCATTCCTGCCCCCTTTATGAACAAGGGGCATGGCAGGAGGTGTGGCTGCATGGTCACACTACAATCCTGCCCTGCTATACCATCATATGTAATGTAAGAACAGAGTTGTTCTTCCTTCAGGTAGTAATCATGTTACCAAGCAGATATAAATCCACACTGTGATCATATGATCGTACATAGTATGTACTGTGACGTATCAGGCTAGGAGAGAGCATTTCATTGGTTAATTCAGCCCTGCCATGGTCTCCCCTCCCCCATATCAACTTGGTAGCTTCCTGTCCCCTGAAACGTTAGCACTATGAATGACTGAATTTCTCTGTCCCCTGAGCAAGAGGTGAGAACTGAGGAGCAGATATGATTTTATTGATTTATAAGTGATCTATAAATCCTAGAAATGTAGTGCCCAGCACCGTTTCATCATGAAGGAGGGCAGAGACAGTACAAAGATTTTTTTTAGCTCCCTGGAGTTTAATATTTAATTTAATATTAATGCCATTTCATGATTATGGACTAGGCTATAGTTGACTACTTAGTGATCGGGCTGGACACAGTCAGAAACCTCAGTAGTCAGAGACAACTGAGGGCAATGGGGAGAAGACAGAAGTAGTGAAAAAACACTTCTGTCTATCCTATTCTCAGATACACAGCAATCAGCACCATGTATGGAATAGAGACAGTATCTGCCGATCACTTGACTGTACATCTTCAATAGTTAGACCCCACAATTGTCTATTTTAACTTTTGAAAGCCAGACTATAAGGATAATAATAGAGATAAATTAAAAAAGACTTATAACCCCCTTCAAATAATTGTCACAAAGCTTGTCCTAAACCAACTACCTAAAATAGTCACTTGATATATCAAAATTAACAGTTTAAAGTAACGAGCACAACCATCGTTCTCATGGGTTTTTTCATGTGATATATTTGTTCTTTCCCCCACACTACCGTGTCCACTGCCTGCAGGGTGTTTTTGGTTTTGCATATACTTTGGACAAAAGTATAAGTTTAATTCCCTTACAATTTTTTTAATAGAATTAATCAGAAATGGTACACAGAGATCATGTGACCGCCAAAAAGGCTAATGACAGCCATAACCTGACAGCCTGTAATTTTGATGTGGCCTTTATGCGTCTCCAGCTTGACAATGTGGCAAAACAGACCTACACAGTGACATACCTCTATTTATTGTAATCCTTTGTTTCCAGACTTTTGGTTAAAGCAGAATAATTCCCCCTGCACAAAAACATTGAGGGGTGTACGGTTGCCAATTTGAATGTTAACCCCTTTACGACATCCACAGTACATGCACAGCACCACAGGAGGTGTGTTCCTGATACAACTGTACCTGCTCACATGCGGTGCTCGAGAAATGATCAGTGGGTGTCAGCTATGTAAAGCTGACACCCGGCCATATTGACCACGATCGGTGCTAGCACCATTCACCAGCAATTAACCCTTCTGATGTTGCTGTCAATGACACACCCCCTGCCTGTGTGCCAGGCACTGATCTAACGCCTTGTAGAAGCCATGACGAGTTTAGCCGTCATGGTGCGGGAACTGACACCTTTCCACGACGGCTAAACCCGTCATTGGTCGTAATGGGGTTAAAACAAGTCCCCACTCAGGTATGCCATGTGTAAATGGAAATAGAGGGAGCTTCCACATTATTGGTAGCATAAAGGCTCTGAAAAAGTGCTATGACTCCCCACCCAGATAGAAATCCAGCAAAATCTGTTCTTCCAAATCCAAATGCCCCTTTCCCTTTTGAACCCCATAGTGTGCCTGAAGCACATACAATATCCACATTGGCATTTCTATAGTGAAGAAACATGCATTTTTCAGAAGCACAAGCTGGGCACAATTTATGGGCACCACAATGTACTATGGGCACTGCAAATTTACTGGGCACTACAGAGGCAGATTTGCAATTTTCACTCAGCAACGTCCATTGCTCCTTGATTCTGGAAAACATCCATGTAGTCAAAATCATCACTACATTTGTAGATAAAATCCTAAATGGGTTGTAATTTCCAAAATGAGGTCACTTAAGGAGTGATTCTGCTCTTCTGACACTTAGGTGGTCTGTATATGGAGTCTGCAAAGTATTCCATGAAAATGTGTTCTCCAAGAGTAAATAGTGCTCCTTCCTTCCCTCCTGAGTCTCATTGTGTGGCCAAGCAGTAGTATACAGCCACATTTGGGGTATTGCTGTTAGCGTGAACAGTTAGAAATGTTTACTAGTTGCCTGCTTCTGGCCTAATAGATATGGACTGAGTACATGCAAGAAAGGATAACACCAGACACACAGTCAGATGTAACCTCTCCTCGGTCAGCCTATATAAACAAAATAAAAGGCGTGTCTAATGAAGCGCTAAGAAGGAGAGGATTACTAATCTTATATTAAAGCATCCAAACCTTTATTAAGATGTCCCCTATAAGCCACAACATGTTTCGACAGTCTACAGCCGTCTTCCTCAGGTGATATAACCGGGTCCTGGATCACGTGGGGTTGACTTCCTGAAAAGGATCGCTGGAGCGACAGCGATGGTGCTTGGCGGGATCCGGAGGTCTAAACCCCTGAGCGTTAACTGGTGTTGTGCGGAGGCGCACAACACACTAAGGTGAGCGATACTGCTACCCACCACAGACTAATTTAGTGTCTCAGGTGCTTCTCATTTGCGCCCCTCTGTTTTTGTTTCTCGGTCAGCCTATGGCACAGCTGCAAGTGACCTTTATTTAAACAGGCATGGACTTATATAAACTCAGTAAGGGGCTCGGTTAGCCTTAGAATAGGAATAATTGGATGTATTCATTGGTTAATGGATTGGGCAATGGGATAGTCCATGGGCAGATCCATGAGGTCATCACGGTGAGTTGGTCCGTGAGGTCATCAGGGGGTGTGACCTTGATCGAGTGTCTCCAAGTGACAAGTCATTCTGTGATTGGTCAGTTCTTCTATGGAATTAAGCTTCTTCCCAGAACAGGGCATGGTGTGATGAAACAAGAAATGGCAGCCATCTTTAGGTCTGTGTCACACTTTTATCTGAACAGGCTTATGTAAGGTGAATTAATACATTTTATGGGTCATTTTTCCCAATCTCCTATGTTTTGAGGTTAATTAAGTATTTGATCATATGGCTCTCCTCAACATTGCCCCGTTCAGCAGAAATTGTGTGACAAATTTTGGTGCCATTTTTACCCATTTCCTCATGTGAAAATGTAAAATCTGGGGCTAAAACAAATTATTTGCGGTAAATATGTAATTATTTTTTCTTCACCGCACAATTGTATAACATTCTGTGACACATCTGTGATGTCAACATGATCACTGCACCCCTAGATGAATTTATTGGGGTGTGTAGGTTTTAATATGAAGTCATTTATGGGGGTTTTGCAGTTCTGGCCCATCGGGGACTCTGACAATGCGACATGGCACCCGCAAACCATAACAGTAAAAGCTAAAGTCCAATATGGTGCTTCTTCTTTTCTGAACTTTACAGTGTTCCTCAAAAGTAGTTTTTGACCACATATGGGGTATTAGCGTTATCAGTATAAATTACACAGCGAATAATACCATTTGTCTTCTCCTATTACCCCTTTTAAAAATTAAAAATTTGGGACCAATGCAACATTTAGTGGGAAAAAAATGGTTATTTTCATTTACTTAGCCAATTTTTATACAATTCCATGAATCACCTGAGAGTTAAAAATGCTCACTATTCCCCTAGATGAATTTCTTGAGAGATGTACCTTTCCAAATGGGGTTTCAGCTGTTTTTGGCATGTCAGTGGTTCTTCAAATATGCTATGATGTCTCCAATAGTGTTACAGCCAAAATGGTGCTCCTTCCCCTCTGAGTCCTACTGTGCATGATAGGGTCTTAATCCCACTAGGAGTGGAGGAAAGAAGTATACACTCACCTATGAGAGTTAGCGGACATGGCACCCCTAAACCATTTTCAGCTAAATCGGAAATCCAATATGGCGCTCCTTCCCTTCTGAGCTTTGCACTGTACCTTAAAAGTAGTTTTCAGTCACATAGAGGTATTGATGTACTCAAGAGATGTTGCACAACAAATTGTGTGATGAATTTTCTCCTGTTGCCTTTGTGAAAATACAAAATTTGGCGCTAAAACATTTCTTTGGGAAAAATATAATTTTCTTTTCTTTTCACAGCTCAACGTTCTAAAACTCCGTGAAGCACCTAGAGGTTCAAGGTGCTCGCCACACATCTAGATATGTTCCTTGAGGGGGTCTAATTTCCAAAATTGGATCAATTGTGGATAGTTTACACTTAGGCACATCAGGGGCTCTCCAAATGCAACATGGTGTCTGCTAATGATTCCAGAATATTTGGAATTTGAATGTAACTCCTTCCCTTTGGAGCCCTACAGTGCGCCCAAACAAGGGTTTACTGCTACAAATGAGGTATCAGCGTACTCAGGAGAAATTGCTTAACACATTTTTGGATCCATTTTCTCCCGTTACCCTAGTGAAAATCAAAAAAATAAGATAAAAGAAAATTTTTTATGGAGCATATGTGATGTTTTTTTTTTATTTTTACAGCTCAATATTCTAAAATTCTATGAAGCACTTGGGGGTTCAAGGTGCTCACCATACATCTAGATAAGTCCCTTGATGGGTTTGGCTTCCAAAATGGGGTCACTTATGTGGGGTTTCCACTATTTAGGCACATCAGGCATTTATATGGTGTCTGCTAATGATTCCAGTCAACTTGAATGGTGCTCCTTCCATTCCAAGCCCTGCCGTGTGCCCCAACAGTGGTTTCTGCCACATACGGGGTATCTGCGTACTCAGGAGAAATTGCACAACAAATGAGGCCCATTTGTTCCTGTTATCCATGAGAAAATTTAAAAAATTTCAGCCCAAAAGACATTTTTATGGAGAAATTTTTTATTTTCATAGCCAAACTGTGAAGCACATTCAGGGTTCAAGATGCTCACTGCACATCTAGAAAAGTTCCTTAAGGGGTCTAATTTCTAAATAGGATCACTTGTGGGGTGTTTCCACTGTTTAGGCACATCGGGGGCTCTCTAAACGCGACATGGCACCGCAACAATCCCAGCTAATTTTCTGCTTGAAAAGTCAAATATCGCTCCCTTCTGAGCCCTGCTGTGCGCCCAAACAGTGGTTTCACCACATATGAGGTATCTGCGTACTCCAGAGAAATTGCACAACAAAGTTTGGGGTTCATGTTGTCCTGTTATTCTTCTAAAAATGCAACATTTAGTGGCAAAGTAACATTTTAATTTTTTCTTTCCACATACTGTAGCTATAGTTCCTGTGAAGGACTTGAAGGGTTAGTAATCTTCTTGAATGTGGTTTTGAGCAGTCTGATTGGTGCAGTTTTTGGAATGGTGTCACTTTTGGGTGTTTCCTCTCCTGTAGGCCCCTCGAAGTCCCTTCAAATGTGATGTGTTCACTTAAGAAGTCTCTTTGTAAATGTTATTGTTAAAATGAGAAATTGCTCAAGAACTTTGACCCTTTCTAACTTCCTAACAAAAAATCATTTTGGTTCCAAAATTGTGCTGATGTAAAGTAGACATGTGGGAAATGTTATTTATTAACTATTTTGTGTGATGTAACTCTTTGGTTTACCGATATAAAAATGTAAAATTTGAAAATTGCTAAATTTTCACCAAATTTCCATTTTTTCACAAATAAACACAAAAATATCATCCTAGGTTTACCACTAACATGAAGTCTAAGGCTGGCTTCACACCACGGCAAGGTCCGGGGCTGTCCGATGTAAACCAGTCAGCCCTGGACAGGATCAGCACACAGAACCGGAGGGCCAAATGTGCAGCTGCTGATTTTTCAAGACCGCGGCTAGCATGGAGCTAGCCACGGCCCTGAAACAACAGCGGCGTGCTGCCGCCGGTATCCGGTTTCCGGATCCTCCCTGTCCGGGGCAATACGGCCCCATAGGCTCACATGTAAGGGAGCGTCGGATTGCCCCGGCTCCGGGAGAATGCAGGAGAATCCGGGATCCGGCAAATTGGGGAGATTTTTTTCCCCGGACAAAAAATGATGCAAGCATCATTTTTGTGTCCGGAGAGAATAATCCGAATTCTCCCGGATTCCACCGGAGAGATGAAACCGGATGGCAGAGAGCTGCCATTCGGCTCCATCCGGCCCCACACACTACTATGGAGCCAAAAAACGGTCCGGGGCTGTCTGGTTTACACCGGACAGCCCCGGACAACACCCTGGTGTGAAGCCAGCCTAATGCGTCACAAAAACATGTCAGAATCACCGGGATCCGTTGAAGCGTTCCAGAGAGGTAACGTCATAAAGTGACATAGGTCAGAACTGCAAAAAATGGCCAGCTCAGGAAGGTCAAAACAGGCTGGGGGGTGAAGGGGTTAACCCCTTCATGACCTTGCCATTTTTTGCAATTCTGATCAGTGTCCCTTTATGAGGTTATAACTCGGGAACGCTTCAACGGATCCTAGCGATTCTGAGATTGTTTTTTCGTGACATATTGGGCTTCATGTTAGTATTAAATTTAGGTCGATAATTTTTGCGTTTATTTGTGAAAAAATCCAAAATATGGCAAAAATTTTGAAAATTTAGCAATTTTCAAATTTTGAATTTTTCTTCTGGTAAACCAGAGAGTTATGTGACACAAAATAGTTATGAAATAATATTTCCCACATGTCTACTTTACATCAGCACAATTTTGGAAAAAAAAAAAAAATTTTGTTAGGAAGTTATAAGGGTTCAAAGTTCATGAGCAATTTTTCATTTTTCCACCAAAATTTACAAAACCATTTTTTTTAGTGACCACATCCCATTTGAAGTCCCTTTGAGGGGTTTACATGACAGAAAACACCCAAAAGTGACACCATTCCAAAAACTGCACCCTCAAGCTACTCAAAACTACATTCAAGAAGATTATTAACCCTTCAGGTGCTTCACAGGAACTAAGCAAATTGGAAACAAAGAAATGGATATTTTAATTTTTCTAACAAAAATGTTCTTTTATCCTCAATTTTTTAATTTTCACATGGGCAGCAAGATAAAATGGATCCTAAAATGTGTTGGGCAATTTCTCCTGAGTATATCGATACCACATATGTGATCATAAACCACGGTTTGGGCGCACGGCAGGGCTCTGAAGGGAAAGCGCGCAATTTGACTTTTGGAGCTAATTTTCCATTCAAAAAGTGAAATGGCGCTCCTTCACTTCTGAGCCCTGCCGCGCGCCAAAACAGTGGTTTATGACCACATATGAGGTATCGGTGTACGCAGGAGAAGTTGCACAACAAATTTTAGGATGAATTTTATCCTGTTACCATGTGAAAATGAAAGAATTGAGGCTAAAAGAACATTTTTGTGAAAAAAAAGTACTTTTTCCATATTCACAGATCAATTTGTAAAGCATGTGGGGGTTCAATATGCTCACCACTCATCTAGATAAGTTCCCTGGGGGGTCTAGTTTCCAAAATGGGGTCACTTGTGGGGGAGCTCCAAAGTTTAGGCACACAGGGTCTCTCCAAACGCGACATGGTATCCGCCAACAATTTGAATGGAAAATCACCTCAAATTGTTAGCGGACACCATATCGCATTTGGAGAGCCCCTGTGTGCCTAAACATTGGGGCTCCACCACAAGTGACCCCATTTTGTAAACTAGACCCCCCAGGGAACATATCTAGATGCATTGTGAGCACTTTGAACCCGCAGGTGCTTCACAAATTGATCTGTAAAAATTAAAAAAGAAAAGTTGTGTAAAAAAAAAAAGTATTTTTTTCCTTATTACGTATCAATTTTTGAAACACCTGGGGGTTCACAGTGCTCACTATGCATCTAGATAGGTTCCTTGGGGGGTCTAGTTTCCAAAATGGGGTCACTTGTGGGGGAGCTCCAATGTTTAGGCACACAGGGGCTCTCCATACGCAACCTGGTGTTTGCCAACAATTGGAATGGTTAGCGGACAACAGGTCACGTATGGAGAGCCCCTGTGTGCCTAAACATTTGTGCTCCCCCACAAGTGACCCCATTTTGGAAACTAGACCCCCCAGGGAACATATCTAGATGCACAGTGAGCACTTTGAACCCCCATGTACTTCACAAATTGAGACGTATAAATGAATAAAGAAAATTTTTGTGAAAAAACATACTAGTCTAGTAGTTAAAATACGCAGCATAGGGGACCCAATACATTTGGGTCTCTCCATGCTGAGGATTCCAGCCCCCTAGCTGCCAAGTTGTACCTGGCTGGCAACCAAAAATACGGCAAAGCTCCATGTCATTTTATTTGTAGAATTAAAAAAAAAAAATGACATGGGGCTCTGTCATATTTTTGGTCCAGCCAGGTGCAACTTGGCAGCTACGGACTGCCACCAGCCCCCAGTTGCCTCATTGTACTTGGCTGGAACCAAAAATGCAGCGAAGCCTATTTTTTTTTTTTATTTCTAGAATTATTTCTAGAAAAAAAAATGACATAGGGCGCCGCCATATTTTTGGTCCAGCCAGGTACAACTTGGCAGCTACGGACTGCCACCAGCCACCAGCTGCCTCGTCATACCTGGCTGGAACCAAAAATACAGCCAGGTACAACTAGGCATCTGGGGGCTGGAATCCTCAGCATAGAGAGGCCCAAGCGTTCTGGGCCCCCCCATGCTGCTAATTGCAGCCCGCAGCCGCCCCAGAAAATGGCGCATTCATTGAAGCACCATTTTCTGGCGCTGTACCCACGCTCTTCCAGTTGCCCTGGTACCGGTGGCTAACTGGGTAATAAAGGGGTTAATGCCAGCTTTTTATTGGCAGCTGGCACTAAGCCCGAGATTCATAATATAGGGCCAATGTTAGACCCGCCATTAGGAATCTCTAGTACGGTAAATAGTCAATAAATACACAGAGAAAAATCTTTTTATTTGAAAAAAAAACACAGACACAATTCGGACTCCATCTTTATTATAAAAAGATCCGACGTAGTCCACAACGAAGGTCCCACGCCGCTCGATTGCCTTTGCTTTCAGATCGCTACTCTGGAGCCCAATCCGCCAGCATAGTGATCGAGCTGCAGAAAGTGATCTGACACCCCGGGCGCAGTGATGCACATAGTGGGTCACTGCGCCTGTGCTGCCATGCATGGGGATCGAGCTGCGGAAAGCGATCTGGCAGCACAGGCGCATTGACCCACTATGTGCATCACTGCGTCCGGGCTGTCAGATCGCTTTCTGCAGCTCGATGCCCATGCAGGGAGATTGGGCTGCAGAGCAGCGATCTAAGAGCCTGGGCACAGTGACCCACTATGTGCATCACTGCCCAGGCTGTCAGATTGCTTTCTGCAGCTCGATGCCCATGCAGGGAGATCGGGCTGTAGAGCAGCGATCAAAGAGCCCGGGCGCAGAGACCCAC
Organism: Allobates femoralis; assembly: GCA_033576535.1. Taxonomy (NCBI): domain Eukaryota; kingdom Metazoa; phylum Chordata; class Amphibia; order Anura; family Aromobatidae; genus Allobates; species Allobates femoralis. The sequence goes on along the minus strand of JARQOC010000010.1, from coordinate 29,936,106 downwards.
TATGTGCATCAGTGCGCCCGGGCTGTCAGATTGCTTTCTGCAGCTCGATCCTCAGGATCCAGCTGTAGAAAGTGATCTGACAGATCCAGCACAGTGATCCACAGTGATCACATAATGGTCACTGTGGATCACTGTGCTGGAGCTGTCAGATCACTTCCTGCAGCTAGATCCTCAGGATCCAGCTGTAGAAAGTGATCTGACAGATCCAGCACAGTGATCCACAGTGATCACATAATGGTCACTGTGGATCACTGTGCTGGAGCTGCCAGATCAATCAGATCCGGAGGCGGTGAAGAGGAGGAGGAGAAGCGGGACGCAGTGGAGACAGAGCGGCCGCCGAGGGGTGAGTGGGAGAGGCGATCGCCACTCCGGTGATCGGGGGGGCAGGAAGGGGGAAGAGGGGGGTGTGACAGGAGAAGTAGGGGGGCACTTAGGAGGAAGCGGGGGCAGGCAGGAGGAAGAGGGGGCAGGCAGGAGGAGGCGGGCTGCAGGAAGAGGAAGCGGGCGGCAGGGACAGGAAGCAGGCAGCAGGAAAAGGAAGCGGGGGGGGGGTAAGAAAGATGAAGAGGGGGCAGAAAAGAGGTGGGGAGCAGGGGGGCAGTTAGAGGATGACAGGGGAGAAGATTGGAGGGTAGGGATAGCAGCAGCAGGCAGGGAAGCATTACAGGCGCGGTGATTTTCACTTTCACTTTTGAGTGCCAATCACCGCGCCTGTAGCCGGGGGGGTGGGGGTGGGGGCAAATCGACCCCCCCTGGGGTGTTGTACAACTCCCCATGTACCTGCAGGCCGAGTGACAGGTCAGTGACACCCTCACTCGACCTGCAGGAGCCCGATCATTCCATGGCCCAGGGGGTGGGCCAAGGGTCTGGAAGGGGTTAAAATAATAATTTTATGTGTATATATATATATATAATTTTCTCTACAGATAGGTGGAATTAACTAAATCTCGGCATAGTTATGAGTGTTTTCCACTTGTCACTGACAGACGATTGACTAGATAGGATCAGACTTGCCAGGCAGCCCCTTTATGAATGTTTTTCACATTCCCAGCATTTCTAATGGAGGCCCCTGTCTACCAGACGTATCTGCCATGTACTGTACAGTAATTATTCACATACTGTGCGTTCTGAACACCCTGTACTAATCGTAAATGTATGTAACACATAATGTATATATATGTCTATATGACAACTGGTATGGTAAAGCGCTGTTCAGACTTGCACCGATGGTTCCACTGAGGCTTCCGTTACTATTGACAGCATGCAATTTCGTAGCACCCTTTTTATAAAAAAAATGGCAAAAACAAAAAAGACCCCCCCAGTGCACTTTATTATATCTTGTAAGGTCCAGTAATCCCTGTCTTTTATGTGTTGTGTAGTAGATCCAGCAGAGTTTTCACTTAATTTTTTTAAATATATTATTATTGCAAAAAATAGATCATTTGGGGCCATTCACAAGCAGCAGGGCAGTAAAGTAAATGTGTCAATCTTTATAAGATCTATGGTGCATCTTAGCACAGCATTGTGGCTACAAGTTGAAATCTGCTGAAGCTATGACCAATTAGTCACAAGCTGAAAGTTATGAACTTTTAAGAATATTCTTCCCCACCAAACAGGATGAATGTTTTGGCCATTCCTCCTTAAAAATAAAAACATTAGTCTCTGGAGTAAGGCACACCATCATTTTAATCACATCAAAGCAATAAAGCCAGTTTTTACTCCTTTCAGACTCTTCACTTATTTGTCTGCAGTTTTAGCCTTTAGCGCCTGCTGCCTCCTCACCGGACCCTTCCTTCGCCTACTCTGTTCTACTACACCCTAACTAACCCCTCACTCCAACCAAAGACTGACTTACAGCCCAACTCAGGTCTTTAGTGCTCAGCTTCCTGGTTAGAGATCAGGCAGTGTGTGTTTGTTTTACACATCCAACAGACGGACTCCAGTTCCCATCAGACATGGCATTACATGATGTTATACCTTTTTGTGGCGGCCAGACGCAGGGGCGCCACACCGACACCCCCCCTGCTGTGATTGATGCCTCACTGTGAATGCACAATCCCTTTTGAGAGCCTGGGGTGGGCAGAGGCAGCTCTCCCAGCTCAGCTACATGCTTAAAACTCAATGCTTTGTGACAGAACAGCTGCACTTAGTAACCTATGACACATTGTTGGATTCAGGGTCTCTTTGCCTACAACATGCTGCTTTCAGTTCAGTAGCAAAAGCCTGCTGGCAGATTCCTATTAGGAAGTGAAATTCTATAATAACAACGTGTGTTCCCAAATAATGTAACAAAATTATGAAATAGTAAAATTATTACAAAACATCTAAAATGTCCAGGACCTGTATGTGGCCATTTTACAGGTCCTGTAGCAATGATGTGAACATACGATTATCATGTCTTGAGGAGTCCTAAATCCTGACTTTGGTTCGGGGAAATGTTTGATTTGATATCTATATTTTTTTGGGTTGTTTTTCCGTAAATCCTTAACTAAGCAAGATGTAATGTGATCTGTTTGTATAGTGAATTCCGCACATTATTAGATCCTTGAAAATTGACGTGGGATATAATGTGTACATGTTAATACTACGGCTAGTGACACGGGAATTACTCTCTTCATACAAACATGATGTATTGTGCACAGCCCTTAGGCGCCAGTTTTCCTCTGAATACTTTTCACTCACATTAATGCTTAGATCTAAAAAAGTGTCTCCATTAAGAGGTAAGAGTATGGATGTTCTCCCTGTATTTTCACATAAATCCTGTAGAAAAGCAGTTTCTTGACTTTATTTCCAGGAATCTCAAGATTCCCATTCTTTGTAACTTGACATAAACTGACCCAAAAAATAAAGGGAACACTAAACACCACAATGTAACTACAAGTCATCACATTTCTGTGAAATCACCTGTTTAGTTATGAAGCAACACTGATTGTGAATCTGTGGCGCCCCTGGGTCAATGTGCCACAGTGTCATCACTGCCCCCGGGTGGTGGTGTCACAAGAGAGTGGGACGCCCCTGCGACCAGGAGGCCACACAGGGAACTGCAGCCAGGTAAGATAGGAAGACAGTTGCACCACAACACCCTCACAGACATCCCACACACCACTAGAGGGCGGCACCCAACCGGGAGCCCGGGACTCTAGGCGGGCAAGGGGTGGTGGGTTTAGAGAACAGTGGGTGGGACAGCAAGCAGGTCAGGTGACAGATGGTAGAAATAGAGAAGGGGAGGAGGAAGGAATCAGTAGGCTGAGGTAGGCTGAGCAGAACAGACCAGAAGCACAGGTCCTGGAGGAGTGGGGTGTAAGGAGCGCAGAATCTGAAAAGCCAGTGCAGCCACAGAGAGAAAGCCCATCCGGACCCAGCACCCCAGGAGTGTGAGGGAAGAGAGGACTAGTGATACTGGGTCCTAGAAACACAGCCAAAACGACCGACTGACGGCGGAGTAGCCTTCTTATGGAACCAGAGTGACACGTAGAAGGGAGCCTGATAGAGCCTAGCACAGCAGGACTATTGGAGGCTAGGCTAACAGCAGAGTGTCGGCTCTGAAGGGGACCCGGTTTCCCCAGATTACCGAGGGGGAGCTCTAACTCCACGTTAGAGTTCCTACCCCAAAGGACAGGCAGCTCAGTGGCGACTACAAGGGCCCACAAGGGTCCGAGCCACCGCCATACTGTCCGGAGATGCACACAGTGAGAGAGAAAGAGAGAGTAAAGCCTAGAAAGGACAGAGAAAGAGTGAGGGGTCACAGAGAGGAACGACCTGGCTGCAGGGAGTAAAGAGGAACCCGGAGGGGAGAGTTGTAGCCCGTGTAAAGACCTGTAAGTTGAACTGTAACTGAGCTGTAGTTGTACTGAAGAACTGCAAAGTAAACACGGTGAACCCTGCTTCTGACTCCCTTGCATGATTCTCTATTGCCTGCACATGATTCTCTCCAACAGGACTGCAGAGAAATCCAACCTCGAGAACCACGGCCTGCCAGCTCTGAACCCTGAGGAAAGGAAGGCTGCAACAGCACGACAGTAAGTGTATTGCATCCACTACAAGCCTACACAATACACCAACATCATCACTGCCCCGGGGAACTAAGTTCTACCCGCGGAGAACTCTTCCATCTGTAGCTGCTTTAACATCATCCCCGGAGGTTCTGCAGCAGCAGTGGTCCCATTAATGACCACAAGCCGTGGGTGGCGTCACGACTGACATTAATCCCCTGTAAATATACCCCTTTTACTTGCCAGGACCCGGGACACGGTCCAGACCATGACCTCCGTGACATCCCCCAGTAGCAACCACCAGTGGGCTCGGCAATCGCAACAAAGGGTATTCTCATCAGGCAACACACACACAACACCAATACCTCCAGGCCAGAAGGGGGAGACCAAGCCCGGGTTCAGGGCAAGCTCCCCTATTTATTCTGGTCTGGGTGGGAAAAGATTAGTTCAGTTCTTGGGAGGACAGTGAAGACGGCCTGGGTGTAAAAGAACTGTGCTAAGCTCATCTCAGGGTCCACTGACTAACTCCAGGCCTAAGGCTAGGGCCTGAGGAAAGGAGAAGCAAGAACACACCTGGGAGGCTGAGCCACTCCGTGCTCACCCCAGAGGAAGGCGCATAGAATGGACACCAGAGTCTGAGACTGTACAGGGTCACACATCCCGGCAGTCAATGCCGGACGGTGGGGGTTCCAGATTCCCAGCCACACTACCCACAAACACAGCAACGGAGAGAGAGTTCAGAGACACTGATACCCTGGAACAGGGTATAAGTAAAGGACTCGAGTTGCCTGTCATACAGGTACCTCACAGGACAAGACAGGGTCGGTAGCCAAGCTTAAGCAGGAGATAAATTGCAAGCACAGTAAGGGAGCCAAAGACCCAGTCGGGTGAGAATTACCCTAAGTTGCTCTCAAGACTCCGTGGACAGCTTTCACCATCTGCTCCAGTAAAGGACTGAGAAAACTACAAATAATGAGTCGGCCTATTCCTTGTGTGTCTGTCGCCCTGCATCCCACACATAGACTATTTACACCTGCCCTGGGGACACTTAGCCCTATCCGAGGAGGGCTTACCATCCGCACTGCCCTAAGTCACCGTACCAGCAGGAATACGGCAGCGGGGGAACACTGACCACATAGCCCAGGTGGCGTCACGACACAATCCCCTGTAAATAACCCCTTCCTTTTTGGACTGAGCCTAGGCCATGGGACCGGGTAACAACTACCGTGATCCCAGAGAGACAGCACCAGCCTGGCCCCGAGTACCCTATGGCCTGTGGGCGCCTCTGTGCAGCCCACTGGGGACGGGTACTCGGTGCGGACTGGGGTACTGCTGGGGATATTACGGCGGTCTTGGTCCGGACTGTCTCCCGGGTTCCGCAAGTAAATGGGGGGAATATTTACGGGGAGTTTGTCGTGACGCCACCCACCGGTTGTGGTCAGGGTGACCACCGCTGCTGCAGAACCTCCGGGGATGATGTTTGGCAGCTGGGGATGTAATGGCTCTCCTGGGTAGAGCCTGGTTACCCAGGGCAGTGATAGTTAAAGTCTATGATGGATGCTAGGATGTTGCAGGATAGGGATGATATGGAGGCAGTGGCTGCTTGTGAGGGAAAGTAGGGCTTGAAGTACAAGGATCACACACACTCACGGTTTTGAAGTTTTCCAAGACTCTACTGCAGGTTTTGGTAGCAGAGTATTGTCCACGGAGTCTGTACCGGGCCGGGTTGCTCCCACCCTTACCGGTCCTCAGCTTCCCACTGCTGCGCTGTGTGTGTGGCCCTGCTGCTGCTTTAGCTGAGCTGCTGACACTGTCTCTACTCACAGGTACCCCCTTGCTAGGCAACTTGAGCCTTTCCGTGTGCTTCTGACCTTGCCGTGTTGCGTTGCTGAGGTACAGTGTAGATCTACAACCTCCACTATCCCGGTGTTTACTGTGTTGTGTGTGTCAGTCACAGCTTCGGATCCGGTATCCGGTCTGTGCGCTCCTCCAGGGCGAGTTGTGAAGTCACTCAGTCTCCCAGATGTGTTCCTCTGTTTCTTGTACTCCTTCCCTCAGACCCTGGCTAGGCCTGGAATCGAGGAGCAAACTGTAGAGAAGCCTGATGCAGCCCTTTTACACTACAGTCTCTCTTCCTTAATTCTCCCAGGAACTGAACTGCTCTCTTCACAGTACTGCTATGTACTGAACTGACTACTTCCTCATTACACCAGAATATTAAGGGAGCTGCTTTAGCTCCCCCTTCTGGCCTAGAGGTGCCAGTGTAGTGTCCAGTGTTGTGTGGGATGTGTTGATGTTTCTGAGGCACTTAACCCCTGGGGTGCCACATCTCAGTTTAATTTCTCCTGCAGTTGTGCAAATGGAACAGATAACAGGTAGAATTGATTGGCAATTAACAAGACACCCCCTATAAAGGAGAAATTCTGCACTGGTGACCACAGGCCATTCTCTGTTCTCTTTCCTTTTTGGCTATGTTTTGGCCACTTTTGAATTTTGTCATTGCTCTCACCCCAAGATACCACTGCATGAGGCAGTGTCTACAACCCACAGAAGGTGCTCAGGTAGTGCAGCTCATCCAGGATGGTACATCAATGTGAGCTGTGGCAAGAAGGTTAGCTGTGTCTGTCAGTTCAACATCCAGAGCATGCAGCAGATACCACCAGGAGACAGGCCAGTACACCAGGAGACGTGGAGAAGGCAACAACCCAGCAGCAAGACCACTACCTCCTCCTTTGTGCTAGGAGAAATAGGAGGAGCAGTGCCAGAGCCCTGCAAAATTAACTCCAGCAAGCCACTAATATTCATGTGCCTGCTCAAACTGTCAGAAACAGACTCCATTATGGGGGTATGAGGAGCGACATCCACAAGTGAGGTTGTGCTTGCAGCCCAGCACTGTGCAGACAATTGGTGTGGCGCCCCACCTAGTCAGGCATCACAAGAGGGGTACTTCACCCATAAATTAGTGTGTGGTAACCCCTGTCACAATGGGAAGGCAGATGTCTGTGGGAGGATCCCAACCCAGCACTCCACACACCCACCTAGAATAGATGGTTTTGGGCGCGTACCCTAGGGGGTGAGTTAGGGGAGGATGGAGGACACACAGTGAGTTTTAGTCGGCACTGATGAAAGACGGAGAATGGGGAGCCTCCGAGTGAGAAAAGGAGACTCCCAGGGAGGGGGCCTGGAGAGAGAGCACAGGCAGCCCACACAGAAGGAGGGGACCACCCGAGTGCCCATACTCATGGAGGGAACCTGGTCCACTTACCGGAGTACCGGTTCCGAAGACGGTCAGGAAGTCCAGCCCCTGAGCTGAGAACACGGGAGGTCATAGGTCTGTTTTACGGTCCCGACACCCTGTCTGGTGGGATCAGTCACACCACGTTAACCCACCGGGGTTGAATCCAAGTGCAGGAGAGGGAGAGAGTGGAAGCGGTATCATCAGAGCACCTCAACAGGCCTGGTTTTAAGCAGGCTACCCCAGGACAGGACACGAGCAGCGGACACGGATTAGACACAGGAAGGCATACCACGGGAGACTTCCAGAAACTCTGCAGCCCACTGTGACTACCCGACCCGAATAAAGACTGTTTTGCCACTGTGAAAAGTATCGCCATCTGCATTGTTCCAGTAAAGTACCCAGGTAGAGTGACTGAGTCTCAATGTATCTGTTTCTCGGCAATACCGTGCTCCGCTCATTTTCATCATCAGCACTGGTGCATCCCTACCCTGGAGGGCCAGCTCCACCTGCAGGGAGCTGTGCCATCCTTGCCGCTATACCACCACCCTCCAGAGGTCTGAAGCGGCGCTGGTGCGCAATCACCAGAATCTGTAGGTGGCGTCACGATAAACCTTATAAACTTTTATTCCCATTCCAACTACCCCTTTTTAGTTGTCCACCAGGGCCACGAGTCTGGGCGGCCACCAATGACATCCCTACCCCAGCAGAGGGCCCAGATACCCGAGTCCCCATACCCTGGGCTAGTCATTGGCATTTGCTATCGAACACCAAGACTGGTAGATTGGACATTGACGCGGTGTGCTCTTCATGGATGAGAGCAGGTTCACCACTGGGGATGCCGTGGAGAATGTTCTGCCTGCAACATCCTCCAACATGACGGTTTGGTAGTGGATCAGTAATGGTGTGGGAGGCATTTCCTTGGCGGACCCGCACAGCCCTCCATGTGCTAGCCAGAGGTACCTCGACTGCCACTTGCCACGGCTCACATTCATATGCCATCCTGGATGAGCTGCACTACCTGAGAGACTTCTGTGGGTTGTAGACACCGCTTCATGCTACATCTAGGGGTGAGAGCAATGACAAAATGCAAAAGTGACTAAAACAATACCCAAAAAGGATGAGAACAGGGGTGTCCTGCTAATTGACAACCATTTCTACCTGTTGTCTGTTCCATTTGCACAATAGCAGGGGAAATTGATCCACAATCCGTGTTGCTTCATAACTGGACAGGTGATTTCACAGAAGTGGGAGTGACTTGTAGTTACATTGTGGTGTTTAGCGTTCCCTTTATTTTTTTCAGCAGTGTACATACTTTTGAAGAGACATACTTTTATCATCAGAATTCTACCAGCACTATGGTTACTGGAACTTCCTTTCCCTCATTTCCCAGCATGCATTTTGCCTGCCATTATCCAAAGGTCTGCCTGCCATGAACTCACACTGAGTGCTGCTCCTCTAGACAGATTACAATTGACTACAGACAGTGGACAGTAAGTTATAGAGAAGAAAGACACTTTGCAATGATTGAATCATTTTACAGACATAATGCATCGTAAAAAAATATTTGCTGATTGAGATTACGGTGACTATTTGAGCAATGCATAACAGTGTAAGATAGAGCTCTGAAGGAAGGAGCGGAAGTGAGCTAGATTTCTATCGCTCTGTTCACACTGCATTTGTATGTAAAGGGATAAATATCATTTTTGCAATTGGGATTTATTAACTATACTCCTTATTGTTCACTGCTATATGCTGCCTATATGGTTGCCTACATCAAAACCTTCATTATAAAGGTTATGTCAGGAGATCATCATATGTGTGGTGAGCAGAGTCTGGCTGATAAACGCACAGGCTGCAATGGAGCCACCTCTGAACTTGTCAGTTTAGCTAGAAAACACATGCAAATTTCCTTTTCAGAGAAAAGGACTTGAACTCTAGCGCCACCTATTGGGAGTAGCAATCCTAAAAGTCATTATTGACCCTTTAACAAGACATCATATGACCGGATAAATCTGTCTGCAAACTGACATTCAGAATTGGCTTTTCTCCTAAGTCATATGACAAGGTACGTTAAAGGGTCAATACTGACTTTTTTGGATTGCTACTTGCAATAGGTGGCGCTAGACTTCAAGCCCTCTTCTTCTTTGTAGAGGCAATTTGCATATCTACTTTTCCAGAGGAATGTTGCTTGGCTTATAAGTCTCCTTACAAAGGCTTGTCTTTCTCCACAAGGACAAAATTTACCCCTAAGGCTATGTGCCCACTGTGCGTAAGGCTGCCTTCAGACTTGCAGATGCCTCCGCAGCGTTTTGCAGAGGCATCTGCAAGTATCTGCATGCAGACCACGGCCCCTATGTTTATAATGGAGCGCACGGCGGTCTGCAGATGCTTGCAGACCGCCGTGCGCTCTCATTGCCCGCCATTAGTGATCTGTGCGCAGGCGGATGCCTGCGTACAGATCACACACTCTCGTCCGCACCAGGGACGCGAGATGTTGCGTCCCTGGTGCGGGCGAGAGTGTGTGACTTGTGCGCAGGCATCCGCCTGCGCACAGATCACTAATGCCGGGCAATGAGAGCGCACGGCGGTCTGCAAGCATCTGCAGACCGCCGTGCGCTCCATTATAAACATAGGGGCCGCGGTCTGCATGCAGATACTTGCAGATGCCTCTGCAAAACGGTGCGGAGGCATCTGCAAGTCTGAAGGCAGCCTTAGTGCTGCATTTTCTTTGCTGTGTGTCTGCATCTTTAACATTACAGTCAATGTGATTTTACAAAAGCTGTGCCCACATGTGCGTTTTTGCTGTAGAAATTGCCTGCATTTATAAATGTCACTGTCAATTAACTTGCTCATTTTGGGGCATTATTTTCCCCCATTGACTCCATTATAAACCCCCAAAAAAGCATTACAAATGGATGGGTATTTGTTATGATCCGATGACTTAGGAGTAACATGAAGGTTCCACAGAAATCGTTGGTAACTATACTGACTCCATATCGCAACTAGAAGTAGCCATGGGATGTAACTAACCATGCCATAGACACCTCAACACAGCTGGAGAACTAGCTACCCCTAGAGATGAAAATAGGAAAATCTATCTTGCCTCAGAGCAGAACCCCAAAAGAGCAGCAAGCCCCCCACAGATATTAACTGGGAAACAGGAGAGGAAAAGACACACACAGGCAGAATATAGAGTTCAGCAAAAGATTCCACACTAGTTAGATGATAAAGATAGGATAGAATACTATTGCGGTCAGTATTAAAATACTATCAAAAAATCTCCAACAGCAGATAGTGTCAAAAATTACCCTGAGTCCACTAAGACTCGTCACCCTCTATATCTGCAGAACGTCTGTGAATCAAACAAGAATAAACAAGTACCAATACCAACAATACTGGAAATAGCAGATAACAGTGAATAGCCATTACTGTCCAGGAAGAAAAACTTCCTAACTGAGAGTAGGTAAACAAATATGCAGACGAAATTTCAAACCCACAACTCATAACAAGACAAATTGAAAACAGATCCACAAGCACATAACATGTGCGCAACAAAGTAACAAAAACCATTCACTTAGCTTGAAAGGAATTCAGCAGACCAGGAGAAACCAGGAAAAGGTGTGGACACCTCCAGGAACATTTACAACTGGCAAGGACTGATCAGCTTCAAACCACTATATACTCCAATCTGAACCTGACTGCCAATCATCAAGATCAGCTGTGGAACTCTCCAACACACAGCCAGCAGCATTACCAGCAACAACCAACGGAGGGAGCTCACAACCAGAATTCCTCCTTAATGAATTCACAACAGGTATTCACACAGTTCATTTGTGATGCTTTATTACAGAGATTTCCAGAACAAAACTATCCACAGAAAAGGTAAGAAGTCTAGCACCACAATGTATAAAGAAGTCGCAGGATATTAAGCAATATTTGTGATGCAAGTCACTACAGTAATAACTAGTCACAGAAGTGGAGAGAAAGACTACAATTACAGATAGTAATAATATTATAATACTACTTGCTGGATAAGTAAAGGGAGGTCAAATGATCCAAGGTCAGGATCAGGAATTGGCGCAGTACAACAAGGGGTAGAAATCCAGAGACGAAATCCAATTCACGAGTCGGGGTCAGGAATACCAGAAAGACAAACAGTTGACAGGGAGCAGGCAAAAGAGTAGTCAGGTCACAGGCAAATGGTCAAAGTCCAGTGAAGGGAATACAGTCAGGCTGGGTCAGGCACAGAGTACAGAGGGATCGGTCTTACACAGCAGCAACAAGTGTACGATTGACACTGGATGGAGGAGCTAGCATGCTTAAATAGGGAACTAATCAAGGGAAGTGAACACAGATGATTACATCACAACCAAAACAGACTGACAGCCTCCACACAATAGTAACATAGTAGACAAGGACAGTGTGGAGATTGTGACAATATTCATAATTAATTGACTTTATTGGAATTCCATAAAAACAGTCACGCTTACACGTTTCAGGCCCAAGCCCTTAATCATAGCCAGAGCAAAAATGCTCCAATACTCGCTCTCCCCAGCGATACCAAGGTGACTCAGGCTGTCACATGGTGGAAGGTCCTGGAAGTTCCGTACCCAAGGTCCTGCTGATGCCAGGGAGGAAGAAATCACCAAAGCTCACCGGGGTCGCCAGAGAGGGTGACAAAGTGTCTGTGTGTGTATGTCTCTGTGTGTCCCCTTTATTGTGCTGTGTTTATGTGCTGCATTTGTAAGTGCACAAACGGAGCACAAAACAATACATTTGTGCCATTTATTTTTCTCGGCTGCTTTTTTTGCAGCTGACAAATGCAGAATAAAAAAACATCCAGTGGGCACATAACCTTAGACTCCAGAATCCATGCACTAATGACCTCTAGGGCTGGTCAGGGAAAATAACTGCTGCAAAATCCAGGGATTAGACTGCAGAGGACTGGGGTAAAGTTATATTCTCTGATAAAGGGCCCTTCAGACCGTTTGAGACATCTGGAATAATCATTGTCCAGAGAAGAAAAGGAGAGCGCTGACATGAAGTCCTGTGTCTGCCACCAGTAAAACATCATGAGACCATTCATGTGAGGGGCTTCTCATCCTGGAGAGGGATATCATTTTTCCAAGGACCATGGCCAGTAATAAAGAATGAGATCTACACATCCTCAAAGAACAACTTCTTCCAAGGATCCAGGAGGAATTTGGTGACAAAAAATGCTTTTCCAGCATGATGGTGTGGCGCACCTGTGGTCTTGTTGCCACAGAGGGGTACTGCACCCAATCCACGGTGTGGTATTCCTGTTCTCAGTAAAAGGATGGTAAGTCCGGACACCCACAAAAGCAGCCAACAAACCAGTCCCAGCGACGGCGGACAGACCCGATAGAGGAAGAGCCCAGGTAGTCAGTGGAATGGCGGGGAGGAAGGTGGAGGGTGGGAAGTTAGTAGGGTAGCAGTTAGGAAGTAGGAGAAGAGATAGAGAGGGGAGACAACAGGAAGTGCGGTGTCAGTCAGTCAGGCAGTAAGACGGAGAGAGGAGAATGTGGGAGTAACCCGCCCCAGGGCCGTGTGGTACTCGGTTCGGGTGATTGGAGATGTCACGGGGGATGTGCCCGCTCCCGTGGCCCTGGTGATCGCTGTAAGACAATAAAAATAATAAACATTAAATAGTTTATGACGCCGCCTACGGTTCCGGTATGGTTACTGGGGCTGCGGGTCGGATCTCCGGGGTGAAGGTAGGGCAACCAGATGGTTACGCTCCCCAGAGGTGGAGCGGGATTCCCAGGGCAGTTGTAGTAGTTAGAAGCTGCAGGACAGTCTATCAAGGGAGCAGGATCAGAGGCTGCAATAACAGTCACACATAGGATTGATGTTTTGTACCTTTACTGGTGTTGCAGTTTAGTTCAGGGTACCGTCACTGATGTTACAAGCCCAGGTGGTCTGGAAGCAGTTCGGGATCTCCACACTCGGCGAGTTGTGAGGCCTGCCTGTGGATGCTGTGTCTGTTTTGGTCCCAGGCTGCCTGAAGCTAGGCCCTGACCCTCTCCTGCTGTCTTCACCTGTATTGCAGGTCGGCGGGAGCCCTGTAACTGGGCACCGCTGTATCCGCTGCGGTCCCTGGGATCTACTAGGCAGCTGTGCCTTCAGGCGCTGCTGTGGCCAGGAGATCTGGAGTCTACCTGGCCTCCGGTCTTTACTGCTGGGCGGTTAGTTCCCTCATTGTCTCGGAGCTGGTGTCCGGGTTTAGCACTGTTCTTCTCGGGTGAACCGGTATGGCTCCACTTCCCCTGGCAACTACTCTTTGCCTCTGACCCTCACTCTTGGGTCCCTCACGCTGGCTAACAGCTCTCACTGCTACGGGCTTAGCGCAGCTCTGTCACCAGGACGTCTTCACAGTCCTCTCTGGAACTGAACTGCTGACTCTGCCTCCAGGCCTGAATTTTATAGGGGACCTCGCCTGAACTCAGCTTGTAGAGCTTCCCCTTCAGGTCTGGAGTGGAAGGTGTTGTTTGCGGGCTTAGCTGATGTGGAGATCCTTCTCTGCCCCAGGTATATCTGTGGCAACCGAACCCTCGGGTACTACAGGAGCAGTGAAAGGAGAAGGTCCCAGAGGACTGAGCGGAGATGAGGCTCATCCTCAGTCCCGGAACAGCAGACTGCAAAGGGAGCCCTAGGGGCACAGGCAGTGAGCGATCCATCCTTGCACCCCAATCTGAAGTGAAATGGAAGGGCAGGTTGAGAACCAGGGGACCGGCCCTGAAAGTTGCCATGAGACTCTACTCTCCAACCACGGAATCGGAGGCCACTAGATATAGAGGAGCTGTGGCCAACTGCCGACACATCCGCCGAGAAGGTAGCCATACTAGGGTCAGGGGACAGGGTCGGTCGCCCGACAGGACCTGTGGCTACCGGATTGGGGCACTGTTTGTGGAGACGCGAGCAGGAGTGAGGCGGACAGGCAGCGCTGAGACAGGAAGCAACCCGAGAAGAAAAGAACATAAAGGGTGTGTCTTGGATGGAGCTATCCCAATTGTTGAGGGCTATCCGGACTGAAAATGTGCAAGGACAGTACCCTGTAACACCAGCAAGTGAAAAGCTAAGTAAACTGGGTTTAGAACTCAGAACTGTGTGTGAGACTGTTCATTTCCTGCCTGCGGAGCGGTAGACTGATAAGATGCGAAGGCCGCAGAAGTTCTGCCAGGGAATCATTCCAACTCCCCTACACCAGAAATGACCCTGCTGGCCCTCCATCACCGAACAACTCACCGGTTGCCCTGGGGAACCACTCCACCCATGGCAAGCAAAACCACTACAGCTGCCATCCCATAATCCCCAGAGGTCCCGTACCGCAGCGTCAGACACTAATAGCCAAATACCATGGGTGGCGTCACGACAACTATCCCTTAATCCCTATAAACTCTTAACCTTTAAATTGACCGGTCCGGGGCCATGGACTGGGTCACGCCACCGTGACATCCCAGTCCCCGACAACCTCATCAAACTCGGCTCTGAGTACCCCACGGCCCTCACGTGGTGCGCCAAACTTTTGTTAAAGTAACGTTTAAGTAATGAGCCTCCCATTTGGGAAGAAGCACTCTTGTAAAGTTTATTGTTGGTATGCATGGATACTATAACAATGTGAATTCTATTTGAAACATCTATTTAACCCATGTAGCTGCACGAGGACGTGCTAATCTTTGCTAAGGGGGAATGTGGTGCCCCTGCGGTCTAGTCACTAAAGCAGGGCACTGCACCCAATCCACGGGTGTGGTATTCCTGTTCTCAGTAAATGGGATAGTAAGTCCGGACACCCACAAAAGCACCCAACACACCCGGTCCCAGGGACGACAAGCGGACCCGACAGAGGGAGGTCCAAGGTAATCAGTGGGAAGGTGGTGAGGAAGGTGGAGGATGGGATGTTAGTAGGGAAGCAGCCAAGAAGTAGGAGGAGAGATAGAAAGGGGAGACAACAGGAAGTATGGGGTCAGTCAGGCAGTAAGACGAAGAGAAGAGAGTGTGGGAACAGTGAAAGGAGAAGGTCCTGGAAGACTTCAGCGGAGATGAGGCTCGTCCTGTGTCCCATAACAGCAGACTGCGGAGAGGCAGAGGGAGCACTAGGGGCACAGGCGATCCACCCGTGCACCCGAATTTGAAGTGACACAGAAGGGCAGGTTGAGAACCATGGGACCAGCACTGAAGGTGGCAAGGAGACTCTACGCTCCAACAACGGAACTGGAGGACGCTAGATATAGAGGAGCTGTGGCCAACTCCAGACCCATTCGCCGAGAAGGTAGCAGTACTAGGGTCAGGGGACACGGCCGGTCACCTGACAGGACCCTTGGCTACTGGATTGGGGCACTGTGTGCAGAGATGCAAGCATGAGTGAGAAAGACAGGCAGCGCTGAGAGAGGAAGCAACTCGAGAAGAAAGGAACATAAAGGGGGTGTCTTGGATGAGCTATCCCGGTTGTTGAGGACTATCTGGACTGAGAATGTGCAAGGACAGTAACCTGTACCACCAGCAAAGGAAAAGCTAAGTAAACCAGGTTTAGAACTCAGAACAGTGTGTGAGACTGTTCATTTCCCACCTGCGGAGCCGTAGAGTGATAAGCCGTGCAGGCCGCAGGAGTCCTGCCAGGGAATCGTTCCAACTCCCCCACCCCGCTAGAAATGACCCTGCTGGCCCTCCATTACTAAACAATTCACCAGTTGCCCTGGGGAACCACTCCACCCATGGGGAGTGAAACTACCACAGCTGCCATGCCATCATCTCCAGAGGTCCCGAACCGCAGCACCGGCCACTAATAGCCGAATACCACTGGTGGCATCACGACAACTATCCCTTAATTCCTATAAACCCCAAACTTTAAATTGACGGCTCCAGGGCCACGGACCGAGTCATGCCACCGTGACATACCCCACAGCCCCCACAGGACGCATCAAACGGCGACCATGTGACAAGACAAAAGTGATAACTGGAACTTCCCCCTCCCACTGTATCCCCACCCGCCCCTCGTAGACTGTGAGCCTTTGTGGACAGGATTTCTCCCCTCTTGTATCTGTACGACCGAATTGTGCACATTTATTGTTACTTGTATTGTTACTATGTTACTTGTCCTAGTCTGCCCCTTTTAGCATGTAAAGCGCCATGAAATATAAAGGTGCTATATAAATAAATAATAATAATAATACTAAAAATCTATTATATAATCACGAATGGGTTTTTTGCCCCTTTTGAGTCCGCTCGCGCTGCGAGTCAGTGTCGTCATGTGGATACGACCGAAGCATTGGCCGCGCAGCGGCCATTGCGAGCAGTTCTAAGGCGACTCGCTATGCCCGCGCAGCGGGCATGGCGAGTCGCCTTAGCAGCGCGAAGCATTGGCCGCAAAGCGGCCATTGCGAGTCAGAGACTCGCTCTGCTAGAATCCCGATGCATCTGCATCGGGCACCCAGCTAGTAATAATAATAACTAAGTACCGGTAATTTGGGCAACAGAACATTGAGATTTTGTGTCCATGGTCTAGAAACTCCCCAAATCTCAATCTCATTGAGAACTGAGGGTCAATTCTCAATAAGAAGACAGACAAACAAAAGCACAGAAATTGTAATACACTCCAAGCCCTGATTAGACAAGAACGGCTCATTTGGCCCAGAAGATGATATCCAGCTGCCAGGACAAGGGGCAGAAGTCTGCAGAAATTAGGGTCAACACTGTAAATATCGAGATTTTATATAAACTTGATATAATTGTTAATAAAAGTTTAAAAACTGTTTAAAATTGTTCTTCACCATCCATAGAAACATCCGACTAAAAGTTCTAAAAAGCGGCAAAACTTTGTGAAAACCAAAATCTGTGTCAGCCTTGAAACTTGATTTATGATCACGATGCTATATGGAGGATATATAAGTCTATCCAAGTGATCTACTTCTGCATTTCAGAACATTGATTTTTATTATTGAAACACACGCATGATCTATATATGTGAGTACCTGCTTGTCGTGTGAAGTTCGGAGAAGGGCTGATCCGTTCCCCTCTCGCCCATTCATCGCTGCAGTCAGAGGTACAACTGTGTTGATGTTACTATAACAACAGGGGAACGAGTCCAGCCATAAACCCAACCGGGAGGTGGAAGCTTCAGCTAAAGAAACAGTCATTCCTCCCTGTTATGTGATATAGGCGCTCACTGTACAAAGCCTTAACATCATCACTGCCAGACTGCACTGGATACAGTCCCAGTATATGTTTTATTACTGGTCAGTCGCAAGGGAGAGACAAAATAGCAAAGAAAATTATTCATCATCACAGGGCGTAGCTATCGTGGTCACAGAGGTCGTCAGGTCGGGGAATACAGGGGGCCCGACAACTCCAATGTCTACTACAGCTGGATGTGCGTCCACTGCGCCGGCCACAAAGGAGGACATGAGCGATGTTGGCGCTGGGGAAAGGGAGTAAAAATGTTTTATTCTTTTTTTTTAGCATTAGTGATAGAACATATATATATACAGAGAGAGAGATAAATATATATATATAAACCATGTTTGTCCAAAAATAAGACACGGTCTTAGTTTCTTTTGACCTCCAGAAAAAGAACTAGCGCTTAATTTTGAGGTAGGGCTTATGTTTGGTCTGGAAAAATCAATCACACAAATTAGGGCCATATATTCCAGGATCAGGGACATATACCAGGATATGGGCCATATTACAGGATGGGGGCTATACACTAGGATCAGGGACATATACCTGGAAAAGGCCACAGTACCATAGTGTACCTACCCATGGAGAGGAGCCGGAGGCTCCAGGATTCGGTCTACAGCCTACAATAGCAAATCGTTCAGAACATGTCCTGTACTTCCTGTACATGTGAACCGTGACCAATCAACTCTCTGATTCACTTTGTCCCACCTTCTCACTCCAGGAGCTGATTGGTCGCAGTTCACAGGTCCTTGAAGAGATATTGAAGACTCCTTCAAGGACCTGTGAACTACCATTATTTAGAAAAGGTGAAGATTGCATCATAAATGGGAACAAAGAGGTTTATTACTTTAAGTTAAGAGCGTAAGAGGAATACCACTCTGTCCGTCAAGAGCCATTGTGTCCATACACAACCCCTTAAAGGGGGGAAGAGGGAGAGCTAAAATCTCTGACTGAGTTCATTGAAGATGGGCATTTTTTTTTATTTTATTTTTTTTTTCCTTTAAAGAACACCATCCTCTAAATAATTGAAAACCATCAGTAGCTATAAGATTTGGTGTCATTTTTTACTGTCAAGTTCACTAACAGTTTGTCCATATGTTATGCTGAAAGGTTACGAGCCAAACACTACAAAGCTCCGTATTTTAATTGTACTTTATCATACAGTTATTTTTACTATTATTCATATACAGTTCTAATATTACTGCTTTGCTAGGCACTGACACACTTATGGACATTAGACTACAAGTCGTCTATAGTAATAAAAATGGACCAACCCTTCATAAACATAATTAATGTTAACGAGGATTAAATACTATCTGATGACCTGCTGTATACACGTCTGGGAGGTTATAGTCATAAATATTAACTGTCATATACAAGCTCAATATACGGTAATAATCCCTTAGAGGGAGTTACAGAAGACTGTACAGGACGGATTATTCTGGACTTTTCCCATAATTATGCACTCAATTTTTCTCCCAATAAAGACTCTGCTACAAATAGGTGGGGGTCAGCCCCGGCATTTATTAATAAGTGCATTCAGTGTGCTTTATCATGCCAATTAAGTCATGGCATATGACATACAACGTCCGGCAATACACGATGCTGACAAATCAGTGGCTGGCATCTGATGTCGGCGTGCCTGTGACCGGGGGCGCATGGCAGTGACATCATGAGTTACCATAGTCAGCATGCCGATGTCAGCTGCTGGCTACTGTACTGGTTACAGAGGAGGGCACCGCGCAACATGGAAGCTGGGGCAGGTGAGTAGAGTGTTTCTTTGGGTTTTATTCCATTAGAAAAAGGATGGGGACTATAAATACGATCATGGACCCAGGATGGGGACATGTATGTAAAGATGTGCACACAATAAGGACATATATACCAAAATAAGGACATATATACCAGGATGTGGCAATAATAAGGACATATATACCAGGATGTGGCAATAATAAGGACATATATACCAGGATGAAGACATATTTACCATGAAGAGCCGAGAATAAGGACATATATACCAGAATGGGGACATATGTGTCACGCCTGAGGAGGTGGTAACATGGACAGTTGACCCAATAGACCACAAAGACTTCTGTGGAAGCTGAACCCAACAAACCAGCCAGACGTAGACATCATAGAAATGCAAGAATTTTTTAAAGACAATAGGAGAACCCACAAGGGAGGGCCCCCTGGCACTGAATTCCCCTGAGGGAGTACCGGCGTGCTAACCCCTGTACAGGGCTGGATCCAGCACTGCCACAGAGGCTCTGAGTGCAATGACTCCAAGACCAGAGGTCTAAAACAAATGAGGTGGATCCAATGTACATTCTGCTTACTTAATGTGTTTATTGACATATAAATAAAAACATCACAACCCCGTGGGGTCCTGCTATACGCGTTTTAGGGTCCTCCCCTTAGTCGTTAGCTAAGTTTCTGCATTTTTCCTCATCCAAATTTGCATTAGCGTTATACACGTTTAGCCATTACGCTATACCTTATATACTTATATCTTATAGTGTGTAGTGTGCAGCGGATTACACGTACACAATAATGTTTTTTGCTTGCTAGCACCTACACTTATAGGTGTGCTCGTCATTTTGTTAATATTATTGCGTTTTTTTGACTGAGCACCCTACATCACCCGATAGCCAGTCCATTTTACCATCTAGTTCATTTCCTTGTTTTATCAAGTCTTCAACCACACCC
The DNA here is from genome assembly GCA_033576535.1 of Allobates femoralis. Taxonomy (NCBI): domain Eukaryota; kingdom Metazoa; phylum Chordata; class Amphibia; order Anura; family Aromobatidae; genus Allobates; species Allobates femoralis. The sequence continues at coordinate 29,915,976 of JARQOC010000010.1, read as the reverse complement.
ATACACGCAGGTTTTAAAATGCACCAAGAGGCATTTACATCCTCAAAAATGCTTTTTACACCACAGACAGAGGCATACGGTAGGACCCGATAGACATGAGAATACCTTGAAGCTGGTTATCGGGCTTATATGTAATGCATTACATTAACTAAAATTCTCATTTATCCTATGTATATCCTTAGCAGTTTCTGCATTTTTCCTCATCCAAATTTGCATTAGCTTTATACCCTTTTAGCCATTACGCTATACCTTACATACTTACCGTATATCTTATAGTGTGTAGTGTGCAGCGGATTACACGTATACAATAATGTTTTTTTCTTGCTAGCACCTACACTTATAGGTGTGCTCGTCATTTTGGTAATATTCTAACACTGAGAAACCCTTTAAATATGAGCTAAGTAATCCCTTTACGACTACAAAGTGCCTGTCCAGCAGCACAAAATTGTGGTTTGACGTTCAGTATACATCAGTGTGGAGGTGCATTGGGAGGCGATGATGCACTTCCAGCTGCTCAGCCGTACGCTGTATTCACTGCCCAGTATCACCCTCCTATTATGCACTGACTGGTCATTGGGCGAGTACCAAAACCAACAACCTGTCAATCAACTAAAGGAGGGAGGAGCTGGCAGGTAACACAGCGGAGGCTGAGCAGCTGGAAATGTATGGTCAGGCTTCACTGCACTTACAGACAGATGTAGACTGAATGTCAAAATGTGATTTCACGCTGCTAGAGCATTGCTTTGGGAAGTCCAACTTGACTGGACCTGTTCTTCTATGTAATCATCCTGTGTAATGTCAAATACTGAAATCTCTGATCTCTTTTAAATTACGTTTGCTAATCAGGTGTCAGAGACATAGAGCGCCTCATTTACAAGCAACAAAAACCACATTGTATGAAGAAAAAGGAAAAATCCTTGTCTATGCTTTATCCTGTGGTGCCTAGATTGTATATGTATTCTGTGTGTTTTCTCAGACTTTCCTGCTACCCGACTTTAAAGGAAACCTGTCAGTACATTTTATCTTCTGGAAGTAGTGGTGTGACTGTATTAGTGCTTGTTCACCAATATAAATGATACATTTTTTGGAAAGAGATCTGATGTATCAGTTATTAAAAATCTATCACACCAACCATATGCAAATCAGACTGTAAGTGCACTGGGCATGTCAATGCACTTGGAAGAAGCAGTCTAAAACCCCGTCACACATAGCGAGATCGCTGTTATGTCACAGGTTTTGTGATGCAACAGTGACCTCACTCAGTTTGACACATAGCAGTGACGGGCCGGCACATGTGACATCGCCGATCGTGTCAGAATGGCCTGGACCATTTTTTGATCGTCAGGTTCCCGCTGGCCAGCATGCATCGGTGTGTTTGACGCCTTAACAACGACCTCGTTGGCGACTCAGAACTCAGCCACGTAGGTCTGAGTCGTCAGACTAGCTGCTGTGTGACAGGGTCCCAATGATGCCAAGGTCGTTATACGGGTCGCCGTATCGTTGCTGCGTCGTTGAGTAGATCTCACTGACATCTCACCAGCGACCATGTAGCGACGTTCCAGCGATCCTTACCAGGTCATATCATTGTCGGGATCGCTGGAACGTCGCCAAGTTTGACGGGACCCTAAGAGCTTCAACACCTCCATGATGCACTTCCAGCAATATTTGCATATGGCAAATACGGTAGATTTTTCATGACTGGCAGTCTGGATGTCTAAAGGTGTGAGGCAAGAGCTTGTACATCTTTACCATTGTTACCACATACAGTTGACACCAGAAGTTTACATACAGTATATAAAGAGACACACATGCATGTTTTTCTCACAATCTGACATGAAATCAGAATAAACCTTCCCCGCTTTAGGTCATTCAGGATTATCATAATCCTATCCTATATAATATTATAATCTATTATATAAAACCCGAAGGCCACTTCCGGAGGAGGCCACGCCCACTTCCGTGATGGTCGTCGCCCAGGCTCATCCAGTGCACTGTAGCCAGGCTGCCCCCCGGCTACAGTCACCGACACACGGAACGTTCCGATCTCGGAAGTTCCGTGTGCCCTCCTGCCACTCCCCTCCACCCTCTGCCCTCCAGCCAGTAGCTACATACCGGGGGGGCAGGGGGGCCCATTGCCCGCCACCTCGGAGGGCCACAAACACCCTGGGGGTACCCGTGCTCCCTGCCGTGTGCCTGGAGAGGAGGGAGGGCGGGAATTCCTCTCCTGCAGCTCTGCCCGCCCCTCCTCTCCTCCTACACCCGAGGCCCGGCCACCGGTAAGTCTGCAGCCATACACGCTGCTGTGCCCTCCAGCCTGTGTGCCCCCTCTGCCCTCTGTGTCCTCTGCCCCCTGTCCTCTGTGTCCTCTGCCCCCTGTCCTCTGTGTCCTCTGCCCCCTCTCCTCTGTGTCCTCTGCCCCCTGTCCTCTGTGTCCTCTGCCCCCTGTCCTCTGTGTCCTCTGCCCCCTGTCCTCTGTGTCCTCTGCCCCCTGTCCTCTGTGTCCTCTGCCCCCTGTCCTCTGTGTCCTCTGCCCCCTGTCCTCTGTGTCCTCTGCCCCCTGTCCTCTGTGTCCTCTGCCCCCTGTCCTCTGTGTCCTCTGCGTCCTCTGCGTCCTCTGCCCCCTGTCCTCTGCGTCCTCTGCCCCCTGTCCTCTGCCCCCTGTCCTCTGCGTCCTCTGCCCCCTGTCCTCTGCGTCCTCTGCCCCCTCTGTGTCCTCTGCCCCCTGTCCTCTGCGTCCTCTGCCCCCTCTGTGTCCTCTGCCCCCTGTCCTCTGCCCCCTCTCCTCTGCGTCCTCTGCCCCCTCTGTGTCCTCTGCCCCCTGTCCTCTGCCCCCTGTCCTCTGCGTCCTCTGCGTCCTCTGCCCCCTCTGCGTCCTCTGCCCCCTCTGTATCCTCTGCCCCCTGTCCTCTGCCCCCTGTCCTCTGCCCCCTGTCCTCTGCGTCCTCTGCCCCCTCTGTGTCCTCTGCCCCCTGTCCTCTGCGTCCTCTGCCCCCTGTCCTCTGCGTCCTCTGCCCCCTGTCCTCTGCGTCCTCTGCCCCCTGTCCTCTGCGTCCTCTGCCCCCTCTGTGTCCTCTGCCCCCTGTCCTCTGCGTCCTCTGCCCCCTCTGTGTCCTCTGCCCCCTGTCCTCTGCCCCCTGTCCTCTGCGTCCTCTGCCCCCTCTGCGTCCTCTGCCCCCTCTGCGTCCTCTGCCCCCTCTGTATCCTCTGCCCCCTGTCCTCTGCCCCCTGTCCTCTGCGTCCTCTGCCCCCTCTGTGTCCTCTGCCCCCTGTCCTCTGCGTCCTCTGCCCCCTCTGTGTCCTCTGCCCCCTGTCCTCTGCCCCCTGTCCTCTGCCCCCTGTCCTCTGCCCCCTGTCATCTGCCCCCTCTGTGTCCTCTGCCCCCTGTCCTCTGCCCCCTGTCCTCTGCCCCCTCTCCTCTGTGTCCTCTGCCCCCTGTGTCCTCTGCCCCCTGTCCTCTGCGTCCTCTGCCCCCTGTCCTCTGCGTCCTCTGCCCCCTCTGTGTCCTCTGCCCCCTGTCCTCTGCGTCCTCTGCCCCCTCTGTGTCCTCTGCCCCCTCTCCTCTGCCCCCTGTCCTCTGCCCCCTCTGCGTCCTCTGCCCCCTCTGCGTCCTCTGCCCCCTCTGTATCCTCTGCCCCCTCTCCTCTGCCCCCTGTCCTCTGCGTCCTCTGCCCCCTCTGTGTCCTCTGCCCCCTGTCCTCTGCGTCCTCTGCCCCCTCTGTATCCTCTGCCCCCTGTCCTCTGCGTCCTCTGCCCCCTCTGTGTCCTCTGCCCCCTGTCCTCTGCGTCCTCTGCCCCCTCTGTGTCCTCTGCCCCCTGTCCTCTGCCCCCTGTCCTCTGCCCCCTGTCCTCTGCCCCCTGTCCTCTGCCCCCTGTCCTCTGCCCCCTGTCATCTGCCCCCTCTGTGTCCTCTGCCCCCTGTCCTCTGCCCCCTGTCCTCTGCCCCCTGTCCTCTGCCCCCCTCTCCTCTGCGTCCTCTGCCCCCTCTGTGTCCTCTGCCCCCTGCGTCCTCTGCCCCCTGTCCTCTGCGTCCTCTGCCCCCTGTCCTCTGCGTCCTCTGCCCCCTGTCCTCTGCGTCCTCTGCCCCCTGTCCTCTGCGTCCTCTGCCCCCTGTCCTCTGCGTCCTCTGCCCCCTGTCCTTTGCGTCCTCTGCCCCCTGTCCTCTGCGTCCTCTGCGTCCTCTGTGTCCTCTGCCCCCTGTCCTCTGCCCCCTCTGTGTCCTCTGCCCCCTGTCCTCTGCCCCCTGTCCTCTGCCCCCTGTCCTCTGCCCCCTGTCCTCTGCGTCCTCTGCCCCCTCTGCGTCCTCTGCCCCCTCTGTGTCCTCTGCCCCCTGTCCTCTGCCCCCTGTCCTCTGCCCCCTGTCCTCTGCGTCCTTTGCCCCCTGTCCTCTGCCCCCTGTCCTCTGCCCCCTGTCCTCTGCCCCCTGTCCTCTGCGTCCTCTGCCCCCTCTGTGTCCTCTTCCCCCTGTCCTCTGCGTCCTCTTCCCCCTGTCCTCTGCGTCCTCTGCCCCCTGTCCTCTGCCCCCTGTCCTCTGCCCCCTGTCCTCTGCCCCCTGTCCTCTGCCCCCTGTCCTCTGCGTCCTCTGCCCCCTCTGTGTCCTCTGCCCCCTGTCCTCTGCCCCCTGTCCTCTGCCCCCTGTCCTCTGCCCCTGTCCTCTGCCCCCTGTCCTCTGCGTCCTCTGCCCCCTCTGTGTCCTCTGCCCCCTGTCCTCTGCCCCCTTGTCCTCTGCCCAGCCGCCTCTGCCCCCTGTCCTCTGCGCTGACCACTCTGCCCACGTCGCTGCGCTGACCAATTCTCACCGCACTCACTGCTAACCACTGAGCCACCGTATACTCTGCTACCCACTGAGCCGCCTGTATACACACAAGTCATTTCATCGCACTCCCGTAACTATTAGTAAATAAACTATATATGGATTCTAGACTACCCGATTCTTTAGAATCGGGCCGCCATCTAGTATATAATAAAAGCCGAAGGCCACTTCCGGAATATTACTTCCGTGATGGTCTCCACCCATGCTCCTGATGTGTCACCACTGCGCGGTCCCCCGGCTACAAGGAGCGGCGGAGGAAGGTTCCGCTCTCGGAACTTCCGTCCGCCCTCCAGCCTCTCCCCTCCACCCACCACCGTACCTGGCGGGGGGCAGGGGGCCGAGCGCCCCGTGCCCCAAGCCATCAGGGGCCCATTGCCCCCACCCCCTGGGGGACCCCGTGCTGCCAGCCGCCCGCCCGGAGAGGAGGGAGGACGGGACTTCCTGTCCTGCACCTCTGCCCGCCCCTCCTCTCCTCCTACACCAGCCGCACGCCGGCCGGCCCGCGGTGAGTCTGCACCCACCCAGCTACGCCTCTGCCCTCCAGCCTCCCCTGCCCTCCAGCCTCCCCTGCCCTCCTGCCTCTTCAGCCTCCCCTCCAGCCTCCCTTCACCTCCAGCCTCCCCTGCCCTCCAGCCTCCCCTGCCCTCCATCCTCCCCTGCTCTCCAGCCTCCCCTGCCCTCCTGCCTCCCCAGCCTCTCTAGCCTCCCCAGCCTCCCCTCCCTCCTCAGCCTCTCCACCCTGCCCTGCAGCCTCTCCCCTCCCGCCTCCGCTCCCGCCTCCGCTCTCCCCTCCAGCCTCCACTCTCCCCTCCAGCCTCCACTCTCCCCTCCAGCCTCCACTCTCCCCTCCAGCCTCCGCCCTCCAGCCTCCGCTCTCCCCTCTAGCCTCCGCTCTCCCCTCCAGCCTCCGCCCTCCAGCCTCCGCTCTCCCCTCCAGCCACTGCTCTCCCCTCCAGCCTCTCCCCTCCAGCCACCGCTATCCCCTCCAGCCTCTCCCCTTCCGCCTCCGCTCTCCCCTCCAGCCTCCGTTCTCCCCTCCAGCCTCCGTTCTCCCCTCCAGCCTCCGTTCTCCCCTCCAGCCTCCGTTCTCCCCTCCAGCCTCTCCTGCCTCCCCAGCCTCTCCACCCTTCCCTGCCCTGCAGCCTCTCCCCTCCGCCTCCGCTCTCCCCTCCCGACTCCGCTCTCCCCTCCAGCCTCCGCTCTCCCCTCCAGCCTCCGCTCTCCCCTCCAGCCTCCGTTCTCCCCTCCAGCCTCTCCTGCCTCCCCTGCCTCCCCAGCCTCTCCACCCTTCCCTGCCCTGCAGCCTCTCCCCTCCCGCCCTCCCCTCCCCCTCCGCCTCTCCACCCTGCCCTGCAGCCTCTCCCCTCCCGCCTCCGCTCTCCCCTCCCGCCTCCGCTCTCCCCCCCGCCTCCGCTCTCCCCTCCCGACTCCGCTCTCCCCTCCAGCCTCCGCTCTCCCCTCCAGCCTCCGCTCTCCCCTCCAGCCTCCGTTCTCCTCTCCTGCCTCCCCAGCCTCTCCACCCTTCCCTGCCCTGCAGCCTCTTCCCTCCCGCCTCCGCTCTCCCCTCCCGCCTCCCCTCCCTCCTCAGCCTCTCCACCCTGCCCTGCAGCCTCTCCCCTCCCGCCTCCGCTCTCCCCTCCCGCCTCCGCTCTCCCCTCCCGCCTCCGCTCTCCCCTCCCGCCTCCGCTCTCCCCTCCAGCCTCCACTCTCCCTCCAGCCTCCACTCTCCCCTCCAGCCTCCACTCTCCCCTCCAGCCTCCGCCCTCCAGCGTCCGCTCTCCCCTCTAGCCTCCGCTCTCCCCTCCAGCCTCCGCCCTCCAGCCTCCGCTCTCCCCTCCAGCCACTGCTCTCCCCTCCAGCCTCTCCCCTCCAGCCACCGCTATCCCCTCCAGCCTCTCCCCTTCCGCCTCCGCTCTCCCCTCCAGCCTCCGTTCTCCCCTCCAGCCTCCGTTCTCCCCTCCAGCCTCCGTTCTCCCCTCCAGCCTCCGTTCTCCCCTCCAGCCTCTCCTGCCTCCCCAGCCTCTCCAGCCTCCCCTGCCTCCCCAGCCTCTCCACCCTTCCCTGCCCTGCAGCCTCTCCCCTCCCGCCTCCGCTCTCCCCTCCCGACTCCGCTCTCCCCTCCAGCCTCCGCTCTCCCCTCCAGCCTCCGTTCTCCCCTCCAGCCTCCGCTCTCCCCTCCAGCCTCCGTTCTCCCCTCCAGCCTCTCCTGCCTCCCCAGCCTCTCCAGCCTCTCCACCCTTCCCTGCCCTGCAGCCTCTCCCCTCCCGCCTCCGCTCTCCCCTCCCGCCTCCCCTCCCTCCTCAGCCTCTCCACCCTGCCCTGCAGCCTCTCCCCTCCCGCCTCCGCTCTCCCCTCCCGCCTCCGCTCTCCCCTCCAGCCTCCACTCTCCCCTCCAGCCTCCACTCTCCCCTCCAGCCTCCACTCTCCCCTCCAGCCTCCGCCCTCCAGCCTCCGCTCTCCCCTCTAGCCTCCGCTCTCCCCTCCAGCCTCCGCCCTCCAGCCTCCACTCTCCCCTCCAGCCACTGCTCTCCCCTCCAGCCTCTCCCCTCCAGCCACCGCTATCCCCTCCAGCCTCTCCCCTTCCGCCTCCGCTCTCCCCTCCAGCCTCCGTTCTCCCCTCCAGCCTCCGTTCTCCCCTCCAGCCTCCGTTCTCCCCTCCAGCCTCTCCTGCCTCCCCAGCCTCTCCAGCCTCCCCTGCCTCCCCAGCCTCTCCACCCTTCCCTGCCCTGCAGCCTCTCCCCTCCCGCCTCCGCTCTCCCCTCCCGACTCTGCTTCCCCTCCAGCCTCCGCTCTCCCCTCCAGCCTCCGCTCTCCCCTCCAGCCTCCGCTCTCCCCTCCAGCCTCCGCTCTCCCCTCCAGCCTCCACTCTCCCCTCCAGCCTCCGCCCTCCAGCCTCCGCTCTCCCCTCTAGCCTCCGCTCTCCCCTCCAGCCTCCGCCCTCCAGCCTCCGCTCTCCCCTCCCGACTCCGCTCTCCCCTCCAGCCTCCGCTCTCCCCTCCAGCCTCCGCTCTCCCCTCCAGCCTCCGTTCTCCCCTCCAGCCTCTCCTGCCTCCCCTGCCTCCCCAGCCTCTCCACCCTTCCCTGCCCTGCAGCCTCTTCCCTCCCGCCTCCGCTCTCCCCTCCCGCCTCCCCTCCCTCCTCAGCCTCTCCACCCTGCCCTGCAGCCTCTCCCCTCCCGCCTCCGCTCTCCCCTCCCGCCTCCCTCTCCCCCTCCCGCCTCCGCTCTCCCCTCCAGCCTCCACTCTCCCCTCCAGCCTCCACTCTCCCCTCCAGCCTCCACTCTCCCCTCCAGCCTCCACTCTCCCCTCCAGCCTCCGCCCTCCAGCGTCCGCTCTCCCCTCTAGCCTCCGCTCTCCCCCTCCAGCCTCCGCCCTCCAGCCTCCGCTCTCCCCTCCAGCCACTGCTCTCCCCTCCAGCCTCTCCCCTCCAGCCACCGCTATCCCCTCCAGCCTCTCCCCTTCCGCCTTCCGCCTCCGCTCTCCCCTCCAGCCTCCGTTCTCCCCTCCAGCCTCCGTTCTCCCCTCCAGCCTCCGTTCTCCCCTCCAGCCTCTCCTGCCTCCCCAGCCTCCCCTGCCTCCCCAGCCTCTCCACCCTTCCCTGCCCTGCAGCCTCTCCCCTCCCGCCTCCGCTCTCCCCTCCCGACTCCGCTCTCCCCTCCAGCCTCCGCTCTCCCCTCCAGCCTCCGTTCTCCCCTCCAGCCTCCGCTCTCCCCTCCAGCCTCCGTTCTCCCCTCCAGCCTCTCCTGCCTCCCAGCCTCTCCAGCCTCTCCACCCTTCCCTGCCCTGCAGCCTCTCCCCTCCCGCCTCCGCTCTCCCCTCCCGCCCCCCTCCCTCCTCAGCCTCTCCACCCTGCCCTGCAGCCTCTCCCCTCCCGCCTCCGCTCCCGCCTCCGCTCTCCCCTCCAGCCTCCACTCTCCCCTCCAGCCTCCACTCTCCCCTCCAGCCTCCACCCTCCAGCCTCCGCTCTCCCCTCTAGCCTCCGCTCTCCCCTCCAGCCTCCGCCCTCCAGCCTCCACTCTCCCCTCCAGCCACTGCTCTCCCCTCCAGCCTCTCCCCTCCAGCCACCGCTCTCCCCTCCAGCCTCTCCCCTTCCGCCTCCGCTCTCCCCTCCAGCCTCCGTTCTCCCCTCCAGCCTCCGTTCTCCCTCCAGCCTCCGTTCTCCCCTCCAGCCTCTCCTGCCTCCCCAGCCTCTCCAGCCTCCCCTGCCTCCCCAGCCTCTCCACCCTTCCCTGCCCTGCAGCCTCTCCCCTCCCGCCTCCGCTCTCCCCTCCAGCCTCCGCTCTCCCCTCCAGCCTCCGCTCTCCCCTTCAGCCTCCGCTCTCCCCTCCAGCCTCCGCTCTCCCCTCCAGCCTCTGCCCTCCAGCCTCCCCTCTCCCCTCCAGGCTCTCCCCTCCCGCCTCCCCTCCAGCCTCCAGCCACCGCTCTCCCCTCCAGCCTCTCCCCTCCGCTCTCCCCTCCAGCCTCCGCTCTCCCCTCCAGCCTCCGCTCTCCCCTCCAGCCTCCGCTCTCCCCTCCAGCCTCCGCTCTCCCCTCCAGCCTCTCCCTCCCAGCCTCTGCCCTCCAGCCTCCCCTCTCCCCTCCAGGCTCTCCCCTCCCGCCTCCCCTCCAGCCTCCAGCCACCGCTCTCCCCTCCAGCCTCCGCTCTCCCCTCCAGCCTCCGCTCTCCCCTCCAGCCTCCGCTCTCCCCTCCAGCCTCCGCTCTCCCCCCCAGCCTCCGCTCTCCCCCCCAGCCTCCGCTCCCCCCTCCGCTCCCCCCTCCGCACTCCCCTCCACCCTCCGCACTCCCCTCCAGCCTCCGCACTCCCCTCCACCCTCCGCACTCCCCTCCAGCCTCCGCACTCCCCTCCAGCCTCCGCACTCCCCTCCAGCCTCCAGCCTCTGCTCTCCCCTCCAGCCACCGCTCTCCCCTCCAGCCTCTGCCCTCCAGCCTCCCCTGTCCTCACCCCTCCTCACCCCTCCAGCCTCCCCTGTCCTCACCTCTCCTCACCCCTCCAGCCTCCCCTCTCCTCACCCCTCCTCACCCCTCCAGCCTCCGCTCTCCTCACCCCTCCATATGCAATGTACACTATGTGTATATATGTGTGTATGTAGTCACTTCCCTCACTTTGTCCGCACTTCCCTCACTTTGTCCGCACACATACACACACACACACACACACACACTTCGCTATACTTACCACCGGCCCTGCATCAGCCGCCTAGATCCTGAGTCGACATGTCGCCACCCCCAAACTACTGGATCCAATATAGCGTCCAAGAAGTCTCCCCAAACTTCCCGAACGCCATATTGGATCCAGTCGTCCGCGGGCGGCGACATGTCAACTCAGGATCCAGCCGGCGGGGAAGATGCAGGGTCGGTGCTAACTATAGCGGAGTCTGTGTGTGTGTGTGTGTATGTATGTATGTGTGTGCTGACCACTCTGCCCACGGCGCTGCCCTGCCGACTCTGCCCACGCCACTGTGCTGACCAATCTCACCGCACTCACTGCTAACCACTCAGCCACGGCACTCACTGCTAACCACTGAGCCACCGCACTCACTGCTAACCACTGAGCCACCGCACTCACTGCTAACCACTGAGCCACCGCACTCACTGCTAACCACTGAGCCACCGCACTCACTGCTAACCACTGAGCCACCGTATACTCTGCTACCCACTGAGCCACCTGTATACACACAATTCATTTCACCGCACTCCCCTAACTATTAGTAAGTCAACTATATATGGATTCTAGACTACCCGATTCTTTAGAATCGGGCCGCCATCTAGTTATTAATATTTACCAAATGCCAGAATAATAAGAGAGAAAGAGAGAGAGAAAGAGAGAGAGAATGTTTTAAGGCATTTTTATTACTTTCTGCAGTCCCAGGTTTACACACATTTCATTAGTATTTGGTACCATTGACCTTAAACTGTATGACTTGGCTCAAACATTTTGGATATCCTTCCACAAGCTTCTCGCAATAGTTGGTAGGAATTTGGGCCCATTCCTCCTGACAGAACTGGTGTAACTACGCCATGTTTGTAGGTCGCCTTGCTCGCACCTGCCTTTTCAGCTTTGCCCATCAATTTTCAATAGGATTGAGATCAGAGCTTTGTGATGGCCGCTCCAGAACATTGACTTTGTTATCCAGTTTGGCAGCATGCTTAGTCATTGTTCATTTGGAAGAACCCATTTCCCCCAAGTTTCAACTTCTTGGCTGAGGTCTTGACATGTTGCTTCGTGAATAATGGACCCTCCGTGCGAGTAGCGAATAGTAACAATTACACTGGCTCCTCACTAGTTACGACTCTTGAAAGAGCGAAAAGAAATAACAGAGCAAAAATGAGAAATTGTTAGGTCTTGAGTAAACCGTAGCTTCACATGGAAGTCTGTGGTTGAGTTCAGAGTTCGGATGCTGTTTGGATACTGAATAAAGTATGTTGAAAGGCTGCAGCACAACTAATCAACAAACAACGTGTGAGAAATTCTGTACCTGCCTCTACTGCTGGTGACCACCAGTGGCCAATGGAGCCTCGTTCTGAGAACAAGGGTCCATACGATTCGATGGGCATTGTGAGACATTACACCATTGGATTATGGTGCAACTTTGAGGATTTTTTTTTAATTAATAAATTGGTAATTGAGAGAGTTTAGGGGACTCTTTATTTAAATAAACTATTTTTACCTGTCTGTGTGGTTTTTTTTAACTTTACACTTGCTGTCTTAGTAATGGACTAATGAACTTACTAATAGACGCCTCTCCATTATTAACCGATGGGCTTGATGCCAGCTGACAATTTACAGCTGACATCAACCCTAAAAATACTAACCCAATTGACAAGGCACCAAGGTGATTGGAAAGAGCTGGGAAAGCGCCACAATTGGTAAATGTAATGTGAGTGCCACTTCTGGGGAAGCTGGTAAATTTAGGCTAGGAAGGGCCCAATAACCATGGACCTATCCAGATTGATAATACCAGCCCTTAGCTGTCTGATTTACACTGGCTGGTTATCAAAATAAGGGGGATCATACGCCATTTGTTTTCTATCCTCTCCCCTCCTGTATCTGTATGACTTGATTGTCCATATATTGTCCTCGATTGCCCTTTCCATATGTAAAGTGCCATGGAATCTAATGGCGCTATATAAATAAATAATAATAATTTATTCCCTAATAATATTTGTTTACAGTGCAATTGTCCTGCTCTCACCCCAATTTGTTGTTTTCTTTTTTGTAGCCCCCTAGCCTTTACTTTGACAATTTTACAGCACCAAAGTTTAAGTTTCCATTGATTTATATGGGTGCAGGGCACGGGGTCAAGTCCCGGTCAATATTGGGCACTGAACCAAACATTTAACTATACTTTGTCCGAACCTGGCAAACCTGAACATCCATGGGTTCTCTCATCCTTAGTCTTGAAATGGTTCAGGGGGTATAGAATAATTACAGAAAATCTATATTAGAAAAGGGAATGGTATAAAATAGTAAAAATAAGCATTACTTACCTCTTGAACACACAGCTCCAGCGTTAATGTTCCAGTAGTAACTGCCAGTACCAAAAGTGATGATGTCCTGTTCATCGGCTGCATCTAATAATGGCTGGGTCACATGTTAGCAATTGTCCTACAGATTTACCTGACTATGGTTCCTTGGAAAAGAGAATCGGGATGTTATGTAATTTCCTATACTAAACATAGTCTTGGTAAGGTAATAGGTCAGTTAGGATGGTTCTAACAGATTTTGACGATCTCAGTAGGAGAAAATAAACAGGCTTCTGCTAAAACGTAAATCCTCGGTCATGCACCATTTACTAAAGTTACTCATTCTCATAAAACCCTTGCAAACTGTAGCATACAGATCCAGTAATGAGATGGTGACATCCTAGGTAGACCTTTATAAAGTGCCTTATTGATGAAGTAACAATGAAACTGTAGAACTTGTTGCACCGTGACACATTCGTCAGAGTTCTCTTCAGAACAGATCATTTGATGATGAAGCTCAGACCTGTGTTTTTTTTAATGCAAGAATCATTAGCACAACAGAACGTGTTTCACACTTAAAATGTCACTTAAGTAACTTACGTTTCTGTGCTAAAGTTATAGGCAGGTGTAGAAAAAAATGCAGCAATATAAGGTTGGTTTCAAAAACAGAAGTGCTAATAGTTTACAGTGGGTACAGAAAGTGTTCAGACCCCTTTACATTTTTCACTCTTTGTTTCATTGCAGCCATTTGATAAATTCAAAAAAGTTCATTTTTTTTCTCATTAATGTACATGTGGCACCCAAGAGTCTGGTTGCCACAATGGCATTGCCTCCCTCGGGGGGCAATGTCATGCTTGGAAGCAAGCAGGGGTATCCACATCAGGTAAACCCACAGCATGCATCACCTTCCCTGACTCCAGACCTGAAGGGGGAGTTCAGAACCCGGGTTCACGGGAGCTCCCCTATAAATTCCAGTCTGGGGACAGGGTTAGCCAGTTCAGTTTCTAGGAGGACTGTGAAGACTGTGGACTGGAGCAGTGGGTACTACAGGCCCAGCAGCCAAAACAGGAGGACGGGAGACTCCACGTCCCCCGACCATAGCAAAGCACTTGGAGGCACAGCAGCATCGGAGAGCTACGGGACAGTTGCCAGAGGAGTGGTGCCCGGGAAGGGCTCAATCTGCCTGACATACAGGTGAGAGACTTACAAGCAGCAAGAAATGGTCGCATCTTAGCTACAGGCAGCCAGGACCAGCAAAGAGCAGCGCAGCAGGGAGGCCTCAGAACTCACCGGGTAAGAAAATCATCAACTTGCTTCCAGGCCATCCGGACTCACAACATCACCTGTGGTCATTATCTGTTTCAACCTGTCAACTACCAGTAAAGGTAAAGGAGACTACGTACTGTGTGTCTGTCTGTTATTCTGCGCCCTCAGTCCTGCACCCCAACAGCCTTCCACCACCATAGACTTTACTGGTTATCCTAGGGAACCGCTCCACCCGTGGGGAGCAATATCACCTTACCTGGGAATTCATCATCCCCAGAGGTCCCGCACCGCAGCGTTGGCCATCAATAGCCGAACATCACGGGTGGTGTCACGACTCCAATCCCCAAAACTATAACCCTGAACTTTTATTTGATACCGTCAGGGTCACGGAGCCAGGTCTCGACCCCTGTGACTCCCCAGAAGTATTGTAGCACAGTTCGGAGTATCCCCACGGAACTGGGGGCGCATGATAAACTCTGCACTCCATCTTGACTGAAGAAAATCATAAATGTAGACATTTTTGCAAATGTATTAAAAAAGAAAAAACTGAAATATCACATGGTCATAAGTATTCAGACCCTTTGCTCAGACTCTCATATTTAAGTCACATTCTGTCCACTTCCTTGTGATCCTCCTTGAGATGGTTCTACTCCTTCATTGGAGTCCAGCTGTGTTTAATTAAACTGATAGGACTTGATTTGAAAAGGTCCCAAATGGACGTTAATTCTTGTACGAGGCACACTGCTGATAACAAACCGAGCCAGAACTCCACGAGGTAAAACATAAAGGTGCCTTTAAACTCTACGCGTTTCAGAGCGCTTCCACACTCCTTCATTAGGAGAATCACCACGTCCTGATGAAGGAGCGTGGAAACACTCCTAAACATGTAGAGGTTAAAGGCACCATTATCTTTTACCTAGTGGAGTTCTGGCTTGGTTTGTTTTCAGCAGTGTGCGCAGGACAAGAAGCATCATCCATTTGGGATCATTACTGCAGCCACAGCAATTACGTGGAGTGTGGGTCCAGCAGCAACTGCAACACATGCATACACCGGTTGTGGGTTTCACAACCTTACAAGGTAAACAGCGATATTAGTTTTCCTTGCTCACTATACCAAAAGGTAAGACACTATTAATGCTCTTGTTCTGCCTCTTTTTAGTTTTGATTTGGAAAGGCACACACCTGTCTATATAAGACCTCACAGCTCACAGTGCATGTCAGACCAAATGAGAATCATTAGGTCAAAGGACCTGCCCAAGGAGCTCAGAAACAGAATTGTGGCAAGGCACAGATCTGGCCAAGGTTACAAAATTTCTGCAGTACTCAAGGTTCCTAAGAGCACAGTGGCCTCCATAATCCTTAATTGGAAGAGGTTTGGGACCACCAGAAATCTGCCTAAACCTGGCTGTCCAGCCAAACTGAGCAATCATGGGAGAAGAGCCTTGGTGAGAGATGAAGAGAACCCAAGATCACTGGGGACTGAGCTCCAGAGATGCAGTAGGGAGATGGGGAAAGTTCCACAAAGTCACCTATCACTGCAGCCTCCACCAGTCGGGCCTTTTGGCAGAGTGGCCTGACAGAACCTCTCCTCAGTGCAAGACATATTGAAAGCTCATAGAGTTTACAAAAAAAACATGAAGGATCCAGACTATGAGAAATAAGATTCTCGGGTCTGATGAGATGCAGATAGAACTTTTTTGGTGATAATTCTTACGGTATGTATGGAGAAAACCAGGCACTGCTCATCATCTGCCCAATACAATCCCAACAGTGAAACATGGTGGTGGCAGCATCATGCTATGGGGTGTTTTTCATCTGATAGACAGGACGACTGGTTTGGGAATTGAAGGAAACATGAATGCGGCCAAGTACAGAGATATCCTGGATGAAAACCTCTTCAGAGCTCTGGACCTCAGACTTGCGAAGCTTCACCTTCAACAAGACAATGACCCTAAGCCACAGCTAAAATAACAAAGGAGCGGCTTCACAACAACTCTGTGACCATTCCTGACTGGCGCAGCCAGAGCCCTGACCTAAACCCAATGGAGCATCTCTGGAGAGACCTGAAAATGGCTCCACCAACATTCAGCATCCAACCTGATGGATCTGGAGAGGATCTGCAAGGAAGAATGAGAGGATCCCCAAATCCAGGGGGGAAAAACTTGTTGCATTATTCCCAAGAAGACTCCGCTAGCTCAAAAGGTGCAAATGCTCAATACGGAGTAAAGGGTCTGAATACTCATGACCATGTGATATTTTAGTTTTTAAAGCTGCACAAATGTCACATTTCTGGTTTTTTTCAGTCATGACGGGGTGCAGAGTGCACATTAATGAGAAAAAAAAGAACTTTTTTGAATTTACCAAATGGCTGTAATAAAACTAAGAGCCAAAAAATGTAAAGGGGTCTGAATATTTACCGTACCGCTGTATCTTTGTCAATTAGCAAAATTCTAATTTGGATTCCATGAGGAAACAGAAGGATTTGCACAAGCCTACCTTCACAGAAGATCTGTGGTTAAAACAAGCTCCTGCCAAGTTCCTTTAACATCTCTGTGCAATGTTCCTAGAAGAACATATGCTGTTTTGAAGGTAAAGGGTGTCATGCTAAATATTATCTTTAAATTACTTTCAGCATTTTGCATTTGGTTCATTGAAAATAAAAAAATACACTATTAACACTTTATTTTTGAAGCATTCTTACTTTGCAGCATTTTTTCCACACCTACCTAAACTTTTTTCATAATACTTTATACACAGTTGTGTGAAGAAGTGTTTGCCCCTTTTCTGATTTCTTATTCTTTTGCGATGTTTGTCACAATTAAATATTTCCGATCAATAAATTTAAATGTTAGACAAAGATAACACAAGTAAACACAAATGAAGTTTATAAATTAGGTCTTTATTATTAAGGGAAAAAGAAATCAAAACCTACAGGGCCCTGTGTGAAAAAGTGATTGCCTCTTAAACCTAATAACTGATTAGGCCCTTAGCATGAACAACTGCAATCAAGCATTTACGATAACTGGCAATGAGTCTCTTACAATGCTTGGGAGAAAGTTTGGCCCTCATCTTTGCAGAATTGCTGTATTTCAGCCATATTGGATTAATGTCAGGACTGTGACTTGACCGCTCCAAATGGCTCTTAATGTTGTTTTTCTTCAGCCATTCAGAGGTGACTTCCTCGTGTGTTTTGGATCATTGTCCTGCTGCTATAACCCAAGTGCTCTTCAGCTTGAGGTCACGAACAGATGGCCGGACATTCTCCTTCAGGATTTTTTGGTGACAGCAGAATTCATGGTTCGATAGTGTTTTGATGCTCTATTAAAAAAACTCAACAGTGGCCAATGCGGCTATGGGAACACTTCTTCTGGCGCTGGGTGGTGGTATCTCAGCTACTGTGTATTCTCCTGACAGGACCTTTTGTGCTACGTCAGTGGTCAGTTGCATTTACAAACTTTGCACTGTTAGTGGCAGTGTGTGCAGTATAGTCCTGACGCTGTACAGAAAGGACAGAGATGTATCTGTATTAGTATAGGGATTATAACCTGTCACTTAGTGCCACAGCCAGGATGGATGGCCAGACCCAGAAGAGGAGAAGATGCAGACCACAGGATTGAATACACGGTCACCACCAGGCACCACTAGCAGCACCATGACAGCTTCTGCCTCTGTCTGCAGATCTCCGATCATGGAGCTACTGTAATTTATAGCTCTATGCAGTGGCGTAACTACCGCGGTCGCTAGCGCCGGCCGGAGAGGAGGAAGACGGAAGTGAGAAAGACGTCACTTCCTGCAGCTCTGCCCGCCCTCCTCTCCTCCTCACTGAGGACCGCGAGACTGTGGTATGCAGCACGGCGGCGTGGTGAGTGTATGTGTGGGCTGAAAAATCTGTGACAGCACCCCCCCTTTCCTGGGTTATGTGAGGAGGCAGGGAGGTGGATGGAGGCTCACAAAACTGACAGCACCCCCCCCCCTGTTTTATGTGAGGGGCAGGGAGGCTGGAGTGGAGGCTCACAAAATACTGACAGCACCCACCCCCCCTGTTCTTATGTGAGGGGCAGGGTGAGGAGCTGGAATTTAGAGAAGCGATTTCACAAAATACTGACAGCACCCACCCCCCCCCCCCCCAGTTCTTATGTGAGGGGCAGGGAGGCTGGAATGGAGGCTCACAAAATACTGACAGTACCCCATCCCCCGGTTCGTATGTGAGGGGCAGGGAGGCTCACAGAATACTGACAGCACCACCAACCCCCTACCCCCCCCAGTCCCCCCCGGTTCTTATGTGAGGGGGAATTGGAGGCTCACAAAATACTGACAGAACCCCCCCCCCCCCCGCGGTTCGTACGTGAGGGGCAGGGAGGCTCACAGAATACTGACAGCACAGCAACCCCCCCCCCGGCTCTTATATGGGGGGAATGGAGGCTCACAAAATTCTGACAGCACAACACCCCCACCCCCGGGCCTCACATGGGGGGCCCCGGGGCCCATCTTGCACCGGGGCCCGTGGCGGGCTAGTTACGCCACTGGCTCTATGGCCTTGATCATACATATCAGCTTTTTTGGCATTCTCTGCGTTTTTTAGCTGTTTATTAAAAACGCACATGCGTTAACGCATAGTGCACTTAAGTGTAGCTGCGTTTTTTAACTACACATGCATTTTTTTCCACCATTCCAAAAAAACACTGCATGCAGCGTCTTTTGGGTGCTGTAAAAAAACGCATGCGATTTTTTAACATGGGGCCCTATGGGAAACGCATGCGTTAATGCATGGCACATATAGGCACCTGCGTTAACGCATGCGTTTTTGTATGCGTTTTTAATGAAAAAATGACTAAGTCCAAAAACTTCTCAAAAACGTTCAGAACCACAGGGGACACTATTTGGCACCCTTAGAAAAACTGATCAGTTTTTCAAAGGGCTAAAAAAACGCATTGGTATGTGTGAACAAGGCCTATGATCGAAGATCTGCAGACAGGCAATAAATAACACAGGGCAATTTAAAGCAGCCAGTGCAGCCAGCAGTGTCCAGCACGAACATCATAGGAAAAGAACATATTCAGAAGCAAGGTGAAGTTCTCTCTGCCTCTTCTCCTACAATGCTGCTGAGGGAAGCTTAGCCGAGGTGTGTGACATGGCACAACTAACTGTATTGTGGAGTCGGCGGAGTCGGCTCAGAGACAGAGGTCGGGTGTGTGCGCACAAACCCACTGTCTGCATCCTTTCCTGACTGCTCGCTGGCTGCCGCTATGTGCCTGTAATGAAACATCGGAATATACACTTTACATTATAGATTAGAGTGGGAGACAAACCAGGGCTTCAGGGGGCCCTTCAGTGCCTGGGGGCCCTGGGCAACTGCCCAGTCTGCCCCCCTCAAACACCGGCCCTGCTTCCAAAAAGTTAAAATTTTGTCTCGTCAGTCCAAAGTATTCTCCCAAACATCTTGAGGATCATCAAGATGTTTTCTGGCAATACTGAGCAGAGCCTTTCTGTTCTTTTTTGCTCAGCAGTGGTTTTCATCTTGGATCTCATGCGGCCATTTTTGTCCGGTCTCTTTTTTTAAGGTGGAGTAACGAACACTGACCTTAACTGAGGCCAGTGAGGCTTGCAGATCTTTAGATGTTGTTGTTGAGTATTCTGTGACCTCTTGGATGCGTTGTTGCTGCACTCTAGGGGTAATTTTGGTCAGCCCGCCACTGCAGGGAAGGTTCTTCATTGTTCCATGTTTTCGTCATTTGTGGATAATGGCTCTTACTGTGGAGTCCAAAGGCTTCAGAAATGACTTTATAACCTTTTCCAGACTGATCTCAGTTATTTTTATTTCTCATTTGCACCAGAATATCTTTGAATCATTGCATGATGTCTAGCTTTTGAGGATCCTTTGGTCTACTTCACTTTGTCAGGCAGGTCCTTGACATGGTATGGCTCATTCGATCCACTTATACCTGTTTCTCCCTCCCTCCTAATCGTGTTCCCATCTCCTCTTCCCCATTCCCCTGTCACCCGAATAACCACACAGGTCATCTTGTTATTTGGATAATTATGTCCACAGTGGCCATTTATTTAATACAATCAACATAAACCATAAAACCATAATAACATAATAATAACTTAAATAAGTTAAATAAGGAGGGAAGTCCTTGAAGATAAATTTCTGGCATTTAAAATTTCTTTTAAACAAAACGCATGTTATTCCCAGGCATACTATCCAGGTCAAGGGCACCAAGCCACTTTGAGTAGCAACCACCACGGCTCCTAGGGTCCAGAGTCTAAATGCCAGATCACCTTTTAAATTCCATCAGGGAGGGAACCGTGCCCACCAATTCCACCAACTCCAAGGACACCTCTTCCTTCCGCCTTGTCCACTGTGACAATCTTATGCTCCTCAAATGCAATACCCCTGTTTGAAGAGAAACCTCCCCCATGTCAATGCTCCCAACTTAATTGGGATGGACAGGCGGGTCTCTCTACCCCATTGCTTCAATCAATTAAGGCATTCCTTCCTGGCCCAATCCCTGTCTTGTGGGCCTGCAATTCATTCATCTGTCCAGCCCCCTCTATATAAGGCCTAAGTGTGGCTAGACCAGAGATGTCATAAACCACAGTTAATTTATGTTTTAAAGGGAGGCAATGACTTTTTCACACGGGGTCCTATAGGTTTGGATTTCTCTTTCCCTTAATAATAAAGACATTTTTTAATAAACTGCATTTTGTGGTCACTTGTGTTATCTTTGTCTCATATTTACATTTCTTTGGTGATCTACAACACTTCAAGCGAACCTGTCACCCCTCCCCCGGACATCAAAAGCTAAAATAGCCACCTTCTGCAGCACTAAGGCTGCATTCAGAGAAGGTGTCTATAGCCTTTGATGCCCTATATACAATGAAATATGCACTTAGATAAATGCTTACACTTAAGAAGACCAGTGACTGGGAGGCGGGGTTTCATGCTCCTCTAACCTGCCCCCTCTTGTCAATCATCATGCTTGCCTGCTGCCTCCCCTCACTGTCACATGAATGCGCGCCTCTGTTCTCCTGTATGGCGGCGCGCATGCGCTGTGCGCGCTGCCCGACGACTTCCTGGACTCCCGGCGCACAGCACATGCGCGGCACCATACAGGAGAACGGAGGCGCGCGCAGGCGAGCACGATGATGCAAAAGAATAAGAAATCAGGAAGGAGCAAACACTTTTTACACACATGTATTTGGTCAGTGAGTACAACACTTATTGGAACCTTATAGATTTCAGGAACGTACCTCATGTCCATGTCTTGCACATGTGTAGTCGTAATTGCAAGGAAGATTTAATTTTCTTGCATTCTTGCTCCATATCATACAATTGCACCATCTATGAACATTGGGCAGCATATTTATGGTTTGTCAGGGGGTGTAGCTAGGAAGGACAGCACAAGCAGTTGCCCAGGGCACAGCCAGCAGGGGAGAATGATTGGCCTGCCTAATGCGGTGGTCTGACGGATCTCCCTGGCAGCATTTTGCAGCGCCCCGGGAGTAGAATACCTCCATTCTCAGTGCTGGTTATCATACTGACCGCCAGCTCAGAGAACATGTAAACTGACAGCTCCTGCTGACATCACACCTCTGCAGACAAGGAGGACAAAGTAAGAGTGAATCCTATGAGGGGACAGTATATGCAGTAATGTGAGTGGACAGTATGGGGGAAAATAGTGTGAGGGGCAGTATGGGGGAGAATAATGTGAAGGGACAGTGTAGGAGGGGAGCATGGGGACAGTTTGAGCAGAGAAACGTGTGATAGGCCAGTATGGGTGGAAAATGTGAGGGGACAGTATGGGCAGAGAAAGGTGTGAAGGAACAGTATGGAGTGGAATATAATAATTGGACAGTATGGTTGGGAAGTATGGGAGGAAAGTATGAGAGGACATTATACAGGGAAAAGTATAATGTGAAACTATCAAAAGAATAGTGTTAGGGGACAGTAGGAGATGGCGCATGAAAGTATGAAGGGTAAGGTGTTGGGGAATGTATGGGGTGAATAGTGGGAGGGGACAGTAAAGCGGTGATAAAAGTTGAGGGGGCAACAGTATAGTGGAGGTAAGGGTGAAGGGCTAATAAGGGGTGAAAGTGTGAGGGGACAGTATGGGAGGGGAAGTGTCATTCTTGTATATATACACACACCGGTAAAGGGAGAAATAAATCCTAAACCACTGAAGCCGCACTCATGCCCAATTGGTTTCTGTACAGACTACACTGTGTGCAGAATTATTAGGCAAATGAGTATTGTGATCACACGATACTTTTTATACATGTCGTCCTACTCCAAGCTGTATAAGCTGAGAGCCAACTACCAATTAAGTAAACCAGGTGATGTGCATCTCTGTAATGAGGAGGGGTGTGGTGTAATGACATCAACACCCTATATAAGGTGTGCTTAATTATTAGGCAAATGCCTTTCTTTAGGCAAAATGGGTCAGAAGAGAGATTTGACGGCTCTGAAAAGTCCACAATTGTGAGATGTCTTGCAGAGGGATGCAGCAGTCTGGAAATTGCCAAATGTTTGAAGCGTGATCACCGAACAATCAAGTGTTTCATGGCAAATAGCCAACAGGGTCGCAAGAGGCGTGTTGGGCAAAAAAGGCGCAAAATAACTGCCCATGAATTGAGGAAAATCAAGCGTGAAGCTGCCAAGATGCCATTTGCCACCAGTTTTGCCATATTTCAGAGCTGCAATGTTACTGGAGTATCAAAAAGCACAAGGTGTGCCATACTCAGGGACATGGCCAAGGTAAGGAAGGCTGAAAAACCACCACCTCTGAACAAGAAACATAAGATAAAACGTCAAGACTGGGCCAAGAAATATCTGAAGACTGATTTTTCAAAGGTTTTATGGACTGATGAAATGAGAGTGACTCTTGATGGGCCAGATAGATGAGCTTGCGGCAGGTGCGGTATAGTTGCAGTTTCAGCAGTTGCGGCCGCAAACAAAAACCCACTCCAACTTCCAAAAATATTAAGCTTTGATATTTGAGTCTTTTGGGTGATTGAGAACATAGTTGTTGATAAAAAATATAATTAATCCTCTACAATACAACTTGCCTAATAATTCTGCACACAGTGTAGAATATCCCTAGCTTCACAACTCAAACCTGGCTCTCTGAAAGGACATTGAACCATTTCTCCTTCTTCGTAATGAACCAAAGGAAAGCCGGCTACACACAACCAAGGTAAGGGCCCTTTCACATCAGCGTTTTTTTCAAATAAACCGCATCTGCCGCGATTACGGCATACCGGCTGCACTTGCGGCACAGTTGCGGCGCGGTTGCGGTAAACGCCATACAAGGTATAGGCGGACTTGCGGCAGGTGCAGCAAGTGCGGTTTTGGCACTTGCCGCAAGTCCGCCTATACCTTGTATGGCGTTTACCGCAACCGTGCCGCAAGTGCAGCCGGTATGCCGTAATCGCGGCAGATGCGGTTTTTTCACCGCATCTGCCGCGATTTGAAAAAAACGCTGATGTGAAAGCACCTTAAGAAAAAAGTGCAATGATAGACATAAAAGAAAGATGAGTAAACATAAATCACATGCACTGTTGTATCCAGCTTGTGCTCCTATCACTGCTGGAATCTGCTGCCTTCACCTTCCACATCTTCTCCAGTTGTTCTTTCAGGTTCTGGTACTTCTCCCTCTTCTCATATGTTTTCTTTGTATCACATCTATTACCATTGATGTCTTCCGATTCTTGTCTGCTGTCATAATATCTGGTTGATTAACCAACACCTGCTTATCTGTCTGGATCTTGCAGTCCCACAGGATTTTAGCCCTTAAATTCTCCACCATTCTCTCTGGGGTCTTCAATCTGGATTTAGGGGTAATTTTGTATATATTATTTCTGTTACACAGTAGACTTAGGGTAACTCTGCCTTCTTCTAAACATGTGACACCTAGCTATTTGTTGGGAGTATATATATATATATACACAGTGCCTTGTGAAAGTATTTGGCCCCCTTGAACTTTTCAACCTTTTGCCACATTTCAGGCTTCAAATATAAAGATAGAAATTCTAATTTTTTTGTGAAGAATCAACAACAAGTGGGACACAATCGTGAAGTGGAACGAAATTTATTGCATATTTTAAACTTTTAAAAATTGAAAAACTGAAAAGTGGGGCGTACAATATTATCCGGCCCCTTTACTTTCAGTGCAGCAAATTCCCTCCAGAAGTTCAGTGAGGATCTCTGAATGATCCAATGTTGTCCTAAATGACTGGTAATGATGAATAGAATCCACCTGTGTGTAATCAAGTCTCTGTATAAATGCACCTGTTCTGTGACAGTCTCAGGGTTCTGTTTCAAGTGCAGAGAGCATCATGAAGACCAAGGAACACACCAGGCAGGTCCGAGATACTGTTGTGGCGAAGTTTAAAGCCGGATTTGGATACAAAAAGATTTCCCAAGTTTTAAACATCTCAAGCAGCACTGTGCAAGCGATCATATTGAAATGGAAGGAGGATCAGACCACTGCAAATCTACCAAGACCCGGCCGTCCCTCTAAACTTTCATCTCGAACAAGGAGAAGACTGATCAGAGATGAGGCCAAAAGGCCCATGATCACTCTGGATGACCTGCAGAGATCTACAGCTGAGGTGGGAGAGTCTGTCCATAGGACAACAATCAGTCATACACTGCACAAATCTGGCTTTTATGGAAGAGTGGCAAGAAGAAGCCATTTCTCAAAGATATCCATAAAAAGTCTCGTTTGAAGTTTGCCACAAGCCACCGGGGAGACACCAAACATGTGGAATAAGGGGCTCTGCTCAGATGAAACCAAAATTAAACCTTTTGGGCACAATGCAAAATGTTATGTTTGGCGTAAAAGCAACACAGCTCATCACCCTGAAAACACCATCCCCACTGTCACACATGGTGGAGGTAGCATCATGGTTTGGGCCTGCTTTTTCTTCAGCAGGGACAGGGAAGATGGTTAAAATTGATGGGAAGATGGACGGAGCCAAATACAGGATCATTCTGGAAGAAAACCTGCTGGAGTCTGCAAAAGACCTGAGACTGGGACGGAGATTTATCTTCCAACAAGACAATGATCCCAAACATAAAGCAAAATCTACAATGGAATGGTACGAATATAAACGTATCCAGGTGTTAGAATGGCCAAGTCACATCCAGACCTGAATCCAATGGAGAATCTGTGGAAAGAGCTGAAAACTGCTGATCACAAACGCTCTCCATCCAGCCTCACTGAGCTCCAGCTGTTCTGCAAGGAAGTGACTCACCGCGGCCGGGACTCCAGTAGACAGGCTTTTTCTTCTTCCTCCTTGTCACGGATGGACCGCACCTGCCGGTAATGGGGCCCGGTGGGTACAGATCAAAAGAGAGAGACGTCATGGGTTGAACAGATTAAGGGTTAATTTGTCGTGACGCCACCTATGAGAGTTTCGGTAACTGCACCGACGCTGCGGGGCCTCCGGGGAATGGAATGCAGCAAGATGGAATGCTCCCCACAGGCTGAGCGATGATCCCCGGAGCCAGAAGCTGCACAAGATGTTCTGAGCTGCGGTTACCTTCGTATGCGGATAGATAGTTCATAAGAAGGCATGGACACTGTAAGTCTCTGTAACGGGTTCTTTACTGTAACCAGCAGGCAGTACATGGCATACAGTTTGTAGGTAGTGGACCGGGTGGACTCAGCAATGACCAGTGTTTCTCAGAGATCCGCTGTGTTCCTCCATTCTAACTAAGTATGTTGCCTTTGTCGCCGAGGAATGCCAGATCGGGTACAAGGAGGCTGTTTGAATGCCCTATCCGGGGTATACATTTCGGATGCTTTCGGGAGCCTTGGGTCCTTTGGTGGGTACACCGCTGGCTAGACGACTGGAATTGGCGGTAGTGGGGTGCTCCTGTAAAGCGGTCCCTCCACTCCTCTGGTTCGCGTAGAAGTGCTGAACTCCTTCTAGCTTCAGTACCAGCAAACCGGCTGTAGATGGGCACGGGATGATTTTGGACCCGCATGTTGATGCCCGTAGTTCGGTTGTAGAAGCACCGGGAATAATGGTGCTCAACCGGGGTGATGACAGGGAGATGGGCCAGGGCATTGGCCAGGGGGCCGCACGGAACTGTGCAACCCCCTCTCCTAGGTTGCATAGCTGGAGAACTTGCTTCCTTCTCCTACGTTGCTGTTACGACTTCTTTCAACTGTGTGTTTTCTAAACTTTCCACTACACACTACCACTACACTCCGCCCATCAGGACCTTATTGGCCCTCTATGCTAGGTGATGCATGTAGGGTAGGATCTCTGAGTTAACTGTGTGACTGCTGAGTCAGAGAATATTGCTGCTGCTGTTTTGGCTGCAATACCCTCCTGTGACGCACTCGGGCGGGGCGCCACAGAAGAATGGGCAAGAATTTCAGTCTCTCCATGTGCAAAACTGATAGAGACGTACCCCAAGAGACTGCAGCTGTAATCGCAGCACAAGGGGGCGCTACAGAGTATTAACTCAAAGGGGCTGAATAATATTGCACACCCCACTGTTCAGTTTTTTATTTGTTAAAAAAGTTCATAATATCCAATAAATTTCGTTCCACCTCACGATTGTGTCCCACTTGTTGTTGATTCTTCACAAAAAATTAGAATTTATATCTTTATGTTTGAAGCCTGAAATGTGGCAAAAGGTTGAAAAGTTCAAGGGGGTCAAATACTTTCACAAGGCACTGTAGGTGTTAAATGTTTTGCAGGAGGCAGAGTTACTCTAATTCTATTGTGTAACAGAAATAAAAGAATAAACAGTGATGTATTGATCATCAGAGACACATTGCACATCACTCATACAAGGCTTGGGACCTTTATAAAGTGTTGTTTAACAAACATTAGTTCTATAACTTTGAACATTGGGTATTTTTTCACTTTGTATCGTCACAGGGTCACTTTGATGGTTTATGACGTCCAATAAAATCCCACTTCTGAGCCCGTTTTCATCGCAGAATCATTAGTAAGTGACGCTGCTGTGGGTGATACATATGTTTAGTGATATGATATAAATTCTTTTGAATTTTAATAACAATTTGCTTTCGGCTGTATACAGGATCATTAACTTTTTTATTGCTCTTCATAGTTGACAATGACTGTATTTGGGGACACCCATTATAATTTCAAGTTCTCTAGCCACAAACCTAGTCCAATGTAGTCTACAATCAGATGGTGACATAGCTAATGGACACATTGTATTGTTCTATATAGTCTGATTATTGGGTGGTGTGGTCATTACACCTTCTAAGTTCTATCTACTGCTGCAGTATGGACTGATCAATAATCAATAATACACATTAGACTGTCGGATGAACCTGCTGATATCAGCAAATTCAACCAACATTAGTCCAGTGTGTACAGGGGTGTTAAGAATTTAGTGCACCTATAGACCTGGAGGAACCATCATTTCATAGTAGACTGGAAGAAAGCTTCCAATTAAAGACAATTCACTTTAGTGCTATTGTTTGTTTTACAACTAAGTACGTGTTGTTCCTACTGTTGGTTTAAATCATCTGATAGGACCCAACAATCTCAGATTGATGACTATCCTACATTTTTACTGTACATTCTCTTTCTATTACACGTGTGTGAGTCGCCCGGGGCAGTGGGGAACTCGGTAACCGGGCCCTTACCGCTGTGGTTCGGGATGTCACTGGTGGCCTGCCTGGACCCGTGGCCTCAGAGACCGAACTTAAAAAGGGAAATATATGTACAGGGGAAATAAAGTTTATAATATAGTTCACGTGACGCCACCCGCAGTTTCTGGTGATTGAGCACCAGCGTCGCTTCAGTCCTCCGGAGGGTGGTGGTATAGCGGCCTTGATGGGACAGCTCCTTGCAGGTGGAGCTAACCCTTCGGGGTAGTAGTACACTGATGATGAGGGTGCAAGCTGTTGAGGAAAGTTGCCAGCAAGACAGTGACAGGAGAAAAGCACATGGAGTCTCATTCACTTTACCCTGGCACTTTACTTGGCAAACCGGTCAGATGACAAACCAGGTTACAGGAAAACAGTCTTTTCAGCAGGTAGCTGGCCGGGTAGTCATAGAAGGATGTAATGTCTCTCTGAGGCCACCTATGATGTTCCTTCTGCTTTCCTTTCCCTCTGCGTCTTTCTCTCTGTCCTCTGATATCTGCGCATCCTACTATCTGTGCGCTGTCCTGTGCTCCCTCTTGGCTCCCAGGCCCGTTGGGTGAAATGAGGCTCCCTTCTATCTCTTCCAAGGGGCTTAACCCGCTTTAGGGACGACTTGCAGGGTTACACGTTCTGGACGGTTGTCAGGACCTCTTGAGAGATCCTCAACTGGCCGGTGTTGATGGTTGAGGACTGAATTTTGCCTGCACCGTGTCTCGGGGCCGGTTCCCCTTGCGGACTAGGATCCCCTCGGGCACGTACTTGGCCCAACACTGGGTCACCTCCTTCCTCTCTTCTTCTTCCTTCTCTTTCTCTGTTCTGTCTGACTTCTCTCTCTCTCCTTCCTGCACCGCTCCTGTTCCTTCCCGCTCACTCCTTCACCACACTTAGACTCCTCCACCGGGGCTGGGATTCACCCAGGTTTAGGATAACCCTTCAGTCCCCCTACACTAAGTATGCGAATGCAGGAATGAGAGCCTCAGATTAACATTGCACCCCCTGATGACAGGAGTACTGCATGCTCTTATATGGGTGCAATACCCCATTTGTGATGCCTGACCAGGTGGGGCGCCACATGTGCACATTAAAGTCTGCAGTCTTAACTTATTACCAACTTCATCATTACACTTTCTGAGACAGGCATTAGGAAATGGTGCTTAGTTCAGAGAGTGGTTCTAGTGTTTAGTAAAAACTAACTACAGGCGGCCAACCCAGTGTGACCACATTCAACAAGGTGTAATGCATGTATATGGGCAGCGAGCATCGAAGGAGGTGTCGACCCACTGGACCACGGAAGAACCCAGGCCTACCCAGACTAGGGAAGGGCAGCGTCCAGGACTGTGGCAGCTGTGTGGGGCTATCTGAAAGCAGGACAGTGGGCTGGTCAGAGCCAGACAGGGCTGGCAAAATGGTACAAATGGGACTGCAACATATACATGGATGCAGTCATGAGGCATTGGACATGAGGGAGAAGTTATCAGGCTCCAGACATCGAGTAAGAGGTCATCAGACAATTAGGCAGAGGTTGTCAGACTCGAACATCGGACAAGGCTACAAACATTGTGCAGAGGTTGTCAGACACCGAACATCGGGTAAGGCTGAACACATCAACCGGACATCAGGCAAAGCTACAGAATTCGACCGGACATCGAGCATGGCTACACACATCGACCGAACATCGGGCAAGGTTACAGACACTGATCGGACATCGGGCAAGGCTACAGACATCGGGCAGAGGCTGTCAGACTCTAGATAGTGGGCAAGACTCCAGACATTGGGCAGAGATCATGAGGCATGAACATCTGGCTGACGTCATCTGATGCTGGCATGGATAGAAGTCATCAGGCACAGACATCAGGCTGAAGTCATGTGGGGCAGATGCTGGTAAGTACAGGTATAATAGCACCGCAGATGTGGACTGGAGCAGACAGGTGTAGGCATAGCAGGTGCGGACTTCAGATGGTTTAGTGAATTCTGCTTTGAGCAGGGGGTTTGACCAGATGACCCAGGGGGTCCCTTTCAACTCTACCATTCTATGAAACCTCTTGATAAGGCAGTAAAACAACATCACACACACACAGATATGGCCCGGGATGCATCTCCCCTCAAAGTCCCAGTCTCTCTAGAGGGGCTGTACTCCTTCACTTCCTATTACAGTGACATTTGTTTGACCAATAACTTGCATTCATTGAAATGTTAGAGCTTAAATTACAAACAAAATTACACATAGTTTTGTGATGTACACAACACTGATTGTTTTGTGACAACAGTACTTGTCAAAGGGTGGGCTATACAAGCCGGAACGTGAACAGTCAGCTCTTGAGGCTGATATGTCTTAAGCAGGAACAATAATCATGAGTAAGGATCTGGATGACAAGAGCAGAATGGTGTTGGTTGGAGAAACTGGTCAGATAATCTACATAATGTGATGTCTTGTGGGATGCAGTGGTTTGTATCTGCCAAAAGTATGTCAAGAAAAGACAGCCATTCTCGGCAAATGGTCATTGATACCTTGGAGAGTTGAGTGTAGCCTATCGTGTCCTTTCCAAAGAAGAGTTACTGTAGCACAAATTGTTAATAAGGTTAATACTCGCTATGACAGAAATAAGTCTGAAAATCACAGTTCATCAGCATTATTTTAGAATTGGGACTGAAATGTGGAAATGCCAGGTCTACATCTCTCCTGATAATCAGTTGACCAAAGGGGCATCAGTATTGGCGAGTTCGGAAGACATTTATGTAATGTACAGATTGTGCTCAAAACTTTACATACCCTGGAAGATTTATTTGCTTTCTTGGCCATTTTTTTCAGAAAATGATAACACAAAAACTTTTTTCCACTTATTGTTAGTGGTTGGGTGAAGCCATTTATTGTCAAACTACTGTGTTTTCCTTTTTAAATCTAATGACAACCAAAAACATCCAAATGACCTCATCAAAGTTCACATGCTCCAGTTCTTAATACAGTGTATTGCCCCCTCTAACATCAATGACAACTTGAAGTCTTTTGTGGTAGTTGTGGATGAGGCTCTTTATTTCCTCAGATGGTAAAGCTGCCCATTTTTATTGGCAAAAAGCCTCCAGTTCCTGTAAATTCCTGGGCTTTCTTGCATGATCTGCACTTTGCTTGAGTTCTCCCCAGAGTGGCTCAATGATATTGAGGTCAGGAGACTGCGATTGTCACTCCAGAACCTTCACTATGTTCTGCTGTAGCCAATGACAGGTCTACTTGGCCTTGTGTTTTGGTATCATTGTCTTGTTGGAACGTCCAAGTACGTTCCATGTGCAGCTTCTGGGCACGTGAGTGCAAATTTGCCTCCAGTATTTGCTGATAACGTGCTGCATTCATCTTTCCTTCAACTTTGATCAAGTTTCCTGTGCCTTTGTAGCTGACACATCCCCACATCATCAGCGATCCACCTCCGTGCTTTACAGTAGGAATGGTGTTCCTTTCATCATAGGCCTTGTTGACACCTCTCCAAACGTAACGTTTATGGTTGTGGCCAAAAAGTTTGATTATGGTCTCAACTGGAACGAGAGGACGAAGTGCTGGTGATCCGCGCTGCTGTGGAAAAAATACCGGACCAACAAGGTCTGATGCAGTGATGTTCCTTTATTCCTCTAATGCGTTTCAGAGCAGACTTTGCTCCTTCTTCAGGGTTACAGATATCTGGTTGTGGGTCACACAACCTTATCAGGTGAGCACTTTTCAACGGGCCATCGCCCCCTTTTCCATGAGATAAGGCCCTATGCACCTTTTTGTCTCTCAATACTATGATTATGGTCTCATCACTCCAAATTCTCTTGTTTCAGAAGTTTGGAGGCTTGTCTCTGTGCTGTTTGGCGTATTGTAGGCGAGATACTTTGTGGCATTTGCACAGTAATGGCTTTCCTCTGGCAACTCGAACTTTGTTCTTCAAGTGCCTCCTTATTGTGAATCTTGAAAAAGCCACACAGCTAGTTGTCAATTATTCCTGTATTTCAGCTGATGTTATTTGTGGGGTTTTCTTTGCATCAAGAACAACTTTCTTGGCAGTTGTGGACAAAATGTTTGTTGGTCTACCTGATCATGCTTTGGTTTTTATAGAGACCTTCATTTTCCATTTGTTAATCAGTTTGAACACGGCTGACTGGCATTATCAATTCCTTGAATATCTTTTTGTATCCCTTTCCTGTTTTATACGGTTCAAATATCTTTTCCGTAGATAGTTGACAATTCTTTTGCTTTCCCCATGACTCATAATCCAGATATGTCAGTGGCTGGATGAAAGATGCAAGAGTCTGTCTGGATCCCAGAAACTCACTCAGCTTTTATGCGCGCACACACACACTGATTACAAGCAAACATGTCACAGGTGAGGATGTTACCTTTATTAGACATTCAAATTTATTTGTGTCAATGTCTGTGCATGTTATCACGTGAAAATCACAAGGGTATGGGAACTATTGATCAGGGTCATCTGGATGTTTTTTGTTTTCATTATGATTTAAAAAGAGAAAACCCAGTGGTTTGACAATAAATGGCTTCACCCAACCACTAACCACGAGTGGGAAAAAGGTTTTTGTATTATCATTCTTATTCTCTGAAAAAAGGCCAAGAAAGCAAAAAATCTGTCAGGGGTATGTAAACTTTTGAGCATAACTGTACTGGGCCTTTATTGCAATACTCTACCGGGAAAGGTTAGCACCAGCCATTCATGTGAATATTACTTTGAACCACCTAAATAAAAAGATTGTTGCAGATCAATTTCACCCACCCCTTGATTATTATTATTATTATTATTTATTTATATAGCGCCATAATATTCTATGGCGCTTTACATGTTAAGAGGACAAGTAACATAGTAACAATACAAGTAACAATGGCTGTGGACAATTCTAACATACAGATACAATAGGGGAGAAGATCCTGTCCGCGAGGGCTCACAGTTTATGAGGGGCGGATGGGGATACAGTAGGAGGGGGAGGTGTCGGTTGTGAGGCGGTGTGGTGGACCGGGTCTCATTGGAGGTTGTAGGCTTGGCGAAAGAGGTGGGCCTTCAGGCCTCTTTTGAAGGTTCCCAGGGTAGGGGAATGCCTGATGTGGTGGGGCAGCGAATTCCAGAGTATGGGTGATGCACGGGAGAAGTCCTGTATGCGGTTGTGCGAAGAGATGAAGGGGGAGTAGAGGAGGAGATCTTGGGAGGATCGCAGGTTGCGTGAGGGTAGGTATCGGGAGACCATGTTGGAGATGTATGGAGGGGACAGGTTGTGGATGGCTTTGTATGTCATGGTTAGTGTTTTAAACCGGGATCTCTGGGAAGCAGGGAGCCAGTGAAGGGCTTGGCAGAGGGGTGAGACAGGGGAGTAGCGGGGAGACAGATGGATTAGGCGGGCAGCGGAGTTCAAGATGGATTGGATAGGTGAAATGGAGGTAGCGGGGAGACCGGTGAGCAGGAAGTTGCAGTAGTCGAGGCGGGAAATGATGAGAGCGTGAAAAAGGGTTTTAGCAGTGTCGTGGTCAAGGAAAGTGTGGATCCAAGAGATGTTTTGAGCTGGAGTCAGCAGGAGGTGGTGAGGGCCTGGATGTGGGGCTTGAAGGAGAGGGAAGAATCAAGGATAACCCCGAGGCACTTGGCGTGGGGGACTGGGGAGAGAGAGCAGTTGTTGACGACAATGGCATTTAATTTTGGCAGTGAACTCTTCCATGGAATAATGTGTCCTGTCATTCTGGAAAAAAAATGTTTAGGACTGTTTTACGTACTATAATAAACAGGTGGAGGTATTGAAGACCCATTAAGGCCTGATCTCACAACCTAAAAAACCTAGGGGGTTTCTTATAATATTGTGGCACCAGAATTCACAGAACACCTTCCCAGGTCTTTTGTAGTTCATGCTTCAAGGGTTCAGAGCTGTCCAGGTTGTGTAGGGACCACAAAGGCAAGTGGATTTAATGTTATATCTCTTAATGTCTTATGTCTATATTCAGAGGTTGAAATAAGCATTGAATAAGTCACCAATCTTCTCCAAAAAAAGAAATTCCAAACCTGCTATTGATAAGAATTTCTTACAACAAATTTATAACAACCCATTCAACCGACACAGGCAAAGAAATCAAACTATAGATATCCATACATTTTCTACAATAATGAGAAATTACACAGAGAAAAGTATCGAACACATGAAGAAAAGTGAAAAGCCATAAAAAGTCCTGACACCAGCTGAATCTATCAGTAATTAGAAAGCAATCCCGACACTTAAGTGAAAAATAATATCATCTTTTTCAACTAATGGCATATAAAAAGGTCTCATTACCAAGGTGCCACACAATAAACATGTCATGTTGGGTAAAACCAGTGAGCTGTCTCAAGACCCTCACAACATTATTGCTGAAAAACATACTGATGACATTGGTTACAGAAGAATTTCTAATCTACTGAAGGTTCCACTGAGCACTGTTGAGGGTCATAATCTTGAAGTGGAAGGAACATCATTTCACCGCAAACCAGACACGAGCAGTAGCTCCTCACAAGATTTCAAAGTGAAAAGAATTATGAGAAGAGGTGTCCAAGAGCCAAAGACCACCTGTGGAAAGCTACAAAAATATCTGGAATCACCAGGTACAAATAAAAAAAAAAAACAATAAGTAATGCACTCAACCTCCAAGGCCTGTATGCACGCTTCCTGTGTATGCACGCTCACCATGCAAAACTCTGTTGCTGAACAACAAGCTGTTTAAGTGCATTTAAAGTTTACCCAACAATTTAGACAAGAATGGGAAATACTGGAGAATATAGTCTGGTCAGATGAGACGAAAATTGAACTCTTTGGATGTCATAATACACACCATGTTTAGAGGCCAAAAGGCTCTGTTTATCACCCAAAAATACCATACCAACAGTGAAGTGTGGAGGTGAGAACATCATGGTGTTGGGATGTTTTTTAAATTCTAGAACTGGTAAATTTCATACACTTGAAGAAAAGATGAATAGGCAAGTGTACCAAAACAGTCTTGAAAATAATCTGCTGCTATCGACCTATGATGATGATGATGATGATGAAACGAGGGTGAACATTTCTTCAACACAATGATCCCAAACACACAGCCAAGGAAACTCTCAAGTGGTTTCAGAGAGAGGAAATAAATTTGCTAGAATGGCCGAGCCGATCACCGGAGCTGAATCCAATAGAAAATGTCTGGAAGGAATAAAGCTCAGAGTTCATAGAAGGATCCATGGATCTGCAGGATGTGAAGAGGTCTGTGTGGAAGAATGGGCCAAAATCACACTCAGCAATGCAGGGACGAGTGTCTCCATACAGGAGGCGTCTGGAGCTTCATCACCAACAAGAACTTTGTACAAAGTAATAAATAAATTTATGTAAGTATTCAATACTTTTTCCCTGTGTAAGTTTCTCATTTTACACATAATTAAATGGACATCCTATGGTTTGATTTCTTAGCCTGTATGGATTGGATAGTTTGTTACTGACATCTGGTGAGAATTTCATGTCAATAGAAATATATTTGACTTAGATAATTGGTGACGTGTTCAATACTTATTTCACCTCTGTATACACACCACTGAATATTCAGCGTCTCTCTCAGAGTACTCACATTACTGCACTTATTAATTGGATTGTCCGCTCTTCACCTGACTGATCTCTCTCAGGTAGCAGAGTCAACATAGAAGCGGATGCTGCAATATTTGTCTTTCTAGGACGACTCATTTCTGGAGGAACATTATGAGCTCATTCAGCCGATAGTAAATAAGGCCCTGAGTGCAGAAAAAGCACATGATTAATATGGCTGTAATGTATGAAGAAGACGACAAACAGATGACCTAGACCACTAAACACCATTACGTGGCAAGTTATGATTTAAGAGATTTTAACACAATATTAAAGGGAATGTGTCATAATATTTTGTATTGATTGGACTTATGTAAAAAATTTATTAAAATGTAACATTAATGGGAATGTTTGTTTGTTTTTGTCATTTTTCCATTCAGCCATTGTGAGCTGCAGAGAAGGACACCTACAATCTGCACATACTGCAGCCACAGGGTATAGAGAAGAGACTGCTGTAATGCCGGAGCCCACAGGGACCGCTATGGTCGTCCCTCTCTCTAGCCCATGTGTGCCGATCCCATCGCTGTCCCCTGGGGTTCGGTGATAGGGCATATGCAACGGTGCAAGGGTCGGGCTACTCGGTAGAGGGCCAGCAGTCTTCTGGGGAGTCACAATGGCAGTCGCCCAGCTCCGCGGCCCTGACCGAGCAAATTAAGGGGCATATTTACAGGGGTTTTGTAGATGATTGCTGATCCCTGCTGACAGCCAGGAAACTTGCAATCTCCTGTCCTCCAGATTCGTTCAAGGGCGTGCAGTCCTTACGTAACCCAGGACTCTGGCATCTTCAGCTGCGCTGTCCTGGGTAAGCTTTCCAGCTCTCAACTCCCAGAGACTCTCTGCTTCCTCTCCCTATCGTTTCTTTCTCACACTACACCCTTCAACCCCTCCCCCCAGCCAGAAAAGGCAGCACCTCCCAGAACTAGGGTCATGGGCTCCCCATTCTGGTCAGGAATCAGTTTTTTGTGTGCATTCCGGGGCTACCTGATGTGGAGATCTCCTCCTGCTTCCAAGCATGATACCACCTCCGGTGAAGGAGGCGATACCACTGTGGCAACTGGACCGTAGGGGCACCACACATGCCATGGTAGGTCTCCTGGCAACTCCCCTTAGGGTGCGTGTGTGCTTCTTAAAGGGGCAGTGCACACAAACCGGAACTGTACCCAGTCTACTGCAGGGAGGCACTAGGCATTTAAGGCACTTTCCCATTGGGAGGTGCCTGAACTCAGTTTTGATAGTAGGATGATCGCAAGAAGAGAGGAGGCGCCTGATCAAGACCAGTGACACCCATTGGATCGGAACACCCCATAGGTGAGTATAATAAAACTATGTTTCTGTTATACAGATCAGCCCTGGGACTTATATACTGTATTCTAGAATGCTTTATATAAGGGCTTACTGCTGGTGGCCGCAGCTTATATAAGAAACACTGCTGACAAGTGTTAAGTTGTCTTCTACCTCTTCTTCTGCTTCATCCTGACCCTGACTGTCATTTCAGGTGAACTTGCAGCAGAATGTCTGTGTCTGCGTTTTTTTTTCCCTTTTCCTCCTTCCTAGAACTTTTTGAGCACCAACCGCCATCTCCTATATCAGAAATGTGGAAATCTGCAGTCAAAGATCAATTCAGGACGAAAGAGGAGCAGCTTATTTTGATATGTTACAGTTCTGTGTGTTTTGCACATCTACAAACACCTTGTCTTTTTGGGGGGGGGGTTTGCAGAGTGGGATGAGTCTTGGAAGAATGTGTTGGGAAGATAATGGAAACATGTCATTAGGAGAATAAACAATGGAGAAGATAGCCAAGATAAAAAGAAAAAATAAACAAAATGGGATCAGGAAGGTTTGTGATTTTGAGGAGATAAACAAAAACCAGGAGCTGTCACTGGCAGCAGAGGCAGCCATTAATCTGACCAGACATAAGATATAAGCCAGCACCAGATGCATCAGTCTTCTGACCACCTTTCTTTCATTGATAGTGTTAGTACAACTTCTGTGAGCAGCTGAATGTTAGAAGATACAGTTAGGGCCAGAAATATTTGGACAGTGACACAATTTTCGCGAGTTGGGCTCTGCATGCCACCACATTGGATTTGAAATGAAACCTCTACAACAGAATTCAAGTGCAGATTGTAACGTTTAATTTGAAGGGTTGAACAAAAATATCTGATAGAAAATGTAGGAATTGTACACATTTCTTTACAAACACTCCACATTTTAGGAGGTCAAAAGTAATTGGACAAATAAACATAACCCAAACAAAATATTTTTATTTTCAATATTTTGTTGCGAATCCTTTGGAGGCAATCACTGCCTTAAGTCTGGAACCCATGGACATCACCAAACGCTGGGTTTCCTCCTTCTTAATGCTTTGCCAGGCCTTTACAGCCGCAGCCTTCAGGTCTTGCTTGTTTGTGGGTCTTTCCGTCTTAAGTCTGGATTTGAGCAAGTGAAATGCATGCTCAATTGGGTTAAGATCTGGTGATTGACTTGGCCATTGCAGAATGTTCCACTTTTTTGCACTCATGAACTCCTGGGTAGCTTTGGCTGTATGCTTGGGGTCATTGTCCATCTGTACTATGAAGCACCGTCCAATCAACTTTGCAGCATTTGGCTGAATCTGGGCTGAAAGTATATCCCGGTACACTTCAGAATTCATCCGGCTACTCTTGTCTGCTGTTATGTCATCAATCAACACAAGTGACCCAGTGCCATTGAAAGCCATGCATGCCCATGCCATCACGTTGCCTCCACCATGTTTTACAGAGGATGTGGTGTGCCTTGGATCATGTGCCGTTCCCTTTCTTCTCCAAACTTTTTTCTTCCCATCATTCTGGTACAAGTTGATCTTTGTCTCATCTGTCCATAGAATACTTTTCCAGAACTGAGCTGGCTTCTTGAGGTGTTTTTCAGCAAATTTAACTCTGGCCTGTCTATTTTTGGAATTGATGAATGGTTTGCATCTAGATGTGAACCCTTTGTATTTAATGTCATGGAGTCTTCTCTTTACTGTTGACTTAGAGACAGATACACCTACTTCACTGAGAGTGTTCTGGACTTCAGTTGATGTTGTGAACGGGTTCTTCTTCACCAAATAAAGTATGCGGCGATCATCCACCACTGTTGTCATCCGTGGACGCCCAGGCCTTTTACAGTTCCCAAGCTCACCAGTCAATTCCTTTTTTCTCAGAATGTACCCAACTGTTGATTTTGCTACTCCAAGCATGTCTGCTATCTCTCTGATGGATTTTTTTCTTTTTTTTCAGCCTCAGGATGTTCTGCTTCACCTCAATTGAGAGTTCCTTTGACCGCATGTTGTCTGGTCACAGCAACAGCTTCTAAATGCAAAACCACACACCTGGAATCCACCCCTGACCTTTTAACTACTTCATTGATTACAGGTTAACGAGGGAGACGCCTTCAGAGTTAATTGCAGCCCTTAGAGTCCATTGTCCAATAACTTTTGGTCCCTTGAAAAAGAGGAGGCTATGCATTACAGAGCTATGATTCCTAAACCCTTTCTCCGATTTGGATGTGGAAACTCTCATATTGCAGCTGGGAGTGTGCACTTTCAGCCCATATTATATATATAATTGTATTTCTGAACATGTTTTTGTAAACAGCTAAAATAACAAAACTTGTGTCACTGTCCAAATATTTCTGGCCCTAACTGTATAATGAATTCTGCAAAGTTTGATAAATGATTCTGATAAATGATTCTGATAAATGATTCTGATAAATGACTTTGATAAAAGATTTTGATAAATGATTCTGATAAATGAGACACTGTACATGAGGTGACAGTAAGTCTGGTTTCACACTGCGTATTTTTTCCTGTCCGTGGGATCCTACTTTTTTGTAGGATCCCACAGACAGGAACGGACACCACAGGGGGTGACTTATTCTGTGTCCGGGTCCGTGATTATCACAGATCCGGACACAGAATGAGCTGTGCGGCGTATTTTCACTTCCACAATGGCTATATACATTGCGGAAGGGAAATTTAAGTGAAAGCAGGGGTTAAAAATAAAATAAATTGATCCTCACCTGTCCTGTGATCCCCCGATGTGCGGAATCTAGCTCCGGATGCTGAAAGGACGTGGCTGGGTGGGGCTACCCGCTCAGCGTCATCAGTCACATGACCGGTTACCGCAGTAACTGGTCATGTGACTGTGACGTCATGCCAGGTCCTGTACATCCGGAGATGCCGATGGCGGTGGATCGCTGCACAGGTGAGAATCGATTTTTATTTATTTTTAAACCCTGCTTTGACTTAAATTTAACTTCCGCAATGTATATATACATTACGGAAGTGAAATTAGATGGTTAGGAGCGATTTTAATGTACTGAGCATGCTCAGTACACTAAAATCGGGTCCGAGAAACCATCCGATGGTTTCTCGGACCCGTGTTCCATAGGCCCCCATGTTATGGGCCACGGATCTTGTCGGATCTGATTCGGTCCAATTTGATCTGCTGTGCCCAAAATCGGAGCAGTCTCCGATTTTCTGTACAGCAAAAATTCGTACCGAATCAGATCCTACAAAAATCGGATGGCAATATGGCCAAATCCGATGTGATCCGTGGCCCATAGGATAACATGGGGGCCAAATCAGATCCGTTCCTGTCCGTGGGTTCCTACAAAAGGTAGAGTCCCACGGAATAGAAAAAAATACGCAGTGTGAAATCAGCCTTAAAAACACAAGAAACTGAGGAACTGAAATGAGCACTATTGGAAAGGGCAGAACTTTACAGAAGTTAAAGAGGTTGTCCACTGCGTTAACATTGACAGCCTGTCCTTAGGGTACCGTTACATGGTGCCACCTTGCCGGCGATGTCGGCGGGGAATCACGAGAGCACGCATCCCTGCCGACATCGCCGGTGAGCTGTCACATGTAGCAACTCGCCGGCGAACTCGCCGCCAAGTAGCGGCGGCGACCTCTTGCTGGGTTGCCCGGCAACCCACCGACCGGTAAACACTGCGGGTCGCCGTGTTACATAGGGCGATCAGGCATGATCGCCCTGTTCAGATCACCAGGTTTCACAACACTGCTGTACCATCCCCTTTCACCCTGATGCCAGGTAAAGGTGACTCGATCCCCAGGTTACAGATCGCGGCCGTGGTGTCCTTTTAATAAGTGGGATTCAACATCCCTCCTGGTGACAAATAAGTCCCTTTTCATCTCAGGGTCTTTGATAAATCCCCAGCCCTTTGCCAGGTCAATCTTTGCTTAGGCCTGCATGTTCTGTTCCTCCATCTCCTTCTACTGGACATCCCGCTCTGATTCTTTCGCCTCTACCCGAGCCTTTTGTTGCTGGCAGTACTCAGTCCAACTCTGGGTCTCTACCTGGGCCTCTCCGGGAAACCCTATCAGCTCCTTGCCTGGATTTTCCCAGCAGAATATGACCCTCTCCACATAAATGGCCTGGGGCGCTGGCTCGGATTGCAATGGGGCCACCAGCCAGTCCTCTATATGCACTGACCGGTCCCATGCAGTATATCTGTACACCCTACCAGGTGCAATGGCCGTTGGGGGATCTACGGGCCCAATCAGAGTGTCCACAGCTACCGTCACAGGGGCGACATCTTTACATGTCGGTGTTCTTTTACCAGTGATGCTCGTCTCCTCCTCGTCCTCCTCTGGGGCTGGGCTTGGGGACGTAGGCCACGAGGGTGACGACAGCTGTAAGATCTTCTCCAGGAAGGCATCCTTCCATTTCTCCAACCACGTCCATCTGAGCCTGCCTCATCTGTCGGCCCAGCTCCTGCATTTCAGTCTGCAGAAAGCCTATGGGCACCGGGAACACTTGCTCTGGGGCTCTATCTGGGCTGCTGGGGGAGTCCTCCACTCCTACCCCACTTTCCATTACGTGTACCGGGTGTGTTGCTGCTGCCGCACAGCCACACGTGTATCCGCGCTTCTCCTGGTTCTTCTTCCCCCTTGTCCTCTTTATGGTTGTCCGGTTGACGGACAAGTCCTTTTGTATCAAAGTCTTTACAGTGGGCAGGCATGGCTTATCACGCCGTTCGGCAACCCGGCCCACGATGGGAGGCCACACCGCTCCCCTCGGCATGCACATGTCGCTTGTTCTTTTTGGCAGGCACCATTACATAGTCATAGGCATAGCTTTTGGGTGCAAAAGACCTGGTTTACCGGGTTGGTACATCCTGTTCATGACGCCAAGTGACACACCCACCCACCAGGTCCGTGGGGTACTCGGAAATAAGTCGGGCAGTTCTCTGGGAAGGTTACAGGGCTGTAACCCAGCTTTGTGGCCCTGGCGGTATCATAAATATTGTGAGATAATTATTTATATTGGATTTAACGTGACGCCACCCGTGGGTTTTGGCAATTGGGGATGGATAGCCGACACTGTGGTCAGATCCTCTGGGGCTGTTGGTAATGCAGCTAGATGTTCTGCTCTGCACGGGTAAAGCGGGAGGCCCCAGGGCAGTTAAAACCAGTTGATAAAGGAAATCGGGAACGGTGGGGTGCAGGACTCAGGGTGCGACAAATGACTGGAGGACACAAGAGCTGCAGTCTTTAGGTTTTACTCACAGTTCAGACAAGCCTCCTGGATGCTGGTGTGTGGGTGCTGGTGGTGTCCCTTCTGGCTGAGGTGCAGTACCTCTGTGACGACTGGACCCTCAGGGGCACCACATAAGCAGCTCAGCAATTTGAGAACTGCTAAATCTGTAACAGAGAAAACAAGGATTCTAGCAAAACTGCACCAAACAGTCCATTTACGCGAAACATCGCTGAAATCAGGGTCTCTCTGATGACTTCTGAATGCAGAATGAAAGAGATGTAGACATTTTTTTTTTATTCTTCTCAATGAGAGAATAACATCCAAACGGAAAATGTTATCAGAAAATGACCTGCTGTATCAATCACCTTTCTATTAGACACATTATTTTTAACCTTCTTATTTTGTTAAATTTAAATTCACTATCTATATTTGAGAAAAGAATCTTAACATATATTTTTCAGTTTTCACTCTGGCCACTTGTTGTTTTGTATATATCACTTTTCTGCAGTCATCTCATTATCACCATAAGCAGGACTACAAATGAAAGCAATATTTATATATGACCTAATGTACAGTATATACAGCCCCTGACAAAAGTTATGTCGCTTATCCATGTTTGGGGTAGGATGAAAGAGGAAGCTTGGAAGACAAAACCAAAGAATCTAGATGAACTCTTGGAGGCATGTAAGACTGCATTCTTTGCTATTCCTGATGACTTCATTAATAAATTGTATGAATCATTGTTGAAACGCATGGATGCAATCCTTCAAGCTCATGGAAGTCACACAAATGTTAAATATGACTGTAATAGCACCACAACTTCATTCACCAATGTTATGCAACATATATTTGTACTTTAAGTTAATTATTTGTTTGAATATCACATTACTTTCTGTCGGTGACAAAACTTTTGTCTTGCAAAATCTGACCATTCTGTGTTCATTAAATGATCAATACTTCAGCATTGATGCCAATTTATTTTCTTAACCTAAACCACATTTCGGAGGGTTTCAGCTTTCAAAAGAGTAATTTATACAACCAATGGATGAACCTTTTATTTACATAACACGGATAAGCGACATAACTTTTGTCAGGGACTTTACAGGTGATGGTCAGAGCTCACCTCCTCCCCTTCCTACGCAATGACCTCTGCACATGTCACAGAGCATGAAAAGTCTCCCATAGAAATCTACGAACATATCCAGTCTATTGATTGCTATGGTCTATCTGGCTGCTGTAAGACACTCTGCTGTTCCAAAGGGAATCGGTCAGCAGGCTTTTGCTATGTAAGCTGAGGACAGCACGCTGCAAGAGTTAAAAAAAGCAACTGTTTCTGTTATCTGTGTGCCCGCTGTTGTTTATCTAAGCTAAGGGATTTATAACCTTGTGATTAGAAATTTACACAAATAGCAGTCTGACACACCCCCTTCTGTGATTGACACCTCATAGGGCCTGAGCTTGACACCTCTATACAGAGCCTGATGGGGGCGAGTGCAGCTCTCCCAGCTCAGCTACAAGCTTAAAACTCAATTCTTTGTGACAGAACGGCTGCACTTAGTAATCTAAGTGATACATAGTTGGATTCAGGGTTTCTTTGCCTATATAATGCTGTTTCTAGATGAGGTGGCAAAAAACTGATGACAGATTCTGTTTAATTAGAAGAAAACGATACATGATACAAAATAGAATGCACTGTTATACTTGCAATATTGTGTGATAATAGTAGTAAGAGGTTTATGTTAAGGATGGCAACAGTGAATAAGTGTATTCAGGAGCCAGCTCCCAAAGGACTGCTAGGCATCCAGGCAGCATGGTGACTCAGTGGTTAGCACTGTACTATATGGATGGTGGCTCAGTGGTTAGCACTGTACTATGTGGATGGTGGCTCAGTGGTTAGCACTGTACTATGTGGATGGTGGCTCAGTGGTTAGCACTGTACTATATGGATGGTGGCTCAGTGGTTAGCACTGTACTATATGGATGGTGGCTCAGTGGTTAGCACTGTACTAT
Source organism: Allobates femoralis (assembly GCA_033576535.1). Lineage (NCBI taxonomy): Eukaryota > Metazoa > Chordata > Amphibia > Anura > Aromobatidae > Allobates > Allobates femoralis. The sequence goes on along the minus strand of JARQOC010000010.1, from coordinate 29,872,651 downwards.
ATGGATGGTGGCTCAGTGGTTAGCACTGTACTATATGTAGGGTGGCTCAGTGGTTAGCACTGTACTATATGGATGGTGGCTCAGTGGTTAGCACTGTACTATATGGATGGTGGCTCAGTGGTTAGCACTGTACTATATGGATGGTGGCTCAGTGGTTAGCACTGTACTATATGTAGGGTGGCTCAGTGGTTAGCACTGTACTATATGGATGGTGGCTCAGTGGTTAGCACTGTACTATATGTAGGGTGGCTCAGTGGTTAGCACTGTACTATATGGATGGTGGCTCAGTGGTTAGCACTGTACTATATGTAGGGTGGCTCAGTGGTTAGCACTGTACTATATGGATGGTGGCTCAGTGGTTAGCACTGTACTATATGGATGGTGGCTCAGTGGTTAGCACTGTACTATATGTAGGGTGGCTCAGTGGTTAGCACTGTACTATATGGATGGTGGCTCAGTGGTTACAGCAGTCTTACAGCACTGGGGTCCTGGGTTCAAATCCCACCAAGGCTGACATCTGCAAGGAATTTGTATGTTCTACCCATGTATGTATGGGTTTCCTCCCACACTTCAATGACATACTGATAGGGAATATAGACTGTGAGCCCCAATGGGGACAGTGTTGCAAGTGTATGTAAAGTGCTATGGCATTAATTGCACCATGTATGGTAAGTGAATAATAATGTTATACAAATTGGAAGAAAATTGCTGAATAAGGGGCCTTTCACACTTGCGTTTTTTTCCTCAGTTGGAAGATCAGGAAAAAACCTGATTCTTAAGGCCACTTTACACACACCAACTTATCTGTCCAACTTCTGAACAACTCACTGGTAGCAGTGAAATCATGGACACATTGCTCCATTTTGTAGCTGTGTACAAATGTAACAATGTGTCCATGATTTCACTGCAACCAGCAAGTTGGTCAGAAGTTGGACAGATAAGTTGGTGTGTGTAAAGTGGCCTTTACAGGATTCATTTTTTTTGCCCATTCTCTTTAATGATTTCAGGAGAAAACATGAAGCAACAAGATTCTACCTGACCAAATTAAAGTGAACGGGCAAAATACTGTAAGGGCCACTTTACACGTCCCGATATCGTTCCGATATTGGATACAACGGCGCGGGAGCGCGCACTTTTTTGGCACTAGTCCAAGATCGCATAGGAGATGTTACACAGGGAGATATTGGCAGGCTACTCAACTGCGATGTCTACGCCCCCTCCTTTGCCCTGTGTATGAGCAACCCAGGGAACGACCATTTAACATGGGAGTGAATAGGGGAAGTTGCTCTCCAAGTCGGTGTTGGGCCGTCACACAGCATGATCCGGCCAGATCGTCCATCCAATATCGGCCAGTTGGAGAGCCTACACAATTCTCCCCCGATATCGTTTTGGCATCGTTCTTGCATCGCATTGCACATTTACACCACACAACGCACGAACGATATCGGGGCCAACGCACGAACCACGTGACTTTTTATCGGAGTTGGGCAACGATATCGGGACGTGTAAAGCGGCCATAATAATTGGGTTTTTCTTAATCTCCCAAATCAGGAAAAAAACGCAAGTGTGAAAGGCCCCTTAGGCACATCACATATATTCTTCCAATTTGTGCAATTGTACTGGTTCTGACCCACCAGAGCTGTGGCACCTGCCAGGAATAACCAGCATCTCAAAGAAATCTAACTGAATGAACACTAGTGAGTGGGGAACTTTGCTATATTCTAAATAATATTATATATACCCTGTTTCTATGGTGTATAAGCTGTACCTAGGTGCCAATGTGACCATTAGTACACAGGTTTATCACCAATTGCCAAATCTTGAACCACATTAAAATATATATCTATATCTATTTTGCAGCGCTTTACAGTCATCATCCTCACTGTCCCCATTGGGGCTCACAATCCCGATCATTATGTCTTTGAAATGTGGGAGGAAACCAGGAGAACCCGGAGAAACCCACACAAACACGGGGAGAACATACAAACTCCTTAGGGTATGTGCCCACAGGACATTTTTCCTGCGTTTTTGCTGTTTTCTGCATGCAGTTTACCTTAGTTTTATGCTAATTTGTAATTTGTAATTTGTTCCTGCGGTTCGGCTTCGCCTGTGCCCACACATTGGTTTTGCAAGTGTCAAATACTATCAAATCCCTCCGGTTTTGCTGCGGATGGCAAAGATTGACATGTTCTATTTTTCCTGCATTTTTGCTGCAGTCAATGGAAAAAACACTGAAAAAACGCAATAAAAACACAGGACCTGAACGCAGCAAATCTCCAGGCGGGGACTCTAGAGATCCTTGAAACCAGGACCGGTTTGGCTGCGTTCAGGACTGTTGTAAAAACGTCCTGTGGGCACATACCCTTACAGGTGTTGTCCTTGGTGGGATTTGATCCCAAACTACAGTGCTAAAAACAGAACATTCTAGGTGAAAAAACGCGTCCGCATGAATCCCGGCATTGCCTTGATGCCACGATATAGGCTAATGTGATGGAGGCTTTCACATACACATATAGTTGTACTAACTTTTTGAATGATTTTTCTATTGTGAGCTTGAGATAATATATAAAACTTGTGGACTGACCCACCCCAGTGTGAGAAGTGTGTGGTACAGGGGACAGTCCCTGCATTATTTCAGCCTTTTCTTGCTTTGATGCTTGCAGTTTGCAGGACCTCTACCCTTACCCCCCTTCTGATGTCCCTTTACCCTCCTCCACTCCCATTCCTCCTATACACAGTAATTGTTGTCCCCCCTCACAAATGCCAGGGCACTCACTCATGGCTTTCCTGATTGGTCACAAAGTTCTTTTTAAATCATGGGTGTCCGTGGCAACCACAAGCCCCTTGTATGAAGAGATGCCCCCACCATAGGCGAGTCAGTGGGACGAGGCGCACACATACACAGCACAAGATTCCGCATGAACAGGTCCTGATATGTGACAAGGTGCGGACACAGGATCGGGTCTGGAGGTCACACAGGTGGGTATCATCATCAACATTCACATCATTTCTCAGGAATTATCAATAATCGGATTATTTTGCATTCCTCATATACTTAATATTGTACCCATCACCGGGCTACTCTCACTAATATTTCTTATATACTCATACACAATGTCATTATACAAAGGCAGAGAGGCCAGAAGACACCTAGACCCCAGGGAACAGATCAGGCCCCAGCTACACCCTGCCCAATACACAACATTGGAATGAGATTAATAACTTATTAGGGTCACAGCCACATTCATTACTCGCCAACCTGAAATGTCAGGATTCCCTGGATACAGAGGGAGATCAGGCCAATGTGCCCAGATAGGAACAAGGTGAAGACACAATGCTGGTGCATCAGGATTAGGTGGAGAAACAATGTTTGGACCAATAATGTAAATATTTATCTTAACTTCACTAATGTGAATTGTTTGGATACATCTGTAATCTACAAATGTGCAAAAAGCTAAATAAAAGATATTATATACACATTCCACAAACACATATACATATATACACATATATACACACACTCCACAAACACATATACATATATACACATACACATATATACACACTCCACAAACACATATACATATACACATATATACACACTCCACAAACACATATACATATATACATATATACACACACTCCACAAACACATATACATATATACACATACACATATATACACACACTCCACAAACACATATACATATATACACATACACATATATATACACACTCCACAAACACATATACATATACACATATATACACACTCCACAAACACATATACATATACACATATATACACACTCCACAAACACATATACACATATATACACACACTCCACAAACACATATACATATATACACATACACATATATACACCACACTACACAAACACATATACATATATACACTCACATACATATATACACACACTCCACAAACACATATACATATATACACATATATACACACACTCCACAAACACATATACATATATACACATACACATATATACACACTCCACAAACACATATACATATACACATATATACACACTCCACAAACACATATACATATATACATATATACACACACTCCACAAACACATATACATATATACACATACACATATATACACACACTCCACAAACACATATACATATATACACATACACATATATATACACACTCCACAAACACATATACATATACACATATATACACACTCCACAAACACATATACACATATATACACACACTCCACAAACACATATACATATATACACATACACATATATACACACACTACACAAACACATATACATATATACACTCACATACATATATACACACACTCCACAAACACATATACATATATACACACTCCACAAACACATATACATATACACATATATACACACTCCACAAACACATATACATATACACATATATACACACTCCACAAACACATATACATATACACATATATACATATATACACACACTCCACAAACACATAAACATATATACACATATATACACACACACCACAAACACATATACATATATACACTCACATACATATATACACACACTCCACAAACACATATACATATATACACTCATATACATATATACACACACTCCACAAACACATAAACATATATACACATATATACACACACACCACAAACACATATACATATATACACTCACATACATATATACACACACTCCACAAACACATACATATATACACACTCCACAAACACATATACATATATACACACACTCCACAAACACATACACACATATACACACACACTCCACAAACACATATACATATATACACTCACATACATATATACACACACTCCACAAACACATATACATATATACACACTCCACAAACACATATACATATATACACACACTCCACAAACACATACACACATATACACACACACTCCACAAACACATATACATATATACACTCATATACATATATACACACACTCCACAAACACATACATATATACACATACACATATATACACACACTCCACAAACACATATACACATATATATATATATACACATATATACACACACTCCACAAACACATATACATATATACACACTCCACAAACACATATACATATATACACTCATATACATATATACACATACACATATATACACACACTCCACAAACACATACATATATACACATACACATATATACACACACTCCACAAACACATATACATATATACACACACTCCACAAACACATATACATATATACACTCATATACATATATACACACACTCCACAAACACATATACATATATACACTCATATACATATATACACACACTCCACAAACACTCACTCCCACACATACATATATACACTCATATACATATATACACATTCCACAAACACTCACACATATACACATGATACATACACATACATATATACACTCACATACATATATACACACACTCACACATATACATGTATATACACACACGCCACACACTATGTTGTGTAATATACTGCATGCTACAGTTCAGTGCCAACACTGTGAGGATAGCAGGTGTGATAGTGGATGGTACAGCGTATAGTCAGTATATGTATACAATACATACATACATATCTGCAAGTTTACATAAGAGTAAGTAAACAGTCACCATCCACAAATACATTTCAACATACACAATACTCCTGGGGTATATGTATGGATAGGTTACTGACACCAACCTGTCATCGTCAAGATGTTAACACTTTAGCTTCTAGCATGAGCGATATATTAGACATCAACAGTAAGTGTATAAATGCAGCTGCAGAAATGCTTCTGATCTTATTACAAATGCACTTTAAAGGGAATTTGTCAGCAGGTTTCCCTTATTTGATGTGAGAGCAACAGAGAGTCTGATTTCAACAATATGTCACTTATTAGGCTGTGTGCTGAATTTTCAATACAATCAGAGTTTTATCAGCAGGAGATTATGACTACAGGACTAGGTGTCACATGCAGGAAAGTCAGACTAATCAGCATAACCCACCCCCACCACTGATTGGCAGTGAGTTGACAATGTGCAGTGTACACAAGGAAGCAGCTAATCATTGGTGTGGGCGGGGTAATAAATAGCTCAGCATTTTATCCATTGCTATATCTACAGCAGAAAGAACAGGGATTGTATGCAAACTACATCAAGCAAACAGTAAGTGACTCATTGCTGGAATCAGGGTCACACCCCTACATCATGCTGCTGTCAGATTACATAGCAAAAACTGATGACAGATCCCTTTAAAGCTTAGGTTAGACACTGACTTTGGCCGTGATACATCATGCAACCAAAAATTGCAGGTGTCCACGACCAAGCTCCCCCTTTTAGGATCTTTTTAGACAAAATATCGTTCCTGCTTCAGATGGATTGGGTTGAGGCCTCCTTGCATAAGAAAGAAAAGATGCAGTCCTTCTTTAAATCTTGGGAAAGTTTTCATCTGTTTGCTTCCATAATGCTTACGAGATCATATTAGATTTTGTTTCCAACCAACAGTGTGGTATCAAGAGCAGCTACTACAAGGAGAGACGCCTGTATATATGTGTGGTAGAGCCGCGGTGTAGAGATACATCTGGGTGTCAGAGGTCTTATCCTGGTGTCGGTGGATCCTGCACAACTCTCACAGAGAGACTAAAGCCGGAGTCCCACACGTCAATGTCGTCAGCGATCTGATCACTGGCGACATTGACGGCTGATTGCTGGTGAGCTGTCACACAGGCAGACTCACCAGCGATCAATGGACCAGCGACATCGTGGAAATGATTTAAATATCGTTTCCACGATGTCTGCAGGCTGGAATCCAGGGAAAACTGCGGGTAACTAGGCAGCACGCGCTGCCTAGATACCGATGTATACCTTGGTTACCAGCCTTCTCCGCTCACCGGCTGGTATCCAAGGTACACAGCGGGTAACTAGGGTCCCTAGGTACCCGCTGTGTATCTTGGATACCAGCCGAGTGAGCGGAGAAGGCTGGTAACCAAGGTATACATCGGGTATCTAGGCAGCGCGCTCTACCTAGTTACCCGCAGTTTACCCTGGATACCAGCTCCCAGCGCTTCCTGAGAGGCGCTGGGAGCTGGCTTATCGCGCGTCCCGGTGTCACACGCAGCGATGCTGTGTGTCCACCAGGCGACCATCGACAGATTTTCGGTCCAGTCCGAAAACCTGGCGACCAACAACCAGCGATTTATCGCTGGTTGATGCACCCTGTCACATGTGTCAATATCGCTGCAACGTCATGTGGAGCAGCGATATTGACGTGTGTAACGGCCCCTTAAGGTCATGCATCCCTGTTGGGTGATCTGTATGCGAGTACCTGCTTCACACATTCTCTCCTTCTAGTTTTTGGTTTATTTGCCTTTTGACTCGATGCTTGGAATGTACATTCTGCTGCTCACTATCTTATAACAGCCTGGCCCTTGTCTATTTCAGGTCATATCGTCATATTTGCACTAATGTACCAAAACAAGTTTTTAAAAAAAATAAATTGTAGGTGAATGGAAACACATTCCAGCAGGGTGTAAGGCGGCGCTGTGATTGCGACACGTAAGCCATAGAATAAACAACTGCTTCTGACTTTTTGCATTTTGCTCTCACAATACCTTATGTTGCAGCAGCATGGAGCGAACTGTGGCCACATGACCTGAGTCCCGGCCAAAGTCACTCTGTTGCCACAGTATATAGAGGATGTATAGGCCCTTCTGCCATTTCTGCTTCAATTGTAAAGACTTGTAATCCCAACGAATTCACAGTTGTGGCATCTTTTCACATGTCTGTGCTGTCATTCAACTGACAACTGGGTATTAGACGTCCTTGATCCTGAAGACGTGTCCTCTCCACAAGGAGAAAGCTCACCCCTTAGATGTCAGTATTAACCTCTCACTTAGCCAAATCAGATCCTCATACTTTGCACTGACAAGGGGTAAGACCCCAAAACATTGTGCCTACAAATTGAGATTCTGGTTTGGCTTTTATCCTAAATGCCCCGTCACACACTACGATGCCCCAGTGATCCCACCAACGATGTAGATCGGCTGGGACATTGTTATCTGATCGTCACACAGGGAGACTCACCAGCGATCAGGACCAGTGAGAACGCTGGTAACCAGGGTTCACATAGGGTAACTAAGCAGAGCGCTGCACTTAGTTACCCGCTGTTTACCCTGGTTACCAGCTCCCAGAGCTTGCTGTGCAGCACTGGGAGATCGTTCATCGTTAGTCTCCCGCTGTCTCACACGCCGATGCTGGGCCGCCCAGCAGGAGACCAACGATAAATTTATGGTCCAGTTACCAACGACCAACGATGAACGACCTCATCGTTGGCCGTTGTTAAATGTCAATGATGTCGTTTCGACATTGCTGCAACGTCACCAAACAGTGACGTTGCAAACGATATCGTTAACGATATCGTAGTGTGTGACGGGGCCTTAAGTCATGTGACAAGGCTTGTTGAAGGGTCCATATTGACCTTGCTACTTCCAGCTGGTGGCGCTAGAGTTCAAGTCCTCTTTGAAGAGGCAGTTTGCATGCTCTTACACAATGTGACAGTGTGCAATCATTGCTCACATTTCCAGGAGGAGTAACAGAGTATCAGCTCAATATAAAGCTGTAGGTGAAAATTGTTCAGGATTGTTATTTCTTGTAGGATACAATTACTGTATTTCTTACAACATGCATGAATGACAGATCCTGTGTATGTCCGGAGAATCTGGTACCTGCTCCACGGTGCTCCACATTATGTTGCAGTGGGGAAGGGGGGGGCATAAAATAGACTTGAACCTTTTATCTAAGTGTTGTAGACTATTATGAGGAGCGCAACAAACAGCTCTAGAATAGATTTCTACTGTACCCAATTCATGGGAGTGAGGACACATGTTGACCTCCTCCCCTCCATACTTTTGATATGACAATCTTTGTTCTAGAGGGTGACTAATTACCAAGTATAATGACACCCTTCCAGCACTCGGTGTACAGTCAGTGTGCCGCAGACTGGTTAGACCTGACCTGAGAGTTTGTGTACTTTCTCCTGAAGACTAGAAATATCACTATTCTAGTCTAAAATTATAACCTTCCCATAATTCACCACAAGTCACTCACTGTTCAGCTTTATTATGGAAACATCAGCAGAACACATAGTATAAAAGCTCCTGTCATCCAGTTATTCAACCATTTCTGTAGTTTACCATACACATGAACCTTATATTGCCCATTCTGCCAATAATCCAGTGTTAATGGGACCAGCCCTACAACTCCCAGTTTGACCCATCATTAGTAACTCCAAACAGTGCCTCCTCATCTCACCTAAATCTGACTCTTAACCCAAAAATTGAGTTACATTACCTTGAAAAACTGCCTGAACTCACCCGACAATCTAACACATATTTTCGTTTTGTGCTGTGTTGCTCCATTGCAGAGATATTTGTATTTGTTCCTTTTGGAGCGCATTATGTGAAATCTCTGCTTGTAGTCCAACTGGGCTTTTCTTTAGTCTTCTCTGGGGTCGTAAATTTTTACCTCTTCCTCCAAGACACAGTTAATCACCGCTTGGCAGCGGATCTACGAGTCTCATGTGCTGCTGAACTGTGATTGTCAGCGTCTGTGAGGGAGAGATGAAAGCACGCAACTCCAGGGAAGACTGGTGTTGGACTGCAAGCAGAGATTTCACATGCTGCACTCCATAAGCCACAAATGTGACCATGTCTACAATAGGATTCTCAGGAATATACAGAGGCAGGAATAAAAGAATAACAGCGCCATATTCAGAATAGCTCCCTTCACCCCAGGAAAAAGATTAAAAAATATATATATTTATTGTAAACGATGAGTCTTCTTTAAAGGCAGCCTCTATCTCTATACTTTAGTTATACAAGTTTATTACCTCACCTCCATTAAGTATTAGCACCCAACTTTACCAGACACCTGAGTGGTAAATCTGATGAAGGAGATATCCTGGAGCATAAAGAGGGAACCCTGTACCATCTGTGACAATGGCCATATTAGTTATTACTCAACCATTCTGGAGATAGATACAACTAAGAAAATGCTAATAATCCTGATCTGGAATCCACACAATGAGTGCAGGTGTATGACAGCTCCCCGGTAACTGTGGGAGGCTGGGCTGCTGTGTAGGTGCCTTGTCACTCACTGCTACACTTTGACCTTTGCTATCTGTGCAGTGGAATGTTTGGTTTGTTGTTATACAAATTGTTAAAGGTACAGAATTAGGTGGCAGGTGGACCTAGTGGTGTGTGTGTATATATAGATATATATGCACACACATATGTACAAATTTATGTGTGTGTATATAATCTCTCTCTCTCTTGCACTCTCTCTTAGGCTAGGGTCACACACGAGCCCTGGATCCGCTATAAGCATCCGTCTTTAGACTTATAATTTTGTGAAAAATGGATCCATTAACGGATCCATAGGCTCCAATGCAAAAAAATAATTGTCTAAAGTGCAGTAAAAGAAAGCGCTATGCGGTTTTTGCAACAGGCACCAAAAACACTGCTAGAAGCGTTTTTGGGTGCAGTGAAAAAAACTGTGTTTTTTTAACGTGAGACACTATGGGAAAAACACATCCGTTAACGCATGGTACATATAGGTAGCAGGGGCGGATCTACTGTGGTGCAGCTGGTTCAGCTGCACCAGGGCCCCGACCGGCTAGGGGGCCCCTCATGACCCTGTGTCAGAGGAGAGGGGGTTAACTGAGGGAAGCTTCCTGCTTCCCTTGTCCGATCCCTCCTCTCCTCTGCCACCCCGGCTCCCAGGACTGCGCGGCCCAAGGAGCCGCAGCACCTATAGCGCCCCCTCCCCTGCTCCTCGTCGTCATCTGTTAGCACCCCCTTCCCCCCCTCCGCTCCTCGCTGACATCCGCTAGCACCCCGACTCTCCCCTGGGGCCTCTCCTTACCATCAGCTGCTGCACCAGGCCCTCTTGGCACAAGGTCCGCCACTGATAGGTAGCATGTGTTAACGCATAGCGTTTTTGGGATGCAAACATAGCATTTTCCAAAAACAGAATCAGTTTTTGGAAAGGCAGAAAAACGGACTGCCATGTGTGACCCTAGCCTTACTCTCTCTCTATATATATATGTACAGAAAGGAAGAATAATATATATATACACATACATAGGATAAGGTTTCAAAAGGTTTAAAGTCCGTTTCATTCAACACAAAGGCTACGTTCACACTTTGCTCTTTTTTTGCGCGGGTGCAAAATGCTGGAAAAAGCGCGAAAAAAAACGCAGTGCATTCACACACTGTTTTATTACGGGCGCACTTCTCCCCCTTAAGTGCAGGAGAGCAGTGATGTCACACAGGGGAGGAACAATCTCCCCTGTGTGACAGCCCCTTTTGGGTTTCGTAGAGTATTAATATACACCGCGAAACCCAAATTAAAGTAACCTAAATTGTATTACAAATAATAAAGACTGAATACTTACCTCTCCGCCGGATGTTCGGGAGCCGGGAGCCGACACAACCGCAGGTACTGACCTTCCAGGACCTGTCAAGATCGCTGATTGGCCGCCCGCAGTCATGTGATGTGCACATCATAGCACAGGTACTGACCTTCCAGGACCTGTCAAGATCGCTGATTGGCTGCTCGCGGTCATGTGATGTGCACATCATAGCACAGGTACTGACCTTCCAGGATCTGTCAAGATCCCTTATTGGCTGCTCACGGTCATGTGATGTGCACATCATAGCACTGGTACCGACTTTCCAGGACCTGTCAAGATCCCTTATTGGCTGCTCACGGTCATGTGATGTGCACGTCATAGCACGTCACATATCACATGATTGTCAGTGGCCGCCGATCACAGGCCCTGGAAGGACAGTAGATGTGGAGGATCTCTCGGCTCCCGGACACCCGGCTGAGGGTAAGTATTCATTCTTTATTATTTTTCGTACATTTGGATCAGTTTACTTTGGGTTTTGCAGTGTATATTAATACAGAGCGAAACCCAAAAGGGTCTGTCACATATGTCACAGAGGGGAGGAGGAGCAGGATTGTCCCTCCCCTGTGTGACATCAGCGCCTGCGTATTCCTGCTGGTCTGAACAGCGCTGTGTAATTCTAGCGGGGATAATGGGCTCCTATGGGAGAAAGACCGGGCGCAGGTGTGTAAAGGATTGACATGGTCATTCTTTTTACGCCCGCGCTTACTCCCATAAAAGCGCTGCGTATATTTATGCACTGTCTGCACGGCACAGTGAATTTACAGACGCACACACTTGTGCTTTATTGAAAAGTGCGTGCAAAAAAAACGCAATGTGTGAACGCTGCCTAACACAGCAAAAACACAGAAAATAAGGCACTTGTGTTCTGCATCTCCCAATGGTCAAAAATAGCTGCAAAAACGCTGAACAAATTATATATAGAGTACATTAGAAATATTGTATATACATACATACATACATGTATACTAAGCAAGGTGTATATATGTATATATAAACTGACTTTACATACATATATAATGTGCATGTGTCTGTGCATATATAGTTTAGTCACTTTAATCTATAGACACTTAGTAACTTTAGTAACAATATTCTTTACGTAGAGACGTGTGTATAGGAGGTGATCAGTGTTACTGGGCATGCAGGGGTTAAGCACACCTTTGCTCTGTAGCATGACATCACCCTGCAGATGACACCTGGCCCCGCCCACACCTGCACTCACCGGCGATGACAGACGGCCGAGCTCCTGATAGGGCTCTTCACCTGTGGGCGTGGTCAGGAGGCCGGGGCTGGCCAATCAGGCGCGGGTGAGGTGCTGCAGGTTGTTTCCTGGCTCTCAGTCCAGGACGGTGTAGGGTGGGGGACGGATCAGCTGATCGGCGCTGCCGGAGTGACAGGAGCCGGGATCTGTGCTGGGATCCACTGTGCTGGGATCAGGTGAGTTACTCTACAGGTGTCACTCCCTATAGTCTGGGCTTAGTTATACTGGACATTAGTGTTTGTGTTTCCATGTTGTGCTGAGGATCTTGGTGCTGCAGTAAATAAAGTCCAGTGCCGGCACCTGTCACTGTAAGCCTGGTGTAGAGCTGGAGGACTGGAGGTGACGTGTGAGTGACCCCCTTCCTGGTGCGCGCAGTGTGAGTGACCCCCCCCTGGTGTGCGCAGTGTGAGTGACCCCGACCCCCCCCCTGGTGTGCGCAGTGTGAGTGACCCCGACCCCCCCCCCTGGTGCGCGCAGTGTGAGTGACCCCGACCCCCCCCCTGAGTGCGCGCAGTGTGAGTGACCCCGACCCCCCCCCCCTGGTGCGCGCAGTGTGAGTGACCCCGACCCCCCCCCCCCCCCCCCCCTGGTGCGCGCCCGTGTGAGTGACCCCGACCCCCCCCCCCCCTGGTGCGCGCAGTGTGAGTGACCCCCGACCCCCCCCGTGGTGCGCGCAGTGTGAGTGACCGCCGCGCAGTGTGAGTGACCGCCGCGCAGTGTGAGTGACCGCCGCGCATTGTGAGTGACCGCCGCGCAGTGTGAGTGACCGCCGCGCGTGTGAGTGACCGCCGCGCAGTGTGAGTGACCGCCGCGCGTGTGACCTCTTGAGTGACCGCCGTGCTCTGTGAGTGACCGCCACGCTCTGTAACACCTGTGAGTGACACTGTGCTGTGTGACCTCTGAGTGGCCGCCGCGCTCTGTGAGTGTCACTGCGCTGTGTGACCTCTGAGTGGCCGCCGCGCTCTGTGAGTGTCACTGCGCTGTGTGACCTCTGAGTGACCGCCGCGCTCTGTGAGTGTCACTGCGCTGTGTGACCTCTGAGTGACCGCCGTGCTCTGTGAGTGGCACTGCTCTGTGAGTGACCGCTGCGCTCTGTAACACCTGTGAGTGACCGCTACGCTCTGTATGTGATATGTGACACTGCGCTGTGTGCCCTCTGTGAGTTACACCATCCTCTATGAGAGTCACCACACTCTGTGACCCCTGATACTCTCCTTTTTGGCATTAGGTGCAGTTACAGAAACATAATATAAAGCATATAGTGTTGGTTTTTGGTAAACTTGTGTCTATAAAGTTTCGCCCTGTGCGTGAGGGGTATTATAGCACAAGCCGTATTCACGTGTAATGTTTTGTAGACTATATATATATATATTGTATATTTGGTGTAAGTGATGGGATACGTCAAGCCTCAGTGTGTTATGGAGAATATATGATCTGGGCCTAGGAGCCGCTGTCACTGCCCCCAGGTGTGACCCTATAACACTGTGCGCCCTCCATAGCAGCCTGCTACTAAAAGACAGGAGACCTTGACATTGGATAAAATAGAAAACTGCAATAGAGTTCAAAATCCCCACAGCTGTTACCCCGGGACCTGGAAAATAAAACATCAGAGGCGATAAAATGTGTGGATATGGATCCATTCACAGTCACAGGCAAGGAACCTTCAGATACAGGCACTACAAGGTCAGCAGGAGAGCTACAGATACAAGCACTACAAGGGTCAGCAGGAGAGCTACAGATACAAGCACTACAAGGGTCAGCAGGAGAGCTACAGATACAAGCACTACAAGGGTCAGCAGGAGAGCTACAGATACAAGCACTACAAGGGTCAGCAGGAGAGCTACTGCAGGGGACCTACAGATACAGGCACTACAAGGGTCAGCAGGAGAGCTACTGCAGGGGACCTACAGATACAGGCACTACAAGGGTCAGCAGGAGAGCTACTGCAGGGGACCTACAGATACAGGCACTACAAGGGTCAGCAGGAGAGCTACTGCAGGGGACCTACAGATACAGGCTCTACAAGGTCAGCAAGAGAGCTACTGCAGGGGACCTACAGATACAGGCTCTACACGGGTCAGCAGGAGAGCTACTGCAGGGGACCTACAGATACAGGCACTACAAGGGTCAGCAGGAGAGCTGCTGCAGGGGACCTACAGATACAGGCTCTACAAGGGTCAGCAGGAGAGCTACTGCAGGGGACCTACAGATACAGGCACTACAAGGTCAGCAGGAGAGCTACTGCAGGGACCTACAGATACAGGCACTACAAGGGTCAGCAGGAGAGCTACTGCAGGGACCTACAGATACAGGCTCTACAAGGGTCAGCAAGAGAGCTACTGCAGGGGACCTACAGATACAGGCACTACAAGGGTCAGCAGGAGAGCTACTGCAGGGGACCTACAGATACAGGCTCTACAAGGGTCAGCAGGAGAGCTACTGCAGGGGACCTACAGATACAGGCACTACAAGGGTCAGCAGGAGAGCTAGCTGCAGGGGACCTACAGATACAGGCACTACAAGGGTCAGCAGGAGAGCTACTGCAGGGGACCTACAGATACAGGCACTACAAGGGTCAGCAGGAGAGCTACTGCAGGGGACCTACAGATACAGGCACTACAAGGGTCAGCAGGAGAGCTACTGCAGGGGACCTACAGATACAGGCACTACAAGGGTCAGCAGGAGAGCTACTGCAGGGGACTACAGATACAGGCACTACAAGGGTCAGAAGGAGAGCTACTGCAGGGGACCTACAGATACAGGCACTACAAGGGTCAGCAAGGAGAGCTACTGCAGGGGACCTACAGATACAGGCACTACAAGGGTCAGCAGGAGAGCTACTGCAGGGGACCTACAGATACAGGCACTACAAGGGTCAGCAGGAGAGCTACTGCAGGGGACCTACAGATACAGGCACTACAAGGGTCAGCAGGAGAGCTACTGCAGGGGACCTACAGATACAGGCTCTACAGGGTCAGCAGGAGAGCTACTGCAGGGGACCTACAGATACAGGCCTACAAGGGTCAGCAGGAGAGCTACTGCAGGGGACCTACAGATACAGGCACTACAAGGGTCAGCAGGAGAGCTGCTGCAGGGGACCTACAGATACAGGCACTACAAGGGTCAGCAGGAGAGCTGACTGCAGGGGACCTACAGATACAGGCACTACAAGGGTCAGCAGGAGAGCTACTGCAGGGACCTACAGATACAGGCACTACAAGGGTCAGCAGGAGAGCTACTGCAAGGGGACCTACAGATACAGGCACTACAAGGGTCAGCAGGAGAGCTACTGCAGGGGACCTACAGATACAGGCACTACAAGGGTCAGCAGGAGAGCTACTGCAGGGGACCTACAGATACAGGCACTACAAGGGTCAGCAGGAGAGCTACTGCAGGGGACCTACAGATACAGGCACTACAAGGGTCAGCAGGAGAGCTACTGCAGGGGACCTACAGATACAGGCACTACAAGGGTCAGCAGGAGAGCTACTGCAGGGGACCTACAGATACAGGCACTACAAGGGTCAGCAGGAGAGCTACTGCAGGGGACCTACAGATACAGGCTCTACAAGGGTCAGCAGGAGAGCTGCTGCAGGGGACCTACAGATACAGGCACTACAAGGGTCAGCAGGAGAGCTACTGCAGGGGACCTACAGATACAGGCACTACAAGGGTCAGCAGGAGAGCTACTGCAGGGGACCTACAGATACAGGCACTACAAGGGTCAGCAGGAGAGCTACTGCAGGGGACCTACAGATACAGGCACTACAAGGGTCAGCAGGAGAGCTACTGCAGGGGACCTACAGATACAGGCACTACAAGGGTCAGCAGGAGAGCTACTGCAGGGGACCTACAGATACAGGCTCTACAAGGGTCAGCAGGAGAGCTACTGCAGGGGACCTACAGATACAGGCACTACAAGGGTCAGCAGGAGAGCTACTGCAGGGGACCTACAGATACAGGCACTACAAGGGTCAGCAGGAGAGCTACTGCAGGGACCTACAGATACAGGCACTACAAGGGTCAGCAGGAGAGCTACTGCAGAGGGACCTACAGATACAGGCACTACAAGGGTCAGCAGGAGAGCTACTGCAGGAGGACCTACAGATACAGAGCTACAAGGTCAGGAGAGCTACTGCAGGGACCTACAGATACAGCCTACAGGTCAGCAGGAGAGCTACTGCAGGGGACCTACAGATACAGGCACTACAAGGGTCATTAGGAGAGCTGCTGCAGAGAACCAACTATTTTTGCAGCTGATCTCAAGATCTATAGATCACCTTGGTGTAGCCATTAAGAAGATCAGTGCTGCACCAGCTGCTGCAGAACTCCATGCCTTGGCATGCCAGGCAGAGGTTGCCTAAGTCAATATTATATAACTAATGTTTATAGTCATGGGATGACCGTAATGCTGTGAAACTGATGTAGTATGCAGGAATGATGTAGGCAGGGCACAACAATACCAGGTTTCTTATATGGTTTGACCTTCCCAATAAAGGACATTTTTGTAAACATAAGGTTGAGTTCTGATGACTGTGATCATTTTTGGAGCCCTCACGTCAGCAGCTCCGAGTACTTTCCCCATAGCAGGTGGACATGTGAACCATGCGCAACTCGGCACATGTGTGAATGACCTGGGGTCCAGGTGGAATGTGGCTCATGTGAGCTGGGTCCGTTCACTATTCTGTGCTCTTCTGAACCGGCCCTTAGTATTCACAGACCCTTACAAATATAAAGTTCTACTGTAAGTATGTGCACCCGGGGGTGTGACAGTGCTGTGCTTGTGTGAGTGCGCGTAGAGTACTTGACTCTTCCCTTCTCCAGATCTTCCTAGTTATCATGGCATCATTCTTTAGCTGTGTTCTTCTGGATCACTACCTGCTTAGATCAGCTTATGACCGGAATGGAACTGTGAAATGTCCCTAGGTGTGAGTTTAATGTGGTTTACAATGTAATTATTCTAGTACGCCTCCGGTTGGACCTTCTGCCTGGTTCTTTCCTGCTGATACAATGGGGCAGTTTTACTAATCCTGTCCTGGAAAGTCTGAACATGGTGGATGATGGATTTAGCCCATCTTTAGACACTTTTGTCTAACTTTACTACTTCTCGGTTGGCTTTATTTGCTCCAGGATGCAATATTGTGCACATTATCACATTTGCACCATGCCACTTCCATGAGTGAGGGGCAGAATTCAAGCGTTCAGACATTCGATGGTTGTCGGCCAAGTGAAGCTTTGGACGATCGTTTGGCCAACAGTTCTCCGCCAACTCTCCCATAGACAGTGGCGCTCATTGGCCGACGTTAGACTAATGAACATTTAGCACCAAAATACTCCAAATCATAGGTCATTTGTCAAATTCATGTTTCTATTGTGCAGCGTCCAGAAGCCCTCCCATAGAGGTACATGAGCCGTCTATTGTACTTCTTCATTGTACATGAAGGCTTGTTAAGGTTTGTTCTTCACCCTTGCTTGGGATTGCTTCCTTTTCTGCACCATAAATATGTGGTTTCATTAGGGTATGTGCCACAGGGCGTTTTTGGCCGCGTTTTTCCTGCGTTTTCCGCATGCAGAAAACCCTTGGTTTATGTTAATGTATGCTAATCTGTTCCTTCGTTGGCTTCCCAGCCAAACCAATGTGTTTTTAAAAACGCTGTGCACACACATTGTTTTTGCAAGTGTCAAGAACTGTCAAATACCTGCGTTTTTGGTGCAGATAGCAAAGAATGGACATGTCAATTCTTTTTGCGTTTTTGGTGCAGTCAATGGGAAAAACGCAGGAAAAAGGCAGCATCGAAAAACGCAACAAAAACGCAGCAAAAACGCAGCAAAAAACGCACAAAAAATGCAGACAATAACATAGCATTTCTCCTGTCAAGGACTCTAGATCCTCAGTTTTCCTGCGTTGACTGCAGCAAAAACGCCCTGTGGGCACATACCCTTAAAGTTACATCTTGGCACTTCTATGCAGCAATTTACATGTCCTTTAGCAATGAGATTGTGCTGATTTCTTGGTGTACGAGCTAAAGATCTGTGGTCCACAGCATGATTCAGGAGACCTCTCAAGGCAATCGTAGACCACGTGTAGAGCGCAGGAATGGATGGAGTAAAATCGCACTGCCCATGGACAAAGCAGGATCGATCAGTATCAGAATAAAGGTACTTTAGAACGTTGGACTGATCGATTCTTTGTCCATGGGCAGCGCAATTTTAATCCATTCCTGCACTCTACACATGGTCCTCTAATCCCTCGGGTGGTTGGCTGCAGCCTCATGCTCTTGAGTGGTTCTGTCTCACACAACCCCATTCATTAGACGAGTGTATATATATTATCCCCATTTTTTTATTTTTTTTACATACGTTGGATAAGACCCTATTTGCGCTTGTTTCTTCACCAGCTCTTTGGTCCCTGGCAATCCTAGACCTGAATAGAAGGCGACCCTACAGAGTAAAGGTACCGTCACACGCCTCCATATCACCGGCAATTCCCGAATTCGGCAATGTGGAAACCACATCACATGTGTGCAGTGCCGTGTGACTGGGCGATTCTACGGCGAGAAATCGCCGGAGGAGCGTCGCCTGATTGCTCTTCCATGCAGAGAAATCAGGCGATATCCACCAGGCGATATCAGCGCATCTTACCTGTGACAGGCGATAGCGACGTACACAGCGATCCTGAAATCAATCCCGTAGGCGTGCTTGGATGTAGTTTTTTTTCGCACCGCATCTGTGGCGATTGGTGGGTGATACTGCTTTCCGATTGGCTGGCCGTGTCCGAGGCGCCTTATTTGATGACCCGTGAGTTCATGCAAGGCTGACCAATGGGAACGCAATTCCGTCCACCAGTCGCAGTGATAGGGGCGCGGTGAAACACACTCTAGCACGCCCCTATCAAGACAGTATGCCAACATCGCTGCTACAATTGTGGCGTGTGATGTGTGAAGGGAAGATCACTTCCGGTCTTCTGCAGGTGATTTCCGGAACACAGGATTGCCGAAGATCGCACGCGAGATCGCTACGTGTCACTCCTCCACAGCGCTCACAAAAAATTGCCCGAAATGTGCACGCTCACGTCAAATCGCCAGCGATATGGATGCCATATGGAGGCGTGTGATGGTACCTTTAGATACAAGTAACTAATGTCTTGGTGCATTTTGGTTCAGAAAATGTTTGAACAATGGTTTAGTTTTCCCTTAGTGATCCCATGTTCTCTCTGTACCTGGGGTTGTGTGGGACTATACATTGAGGTTATAACCTAAAAGTGCAGGTGTGATCGCTGGGTCCTGGGAGTCACTAAACCTAGAAATATTTGTGATCTATGGTTGAACACAGCATTTGAAGGAAAGCGTATGCCACCCATATATAGATAGTATCCTGTTCTTGACTAAACTCCATAGTAACACTAATATTAATGTATAAAGTTCTCTGCAGACTGTGACTTTGTAACTGCTTTGATCAAGTCAATGGTCTGCTGGGATTTGTAGTGTCACTGCTGGTATATTGCAAATTGTCACTGCAGTGAATTGACAATTTTGCTCCCAGAGGAGCATTGCGGCCATAAGTCTCCTCATGAGAGTTTCATCTCCATAAGGAGAACAGCTATTCCCCCAGACCTCTGCTGGTATATTCTCATAGATCAGCTTCTCATTCATGTATCTGCAGTGCAGGAAATATGTTTGTAGCCAGTAGATAGAAAAATATTATAATCTGAGAGTCCTCATGGTTGATACCTTTTAATGCGAACTGAAAAGATGGTAAATAATAGCAAGCTTTCCAGACTGCTCAGGTGCTTGCCATACCTGATGATGAGACCTGTATCTGCAGTATAGTGCTTTACTCCGTCTCGCCGATCACATCCCAGTTGTGATATTGATCTTTGTGTTCAAAAATGGTGATTCCAAATGTAATTTCTTGTCCATGGATTATTTTGGATACATCTTCATTTCTAGCATGTTGAATTATGGCAGCAGGTGGCGGCCGGTGACATCTTGAGCATAATCCATCGGTTGCATTGTGTTGTAGTGAAATTCAATATTCAGACAATGGGGCAATAAGCATGGTATGGATATCTGTGGTGAGCAGCCGGTGCGCTCGGCCCCTCTACCTGAGACAGCTGTCACACAGCCTAATTAGGGACATGATGGATCAGAGAGGATACAGCCATGATAGGATAACCCGAGTTATGCCTCATTCTGATGGCATTTGTGTTTTTTCATGGATAGAACTGGTATTTTTTATAATCCATAGAGCTGTTCATATGTCCATATTTTACAATTACTAGCTGGTGGCCCGATTCTAATGCATCGGGTATTCTTGAATAATTCAATGAGCGATCAGTAGGGTACCATCACACTTGGTGATGCTCCTGTGATCTTGACAATGATACCACCTGGTAGGGATCACTGGAGCTTCAGTATGTGGTCGCTGGTGAGATGTCAGTCAGATCTGCGTTGCCGCTGATCTCCGTGCAGCAGGAGATGACCCGCGGCTACCGACGGGAGTCCCTACCGGGTCTTATTGTTGTAGTGATTGCTGGAGCGTCGCCAAGTGTGACAGTACCTCCATTCTGACACGATCAGTGATCTCACAGCGGGGGCCTGGTCGCTGCTACGTGTCACAGTGAGCGAGATCGCCAGCGCCAGTCGGGGTACTTCCGCTGCAAGCAGCCGGGAGATGACCGGCTAGCGCCGGTCATCTCCCGGCTGCGTTGCCGCTGACCTCCGTGTGGCAGGAGATGACCCGCGGCTACCGGCTGGAGGTCACCAACTGTAGCGGTGGCATGCGTGATTCAAATCCTGCGCCAATTCACAGCTGGACTGCGCCTGTCGCAACTAATCAGCGATGCAGGATTTCCGTTACAGAGAGACAGACACGTTAACACGATTATATAGTAGGATTTATTTTTGGCAGACTTTGTCGAGAAAGAATTGAATGTCCTATTGTGATCAGTGATACCAGTCAAAGCTTCTGTAAATAAAAAATAGACAGGACTCAAATGTTGACATCAGAAATCTACGTAACATTTTAGGGCTTCATTCACACATCCGTTTTTCTCATTCGTGCCACTGGCCCACAAACCTAATAGTGCCATTTGCACATCTAGTGTGGTGTTCTTTTATTTATTTCTTTTTAAATGGATCTGTCTGTTTGTTCCATTATTGACCTTTTCTCATGAGTTTTCGAAGATCGGACTCAACCATTCAAGTCAATGGGAATCCGTCCAAAATGGATCAAAAAGCAGAACACTTGTCCTCCCCCCATCGTTATCCATCGTTATCCATCTGTTTTATCATCTATTTTAACTTGCCATTATTTAAAAAAACAAAGTTGACAATTTACCTCCTTCAGTTTTCAAAAATGGATGGGTTCAACGAAACCACGATTTGTTTTGTCATGGGTGTGGAAATAGAAATGGGTGCAAGAGTGCAGCCAAATTGGTCAAAGAGTAGCTTGAAATTTTTTTATTTTTTTATATGCAAGAAAAATAGATATTACACTGGACTTAAAATGGAAAAAAAAAAACCAATGGATTAATACTGTTTGATCACTTTTTCTCATTTGGGGAAAAAAAAATGGGTCTGCCCTCCAACTCTGAAGCTTCCAGAATGATGACAGCTGTTCTCTATATAACACGTACCATTAAAAGTCCATAAAAGCCATACAGTCATATACACTAATGTGTTTTACGGGACACATTCTTACCTGCTCACAGGGAGAGATTCTTACCTGCTTACTAGACTCACCTGTGCATGTTTCAGCCTGGTTACCTGCCATAGAAGCATGTGGTCACGTGACTAATTTGCCAGCTGCTCCGGTCACGACGCCTCGGCTCGTGCCTGGTGACTGACGCCTGTTCAATAATACAAAGGGGGAAGTGCCAAAATAGCAATTGGGAACTTGTAAGACAAGTGCAGGTTCACTGTTAGGCTGTGTTCACAAGGTGCAGTTATCATCGTTTCGGAGTCTTATCACATAGTATCTACATGTAAGGTGTAGTGTTTACTGGATTTCCTCCCACACTCCAAAGACATACTGATAGGCAATATAGAGTGTGAGCCCCAATGGGGACAGGGATGTCTGTAACGTCACGGAACATGATGAGCACCATCATATAAGCAATGCACAATATAGTGCTTGAAGGAATGATTTAGTTTTTTGCATTGGCTCCTAATCAGTGGGTAATTACTATACTGTCTGGTAGGTGCAGGTACATAGGTTTAGGACATATCTCATTCCTGCTGTATTACCAGCTCCTATCAATCTGACTCCCATTAGCAGGGATGGCAGAGCCAGGCACAGGGAGATTCCTCGCATTCCTCCCTGAGCGCACACTCCCCCACTACAAAGCCAAGAAGCTGTTTTCCCCCTCATACCTGCAATCACTGGGTGCACCCCCTGGTTTTGGAAATCAAGTTACACATGCTGAATTTGCCGTTGGGCAATTTTCAAGGTTGTTTGCGCAGGTTAATGTCAATTCACGACCCCTCCTTACAGTGTATGAGGCTTTATTTATATGTAGTCATGACACTGTAGGTAAATGGAGCAATCTCCTGTGCAGGTGTACTGTACCTGGATCATTCTCCAGCCAGGAGAGGGCCGCCAGGGAGACACTTGTTCAGCCGACGGCGCTCTTTCCTGACTCCCTGACAAATATGTATACTGACTGCGTAAGCAGAGCGTGAATCTCTACTGTAATAGGAAGAGGGGGCAGGCTGCAATAAGACGCTTCTAACAACTTTAAGGGCAATGGACGCATGGAAAGGATGGTTTTGACATATTATTTTTATTATTATAGCGCCATATATTCCATGGCGCTTTACATATGAAAAGGGCATACATAGACAAGTACAATAATTATGAACAATATAAGGCACAGACAGGTACAGGGGGAGAGAGGACCCTGCCCACGAGGGCTCACAGTCTACAAGGGGTAGGTGAGGAGAGAGGACCTTGCCCACGAGGGCTCACAGTTTACAAGGGATGGGTGAGGAGAGAGGGACGCTGCCCACAAGGGCTCACAGTCTACAAGGGATGGGTGAGGATACAGTAGATGAGAAGAGAGGACCCTGCCCTTGAGGGCTCACAGTCTACAAGGGATGGGTGAGGATACAGTAGATGAGAAGAGAGGACCCTGCCCACGAGGGCTCACAGTCTACAAGAGATGGGTAAGGAGAGAGGACACTGCCCACGAGGGCTCACAGTCTACAAGGGGTAGGTGAGGAGAGAGGACCCTGCCCACAAGGGCTCAGAGTCTACAAGGGATGGGTGAGGATACAGTAGATGAGAAGAGAGGACCCTGCCCACGAGGGCTCACAGTCTACAAGAGATGGGTAAGGAGAGAGGACACTGCCCACGAGGGCTCACAGTCTACAAGGGGTAGGTGAGGAGAGAGAACCCTGCCCACAAGGGCTCACAGTCTACAAGGGATGGGTGAGGATACAGTAGGTGAGAAGAGAGGACCCTGCCCACGAGGGCTCACAGTCTACAAGAGATGGGTGAGGAGAGAGGACACTGCCCACGAGGGCTCACAGTCTACAAGGGGTAGGTGAGGAGAGAGGACCTTGCCCACAAGGGCTCACAGTCTACAAGGGATGGGTGAGGATACAGTAAGTGAGGAAAGAGGACCCTGCCTGCGACGATTCACAGTCTCTACAAGGGATGAGTGAGGATACAGCAGGTGAGGAAAGAGGATCCTGACCATGAGGACTCGCAGTCTGCAAGGGATTGGTGAGGATACAGTAGGTGAGGAGAGTACCCTGACCATGAGGGTTCACAGTCTACAAGGGATTGGTGAGGATACAGTAGATGAGGAGAAAGGACTCTGCCTGTGAGGGCTCAGTCTACAAGGGATGGGTGAGGATTCAGTAGGTGAAGAAAGGACCCTGCCTGCAAAGACTCAGTCTGATATAACAACCGGATCCTGTAATCCTGAGATACCATGGCATCTTCACTGATTAGTAAAAACAATAAATGTGTCCCAGTACACCGGGAGCATACAGGCAGCACATTCTTCCAAGTTTGGCGGAATCTGGCAAATATTTATTGCTGATAACTACTCTGTCCAACTTCTCTTTGTATGCTCTTCCTTTGGGAGATAGTGCATCCTTTTATTCCGCCTCAATCAGTCAGAGCACTAATAAGCAGAGCTGTTACACTCAGTGATTGGCTGCAGTGCCGCTGTCAGTCAGTGAGCTCATAGGCACAGTAGTTTCACTCAGTGATTGGCTGCAGTGCCGCTGTCAGTCAGTGCACTCATGGACTGTTATATGACTGTTACGCTCAGTGATTGGCTGCAGCGCTGTCTTCATGATGTCAGTGTTGCAGACAAGAGCCGCTGGGAGCAGGTGCGGGGACTGGACCTGGGGGTGAGTAAAGCTCGGTTTCACGTGTATATTGACTCCTGGCTTTGGTTTAAATATACTGCTGTATAATAGTGGTCATAAGGAGAAAATCAGTATAATGTGATACCCCACAGTGCGGGACATGACTCGCTGTCTCTGTACCTTCACAAGCACCAGATTATTTGCATTTTGACCCCCGTGGGGATTTAGTGTAGATGTCGCGTCCATGGTGCGGGCGGGAGTGTGTGATCTGTAAGCAGGCATCCGCCTGCGGACGGTTCACATATAGGAATGAATGAGTGCTTTCAGACCGCGGTGCGCCCCATTATAAACATAGGGGCCGCGGTCTGCACGCTGATACTTGCAGATGCATCTGCAAAACGCTGCAGATGCATCTGCAAGTGTGAAGCCAGCCTTAGGGATCCTAGTAAACTAATTGTTATTTGCTGCTTCTATAGAAGTATCTGTATGTAAATACAGTAAATTAGGATCCTCAAGGTGTTACTGGGACCGATCACCAGGTAGAACATGCTCCCCTGGACGGCTCACGGCATAACGGCTGATGAGCTGAATAAAATGTACTTTTGATTTCTCACCCCCATTGCCAAGATATTAGCTTGGAAATGTCAGATTCTAATTTATTTTAAGACCTAAATGTAATCTGGGGGGTTTTAATTTTTTATTTTTTTTTTTATTTTTATCCCTGCATGTTATTGACCAATCATAAACAGAATACAGTAAGTCATGCAGGGGAAAAAATATTCTGTCCATATTTTATATATAATAATAATATAATTTATTCATTCATCCATATGAATGTCAGTGTGACTTGTGAAATGTGGGAGGAAACACAGGGAGAACATACAAATTCCTTGCAGATGTCGTCCTTGGTGAGCACAATCACGTGACTAACCCTATAGACTATGATAGGGGGTGATCTTATTTGTTGTCAGTGGCTCATGAATTCTTTGCAAATTGTCTTTTCAGAGAGGAAGTGGACTTGAATTCTAGTGCCACCTATTGGAAGTAGCAATCCTAAAAGTCAATATCGACCCTTTAACGAGCCTTCTCACGTTATTTGGGATAGAAGCCAAACCAGAATCTGAGTTTGCAGACATGGTGTTTTGGGGTGTTACTCCTTATCAGTGCAAAGTATGAGATCTGGCATGGCTGGGTGAGAGGTTAAGATCAGGATCTAGGGGTATGGTTTCTCCTTGTGAAGAATGACATCCCAGTATGAACTCTAGTGCCACCTATTGGAAGAAGCAATCCTAAAAGTCAATATGGACCCTTTAATGAGCCTTGCAACATGACTTACGATAACGAGCCAAACCAGAATCTCAATTTGTAGTCAGTGTTTCTGGCTATTGCCCCTCATCAGTGCAAAGTATGAGATCTGTTTTGTCTATATGAGAGGCTGAGACTGGAGATCAGAGGGATAAGGACCAGGCACAGACATGTTGCGCTCCCGCAAGGAGGAACCTTACCCTTATGAATTCTTTGGTATCCTCTATCTCCTCTCCCACCCCTAAAATATCTTGGCCTTCCCTCTTTGGAGCAAATGATCTCTCAGGATATGGTATATTGACGATGTGGTCGTTATCGATAAGTCTAGTGCCAGTACAGAGTCCCATTCATTCTTGATATATTCAGTTCCTACATTAGATAATACGGTCATAATATGGTTCTGCAGTTGACTATATTGAAGTATCTGGGATTCTGGTAACCCATATCTATCCATAAGCTCCTTCCATGTGGACCACCTGGCTTCAGATACATGGAAAAGATCCTGGAGCCTCCGTATACCCCTCTCTTTCCATGCTAAGAAAAGCTTATTTTCCCTACCCAAGGGGAACGCTGGGTGACTCCTCAGGTCCAAGTATTTTGAAACCCTCCGCACCAGTCACATTGTCTTGGGTATAGCTTTCCACGAGGCTATCGTGTCTCTGAACACTGCAGCTGACTGTAGAAATTGGGGTATCATCGGACCCGGGGCATGAATCACCGAGGCTAAACTCCACGGGTGACTCAACTCCGACTCCAAAGTAAAGTTGGAGAATCTACTAGTCTAGAATATGTCTTGAGAGGCACGCTAGATTGTAACCTCTCACATTCGGGAAATTTAGTCGTCCCCCCCCCCCCCATCTTCGATTTCATCATGGTACCCAATCTTATCGTAGGCTTCCAAACTCTCCAAATAAATTTAGTGAATAGTGTATTCAATTTGGTGATGTCAACATGCTTCAATAGTAGAGTCAAGGTCTGGAGAGGGTAGAACCGTCTCGCACAACAGATCATTTTGACCAGGTGGCGCCAACCCAAGAGATTCTGAGGAAGAGCCTCCCATCTCTCTAGTTCTTTTCTATTTTAGACATTAGGGGACCATAGTTAAGGTGATCTATTCGGCCTCCTGCCCTCGCAATATAAATTCCCAAATATTTCAGATGATCTTTAGCGATAGGGATGCCGAACAAACTCGAAGGTGACGATGATCGTCTATGTGGTGCGTCCTTCTCGGCACTACTGTTACTTTAGAGAAAGCATATGTGCAACCTTTGCTGCCTGTACTGAAGGATTTTCCAAATACAACCCCCTATAGGGTTTTTTTTGTTTTGTGTTTTTTTTCCAATAATTACTGCTTTCAGATTCTATGATCATCAGGACAAATAGCTGTAGGGTGCAGGGCTACAAAGTGACCGAGGAATGCTGCTGCCCTGACCCCGGCCCTGCCACTGTCTACATTGGAGGAACATGTTTACACTATGTTAGAGTATTTAGGTAACTTTTACAGATAACCCCTAAAAAGCAACAGCCCCAAAGGGGGAAGACACAAAGTAAATATTTACATTGGACCAAGTGGGGTTGAAAATGATTAGAGCTAAAGTAACATATACACGTCATCATCATGGCTGCAATATATCTACAAGCCTTATGGTGGGTTTACACGTCCCAATTTCTGCCCCTATATCGGAGCCAACGACGCAGGAGCGCGCTTTTTGAGCGCGCTTTTCCCGCCATCGCATCGCCAGTTTAGACAGCCCGATATCGGGATACAACGTCCCGACGATGTGTACGCCCCCCCAACCCAGGATCGACCAGTTAACATGGGAGTGAATGGGTGACGTGGGCGTACACATCGTAGTTGGGCTGTCACACGGGACGATGCGGCTACAACGGCCATCCGATATCGGGCGGTTGAATAGCACGCTCATTCAACCCCGTTATCGTTTTGGCATCGTTCCAGCATCGCATTGTACGTTCAAACCGTACAGCGCGCGAACGATATCGGGTCCAACTCCCGAACCACGTGACTTTTGGTCGGAGTTGGGTCGGAGTTGGACGCCGATATCGCGACGTGTAAACCCACCTTTAGATCCTGATGGGAGAAGTGTAGCACCTGTAGTCAATGATGTATGGTTTGCAGAAATCTATAGGCGGAAGAACATAAAATATTCACGTTTAGCCTCTATTTGACAGCTATCAGTAGTATAGATGGATCATGGAGCACTGCGTGATATCAGTGGGTGTCTGCAGCAAAAGGCCTAATCTCCTGGCTCCCATATATTCGGTAATGAGTCTTCTCCCTTCTCTCAAGTCGTCACACCTGCAGATCAAAGTCAGAAGTCCTTTTCTAGTCCTTAGTCCTCGGCCTCCCTCCCAGCCTTTCATCATGATCTGCTCTGATGCACTGAATGAGGCGCTCTACCTACAGGTGCATCTCACCCAGAGAGCCCGAACACACCTTGCATTCATATTGATCGTCTTGTTTTCTTTTTTTGCATTGCACATATTGCACAAAAATACACAACCTTACAAAGAATCTTTTGTGACACTTTGCAGAATCACACCACTACAAGCCGTGTAATTCAAGAGTCGGGGCTCTTGACGAGTAGCTGTCGTTTTGATTTATAAAAAAAAATCAATAGTAAATATGAAGATAAGCCACTTTGTGCTATATCTTATCAGAGACTTCTGCTTCTTTCCACATCAGGACTGATCTTTCCCTTTCGATTCATGGGTAAAATCTCAGTGCAAACAGAGTTTCCCATTACTCAGATGGGAGATGACAGTTGGTGTTTGTAAACTCCTGTGGAGAAGGAGGTGAGTGACATTCTACTGCAAGTTCCCCTGAATCAGTTCTCCATACAAGTTTACGAGCACCAACTGCCATTTTATGTCTCCATAAAGGGATAAATCTCTATTCACTGAAGAAAAGGTAAAAAATGTTTGTACCGGTAGCCAGTAGATGCTTTGCTTACCATCTTTTCAGTTAGCCATTAAAAGATATCAACCACTGAGGACGCTCAGATTCTAATAGTTTTCTATTCACTGAAGGCAGATTTCCCCATTACTCAAAGGACCATTGGTGCTTATAAAATTCAGTGGAGGGAGATGGAAGTGCTGAGGCGACAATCTGCTGCAAGTTCTCATGCAACAGTTCTACATAAAACCCTATGAGCCCCAACTGCCTATGTGCGATGTGCGCTGTGAACGCAGTGTCCCTGAGCGCAGCAAGACGCATAGTGCCTGTGTGTGGCTGCGTTCAGCTTTGTTTGCGTTCGGCTTCGCATAATTTATGCACATGCCGAACGCAACATGTTGCATTTTTTGTGCGTGGCTGTGTGCTTGCTTTATGCGCATGCAGACAACCGCGCACAAGAAATGAATGGGAGTCAATCTGTGTGCATCACCATCTGCTGGCAAGCACACAGACGCAGAGGAAGATAACCTCCGAGGTCATCTGCAGGTGAATATTTTCCTGTCGTTCTCTTCTCTTTCTTTCTTTCTCTTCTTTCCTCTTCTTTCCTCTTCTTCTCTCCTCTTCTTCTCCCCTCTTCTTCTCTCCTCTTCTTCTCTCCTCTCTTCTTCTCTCTCTTCTTTCTCTCTTCTCTCTCCTCTTCTCTTCTCTCCTCTTCTCTTCTCTCCTCTTCTCTTCTCTCCTCTTCTCTTCTCTCCTCTTCTCTTCTCTCCTCTTCTCTTCTCTCCTCTTCTCTTCTCTCCCTCTTCTCTTCTCTCCTCTTCTTTTCCCTTTCCCCTCTCTCTTCTCTCCTCTTCTCCTCTCTCTTCTTTCTTCTCTTCTTCTTCTCTTCTTCTTTCCTCTTCTTTCCTCTTCTTTCCTCTTCTTTCCTCTTCTTCTCTCCTCTTCTTCTCTCCTCTTCTTCTCTCCTCTTCTTCTCTCCTCTTCTTCTCCCCTTTCTTCTCTTCTCTCCTCTTCTCTTCTCTCCTCTTCTCTTCTCTCCTCTTCTCTCCCTCTTCTCTCTCTTCCCTCTTCTCTTCTCTTCTCTCTCTTCTCTCTTCTCTTCTCTCCTCTTCTCTCCTCTTCTCCTTCTCTTCTCTCCTCTCCTCTTTTCTCCTCTCCTCTTTTCTCCTCTCCTCTTTTCTCCTCTCCTCTTTTCTCCTCTCCTCTTTTCTCCTCTCCTCTTTTCTCCTCTCCTCTTTTCTCCTCTCCTCTTTTCTCCTCTCCTCTTCTCTCCTCTCCTCTTCTCTCCTCTCCTCTTCTCTCCTCTTCTCTTCTCTCCTCTTCTGCCGGCTTTCCCGCCCCGCTAATTCAAACGATCAGCATCAGCTGATCATTTGAATTAGCGGGGCAGGAAAACCGGCGCTGGCTTTCCTGCCAGCTATTTTAACCAGCGGTGGCAGGGAGGAAGAGATCAGCGGCTGCGTCCGTTAGGCAGAGATCTCTGCTGCTGATCTCTGCTTTCCAGCTGCTGCCGATGATTGGATGGCAAAGCGGCTCACAATCACACGTAATCTCCGCTGCGTTCACATGAAAGTGTTTTTGCGTTTGGCACTGCATCTGGGTATGCGCAGCCTATGCTGCATTGCCGAACGCAAATGTGAAGCCTGCCTAAAAAGGTTTTCCTTGGTTGATGTGTTTGCATTGTACAATGGAACTGTACAGGAGTCGGTGACAAAGCATCCATCTGGAAGTCTGGTCTCATGAGATAAGTGATGCGTCATTCAGAAAGAAAGGTGAAGATTTATAGCAAATACATGGCTGCAGTCTGTTCTTGTACTGCACTGATAGAGATAGTAGGCTAAGTGGTTAAACATTCATCTGTGCAGATAGAAGGAAGGTTTCCCATCATATATTGGGGTCTCTGAGCCTGCGGTGATGATAAGCATCCTGTTAAGAGTCTCATTGAGAACTTGGCTGTTGTAAGTGCTCCTTGACTCTAGTCCTAGGAAGGCTCATT
Organism: Allobates femoralis; assembly: GCA_033576535.1. NCBI lineage: Eukaryota > Metazoa > Chordata > Amphibia > Anura > Aromobatidae > Allobates > Allobates femoralis. Next base: position 29,841,310 of record JARQOC010000010.1, on the reverse strand, counting down.
CTTGATTATCGGCCAGTGTAAATGGGATTTGCAACTAAAGATGGCCAAACCTGCCAACTGTCTAAGTATGGAGGCCTCCCGACTATTTCCCCCAATAGATCAGGCCATACAGATTGAATTTGATTCAAGGTTGAGGTTAACCTTTATGTGCATGGGCAGTCAGGAGAGATAGTTGTGTGATGAACGATCATTTGCTCGTCAGCTGTGTGATATGCATTGAGAAACTTAAGTTTGGACCATGAAAGTCTGTTTGAGTAAATTATTCCTACTAAAAAATAAGACCTATTAATATATATTTGCAGAGTCTAATGGCCACTTTACAAGACCAAACATCGTTCCGATATTGTATACAACGACGCGGAAGCGCACATTTTTTGGGCAGAAATCCAACATCACATAGGAGCTGTCACACAGGGAGATATCGGCAGGCAACACAACAGCGATGTGTACGCCCCCTTGTACGGGCGACCCAGGAACGACCATTTAACATGGGAGAGAATAGGGGAAGTTGTGCTCCAAATCGTTGTTGGGCCGTCACACAGCACGATCCGGCCACAACGTCCATCCAATATCGGGCAGTTGGAGAGCCTGCACAATTCTTCCCCGATATCGTTTTGGCATCGGTGTTGCGTCGCATTGGTCATTTACACCACACAACGCATGAACGATATCTGGGCCAACGCACGAACCACGTGACTTTTTTTATCGGAGTTGGACGCCGATATAGAGATGTGTAAAGTGGCCAGAAGTACTCCATGAACAGTAAAGTCATCCAACTGTTGGTGGGTGGTCTTGACTAGCATAAGACAAACAAGTACAAAATGGCTCCCATTGTAGTAACTAGTGTTGGTGTGTCTCATGGTCCATCTGCCATGTTGGTAATTTGTAGTCATGGGACGGGAGCCCTGAGAACCATCTACATCTCTTCTTTTGATTGGCTGGCCTGGTGCTACAACTAATGTGTGCCATGCCACCAAGGATGACATCACAGCAGCCGGCCAATCAAAAGAAGAGCAAGATGATTCACAGGGCTCCCATCCAATCCCCGTTGGACGGCCACAGATTACTGATGTGTCTGATGGACCAGGTGATGAGTCAATTTTCACCAATTCAAGTAGTAACCAATGTTAGGTTATTATTTTTTTATCTGAATGCAGGGCCGTAACTATAACAGGTGCAGGGGTTGCAATCGTACCTGGGTCCTGGAGCCTAGGGGGCCCAAAAGTCCCCTTGGTCTATAGAAAAAGACTAATACTATTAAAGATTTGCAATAACTGGGGGCCCCGTTGGAGCTTATAATTACTTATAATATGCATCCAACGCTACAGCTATAACCAGCGCACTATGTCCAGTGGTGCACCGCATGGCATTACAATTATAAGAATCGTCATCATTAAAGTAAGTCTCCCTGTGTGTTCTGTTCCCATGGGAGAGCTGCTCATTGCCAAGTGCTTGTCCTTCATAACAATGTCTTGGTTTAATGGTTAATTTGTGCTTTCATGTTGGATGGGGGGAGGAGTAGTGACCTTCCAAGTAGAACCTTTCTTATCAGTTTGGCATGTGCTCTGTAGGGATGAGGTCAGTGGGGGCCACAATGTGGGATAAACATTTCCAGAGGTGCCTGACCCTTTTTTTTTTTTTCCCCCCTACATCATAATATATTGTGATATCAGCTAAGTTTCCCATTAAACTCCCTTATACTCAGGATGAAACCTGGATTTGGATGATGAATAGGATCTAGCAATCATCAGAACACATGATGGAGGAGTGACTCGAAACGCGTAGAATGTTACGTTTCAAATGACACCTGGGATGGATATCTGTTTTCATCATCAAAGAAATGTTTTTAATGGATTCCTGTTGCTGGATACCTGTTTTTAGACGATTACTAATCTGAAAACTCAATGCATGGATCCTTTAAGCTGCAAGAAGCCACGTATGGGTGAGCTGACTACTCGCACCTTCTCTGTGAATGGGCTATAGTCAGGGGCTGGCTGGCCCAGGGGGCAGGAGGGCAGATGCCCCCCAGGCCAGTGGTCAAGCAGCAGTTTTGGGGCCACCCAGCCATCTGTCATGTTGGTCTGGAGGCCGCTGAAGCTCACTGCTCATGGGCCATTGCTGTGTGCTTTCCCCCCAGGCCGATTTTTGCCAGCCCCTGGCTATAGTAATAACTGGCCATACCGATGAATAGAGGACGTGTCTACTTATTTTTCCAGGATTGCCTGATGAGTTTTCCTGATAACTTCATGGTGTCTGAAGACAGATCCTTTGTCAACCCAGTGAATAGATAGCAGCGTAATCCTCTCTTCCCATTGAATGCTTTGCAGATAACGTGTGTGCATCTATGGGAATGTTGGGGGCCAAATAACATACATGACTAGAGGTTGACCATAGACAAGAGATGTTAATCTACAAACCATTGGCAGATCTCGATAACTTTGATGACCTGGACATTAAAGCTGACCCATACGCTCATAGAGAGCTGTGACTATTGCTGGCTTGGCCAACAGCTATCCCTCCAAACTGGTACCTCTAAATAGTTGCAGCCATGGTCGGACATGATGAAATCCATTATGGCTGCTGACCTTTCTTGCTCTCGTCACACTCCACATCTGCCATTGCCATCATCCAGGTCGTCTGACGTTCATTTAATGTGCGTGACCACTTTAAAGTTCTAAGGGATCTGGTATTTTAATCAATGGAACGTATGTCCAATAACAACTGACATGTTGATAAATATTTATATAATAAAGAAGAACTAGTGTATTACAAAATATATTTATTTTTTAAATTAAAATGAGAAGAAAAATCTTCATGCCGGTTAAGCAATGGATCCTAGTCATTTCCAGAAAAAAACATTGAAATATTCTCCCCTGTGACAACAGATAAATGAAATCCTCCATGTACAAAGTGCGTGTTCGGGGTCAATGTATTTTTTGGAATATGCCGGTATGTGACTTGTAGATGAAATTCCCAGGTGCTCGGGTGTAGTGAGGTTATCTGATGATAGAGAGCAGAGGGTAAGGTGGACAGCAGAAGATGAATGACCGCTGATTAGTCAAGGCTGGTGTTTGTAGGTCCTCAGATAAGGGACTTTCTACACTGTATTCTGATCACCATAAGCCGGCGTCACACACGTCAATGTCGTCAGCGATCTGATCGCTGGCGACATTGACAGCTGATCGCTGGTGAGCTGCCACACAGGCATACTCAGCAGCAATCATTTTACCAGCAATATCGTGGAAATTCACGATGTCTGCAGGCTGGTATCCAGGGTAAACTGCGGGTAACTAGGCAGTGCGCGCTGCTAATACCCGATGTATACCTTGGCTACCAGCCTTCTCGCTCACCGGCTGGTATCCAAGTACACAGTAGGTAACTAGAGTCCTTATTACCGCTGTGTATCTTGGATACCAGCCGTTGAGCGGAGAAGGCTGGTAACCAAGGTATACATCGGGTATCTAAGCAGCGCGTGCTGCCTAGTTACCCGCAGTTTACCATGGATACCAGCTCCCAGCGCTTGCAGGGAGGCTCTGGGAGCTGGCTGATTCGCGCATCCCGGTGTCACACGTAGCGATGCTGCGTGTCCACCAGGCAACCATCGCCAGATTTTCGGTCCAGTCCGAAAACCTGGCGACCATCAACCAGCGATTTATCTTTGGTTGATGCGCCCTGTCACACGCGTCAATATCGCTGCAACGTCACGTGCAGCAGCGATATTGCACGCGATATTGACACGTGTGACGGCCCCTTCAGGTTCCCATTAAACGGGACGTTCACTCCGCGTGTATCTAATGTGCTGAATTTGCACCGTTCCAATATGGCAATGAATGGAAAAGATTGCTGTTTAGGCTGGGGCCACACTTGGAAGGCTGCACCCGTTTACTGGATGCGTTACTGGATCCAGTTTTTCCCCTTGCCATTTTTGAGGCATTTTAAACGCATCAGTTAACGGATATATGTACCATGCGTTAACGGATGCATTTCCCATAGACTCCCATGAAAAACGCATCCGATTTTGAAAATGCACCAAAAAATGTTGCAGACCATGTTTTTACTGGATTTGGGAAAAAAAAAACAATGCAGTAAACGGATTGCACTTTGGCAATCCATTTTTTGCATTGGAGTTTATGGGTACATTACCGGATCCGGTCAAAAACTGGATCCAGTTACTGGATGCATGACGCAAGTGTGGCCCTAGCCGTATAAGGTATGTGGCAAGAGGTTTCATCTGTTTTTGCAGATCTGCTTGGATCTCTGCCTCACTAGAATGCCATTGGAAGAAATATATAAAATAGGAGAACTGTCCATTTATTTTTTACCTGATTTGAGAATGAAACTCGCCTATTAGTCCAAAATGGGAATACTGTACAAAACTCAGCCCACAGATGTCATCCATGTATCATCTTCCTTTTTTTATTTACTTTTTAATGAATTGGGGAAATTATTTTTGCATCAGAAAAAACTGATGGTAAAAATTGTGACACGGATCAAAAACGTATGAAAATTGGATACAGCTCACCAATGGAAAGACAGGGCCGAAAAAGAGTATGAAGAAAGCTTTAGACCTTTTTTTTCTTTGATAGGTTACGTCTCCCCCTGTGCGCCTATCAGAAAGTGGACAGAGTGTGATGTCAACTGAAATAAGCCAAATCACAGATGGTGTAAACTGGACAATCTAAACTTGCGTCAGGAGTGTAAGGGTGCCATTTTTAGGTCGTTAGTCTCCCGCTGGTCAGCACGCATCGCTTTGTGTGACGGCGAGAGACCAGCGATCAATGATCTCACAGGCTGGTAACCATGGTAAACACCGGGTAACAAAGAAGCGCGCACTGCCTAGATACCCGCTGTTTATTATAGATACCAGCGATGTGGAGGTGGCTTCCTGGTCGCTGAGGAAATCTGCCTGTTTGCAGCTCCCCAGCGACCAGGTAACGACACACCAACGATCCCTACACTATCATTATCGTTGTCTGGATTGCTGGTGCGTCGTTGTGTGTGACGGGAGCTTATGCGATGCATTCACTGCATTTTCACAGCAAAAAAACAGATCAAAAATGCACAGTCTGAATGTAGTCCTAAGTTTGCTCTATGTAAATGTTAGGCCAGTTGCACACCATGATTTTTGCTGTCAGGCTGTGTTTGGTGTTTTGCTGGATGCACCGGACACAGCCTGAAAGCTCCGGAGAAAACAGAATCGGAGGAATGCCCTCGCGGTTCTGTTCTCCTGGATTCGGCACTCCGTTGCTGCTCCCGCTGTCCAGTGCTGAAACTTCAATATGCGTCTAGCAGGGAGCTAGCTGCGTTCTGAAATATCAGCCGGGAGCTCTCCAGGAGCTGGAAGTTCAGCGCCGACTGTCACTGAACTTTACCACCCGGCGTACGGCAGCCGGATCCAATTGTCTGTCGGATCCGGTGCAATCCGGCACATAGCCTCCCATTTTAGGGGGTCGCCGGATCCTCCCGATTTGGTCCGATTTTTTACCCCGGACACAAAAATGCTGTTAATTTTGTGTTCAGGGCAAAAAAAAAAATGTGCCTGATCTTCCTGGACAGCACAAAACCCGGATGGCAAATAGTGGCCATCCTGCCCCATAGGGATACTATGAGGCCAGAATCAGATTTTGATCTGTCCTTGGTGCAAGTCTCCATTTTTACCATAAGGACGGCCTCCTCCTTCTCATATGTGAAAAAAAAAAACCTGTTTTCAGACTTCTCCTACTCCATAGTTGGTTGTAAATCTGACGCCGGGATGATACATGCTTTCTTATTATCATGGAGCTATGGACTTGAACGGGTGATTATTGATCCACAAATTGGATGAATATAGGACGTGTCTCCATTTTTATTTGCAAACGGATGGTTCAGTGAACGCCATCCAATGTCTTGAAATTGGTGACCTGACACATAAGGTGCATTACAAAGTCCTAGAATGCAGAGTATTATTATTTATTATTTTGTTAGATAACTGCTCCCTTTTGCTGATTTCGGGCTTGCTTAGTTCGGTAAACATAACATCGCCATAAACGTTGATTTTTGAGTAGATGTTATGAAAACAATAGAACCATTCATCTCTTTCTTGGAACAGCATTGTCCCCCCTATACAAAAGACCCTTTTAGTGTGTGATACAAGATAAGAGAGGGAGGGGGAGTTTAAGTATTGGGTATAGGGGGGTTGGTGGGGGGGATAGGCTTTTTGGTGCCAAATTAGCAAAGGAAGTAAAAGGAAACAAAGCGACCTGTACAGAGTATTGGCGTTTTTAGCAGATAAACCTATAAAGGGAGACGAGGTGGGCTGTATCTTATCGGCTGGGGGGTTTCTTTCCGGTAGTGGAGTCTTCTCTTGAGTGAAACCATCCACCCAAGTTCTCACACTAGATAGGATTACAATGGAAGATGGCTTTCTTTAACGTTCTTCAATATCGGGCATGCGGCTCCAGACTCCTGTCCACATTCCTTTCTGGTACTTTCTCTGTGTTTTGCCGCTGTCCCTTTAATTCAGGAAGTATTGTCACTTGAGATCAGAAATGTCAAGACATATCACAAAGGGTTGAAATCTTAATCCTGAGTATCGGTCTCATTACAATAACAATAACATTCCCATAGTTTACTTTCATTGAGAGTACTGAGAAAATGGGAGGGGGGGTCTTGTCCCTTTATTGTGATGTGAACCCCGCTATTGACCCGAGACCATATAATGGAATGACTAAATTCACATTGATATCTTGGCATTGTCACGCACGGACTCACACGTTGTGACTGCCCCCTGCGTTGTGGACTGTGACACAATACAGATAATTGGGAGAATTTTGAGGCACAATGCAAGGGTGATTTGTGGGAAGATGAATGACTTTTACACAGTGGTAACTAGAGTCCTATGGCACCGATGCTAAATTTGGACTGTGCCCCACACCAGCATGTTGGGCAGACGTTGGGTGCTCACAATATAGATGATATAAAATGTTATTTACGTCTAGGCACCCTCCAACTTTGTACACATGGGATTGTTGATCTTGAAGAGGGAATGTTCTCCCCGAAATGCGTAAAAATAAAATCACTGTTCAGAGTTCTTGTCCGTCTGTCTCCATGGCACAACGGTGGTTTAACCCCTTCCTTTCTCCTGACTATGGTATGCTGGCACCTACTGTGATTACAAGTTGGGCAATGGGAGTACAGCAAAGCTGGATGTTATTACAAATACCTGTAGCTCTCATGTAAGGGCACTGTCTGCGTGGGGTGAGAGGAGTAATAATAATATTTATTCACTTATACAACGCCATTAATTCCACAGAGCTTTACATACTATCAAGCATACTGTCCCAATAGGGGCTCACAGTTTAAATTCCCTATCAGTATGTCTTAGGAGTGTGGGAGGAAACGAGAGAAACTGGAGGAAACCCATGCAAACACAGGGAAAACATACAAACTCCTTGCAGATGTCGTCCTTGGTGGGATTTGAACTTGGGACCCCAGTGCTGCAAGACTGCAGTTTTAACCACTGAGCTCCATGCTGCCATCGTGTTTCACAACAAACGCCTGCAGCTCCCTCACAAACTCGTTGGGTGGAGGAGTACAGCAGAGCTAACCACTGTGAGAGGAGAACTGCCGGTCAGAGGAGGAGAGTAGAGCAAAGCTATGGCTCATTACAACACCTCTGCATCTGCAGCTCTCATCCGATGCACTGTCAGTGTGGGTGGAGAGGAGTACAGCAAGCTAACACTGTGAGAGGAGAGCTGCAAGAGAGAGAGGAGAGTAGAGCAAAGCTATGCTCATTACAACACCTCTGCATCTGCAGCTCTCCTCACAGTGGTCAGCTCTACTGTACTTCTCTCCCCCATTAAAACCATGCCAATGGATGAGAGCTGCAGATGAAGAGGTGTTTGTAACGTCACACAGCTCTGCTTTACTCCAAAGTGCACATGTTCAGCCTCCACCCCATTCATTGTCTGGAAACAGCAGAGCGCTGGAGTTGTCTTTCTCCTGTGGTCCTATAGAAAATGAATGAAGCAGAGATAGAGCTCATGCACCTCCGCTTCTTCCAAGTTGTGGCTTTGCAGAACACAGTTCCCGAGTTTCAGAGCACTGTGCTCGGGAATCGCTGCAGGACCCAGCAGTCATCTGTATGGGTAGGGGATAGCTTACTATGTCCAGGAATGACCTTTTTCGCTAAAGAAATATGTATATATGAGAGTTGTTGGTGATGGATCCACAAATTTTGAGGTTCATCACTTATAGTAAAATGGCTACTGCACAAACAGAATTGCTTAGTATTCTGCATAGGGAGTCGATATAAGTGAGGACCAGGGCACTGGAGGCCATGTAAAGCAGGAAGGCCGTCACATTTGCATGTGTCAGACGAATGAGTGTTCACACCACGAGTACATTCTGCAGGTTGCTACATAAATGACTCATTGGCTCAGGAATACAAACAATGTCAGAGCTTCGAATTTACTGTAAAACATTATAGCCAGTTGCGACAAGTCACAGGCGACACACGACTAGCCATGAAGTCAGTGATGCTTGCGACAGAAAATCCAATTTACACAGAAACATTCCAAACCGTGTATCGCACGTTGCAACGTGACACTATAGGAAACCTTCAGATACAATGTCCCAATGTGACACTGCGATTTCATAGTTGCGTGGGAAATATAGCCTTACTTGTAACTTGGAGTCGGACGGACCCTTTCTTACAAGATAAGGACTGCCACAACGCAGGGACGCTGTACACAGCCTTGCAGAAGAACGAAGCATGTAATACAATCTCCTGTTATTAGAAAGCCTGATCACTGTGCTTCTTTGGGCTATCCTTAAAGCCAAATTTTGGACGTCAGTAAAATAACATTACAGGTTCCAGGTGGTGCATAGTCTGCAGGTAGACCGAGCGGAGTTATCTTAGTGAGGCCGCAGGCAGAATAACCCAGCCCTTCCGTCTTAAGACAATGGTTCCTTTATGATGGTGCCAGAGGGTGGAACCTGTATTCTGGCAAAGTGAGCGACTTCTTCATGTATCTTGTAGAGTGTCAGTTCTTTTGGTACAGGAACAGATGATGCAAAACAAAAACAAATGAATAAAAAGGTAACCAAAATCTTATCTCGCTGAAATGAAGCCTAGATTGAGTTATAGTCCAGATCTGTGGACCTCAGAGCTGACATCTCCCAAATGCCTCTGTTCTTGTTCTATTGATCTGCATTAATGCCACTTCACACACACAGATATCTGAGTCCAATATCTGAACAGATCTCTGGTTGCAGTGAAATCATGGACACATTGTTCATTTATATACAGCCACAAAATGTAACAATATGTCCATGATTTCACTGCAACAGAGATTTGTTCAGATATTGGACTCAGATATCTGTGTGTGTGAAGTGGCCTTTAGGGAGTAATATGGACTTTACACCCAAAAGTAAGGTCCGGTCTAGATGTGGCAAATTTCTGCACAGAAAATCCACAATAGTCTTTCCATGAAGAAATGCAATATGTGAATATGCGCATATAGTAGAGCACAATGCAGCCAGATGGGGCTTTACTCACCCAGTTTACATGTAAGTGACAGTATCTTTCATACAGATACTCGCTGCTGATGCTGCACTTGGGGATGTATTGCAACGGACAAACGCAGGCGTTGCCGCATTATCTGCCTCTTTGAACGCAGCTTTATCCGATATAGAGATAAATGCTTGTCAATAATTTCCAGTATTAACTAGCCGAATTGTGAATACAGCTCTGCAGTACAATACAGGCTTTGACTCGGGACCACTGTGATTTAAAGGGGGTTGTTAGGAACTAAAGTATTGAAGACCTATCCATAGGACTGGGTGCTGGGTTTTGATACCCCCCCTCCCCCCCCCCAATCTGCTTCCGGAGGAGCTTGATGTTTCCCAGTGTATGTTGCGGAGATTTGGCAGTTCCAGACATTTCGTGGCTGTTGCCAAAACTTTTACCTAATTAATGGGATCCCCATCAAACATTTATTATGTATTGCTTTATATAGCGCCAACATATTCCACAGTGCTTCACAGAGATTATCATCATTAGTTGCCATTGGGGCTCACAATCAAAATTCTCTCAGTATATCTTTGGCATGTGAGAGTAAAACGGGGAATCGGGAGGAAACCCAGAATACACAAGGAGAACATACAAACTTCTTTGCAGATGTCGTCTTTGTGGGTTTGAACCCAGGACCCCAGAGCTGCAAGACTGCAGTGCTAACCACTGAGCCACGTGCTGTCCAAATCTATTGATCAAACCTATAGGTAAGGTCAATATCAGTGGTGTACCTGAAGCTCATGGGCCCTGAAGTCAAATCTCCAACGGGGCCCCAAATATTCTAAGTTTTTAATAGCATTAGTCTTTTTCTTTTAGACCAAAGGGCTTTTGATGCCCCCTAGGGGTACTTCACACACCGCGATATTTCTGGTGATATCGGGGCAACGTCACAGGTTATGTGACATTGGTGCGACCTTGCCAACGATATCGTTGTGTGTGACCGCACCAGCGATCGGCCTCCCGCTGGGAGATCGCTGATCGGTAACGAATGGCCTGGACCATTTCTCGATTGGCGATCTTCCGCTGGACCAGGCTGTATCGCTGTGTGTGACAGGCAGACTTACCAACAATCCCCAGTCTGCACCCGAGACCCTGAACGATCCCAATGACCGTCGGGTGTCGGCCATTGCTGGGTGATCGCTGGTAAGTCTGCCTGTCTGGCATCTCACCAGCGATCACATAGCGATGTTCCAGCGATCCCGGCCAGGTCGGATCGTTGGTGAGATCACTGGAACATCGCTATGTGTAACGGGCCCCTAGACTCCATAGCCTAGGTGCAATTGCAACTCCTGCACCTATTATAGCCTCTGGTCATTATGTTAATCCCAGACAACCCCTTTAATGTACTTACCATATATACATGAACTGTACATGGCATTTAAAGGTGGATCTGCCTTCGGATACATATTTGCTTCCATCACGTATCGGTCCGTTCTTACCTTTTTCGTGGAAACTGTAATTCATTGTTTTTCTCTGACCTAGAATGTGATTTTTGATATCTGAAAGAATGTTGATGTGCAGGTGAACAATGAGGAACAGTAGATATAACGGCGGCGGTCCGACACCACACTCTCTGCTCAACCTGTCTGACAGGCTCCCCACCGGCACAGTCGCTCCGAGGGCTGTGATCACAGAAATGTACTCACAAGTGGCATCTGATCTAACCACAGATTGACTGACTGCTTAAGGCTCTCCAAACATGAGGCCATGACAGGGCTTGGAGGTAGAAGACAAAGGTCCTGTGTGTTCATTTGTCACCCGGCATTGAGTATAGAGAGGACTCTTCAGGAATTGGCGAGGAGCACTTGTCTGTCGCCAAGTGTTGCGTATATTTGCTCAGATCGGTGGCCATGTTGGCTTTCCCCTTCCTACTTGTTGCTGCACCTGAACTTGGCATACAAACACAAATGTTTCATAAGTATTTCAAGATCTCAACTCCAACCCCATTGTTTATACATGTAGCCGAGTCCATCACGTAAGATTTATTGCAGTTAATACGATTGTTTGAGTTGTCAGACTAGTAGGGACCAAAGGTTGATTTATGTGTTTAATCCTAAAATGACCTATTGTTTAACTCGGCTTTTGTGTTAATTGTTTTTTTTATGTTTGGTTGTTTTTTTTCTCATATCACAATCTGCATAAAAAATAAAATTAAAATTCTAGCAATTTTCACACTGGCTATGCAGGGGCTATATCCATTTACCGTACTGTTGTTTTAGGAAATACACATGTATATTAGCAGCAACATAAGACTCTGCCTTGTATTGAAGCATCTAATGAGTGGGTGCAAAGGTCATTGTGAAAAGAGGGGGCAGCAGGTCTGCTGTAAATCCTATATTGTGACTGGAGGATCCTGTGATATCAGCTGGGTATAGAGGTCTTTGTAATCCTGCCCCTGCTGATAAGGAAATTACTGTAAATTTTTCCATCAGACACAGCCATTACACAGTAAATTAAAGTGCATCTCAATAAATTAGAATATCATCAAAAAGATCATTTATTTCTCTGATTCATTACATAAAGTGAAACACATAGAGTCATTAGAGCGATCTGTTTAAATTGTTTATTTCTGTTAATGTTGATGATTATGGCTTACAGCCAATGAAAACCCAAAAGTCATTATCTTAGAAAATTAGAGTAATTAACACAAAACACCCGCAAAGGCTTACTGAGTGTTTAAAATGGCCCCTTAGTCTGGTTCAGTAGCCTACACAATCATGGGGAAGACTGCTGAGGCTGGCTTCACACCAAGGTAAGATCCGGTCCGGGGCTGTCCGGTGGAAACCAGACAGCCCCAGACCAGTTTTTGGCCCCATAGTAGTCTATGGGGCCGGATGGCAGCTTTCTGCCATCTGGTTTCATCTCTGCGGTGGAATCCGGGAGAAATCTGATTATTATCACCGGACACACAAATGTTGCTTGCACGTTTTTGTGTCCGGGGAGAAAAATCACCCCAAAAAGCCGGATCCTGGATTGTCCCGGATTCTCCCGGATCCGGGGCAATCAGGTTCTCCCTAACATGGAAGCCTATGGGGCCGGATTGCCCCTGTCCAGGTGAATCTGGGAACTGGATACCGGCTGCTGCACACTGCTGTTGTTTCAGGACCAATCAAGGACAGAATCTTGAAAAATCAGCAGCTGCGGCTGCAATTACAGTCATCCGGCTGCACACAGGACCAGAGGGCACATTTGACCCTCCAGTTCTGTGTGCTGATCCGGTCCGGGGCTGTCAGGTTCATGCCTGACAGCCCCGGACTGGACTGCGCCGTGGTGTGAAGCCAGCCTGACTTGACAGATGTCCAGAAGTCAGTCATTGACACACTCCACAAGGAGGGTAAGCCACAAAAGGTCATTGCTAAAGAAGCTGGCTGTTCAGAGTGCTGTATCCAAGCAGATTAATGGAGTGTTGAATGGTAGGAAATGTGTGGTAGAAAAAGGTGCACCAGCAACTGGGATAACCGCAGCCTTGAAAGGATTAAGAAAAGGCCATTCAAAAATATGAGCCACCACACACAGATGTATCCAGGACATGGGCTTCAACTGACATTCAAAAGATCCCCGACCAACTATTGCATACATTTACTCTACATACTTGTCAATAGGCCAACATTTGAGAGTTGAAAATCATTATTTTAGTTGGTCTTATATAATGATGTAATTTTCTGAGAGTTGTCATTGACTGTAAGACATAATCATCAACATTTACAGAAATACACTTAAAATAGATCACTCTATAATGACTCTATATATTATATGCGTTTCACTTAATCTATTTCAGTAATTCAATACATAATCTTTTTGATATTGTAATATATTGAGCTACACCTGTAGCAGGGGCTCATATATGATTATCTCAGCACAGGAAAAAGTAATTGTTGAACACATCCCATTGTGGAACTTATCTTTTATTTCAAGATCTTTTGATTAAAATGAACTTTGGTAATGTAAAACCCCTTAACTATATAATATAGTGGAAAAAGAGACTCGAATGCTGAATGTGTGGACTCCCTCAGCGGTGACAGTGCCTGCACAGCTTCCTTCCTGACTATACAAATAATCCTGCTATTTAGAATGTTACCGCGGTCACGTGACCTGTTGACGCCATTGTTATTGACAGGTGATGAGGGAATAGGAAGTTTTCATCCTCACACCTACAACCTGGAGAGTTTCCAGCGGTAGAGATAATTATCAGAGGAGCAGCACAGAAACTGACAACCCTTCATATTGGCATTAGCTCCACTGTAGAAAATAGTGAGGCTGCGTGCCCTCACTGCACTTTTGATCCTTTTTGTTGTGCTGCGTTTTTGCAAGTCTATGATCTTGGAGAAATGCTGCACCAACATCTACATTATCACTGGTCCAGTTCTGGTGCAGAAACCTGATCAGAAAAAAGGAGCATGTCTATGAAGTGATCCATTATCTCCATAGACCCCATTCTAATAATAATGCAAGTCTCCAAAACAGAAAAAAACGCAGTCAAACCCTGATCAAAAACATATTTATTTTATTTATTTTTGGGTATCCATGGTTACGACCACTGGCAGTTAACTGTCACTATGAGTGGTCGTAACCATGGATACCCAAGCTGCAATACCCTGCACATGAGATGAGTGACATGGCTAATCAGGAGACTTATACTACATTTCTAATTCGAGGGATTTGCTGATATTGATATTGTTACACCTACTACCTATAGGATCTTGGCCGTGGCATAGCTTGAAGCTCATGGGCCCCGATTCCAAAGCTCCACCGGGGCCCCCAATTATTGTAAATCTTTTATAGCGTTAGTCGTCTTCTGTAGCTTAAAGTACAATAATGTGTGTACCGTGTTAGCCAGTGGATAGAAAAATATTGGAATCTGAGAGTCCTCCGTGGTTGATACCTTTTAATGGCGAACTGAAAAGATGGTAAACACAGCAAGCTTTCGGGACACTATGGTCCCTTCGTCAGGCTGAAGAATTTGTGTCATTATCTGCCTGATGAAGGGGCCATAGTGTCCCGAAAGCTTGCTATGTTTACCATCTTTTCAGTTCGCCATTAAAAGATATCAACCCCTGAGGACTCTCATATTCCAATATTTTTCTGTAGATTAAAGGGATTCTTGGGGCCCCCTAGACTCCAGTACCTGGGTGCGATTGCATCCCCTGCACCTATTGTAGTTATGCCCCTGGATCTTGGCGTTGGAAACATCCTTTTAAGTCTGATCCATCGGTGTATTCTTGCTTCTTTTGCCGCAGCCGGTGAGGTGCATTTAATTGACTGTAGTTAGTAAGTGCCAATATTTCTGTATTTTGTATCATGGCGAAAGTCCAGATCTGTCACATGGCATTACCTCAGGTGAACTGTAATCATGAAAAGTCTAAGCATTTTTCTCAAGGTAAATTACAGCCTGTGCTGTAAAGCATGGTATGTCTGGTGGCCCGAGTCACATAGCATTGCTAGTCAGCTCTACTTGAGGTCATCTGTGGTCAAACCAGTAGGACAAGGACCAGTAGATTACCCACAGCCATCAATAACTCTATTGTGAACCTTATATCTTACAATCCCCATTGGGGCTCACAATCTAAATATCCTATCTGTATGTCTTTGGAGTGTGAGAGGAAACCGGAGCACTTGAAGGAAACCCAGAAAAGCCAGGAAGAACATACAAACTCCTTGCAGATGTTGTCCGTGGTGGGATTTGAACCCAGGACCCCAGCTCTGCAAAGTAACAGTGCTACCGTAACAAATGAGTGGTGAAGAGTGGGATATGTGGAAATCCTCCCCAGTGGATTCTTCATCTCCAGGAAAATACATTATTGTAGGTATTTGGGAGCCGTAGTTGATGAGTTTCCTATGCACATTCAACTTCCTTATGTGAACTTGTTCTTTCAGGAACATTTTTGGCATCTGTGACCTTTCCTCGAAGGTCATCCAATGCAAAGATTGGTCCTCAAAAGACAATTTCCCACAATGAACTCATTCCTCAAAACCTTTCCCTATTCATTAAGATGTGTTTCAGGCTTCTCTCCTCTATGGTGACAGAAATGTTCTGAACCAATAATAATGACTTTAGGAAAAGTAATTTTAATGACCTTCAGGATGGGGGGATTCAATCCAATCCTTGGTACTAAATATGCAGCTCCTGTTCGCTTTGTAGCTATCGTCATGTTAAACTAGTGTGAAACAGAAGACTGAAAGCTCATGGTGTATATTAGGAAAGTATCCAGTGGATAATGTGTCCTGCAAGCTGAGCACACTCACTCACCTCTGCTGATTTGTCAAGAAGGTCCATGGGCACCATTCATGGCATTTAATTTGGGAGCATCGAAAGAGAGCTGCAATCTATTTGTCCGCTATGAATCAGTACCATATCCAGATTGCTGTGTTTTTGGTGACCTTTTTCTTAGTAGAGTGTGGTGCAAAATATTAAAGCTATGGACACTTTTGACATGGAATGAAAGATAATTTTTACATATCTTAGTAGTTCATATGTTTAATAAAACTGTACTAAGTTTCATTCATTTACAGACCCCTGATATAGATTTCTCCCTTATCCAAGTTTCCAATCTTTTTCTTGAGCGATTGTCTTTTCCAGTAATACATGCTGGATGTGATCACTGTGAGTATCCAGTGGGATGCTGTCTTTACTTGCATACATGTATGAGCATAGCTCTAAGGCTGCTTTCACATCAGTGGTTTTATGAAATCACGGCAGATGCGGTGAAAAAACCGCATCTGCCGTGATTACCGCATAACAGGTGCACTTGCGGCACAGTTGCAGCAAGCCCCATACAAAGTATATGCGGGCTTGCGGCAGGTGCGGCAAGTGCGGTTTTGGCACTTGCGGCAGGTGCGGCCACGAAAAAAAAAACCGCTGTCAGCCGCGGTTTTTTCGCGGCCGCACCTGCCGCAAGTGCCAAAACCGCACTTGCCGCACCTGCCGCAAGCCGCATATACTTTGTATGGGGCTTGCCGCAAGTGCACCCGTTATGCGGTAATAGCGTCAGATGCGTTTTTTTCACCGCATCTGCCGCGATTTAAAAAAAACCGCTAGTGTGAAAGTACCCTTATTCTGGACTGATGTCTGCTGCATGTGCTTTCCTCCTCGTCAATACCTAGTTTTCTATGCGCCGTATAAGAATTTATATATAAAACAAGATGGTGGGTTTAAATCCTGCGCCAATATCGCTGATTGCTGGCAACCGGCCGGGCGCAAGCAATCAGCGAAGCGTGGTTGAAATCCTGCGCCAATTTGGGGGCGGACTGACCCTGTTGCTGATTGGTCAGCCCAGCCGCCTACAACCAATCAGCAACGCAGGATTTGCATTACAGACAAACAGACAGAAGTAGACAATTATATAGTAGATACCTACAGCAGTACCGGTGTGCAGCGATGCCAGAGTCCAGGACCCTTACCGCAAGCCCCATAGACAATGCATAGGACTTGCCGCAAGTAAACCGCAAGTGCGGCTGTTATGCGGTTATCGCGGCAGTTGCAGTTTTTTCACCGCAACTGTTGCGATCAGCGATTTACCGCTGATGTGAAAGCAGCCTAAGGCCCCTTTCACATCAGCGTTTTTTTCAAATCGCGGCAGATGCGGTGAAAAAAACGCATCTGCTGCGATTAACGCATAACCGCGACACTTGCGGCACACCCGGTAAGGGTGCGGCAAGTGCGGTTTCCGCACTTGCGGCAGGTGCGGCCGCGAAAAAAAATGCAGTCAGCAGAGGTTTTTTTCGCGGCCACACCTGCTGCAAGTGCCGAAACCGCACCTGCCGCACCCTTACCGCAAGCCCCATAGACATTGCATGGGGCTTGCCGCAAGTGTGTGCCGCAAGAGTCGCGGTTATGCGTTAATCGCGGCAGATGCGGTTTTTTCACCGCATCTGCCGCGATTTGAAAAAAACCCTAGTGTGAAAGCACCCTAAGGCTGCTTTCACATCAGCGTTTTGCGCTGATCGCGGCAGTTGTGGTGAAAAAAAACGCAACTGCCACGGTTACCGCATAACGGCCGCACTTGCGGTTCACTTGCGGCAAGCCCCATACAATGTCTACCGCGGCATACCATGTTTTTTTCGCGGCCGCACCTGCCGCAAGTGTCGAAACCGCACTTGCCGCACACTTACTGCAAGCCCCATAGACATTGTATGGGGCGTGCTGCAAGTGTGCCACGATAGCGGCCGTTATGCTGTAATCGCGGCAGTTGCATTTTTTTCACCGCAACTGCCGCGATCTTTGCGCTTGATGTGAAAGCAGCCTAAAGAAAGATGGTGAGCAAGACAAAGATGGGTCTCCACAGTAAAAATATATGAATAAAAAATTACAGATATTATACATACAATGAAATCAATAAACCATGGGAAATCACTAACTTTTCCACAACACAATGACTTGGAAGTTCTCAGCACCGAAACAAATTGTATTTAAATGAAGCTAGTTAGATAAAGTATTTACTGAGCAAATACGTACAAAAGCCCAAGTTTATCATCTGGATACAAAGCAAGATAAAGTGGGGCTGTTTGTAGAAGCTTAGGGGCTATCCTAAACATCAGTCACTTTCCGGTCAAATGTGATCAGATACAACAATTGTATCTTTGTCTTCAGATCCATCTTATCATCCCTCCTAATGAAAGTAAACTCCAAAGACAAAAATCCATTTCCATTCTATTATTGGCTCATAATTACAAGAGTAATTGGGTCTAATTTGCCTCGGAGCCCCATGCTCCGCACATAGCTTCTTTGTGTCTTCTATTAAACAATATCTGGTAATGAGGTCACATCTGTGAATTATCTCTCGCTCAGTAAACACCACATGGGAAATGAGGTGTGAGAAAAATTTGTTGGGAAATGCTGGAACTTACGGACAACGTAGTGCGAAAGAAAAAAGCATAGCCCATGGCTAATATTGGTTTTACCTCAGAGTAGGCCGTTATGCTGCGGCTGCCATACGCAGTAGATGAAGGCCGCACAGTTTTGATAAGCCTTCTGCTCGCCTTAAAAATTGAGTACTCGATGGCCTCCACATGCACACATGATTTCAGTTGTATACAGAACCCACAGGATGTTTAGATGGAGTCCACGTGCACACGTTGAGTATTTATCAGTATTTTACCTCAATATTTGTAGCCAAAACCAGGTGTGGGGTGATAAGGGCCGTACCGTCCATTGGACAGTGTGAGCCCTGACATTCAGGCGGCAAGAGGCAGGGGGAGCGGCAGTGCAGAAGGGGGCGGCGCCTCATGCACACGGCCACCCCCTGTCATGGCGCCGGCCGCTCACCGCAGGTAAGTGGCGACACGCCGGAGGAGCAACTATGTAGAAGGGGCGGCAGCGCTGGGCTCCACCAGCGCACCCCCCCCCCCCCCCCCCCCCCCCCCGGTAATCACTGCCGCGGCTCGGGCGGCAGTGGGGCTTGGTGCACCCCTGGGGGTGATAAATACAGAAGTGGTGACGTGTTTCAATTAGGCCACGTGCACATGTTGGTTATTTGGTGAGTTTTTTACCTCAGGATTTGTAGCAAAACCAGGAGGGATAAAAACACGTCACCACTTCTGTATTTATCACCCACTCCTGGTTTTGGCTACGAATTCTGAGGTAAAAATCTCAAATACTCAACATGTGAACGTGGCCTTGGTTGTCTGATTTTCCTAATAAAGCCACATGCACACGTTGAGTACTTAATGAGATTTTTACCTCAGTATTTGTAAGGCGGCCGTCACACGGTGAGATATCTTTAGCGATATTGTAAGCGATCACGTGCACGCGCGATCGCTTACAATATCGCTCACATCGCTGGTGAGATGTCACACAGACAGACTCACCAGCGATGTGGAGCAGCGATCTCGCTCGTTACTATGGTACACATCGGGTAACTAGGCGCCGCGCGTCGCTTAGTTACCCGACGTGTACCATAGTTACCATCTCCCAGCATAGGCGCGGTCGCTGGGAGATGGATCATCGTGGTGTCATACACCACGATGATGCAGATCGTTGCATCGTTCATCGCTAGATCTGAGAACCGAACCTCAGATCAGCGATGTCACGATCAAGCGATTTACCATCGTAAATCGCTTGATTACATGCAACGATATCTTGCCCGATATCGCTTAAGCGATCAAAAAGGAGATCGCTTAAACGATATCGGGCAAGATATCGTTCCGTGTGACGGCCCCCTAAGACAAAACCAGGAGTGGGTGATAGAAATACGTCACCATTTCTGTATTTATCACCCACACCTGGTTTTGGCTACAAATCCTGAGGTAAAAAACTCACCTGATACTCAATATGTCCACGTGGCCTTATGGTTTATCACTTTTGTGAGTAAAGTAAGGGTATCTCTTCTTCACACATTGGATTGAAATCCAATTTGTATCTCTGCTCTACAATTTTGAGGCTCTGGTTTATGTGTTGAGGTCGTGCTCCCATTGTCATTTAATGGCGCTGATCTGGGACTTGCACTTCTTTTCAGACTGGGTGTCACTCACCCTGACGTTTCTTTATGGCTGGTGCCTGACCACCGGAGACTGGAGAGATGGTGTCACATGGCAATTCTTCCTGATCCTTCCTCCTATTGGAGTTCCAAAAACAGTCAACCAAATACTCTTGAAAAAATAAGCAGAGGCGCCCCTTGTGTGAAATCAGTGGCATAAAACTGAGAAAAGGAGACGAAAGGGAGTCACTCAAGGTTGTGCAAATAGCTAGTGCAACACAGCATAGGGCTTGAGAAATGTTCGTTCTGGGCTGTTGCTCCACACATTAAACCTGACCTAGTCAGGCACAAAACTTGAGGAAAAAATTGTACAATGCAGTGTTTGTGGGCCCTGCTGGTTCCAGAGAAAAACAAGGGAACCAGGAGATTGGAAAGAGGGAATTTTATTGCAACGCATTTCACGTACCTGATGAACAACTCCAAAACGGATTGGCAATAACCTTTTCAATCTCCTGGTTACCTTGTTTCCTCTGGACCCACAAACACTGCATTTTCCATTTTTTTTTTTCTTCACAAAATCCTCTTCGCTGTTATTTTGGAACTCCCATAGTAATGAATTGGGAGAACTGCTGTATCTGCATTAGCCTCCATTTCTCCGCTCGCTAGTGTCAGAACTCCAGCCATAACGGATTATTGGGGGAACTCCCATTCCAGGGATAGGTGTGAGACCGTAAAATAGGGACTGCATTTGAATAACTTTTTTTTTTTTTTTTTTAATATTTTAATTAAAACTTTTAAAAGAATATACATAATTAGGACCCTGGTAAAGGGATGCTGAACATGCCATAAATATCTCTTATGAGACAATCCCTTTAAGATCAAAACTTTAGTAAAATCTGATACGTGTGAACGAATTTTGTCTATGAACCTCCCCTTCACACGCATGTTTCCAATGTTTGTTTGAAACCAAAAGGTCCAGTTCTACATAGAAGTATTGTTCGAAGCAAGTCAGCACTTTTTTTTAATTGAATATCGAAACAAATGATTATTAATGGCTGTGAGGTTTTGCAGATTTACCCTGTGGGTTAAAGCCCCCATCACATATAGCGAGATCGCTGTTGCGTCATAGGTTTTGTGATGCAATAGCAACCTCTCCAGCGATCTCGCTATGTGTGACACGTAGCAGCGACCGGGTTCCCGCTGTGACATCGCCGATCGTGTCGGAATGGCCTGGACCATTTTTTGATCGTCGGGTTCCCGCTGGCCAGCATGCATCGGTGTGTTTGACACCTTAACAACAACCTCGTTGGCGACTCAGAACTCAGCCACGTCCCAACAGGGTCCCAACGACCGGAGAGGTCGTTATTCGGGTCGCCGTATCGTTGCTGCGTCGTTCAGTGGATCGGGCTGCTTGACATCTCACCAGCGACCACGTAGCGACGTTCCAGCGATCCTTACCAGGTCGTATCGTTGTCTCGATCGCTCGTACGTCGCCAAGTGTAACGGGACCCCAAGTCCCATGTTCAGCGACCAGGCCTAGGTGTGACTGCAGTGCGGCCGTATCATAAAAGTCCTAGAGACTTTGAAATGGGTTATTAGAAATTCTTTGAAAATTTCTTATAGGTAAAGGTAGTGCAGAAGCTGAGCTGCTATTGAAACCTCATTCAAATTTACATCTTATTCATATATTTTTATACACATATTCACACCATGTGTCACCTTGTAATATCAGATGCATCCATCTTTCTTTTTTGAAAAGAAAAAAAATCCAAGCCTCTTCTATCTGGGAAAAAAAAAACACAAAACAAATAAAAAAAAAAAAATAACCAACCCTCAGGTGAAACATAGGTAGCATCCAAATGCTATCCATTTTTTTTGTTGTTTTTAATGCTGCCCCAGAATGTGTACACTTGATCCGCAAAGTGAATTGTAATTGAACAGTTCTGGTTTTTCTTTGCAAAAAAAAAGACAGTCGTTCACTCCTCCAAAAAATAAAAAACAAAACAAAAACCTGAACACTAACTGAACGTGTCTGTAAAACACAATGTTAATAGGGACTTAGGGCCCTTTCACATCTGCGTTTATTTGAAATCGCGGCAGATGCGGTGAAAAAACCGCATCAACCGCACTTGCCGCACCTGCCGCAAGTCCCCCTATACTTTCTATGGGGATTACCGCAACCGCGCGCCGCAAGTGCATCGGTTATGCGGCAATCGCGGCAGATGCGTTTTTTTTCACCGCATCTGCCGCGATTTCAAATAAACGCAGATGTGAAAGGGCCCTAATGGCCACTTTACACGTCCCAACATTGGTCCGATGTTGGATACAACGACGCGGGAGCGCGCATTTTCTAGGCAGAATTCCAAGATCGCATAGGAGCTGTTACACAGTGCGATATCAGCAGGCAAAGCAAATGCGATGTGTACACCCCCTTGTACGGCCGACGCAGGAACGACCATCTAACATGGGAGAGAATAGGGGAAGTTGTACTCAAAATCGTTGTTGGGCTTTCACACAGCACGATCCTGCCACATCGTCCATCCAATATCAGGCAGTTGGAGAGCAGGCTCATTTGATCCCCGATATCGTTTTGACATTGTTCTTGTATCGTATTGGGCATTTACACCATACAACGCACGAACGATATCGGGGCCAACGCACGAACCACGTGACTTTTTATCAGAGTTGGACGCCGATATCGGGATGTATAAAGTGGCCATAACAATAAGCAACCAATTTGCACATCAATTTTTTTATGATTTAGCTAAAAGCTGCTGAGACTACAAGGAAGGAGCCTCCTTAAAGCCACAGGTTGGCCATGCGCCAGCCATACACCAACCACTACTTGGGACCCAATGGGAAGACCATGTGTCAATTATCAACCAACAATTAACACAGCAGAAGGTCATAATTTGGGATACTATCATACATATGAACACATGAGTTCTCAATGAGGAGAGTGGAATAAATTGCTGCCTGTGACGCATGGCAAATTATCTAGTGATTGGCATCCAACCTGCCCATTTCTTTCCACCAATATTTGCCCTTGCAGGAGTCTGAAGGCCCCCATATGTAATAGATCAGTTGATCTTGCTGAAATTGTTGGGGTTGGCCAACGATTATCTCTTGACACAATTGTGTCAATTTAGCAGACTCTAAATGTCTGGACAGCTTTAATTACCCAACTATACGTCCATCCATAAATCCTTAGGATGGTAGAGTTGGAAGGGACCTCAAGGGCCACCGGGTCCCACTCCCTGCAAGTACAGGTTTTTCTAAATCATCCAAGCTACATGTTGATCCATCTTCTGCTTGGAGATTTCCATTGATGTCCTGATTCATGTTCCTTAAAGATACCTACAATGCTCGATCACACCCAAACATAGAAAGCCTAGGAAAGCGCATGATTAATTAATTTACATGTATACATAATAAACTTATTGTTCTAAGTGAAACCTTTCTATCGGGTGATACCATTGACTGAGAGGCACCTGCAGAATGATACCTGAATGGCTTTACACTCCATTGTTATGTACAGGAGGGAGAAGGTGAAAGTTACCGATCTTCTCATAGTCCTTGGTTAGACACCTGTCCGGTCTACCAGGTTTCTTCTTTCATGGATCTAGCACTGTGACTAGGCCTCATCTACCTTCGGTATCAATGAGTCCATCCCGGGTATCTGCAATAAAACAAAGATGAAGGATCTAGCCTGTTTACACAACTCTTAACAAAACTTACTTAGACTATTAATTAGAGTTAGTTTCTTTCAACAGGGATGCAATAAAATGAAATTTTATTTGTTCTTTTTATGTTGTGTTTTACACAGTAGTGTACTGAATCGCCCAGCGGGTTGATGTTTAAGGTGGATCTACATGTTTCAGTCTAATTGGTCCCAACATTTAAAAAGCATTTGAAAATGGTTGTAATTTTGTGGTATAATTATGGACCACAAAACCATGAACCATGAATATGAACCATGAATAAGGCACACGGTAGTCAAAATATTTCGGTTTGATGGTTTTGTTCTTATCTGTTTGATTGCTCATTATTTTTAATAAAGTAATAAATGCAAAGTTTACTAAATTCAATTTTTCATCGTTTTTTTTTTTTTTTACTATTGCTGGATATTCTCTCTTTGGGAAATATGCGATTGGGGTGAGCCAGACAGTGATGTCTTACTAAATCTTGCCTTCATACTGGCTGCAAAAGCAAAGTTTACTACACTTTTGTGTCTGCCCAAAGATAACATTTTTTTTATATAGAAATAAGAGTCAGTTTTGGTGCTTAAATATTCAAGTATCAGCTGAAGATTGGGCATTTACCTTCACAAGAGGTGAAATTATACAGATTTTTAGCCTATATATGGGAGGGCATAGTGTGCGCGCACTCTTATACATGCGTATTTGAGATGGATTTTTGCTGCAGGAAATTCTCTGAATTTGCACATCTGATCCCTGCAATAAAATCCTTCCCGAGCTCCCTACAATGGTTATTATTTATAGCGTAAGCCCTGGCGTATTGTGTGCATCCACAATATTAAACCTATCTATCTTTGTAAGTCCACCTTGACATGAAACTACACCTGTCCACTAGTAGCACCTGAATAATAATCACTTTACTGCTACTTTTATCCTCTTTGTTTAAGAGGAGGCTGGTTCAACAAGTCCAGCAGCCACACCCCACAGTCCGGTTTACCCTGAAACTGGGGAGGGGGGGAAGAGCAGAGGGTGGGGGCTTAATAAAAATCTGTCTTTTCAAGGAGACATTCAGATCCATTTCCAAGCAGGACATTAGCCGACCTCATCTGACCCGCAGCTCCTATGGACTTTATCTTATCAGAGCAGAAGACTTTCTTGGTGTCTTAAGCAATAACGTGCGATTGATTGCTCATAGAAAACCTACATTCAAAATATGAAATGTTCTGCAAAATGTAAGCCACTATTCTAGCTGGACAGGTAGACGTCTCGTAAAGTAGGTGACTCACCCACGAGAAGTATCTGAGGAATCTGTAAGTATGCTGCTGGAATAACCAAAGTAATTGCTTCCTGTATAATTATTAACTAAAGCCTCATTTAATTTCACCAAGAATTATCAGTAATGGATGATTATCCATTATATTGTAAAAGTTATGCCTGATCCCTCTACTTCTTTAGACTGAGCGAGGCGGACTGACATTTTGTACATTGATGTCTCAATCTTTGCTTTTTAGCCAAGGGTTTGCCCAAAATTTAGAACCCATGGCCACTTTGTTTTAAAGCAGCCCCACACCTCTCATGCCCTCCTATGGCAATACAACTTTTCAATTTTACACATTTCTAGGTCTCGGGTGAAAAATACCTTGACACCCGAGACTATGCCACTTTGTATGGATTGATCGCCTAAATCAAACTATTTTCTGTGCAATTGTTCAAGACGAGGCCATTTTTTTTCTTTGTTTATGATCAGCCACGTTTTTTATTTTTATTTTTTGTCATATTTTTTCTCATTCAGTTTTACATTATTAGTATTTTGTCATTTTTTGTAATCCCCATAATTGCTTTTTTTCCCAAAATTTTGGGGCAGGTTGGGGAAGGTGCTGATTTGTCAAAGGGCAAAAAAGTGAATGATGTCTTTTTAATCGCAATTTTTCTTTTAAACTTAATTTTAAGACCATAACAGACACTACATACTGCAAGTATTAAATTATGTTTCCCTTTCTGTAACCATTACTTTCATAGAGCAGACATACCTTTTTAGTTTTTTTTTCCTTGGGGCCTGGACAAGAAAAAGAGGTTCAGACTTGCAGCGGCTATTTATTGTTGTATACTTTTTTCTTATTTTTTATTTTTACTTCCACCCCATACTGTCATAGAAGACCTTTTGGAACATTTAAATATTTTAAATACATTTTTGTATTACTAATTATCCCTGTAACTGAGATTGACTTAGCCCCAGTTACAGGGAAAGCTTGCCTCCTACCTCCTGATTTGGGTCTCCTGACACCCAGCAGCTCCTGCTCCATCTCAGCACCCGTTGATCGCATGAAGAAGCGCTGTTGCGGTTTCTAAACTGCATACTAGAGTTCATTCATTAATGATCATGAAGGCAGAAATGGTAATAGACCATCTCTGCTTTCTCAAGAGTTCAGAATCTATAACAGCCAATTCCCCATTCCTGCAGGTACACGGTCTCCATGCAGCGGGTAACTTTGCCAGGTTGTTCTAAAATGTCCTTGTACAGTTCTATGTAGACTGGCCTCATGGTTTAAGATGTTGGGTGGTCTGCAAGTAGCTAAGGAGTATTAAAGTGTAAACTTGATTACCTGAGTTCTACTAATCAGGATGTACAGATAGAAACACATTTAGTTGTTAAAAAGGTATACCCATCATTATCATTTGTGGCCTATCCACTATGTGTCACTGCTGGACACATCTGGCAGCGGGAGCTCCTTACCGAGAATGATCGGATCGGGTATGATGAAATTCATCATTAAACTTTAGATCCCACTGAAATTAGCCAGTTCGTTAATCTAATGTGTACGGCCAACTTCACTGTCCCACTACATTACTGGAGCTTTACTGTGCTGCTAGAAATGACTGTGGACAAGATTGTTGACCATTCCTACTAGGGATCAAAGGGGGGGTGCATTAAGGCAGCTTTATTGCTGGATTCTTTTAATTTTCATTGGCTTGTTATCATTCTGGAGAACTGGCTCCTTGCTTCTGTGCATCAGTCTATAGACTTGGCACTTTCTACACAGACTGGTGAGCGGATTTTCTTTTTAACTTGGTGAATACTTTGCTTTACTTAGCTCAAGTTACTCAACTTACTACAAAGATATCTATGTATAAACTGTAAATAATGTTTTACGGTGAGCCTGTGCTATAAATAAGTCCTTACTCGTATTTACAGCATTTTATCGTGTTAATTGCATCAATTATATTTCCTCAGCGACTGGTTCCTGCTATTGCAGTTTTTTGCTGGTGATGATCTCATGCTTCATCATTACCTTAGATAGTTGTGTCTGCATTCTTCACATTGTTTGTGTATTTCCATATGCAGATCACATCACTATTATGTGTTCCTCTAAAGGCCAGTCTACATGTAATGACATCGTTAACGATGTCACTGCAACTTGTGACGTTGCAGCGACGTCACTATGTGTGATATACTGCAACGCTCAACTCGCTGATCGTTGGTACAATGGCTAGGGCTATTTTTCGATCGTTGGTCTCCCGCTGGGCGCCATCGCCATGTGTGACAGCGGGAGACTAACGATCATCGACCTCCCAGTGCCCCACAGCACACTGGTTACCAGGGTAAACAGCGGGTAACTAAGTGCAGCGCTATGCTTATTACCCGCTGTTTATCTTGTTACTAGCTCCAAGCTCCGCACAGCAAGCGCTGGGAGCTTGTAACCAGGGTAAATATTGGGTAACTAAGCACAGTGCTGCACTTAGTTACCGATGTTTACCCTGGTTACCATCGTTCTCTCGCTGATCGTTGCTACGTCTGCCTGTTTGACAGCTCACCAACGATCAGATAACAATGTCCCAGCGACCCCCATCGTTGGTGGGGTTGCTGGGACATCGTTATGTGTAAACCGGCCCTTAATCATTAAATCCATTCAGTAAATTAGTTGTTTAATGTGTCTTGGGATACTTCCACATCTGCGTTTTTGAAATCCGGCAGAATTCCGTTTTTATATGAAAATTCCAGATCCTTACTGACAAAAGCATTTTGAATGGAGTTTCCGGAAATGTGCTATGACTCGCGGTTTCATCTGGATCCAGACAATTTCGGCACTTACATGTTGTTTCAAGACCGCATTTAGCAGCAGTTTTAAAACAAGCCGGAAGTGCCAGATTTATCTGGATAAATGGCAAGTCAAAACACATTTCCGGAGCTCCATTCAAAATCCATCGGTCAGTAACGCAATGTTGTAGGATCCGGAATTTTCAGAAAAAGACAGAATTCTGCCGGATTTCAAAAACGCAGATGTGGAAGAAGCCTAAAAACCTGACGTAGAAAAGATCCGGTTTTGATTGAAAATCCAGAATTGAAAAAAATGCAAATGTGAAAGTAGCCTTAGAGGTCCTTTAAAGACAAAAAATCCTAGATATTTTTTCATGGTATCTGAAAATGGACACCTTCAGAGAAACAATGGATATCACTTAGGCTGCTTTCACGTTGCGTTTTTATGGGATCTGTGGCTGTCCGTTGTAAAACAGACAGCCACGGATCTGATTTGGCTCCCATGTAACACTATGGGCAACGGATCAGATTTGGCCTTATTGCCATCCGATTTGTGTCAGATCCGATTGTGTCCGACTTTTTGCTGTACCCAAAATCGGACACTGCTCCGATTTTGGGCACAGCAGACCAAATCGGACTGAATCGGATCCGATCCGATCCGGGGCCATTAACATGGGGCCTATGGAGCACGGGTCAGAGAAAACTGATCGTTTCTATGACCCAATTTAAGTGTACTGAGCATACCCAGTATACTAAAACTGCTCTTTACCGTCTAATTTCACTTCCACAATGTATATACATACATTGTGGAAGTGAAATTAAGTAAAAGCAAGTGTTAAAAATAAAAAAATATATATGCTCCCCTCTCCAGCATGTCCCCCAATATCGGCATCTATCTTCCATGGTTTGAGGACCTAGCTGGGCGGGGCTAACCGATCAGCTGATCGGTCACATGACCGGTGACTGCATTCATTTGACCAATCAGCTGATTGGGTAGCCCCACCTCCCGAGGTCCTTCAACCCTCGGGAGCTAGATGGAGCACATCGGGGGACTCGCTGGAGAGGTGACCATACATATTTTTTATTTTTAACACTTGTTTTTACTTAAGTTCACTCCTGCAATGTATGTAAATACATTGCGGAAATGAAAGTGCCCTGCCGCCCTGTAGTGATCTCATGTCCAGCGATCTCACCTGTCTCCTCCTTGTGGCACGGCTGGTTGCAGATGCCACAATCGCCCCCGTGTCAGGGTTGTAGGGGATGGAGCATCGGTGTTGGAGAGATACGGGTTGCTTCTGAGGTGGCTGATAGTATCCTGCTAAATGCAATGGTATTTGTAAGAGGCCAAATTTGGTGAGTTTTTTTCTATATATTTTCTATGTACCAATTCGGTGATTTTTGCTTAAAGCTAAATTATACATGTGTTATACATGTGGCTAGGTACTCGTAGGCATGAGGGTCTGTGACGGGGGCTACGCGCTTACGCTATTTTGGTCCAAAGTATCAAACTAACTCCTCACTGTCATCTATAGAGTTATATTGCATTTTTTTTATCCATCTGCAGTTTACAGCTGGGTCCTGTAGGGGGCGTCAGTCACTTGTGTTGCATATTTTGTTGCAGGGCAGCCCGCCTTGTCTAACAGCTGGGCGTCATTAATAGGCTGCTTTCTGACACTATGCTCCACTATTGGAGTGGCTGCCGCCCTGTAGTGATCTCATGTCCAGTGATACCACCTGTCTCCTCCTTGTGGCACAGCTGGTCGCAGATGCCACAATCGCCCCCATGTCAGGGTTGTAGGGAATGGAGCATCGGTGTTGAGAGCTATGGGTTGCTTCTGAGGTGGCTGATAGTATCCTGCTAAATGCAATGGTATTTGTAAGAGACCAAATTTGGTGAGTTTTTTTTCCGGAAATAAAAGTGCCCGGCATGTCTGCACTTTGCAGGCTCTGGCTTTCTGTGTCCGTATCCGTGAAAATCAGGGACCTGGACACAGAAATTGCATCCTGAGGTCGCGTCCGATGCGATCCTTTTCCTGTCCGTGGGATCCTGCAAAAAGTAGGATCCTCACCGACAGGAAAAAATCGCAATGTGAAACCAGCCTTACAATAGTTTGGCATGCAATAACACAAGCATTCAGAGATATGAGCTGTCTAAGACGATGACTAGGACAATTCCTGACAAGTGACATGACTCCCGAGAAGATCCAGTATGGCTCTGATCAGTAGATTGGGATAGATTGGATAGGTTTTAGTGGGGGAAACTGTGGTTTAACTGCACGGAGAGTAGGGTGTGATGGGTTTCCCCAAAAATAACATTGCCTATACACAAAGTATGACTGATGGTCGTCTATGGAATTGAAAAAAGAGGGAGAAGGGAGGGTTTTAAAAGACCCCAATGCGAATGGCATGATAGTGCACATATGCGACCGCCACTTCTCAGGGCCGCCGTTAGGGCCTTACAGGCCTTACTTGAGTAGGGGGCCCGGCAATTTCTGGAGTGGGCGTGTCCATTTATACAGGGCCAGGGGGCCCGGGCGTGCTGGCGGGGGGCGTGGCCATTTGGAGCAAGGAGGCCTGCCCGCCCGGCCAGCACGCGTTGCAGGCGGCAGACCGGTGCTGTCTCTGTCCTCTGCTCGGCTGCTGTGAATGTGCCTGCAGCCAGTGCCGCCCGTCACTGCCGTGCGGCCGTGCGCAACCTGTGGGCAGCGCCGCACCCCAGCCGCCGCTGAATCCGGACTCTGTGTCGGGGGAGTAGCTGCGGGCCTTGATGGACAGGGGGACCCGGCCGTGAGTCAGAGATTGCGGCGGGGGGCGGGGCCTCTGCCTTGGCCACGCCCCATCACATCTAGCACGGGCCCCCTCTCGTCGATCCCCACCTGGCCCCGCCCCCTCACCTCTTGAGCAGGCTCTGTCCATCACCGCATCACCGGAAGTCACTGGGCCTGGAGGAGAGGTAAGGGGGCGGGACCTAATCTCCTCACCTCGTCTGACTCTTCAGCAGCTGCGGCCCAGCTTCAGGCATCGGCAGGATGCAAGACTGCACTGAAGTCACAGAGCCTCAGCTGCTGCTGCTGGTGAATATCCTCCTCTGTCTGTCTGTCTGTCTATCTTTCTGTATGTCTCTCTCTGACTCGCTGTCTGTCTATCTGACTCTCTCTCCAACTCTCTGACTGTCTTGTCTGTCTGTCTCTGACTGTCTTGTCTGTCTCTCTCTGACTGTCTTGTCTATCTCTCTCTCTGACTGTCTTGTCTGTCTCTCTCTGACTGTCTTGTCTATCTCTCTCTCTGACTGTCTTGTCTGTCTCTCTCTCTCTGACTGTCTCTCTCTGACTGTCTTATCTGTCTCTCTCTCTGACTGTCTTGTCTGTCCCTCTGACTGTCGCTGACTGTCTTGTCTGTCTGTCTCTGACTGTCTTGTCTCTCTCTCTCTGACTGTCTCTTTCTGACTGTCTTGTCTGTCTCTCTCTGACTATCTTGTCTGTCTGTCTCTCTGACTATCTTGTCTGTCTGTCTCTCTGACTATCTTGTCTGTCTGTCTCTCTGACTATCTTGTCTGTCTGTCTCTCTGACTGTCTTGTCTGTCTCTCTCTGACTGTCTTGTCTGTCTCTCTCTCTCTGACTGTCTCTCTCTGACTGTCTTATCTGTCTCTCTCTCTGACTGTCTTGTCTGTCTGTCTCTGACTGTCTTGTCTCTCTCTCTCTGACTGTCTCTTTCTGACTGTCTTGTCTGTCTCTCTCTGACTATCTTGTCTGTCTGTCTCTGACTGTCTTGTCTGTCTGTCTCTGACTGTCTTGTCTGTCTCTCTCTTTGACTGTCTTGTCTGTCTCTCTCTCTCTGACTGTCTCTCTCTGACTGTCTTATCTGTCTCTCTCTCTGACTGTCTTGTCTGTCCCTCTGACTGTCGCTGACTGTCTTGTCTGTCTGTCTCTGACTGTCTTGTCTCTCTCTCTCTGACTGTCTCTTTCTGACTGTCTTGTCTGTCTCTCTCTGACTATCTTGTCTGTCTGTCTCTGACTGT
Source organism: Allobates femoralis (assembly GCA_033576535.1). Taxonomy (NCBI): domain Eukaryota; kingdom Metazoa; phylum Chordata; class Amphibia; order Anura; family Aromobatidae; genus Allobates; species Allobates femoralis. Next base: position 29,809,592 of record JARQOC010000010.1, on the reverse strand, counting down.
CTTGTCTGTCTGTCTCTGACTGTCTTGTCTGTCTCTCTCTTTGACTGTCTCTCTCTGACTGTCTCTCTCTGACTATCTTGTATGTCTGTCTCTCTGACTGTCTGTCTCTCTGACTGTCTTGTCTGTCTGTCTCTGACGGTCTTGTCTGTCTGTCTCTGACTGTCTTGTCTATCTCTCTCTCTGACTGTCTTGTCTATCTCTCTCTGACTGTCTCTCTCTTACTGTCTCTCTCTGACTGTCTTGTCTGTCTCTCTCTGACTGTCTCTCTCTGACTGTCTTATCTGTCTCTCTCTCTGACTGTCTTGTCTGTCTCTCTGACTGTCGCTGACTGTCTTGTCTGTCTATCTCTGACTGTCTTGTCTGTCTCTCTGACTGTCTTGTCTGTCTCTCTGACTGTCTCTCTGACTGTCTCTCTCTGACTATCTTGTCTGTCTGTCTCTCTGACTGTCTGTCTCTGACTGTCTTGTCTGTCTCTCTCTCTGACTGTCTTGTCTGTCTCTATCTCTGTCTCTCTCTCTGTCTTGTCTGTCTCTCTCTAACTGTCTCTCTGACTGTCTCTCTCTGACTGTCTTGTCTGTCTCTCTCTCTGACTGTCTCTCTCTGACAGTCTTGTCTGTCTCTCTCTCTGACTGTCTTGTCTGTCTCTCTCTCTGTCTCTCTCTCTGTCTTGTCTGTCTCTCTCTGACTGTCTCTCTGACTGTCTCTCTCTGACTGTCTTGTCTGTCTCTCTCTCTCTGACTGTCTCTCTCTGACTGTCTCTCTCTGACTGTCTTGTCTGTCTCTCTCTCTGACTGTCGTGTCTGTCTCTCTCTCTGTCTCTCTCTCTGACTGTCTCTCTCTCTGACTGTCTAGTCTCTCTCTGACTGTCTCTCTCTGACTGTCTCTCTCTGACTGTCTCTCTCTCTGTCTCTCTCTCTGACTGTCTCTCTCTCTGACTGTCTAGTCTGTCTCTCTCTGACTGTCTTGTCTGTCTCTCTCTCTGACTGTCTCTCTCTCTGACTGTCTAGTCTGTCTCTCTCTGACTGTCTCTCTGACTGACTGTGTCTCTCTCTCTGACTGACGGTGTCTGTGTCTCTCTCTCTCTGACTGACGGTGTCTGTCTCTCTCTCTCTGACTGACGGTGTCTCTGTCTCTCTCTCTGTCTGACGGTGTCTCTGTCTCTCTCTCTGACTGACGGTGTCTGTCTCTCTCTCTGACTGATGGTGTCTGTCTCTCTCTGTCTATCTCTCTCTGACTGACGGTGTCTCTGTCTCTCTCTCTGACTGTGTATCTGTCTCTCTCTCTGACTGTGTATCTGTCTCTCTCTCTGACTGACGGTGTCTCTGTCTCTCTCTCTGACTGACGGTGTCTGTCTCTCTCTCTGACTGATGGTGTCTGTCTCTCTCTGTCTATCTCTCTCTGACTGACGGTGTCTCTGTCTCTCTCTCTGACTGACAGTGTCTCTCTGTCTGTCTCTCTGTCTGTCTCTGTCTTTAAAGATACATGAACTCAGTGGTCATACTAGGAGCCCTAGGTAGCAAGGAACTCTCAAAGGGAATTTTCTTACAGACCTGTTTAGTATTACTATTATGATTTTCCACTACGCGTTTCAACAGCAGCCTGTTGTCTTCCTCAGGTGGGGTTTTCCCCATGTGTAGTGGAAAATCTATAATATAAAAGCCGAAGGCCACTTCCGGAGAACCCGAAGGTTACTTCCGTGATGGCCTCCGGACCATGGTGGTGACGTCATGCAGTGCAGGGGAGCCGGCCGGCGCCCGGCTACAGGGACAGGCAGAGGAACGTTCCGCTCTCGGACGTTCCGTCTGCCCTCTAGCCTCTCCCCTCCAGCCTCTACCCTCCAGCCAGAGCGTAGCCAGCGGAGGGGCTGGGGGCCCCATTGCCCGCCACCTGGGGGGCCTCGCACCCCCTGGGGGGCCCTGTGCTGACAGCAGCCGGCCGCCGCGCGCACGGAGAGGAGGGTGGACGGGACTTCCTGTCCTGCAGCTCTGCCCGCCCCTCCTCTCCTACAGCAGACGCACGCCGGCCGGGTCAGTGTGCACCCCCCACCCAGCTACGCCTCTCCCCTCCAGCCTCTCCAGCTTCCGCTCTCTCCTCCAGCCTCTGCCCTCCAGCCTCTCCAGCTTCCCCTCTGCCCCTCCAGCCTCTGCCCCTCCAGCCTCCGCTCTCCTCTCCCTGTCCTCTGCCCTCCAGCCTCTCTTTGTCCACACACATACACACACACACACTCCGCTATACTTGCCACCGGCCCTGCGTCCGCTGCCTGGATCCTCAGTCGACATGTCGCCGCCTCCGAACTACTGGATCCAATATAGCGTCCAAGATGTCTCGCCAAACTACCCGGACGACATATTGGATCCAGTCTTCCGGGGCGGCGGCATGTCGACTCAGGATCCAGGCGGCGGGGAAGACGCAGGGTCGGTGGTAAGTATAGCGGAGTGTGTGTATGTGTGTGCTGACCACTCTGCCCACGGCGCTGCGCTGACCACTCTGCCCACGGCGCTGCGCTGACCACTCTGCCCACGGCGCTGCGCTGACCACTCTGCCCACGGCGCTGTGCTGACCACTCTGCCCACGGCACTGTGCTGACCACTCTGCCCACGGCGCTGCGCTGACCACTCTGCCCACGGCGCTGCGCTGACCACTCTGCCCACGGCGCTGCGCTGACCACTCTCTCTGCCCACGGCGCTGCGCTGACCAATCTCATCGCACTCGCTGCTAACCACTGAGCCACCGCACTCGCTGCTAACCACTGAGCCACCGCACTCGCTGCTAACCACTGAGCCACCGCACTCGCTGCTAACCACTGAGCCACCGCACTCGCTGCTAACCACTGAGCCACCGCACTCGCTGCTAGCCACTGAGCCACCGCACTCGCTGCTAACCACTGAGCCACCGCACTCGCTGCTAACCACTGAGCCACCGCACTCGCTGCTAACCACTGAGCCACCGCACTCGCTGCTAACCACTGAGCCACCGCACTCACTGCTAACCACTGAGCCACCGCGCAGTGCTAACCACTGAGCCACCGTATACTGTGCTACCCACAGAGCCGCCTGTATGCACACAATTCATTTCACCGCACTCCCGTAACTATTAGTAAATAAACCATATATGGATTCTAGACTACCCGATTCTTTAGAATCAGGCCGCCATCTAGTCATAGTAATAATAAGAAACAGGTCTGTAAGAAAATTCTCTTTGAGAGTTCCTTGCTTCCTAGCTCTCCTAATATGGCCACTGAGTTCGTGTATCTTTAATTTCATTGTTCTCTTTCCTGGGATTGTGGCCGGAGTGGATTGGAGCTATCAGAGAGCACTCAACAGTCTTTCAGGACCTTGCATGACAAATTCCGGTGATGCGGACGTTAGGTGATCGGGATCTCGCACGTGACTGCACCAGGAAGGAAGACGCCTCGGAGCGGTCTCGCAGCAGCCCACGATCCTCCACCGCCGTGTGAATACCGGTGTTGTGCAAGGGTGCACAGCCGGAATAGGTGAGCGGCAAACCCCCCCACCTTATAAAAGTTTCCCTCACTAGACCACCGGGTCTTTTTCAAGGTGCGCCTCTCTATTTTTATTTTTGCCTGTCTGTCTCTGCCTGTCTGTCTCTGCCTGTCTGTCTCTGCCTGTCTGTCTCTGCCTGTCTGTCTCTGCCTGTCTGTCTCTGCCTGTCTGTCTCTGCCTGTCTGTCTCTGCCTGTCTGTCTCTGCCTGTCTGTCTCTCTGTCTGTCTCTGTCTGTCTGTTTCTCTCTGTCTCTCTCTGCCTGCCTCTCTCTGTCTCTACACAGCACTATACTCTATATACAGGTCCACACTGGATGCTGTATTTGTGTATCTATATACTGTATGTATATAATGTGCACCTGTATATACAGCAGAGTGCTGTCTGTGTAAAAAGAAAAAGAAAAACAGCACAAAAAAATAGAAAAAAGTGGACTTTATTGCCCAATGGCGTGGCCACACATTGGGCAATAAAGTCCACTTTTTTCTATTTTTTTTGTGCTGTTTTTCCTTTTTTTACCCTGTTGTAAGGAGCCATTTGGATTGCTGGTTGGGAAAGCTTAAATAAATTGAGGTCATTTTTGGTGCTGTTCCCATTTTTCACTAAAAATATAATGTATGTTTGGGCGGAGGCGGAGCATGGGTGGAGGCGGAGCATGGGTGGGGACTGGGCGGAGTCTCAGGGGGGCCCCAAAATTTTGGCAGTAAGGGGCCCCGAAATTCCTAGTGGCAGCCCTGCCACTTCTACATGTAGGGAATGGCTTAATACTCACACATGCTCACTAGCTCTTCATTTACACAGGGGACTTTAGGACCCTTGTGATTGTGGTGGTCCCGTCAGTTTGACCCCAGCTGTCATTAATTGACCAGTTAATGTACCAAACGCTACAGAATCTACAATAAAATATTTGTGGCTGTTGGTTGAGATTTTAGGCTTGTACAACCTTGTGTTGAAATTTTGGATAATAAGTAACGATAGAATCAGAAAAACCATTCTGGGGTCAGGGTGGTGAGACTACTTTATCCAGATCTGATTGTGTATAAATAATCTACTATTAAGTCTAATAATATTGGGCCATTTGTAGATACACATTGCTACTTTATCCCATGACATAACATTGTAGTATCACATGCATGTTCAGTCTCTCATTGTGTATGTCCTATATGACTCGATACCGTAAGGCATGGTGTTGTGTACATACATGGATATAAATATACCTGCTCTTGATTTGCACGTCATGGCTCAGGATTTTTCTATGGTGACTCATTGCCTTTCCTCCCGTTTTGACAAGCTGCACCCATCTTTCCTTCCACTTTTGTTTCCCAAGTTTTTCCGATTATTAACACATTCCTGTGTCGGTTTAGGCAGTTATGCGTCACCTACCACCACCCCGAGGATGACGATAACGCTACTTTCTCACGTGGAGAGTGTACGTTATTATGTTCTAGATTGCACAATGATGCTTCCCATAGTGGAGGAAATTAGTATTAAATTGGCTAGAATTCAAAAATGATTGATGTTTCCGATGTTTCTTGCCTCTGCTTAGAACATTTACAGTAGACTTCTACTTCATGAGACTCTGGGGTGGGACACATAGCTTCCCAGGAATCCCAAATTTCATGTTTTCTGTCCTTGCCCCATTTTCCCCAGTTTTCACCCAATTAGTGACTTGAACAACCACAGTTCCCTGACCGGTAAATGATGGCTTCCTATTAATCAGCACTTCCTGATGGCCACTGAAAAATTAACTATGTTGGCACAATGTCCTCTAGATGCTTCTGTTAATGTAGGATAGTGTGTATAATGCTCTTTTTAACTCTTATTTGTCTTCTTCTTAGGTTTATGTCTTGGGAATTGTGATGAGACACTGAATTGAACGTCCTCTATTTTGCCCAGTCGTCTTTCCGGCTCCAAGTCACTTGTCTCCAGCATGGAATTAAAAGTTTGGGTAGATGGGGTCCAAAGAGTTGTGTGTGGGGTAACGGAGAAGACATCCTGCCAGGATGTGGTCATTGCCTTAGCCCAGGCCATTGGTAAGTGTTCTATGTTTATTTGGCCAAAAATCTCTTGTAGACCCTTCATTGATGGAGTACGTGAGTTGCCAAATGAAAAATGTTTTATATTATGTAACTCCCATAGACGTCAATGGTGAAGGCAGACCTTTCCATTGAATTATTAAATTACATTGACTACTCCAGATTGGCACCGGAAAACAGGACATCTGTTCTCCCAATAGATTGACTGACTGTCCCATTGGTGGAACCTGCACCTATCATTTAAGACCTAACCAATGAATAGGTCATAAATGTGTATAAGGTGGAAGCACCTCATTATCAATTAATTATAAACCATTTTATTAATATTTACTATTAGGTGTATAGTTTTGAGGTTATACAATGTTTGAGTACTCTTTATCAAGTTGGCTGGAGCCAAGCTCATCCTATGAATGCTCGTTGACCATAATTTGTCCCTACCAGTCACCCCACAAATGAGTGAAATGCTCATTTGTTGGGTGAACTAATTTTTCAGCTTGCTTAATAAAAATCCACATTCTTGGCAGCACTTATTTTAGTGTAAACAGGGCAATGTGCTACTGAGAAGCACGGTCTGTCTAAACAGGCTATTAAAGGTCCACCAATTTGGCTTCTATGTGGCGGATTTGCATTTTAGTTTCTTGTGTGTTTGTTCTTTAATGCAACATGTTGACTAGTTGAAACACACCTTAACTTTCCAACTTTTATTATATTACAGGTCAGACAGGACGATACGTCCTTATCCAGACTCTAAGAGACAAAGAAAGGCAACTTCTACCTCATGAGAAACCACTGGAATTCTTGTCCAAGAGCGGACAATATGCCAATGATGTCCATTTTGTATTAAAGCGCACTGGACCCAGCTTAGCTGAACGCCCCTCTTCCGACAGTGTTCCTCCTCCTCCAGAAAGAACTTTTGTCAGGTCTAGTTTGCCTCCTAATCCTCGGGCACTTGGTACAGAAGTGACGAAGTCAAAAGAGCCAAAAAAATCATTGACTTTTAATTTGGGACCTATGAGTTCAAATGATACTTTGCTTAAGCACAGACAAAAGTATCAAAATGGCACCACCGGTAAAGACACTGCCCAGAGACAACCCACCAAAGAAGACATATTCAAGCAGGTGCTGCAACAACAAGAGCAACTCAAAGCTCTGGAAATGCAAAACTCCTCCATAGGCAAAGACATTCAAACATGGGAAAGGGGCAGAGCCGGCGGACCTCACGAGGAGGACGACGAGATCGCTTATTTGGAACGACTCATCCGCCGGAACGACGCGGAGTTGGCAGAGGAGATGTTCTGGTTGGATGAACTCGAAAGGGAAAGGCTTGACGAGCAGAAAAGACAAGACAAAATGAAGCAATTAAGAACCACAATGGAGGATTACACCCTTAAAATTAAAGAACTCACCCAAAGGACTGAGGCTTTGGAGCAGGAAATTCAGAAGGAGACCTCGAAAAGAGTTTTAGGGCAACCCAGTTCGGCAGATATCGATGAAATGGTCGCAAAAATGAGAAAAGAATTGGAAGCTAAAATTGGACAGAGCCAAGAACTGGAAAGTAATTTGTCTAATGTGGAAAGGGCTTGTGATGAAGCCAGGAGAAACCTAGAGGTAGGCTTACTGCTTATCTGTAGTAATGCTAGGTTTGGCTTGTGCATATGAAATGGCTACATGGCTTGCTTGCTTCATGCCTTATTCCTTTCCTATGGACCTTCATTGTCTGAATATTCTGTTTAGACTGACTCGAATTCCGCCTCGATAGAAGAGCAATGTGCTCAAAATGAACGTAGAGGATGAGACGGTGTATTTTTATTGGTGAATAAAATATGTTCTTTTCCTCGTTGGTTCTTTCCTAGGTGAACATGACCGTGCAGTGCCAAATGTTCCTGTATTACATGAGATTAATATTTTTGGAAATTGTTAATCTGTCCTTTGAACATTTGCAGGACTTGTCAGTTCCTTGACTTTAATAAATCATCCTCACGATGCAGAGAACCAAACAATGTCTCACCTCAAGCTATGAAAGGTTACAGGTCAAATGTCAGGTTTTTTGTTTTGTAGTATCTGATCCTCTGTGGATTCTACGAGATTCGCAGAGTATTGTGAAACATGAGTTTTGCACCATGTTTCACCGGCACCGTTGAGTATTGGCCCTTTTGAATAAAATATTTCCAACATGTATCAGGTTAATTTGTGATGCTTTTCTGTTCTGCTCCTAGGAATTTTATTGTCTTCATTTTCACCACCGTTAAAGGGAACCTTCCTCCAGGATGTTAACGTATAAAGTAAAGGTAGCGCCATACAGGTGCTGGGATGGTGAATGAAATCATACCGTCATTATTCTGATTGTATGTTTGTTTACAGGAAAAAGTTTGATCAAAGTTGCAGAAATGAATGCAGAGGTTGAGGAATGTGTGCAGCGGGGTCGGACCGTGCGGGTCAGGTCCTCTGTTTATGTTCCTCCTCCTGGCTTGCTCACAGCGTCACCATTGCCACTGCTGGCAGAGCATGCGCGTTGCTATCGAAACAGAGTAGTCATTAAAATAGTCAGCGCATGATTGTACTGTAATCCCTGGCGCCATTTTATTGAGGGCATTGTGGAGATGAATATGAGCGACATCTGCGTACGTGCCCCTGCCGCTCATATTTGTCTCCACGATGTCAGTAAAATGGCGCCGAAGATCGCGGTACACACATGCGCTGACTCTGGCGCCATCTTAATGAAATGACATCTGTACAGTAGCAATGTGCATACGCTGCCATCAGTGGCAATGGCGGGGCAAAGTTTTAATAAGGGGGTGGAAGGAGGAATACATATGAAAGGAGTCGGACTAGACCCACATAGTCCCGCCCTACTGCACATATCAATCAACACTGCACTCATTTCTGCAACTTTGATAAAACTTAATTCTGCAATCAAACATCCAATCAGAATTAAATGAAGCTATGATTTCATTCACCATCCTAGCACCTGTATGGCACTGCCTTACCACCCTAGCACCTGTATGGCACTGCCTTACCACCTAGCACCTGTATGGCACTGCCTTACCATCCTAGAACCTGTATGGAGCTTGCCTTATCATCCTGCTCCTGTATGGCACTGCCTTTCCACCTGCACCTGTATGGCGCTGCCTTACCACCCTAGCACCTGTGTGGCGCTGCCTTACCATCCTAGCACCTGTATGGCGCTGCCTTACCACCCTGGCACCTGTATGGCGCTGCCTTACCACCCTGGCACCTGTATGGCGCTGCCTTACCACCCTGGCACCTGTATGGCGCTGCCTTACCACCTAGCACCTGTATGGCGCTGCCTTACCACCCTAGCACCTGTATGGCGCTGCCTTACCACCCTAGCACCTGTATGGCGCTGCCTTAGCACCTAGCACCTGTATGGCGCTGCCTTACCACCCTAGCACTGTATGGCGCTGCCTTACCACTTGCACCTGTATGGCGCTGCCTTACCAAAGTTGCACCTGTATGGCGCTGACTTACCACCCTAGCACCTGTATGGCGCTGCCTTACCACCTTGCACCTGTATGGCGCTGCCTTACCACCTTGCACCTGTATGGCGCTGCCTTAGCACCTTGCACCTGTATGGCGCTGCCTTACCACCCTTGCACCTGTATGGCGCTGCCTTACCACCCTTGCACCTGTATGGCGCTGCCTTACCAAATTGCACCTGTATGGCGCTGCATTACCACCCTAGCACCTGTATGGCGCTGCCTTACCACCCTTGCACCTGTATGGCGCTGCCTTACCAAAGTTGCACCTGTATGGCGCTGCTTTACTCTATACATTAATTCCTGGTGGCTGGTTCCCTTTTAAAGTGATACACTTAATAATTCCATATCTAGAAATGGAACAAAATATATTTTGATGTCACACATTAGTCTCAGTATTGTTTGCTCTTACTGAGCAGAAAGTAAATCTGAAGGGCACCTTCTTTTTTTGGAAAAAAATAAAAATTAACTCAATTGCTCCCTCTTGTGGCCTCTTACAATAACAGCTGGAGGCTCCCCATGACAGCACTGCCCTAGTCTAATAGTAGAAAAAGAAGATTGAAGTAAAAGGATGTTGGTGAATCTGCTTACTTATTTGGTGCTATAAGGACAACCAGTCGCCCCTGATTGTAGATATGGTTATAATGGTTGCAAGAATCAATCATTTTATAGTGTTACATGGACCTTACAGTAATATACACTTCCATAATGGAAGAGTGTATATACCTCAATATTATATAAATAAAATTATAATATAAGAATTTATATATTGGGAAATTATTGATCAGATCCACATCCTATTATCAATACAGTCTGGATCTGTTAGACGTAATAAAAATGTATTTAAAATGACTTAAAAGAGTGAATTTTTTTATTTTAATTGTCCTCCAAAATGTTGAATCTTTGCAATCTACTTCATTCCCTTTTTTTCACTCCTCTCTTCCGCATTCTGCTGCATTGCTGTTTGAATGCTCCTTTAAAAGCTGCTTTTTTCTGCTGCTCATTAAGATCTCTCCACTCTCAGATTTGGACTGACCCACAGGCGAACATGTGATGGCTCCCTGTACAGGAGTGGCCCCCCCATATTTTGAGCAATAATTGACACAGTACACTTTTTTTTATCACTTTGTACAAGAGATAAACTACTTCATTCATTTATCAAACTACCTAGTCTATTATATAGAAGGATAGGCAAATTGTGAATGAGGGTTATGTAATATTTGCATGTAGCTGAACAGTGGGCCACCAGAGTCATGTTAGTGGTGTGCTCTTGCCAGGCCAGTCCGACATGGCCAACAGTCCATTCAGAGAATGTGTACACAGGATGTTCCGTCTTGAGCTTTCCTGACCCCATATAAGTAATGGGGAATTCCTATTCACAGACTGTTTCAAAGGGAATCTGTCAGTAGGATCAACCCTTCTAAGCCGTCTATATGGGCATGCAGGTAATGGAAGCTGAATAAAATAATGCCTTGATATCTGCCATCTGATGTCTTATTCCAGAGAAATCCATGTTTTCTTAATGTGTAAATGAGCTGTTCAAATCTATGGACTGGATATAGATCTCACTGATACTCTGCACCAAGAGATTATGTTAAATAAATAGGGGCATTACCAGTGTGAGACGTCTGCTCTCCTGATCTATATGTCTCGCACTGTTAATGCCTCCTTTCATATAAAATAATTGCAGCGTCATGGGGCCAGGGTGCTCTACTCTCCAGGGCAGAACCGTTCAGGGGATGTCCTAGTGACCTTCCCTGGATGTCGTGGCTGCAACTGGTCGTTGAAAAAAGGGGAAAAGTTTATTGTGACGCCATCTGAGGTGTCTGGTCAGATTGGACCAGCGCTGCTTGTGGTGGTCCCTAGGATAGCTGGTATGGCAGTTTGATGGAGCACTCCCCTCAGATGGAGTGGGCTCCTTGGATGTAGTGATGGTGGGGATGGATGATGGTGGTTGTAGTTGGTGCAGAGGTGTGGAAAGGGCAGGAAGGAGTAGACAGATACAGGGAGCTTGCAGTTCTTACCGGTCACCTTTACTTGAAGTTCAGTGCAGACACAACCCAGCCGGGGTACCGATACTCTCCAAGAGTGCAGCTTGGTCAGCTCACAAGTAGTCCGGGTCCACCTGACTGAGACTCAGGGAATATGCTTTCCTTGCTGCTTGTTGCTGTCTGACACTTTGCTACTCCTTTCCTTCCTAGTGTCCTGGTGGTTGCAAGTCCCAAAGGCAGGTCACTACAGGTCCTGTGAGCGACTGCCTTGCAAGTCCTCTTGACCCTCTGCAGTTCCTTTGCCTGGGAAAACCCACCTTGGCGGACACTGTACTTCAAGCCCAGTGACTCCAGTTTCTTGGCTGGTCCTAAAGTTATCCTGGCCGATTTGGGGCTGGTAGTCATTTGCATCCAGTTCCTCTGCCCGACCATCCAGCCAGCAGCAGATTCAGGTCCTTAGGCCTGGAGATCTGAAGCTGACCCTCCTGCATGGGTCCTGCTCTCTCCCCAGTCCTCCTGACTTCCCTAGAACTCTGTCTTTCTCCTTGCCATGATGTTGCTTCTCTCTTTTCTCCAACTCTCTCCTAACTCCATCTCCCCACCCCCTAGACTACCTCTTCCCTCCAGCCAGCAGATGGGTACTGCTCTATCAGTGAGCCTCTTCCACCCAGCATCTCCCTGGCCTGGAGCTTGGATAGTGTTTGGTGTGTGTTGGTGGTCTCAGCAGGTAATTCCCGTCTTACCTGTGTGAGCATGATGCCGCACCTGTTGAATAGATGCAGTACCCTGTAGCGACTGAAGTGCAGGGGCGCCACATAATCTCTGGAGGCAGATTCTCGGGGACATCTATGTCCAGCCCATACAGCTTAACACCTCATTAATATATTAAGAAAAGCATGGATTTTTCAGGAATAAGTCATCGGATCACAGATACTAAAGCATAATTGTTTTCAACTTTCTATGACCTACATGCCCATATAAACAGCCTAAAAGGATTGATCATTGATCCTGTCTAACAGATGCCCTTTCTTATATAGTGATTAGTGATCGAGCACTACCCCCGCTTGGGTGCTTGGTACTCATAATGAGCAGTCAAGACACTACCACGGCTTCCACTTGTGTGCTGAGTATAATGGAAGTCAATGGGGAGCTTGAGTTTCCCGTTGACTTCCATTATACTCTGTACTCATTGCACCTGTCCGAGCATCGGCTGCTCGTTATGAGAACCGGGTACCCAAGCATGGTAGTGCTTGCTCTTAGATAAGTGATCTTTGGTGAGCAGCAGATGAAAGCCTATTCTAAAGGAGCATGAACTGGGCAGTGATACACACTGGAGCATAGTGTTTGGGAGCGAAGTAAGGTGATTAAAGTATAATACAAAAGTTCCAAACTTTGCATTCTGAAGAATAAATAACTGTTTAGTTTCACTTTAACTCACTCACATTAACAGGGATTTCCAAATCTGTGAAAATTATGGAAGAAAAACCACAAGATTAAATAAATAAACCCGGAAACATTTAAATTGGCATTGCATTTCCAAGTTACTAATTTTCTTACACACTGGTGTAAATATTTGTGGAGATTCTTAAAGCTATAGAGACTAAGTAGTGATAAGGAAAGTAAACATTTTTGGGGACATTTCCTCATTGAAGCGAGTACAGTCTTCCTTCCCTCAGCCTTGAATGGCCACTTATAGGAAACAATAGACAGAAGTGTCACTACCCGGTCAGAAGCCGTATAGATCGTGGCAATGGTCTTCTACATCCCATTTATATGGCTCAGATCAATATTAATTTCTATAGCTCTTCTGCTATACTCACATGCGCTGTCTGAGGCTTTCTGTGTCTTGCCAAAACAAGAAATGGGCTCTGCTCAGACTGCTCTGATAAAGCTGGCGCTCCACAATGTCAGAATATAAAAACTTAATTAAGAGAATTAAGAATCCCAATAAATAAAACAGAGGGATCCAACATCTGACTCAAAGCATGGAGAACCGGCACAGATCTTTATTCCCCTTTTGCCAATTTTTAGAGTAGTTATTATGGGATGGATCAGTGGTTCCATGGTCTTTGTGATTCACCTATGGGGACTCGGAACTCGGGTATGGAGTTGAAGGGATGTCACCGGTGGCCCGCCTGGACTCGTTGCCCTAGTGGTCAGCCTAAAAATTGGGGGAGTTGTGGAAAAGGGGATACAGTTTGTGACGCCACTTCAGACCTCTGGAGTTGATGGAACTGCAGCTTGGATGTTGCAGCTCCCTGCAGGCGGAGCGGAGTCCCGGGGGCGGGCCAGCACTTCTGGTGGTGGTGCTGGGTAAGATGTATGGAGTAGTGCAGCGGTTCGGATGAAAGGAAACACTGAGGCTGTCACTCTGTTCGGGTACTTTACTGGAACCAATTCAGATTGCAGTCTAGGTTACAGCTTTTACAGCTTTTAGATGGGTAGCTGGCCGGTAGTCGCAGAAGAGGGTAAAGTGTTTTTGAGGTTCCCGTAGTATACCTTCTTTTGTCAATACCACGTCCTGCTGTTCTGTCCTGCGCCTCCTCCCTTTCCTTGCGCTGCCTTGCACTTTCTGACAAGGGATGTCTGGGCTGCTGAACAAACCCATGACGGCCGGGATTGACGGCTCAGGGGGTGAACTCGCCTGTACCGTTCCTTGGAGCCGGCACTCTGTTGGTGGACTAGGATTCCCCCGCACTATGGAAGGTCCGGCACTGGGTTTCCTCTTTCTTTTCCTGGGCTGCCTTTTTCTCTCAGACCCCCTCCCTGGGAGACCCTTCTCTCTCTCTTGGGCTCCCACCTTGCTTCACTCCTCAGACCAAACTAAAACTGACTGTGTGACTTCCCGCCTCGCCTAACTACGCCCCTCTGGGTCTGGCTCTCTGTCCTAAGATTTAACCCCATCATCCCCGGCTAGTGTGCGTGAGTGCTAGGGTGGGAACCTCATGTTGACTTTACACTCCCCTGCGACAGGAATACTGCACACTCTATTGTGGGTGCAGTACTCCTACTGTGGTGCACTGAACAGTTCGGCGCCACATTTGCACCAAACCCAAATTTGTTGTCAGACTGATAATTGGTGACGTGATTCATCAAGTCAAGAACAATATTTTCATTGCTCCAGAATCCAATGAAACATCCATCAGACATATTTGCCTACTCTTTCAGGGCATCTGGTAGCTCTTGGGATAAAGGGTGGATGCCAACAAACTTTTCCAAAACTTTCAAGAAACTATTAATTCTAGGAGGAAACTGAGCCTCAAGAGGTGAGGGACAGAAAGTGGTGAGGCGGCTGGTAGTGGTGAGGGAAATAGGGAATGGTGAGAGGGACAAGGAGCAATGAGGGAGGGCTGGGAGCGGTGTGAGAGACAAGGAGTGATGAGGGGCAGGGAGCGATGGGGGGGGGGGGCTGGTAGCGGTGTGAGGGGCAGGGAGTGTTGGGGGGGCTGGGAGCGGTGTAGGGAGATAAGGAGTGATGAGGGGCAGGGAGCAATGAGGGGGGGGGGAGCTGGGAGAGGTGCGAGAGACAAGGAGTGATGAGGGGCAGGGGGAGCGATGGGGGGGGGGGGGCTGGGAGCGGTGTGAGGGTCAGGGGAGTGTTGGGGGGGCTGGGAGCGGTGAGGGAGACAGGGAGTGGTGAGAGGGACTGGTAGCGGTGTGAGGGACAGGGACCAATGAGCAGGTCTGGGAGCGGTGTGAGGATGGGGAGCGATGAGGGGGGCTGGGAGCGGTGTGAGGCACAAGGAGCGATGAGGAGGGGCTGGGAGCAGTGATGGGGCAGGGAGCGTCGGTCGCGACTGATACGACACCAAGAGCTGGTTCCCTGTTTGGAATGATGGGAGACTGCACACAAGTAAGAGCCACTATATTTTCTTAATGGCTCTCACTTTGTAGATAATCCTGGTTTATGGGGGGGCATAACACCACCCACTCATCAATTTAATTGATCTGCTGCAGGTGGGCAGGGTTTATTCTGTATCACATCATCAACGTCCTCTTAAATATCTGTTTGCCTATGGTGAAGCCATATTTAATAGGGAGCCATTTATGATCCAAAAAGATCCAGCTCTTTTTTTGGCGAGTGGAGCCATGGGATCTGGATGACCAAAAAGAGACGGACAGCCCATCACGAGTGGTGGGGTGAAGGGGGTTGGAGTGGTTTCAGCAAAAGGGCATAAGTACAGCTACAATGTCTCCTCAGGGATCCTCTCCGTGTAAGTTCGGCAAGTATAGCACTTCACCACGCACGCTTGCCATTTTTCCTTTTTCAGTATGACACTGTCTTTGGAAATTGCATGCTCTGTTTTATGCATCTAAAACTGACAAATCCACTAATTAGTAGGATGTCCACATATTTTTGCCCATTGTTGCCTGTGTGGCCCAGTCCATGAATGATCCACCTGGAGAGCCACCGTCCGTCTTCAGGATAACCTCTACCACCCAGTCCAGAATAAGGACTCTGGTGCAATTGTATAATTGTCAGATCTGATCATACCCTGAAATGGTAAAACGATGTTCACGTGTTCTGATATTTCATTATTCTCTTCCGTTTTTAGAATTCGATAACCAGAAGTAAGATCCCAAATGGATTTGTAGCATAACGGATGTAGATGGAAGCGGTGGGACCCCATGGATTGTTATGGGATCCATCTGGGTTCCATCTTATATTCATTTTAGAACAGGAAAACCATTGTGCATGATGTGCCTTATCTTCTGTCTATAATGGCAGATAACAGAACCCACACGGACCCCATGATAATGAATTGGACTTTTCATCTACCATCAGGTCTGTAAGGCAATGAATCCTGTTATCGTTGTTTGTTAAAATGAAACGGAACGTCTGACATGAAGTGACTGTAGCTTTATGAGAGAAACTTTAAAGGTTTTATCTGGGACTTTAAAATTGATGTTTACCCCTACGTTGGATGGATCAGACGCTTTCCTCCCCCTTATAATCAGGGTTTAGATGAGGCTTTGTCCCCTTTATTGTTTTCCTAGGGGAAGGTCACCAGTTTCAAAGTCTTGGATGACCATTAAAATCCTTCCTGACCTTTTTACAATGAATGGTAGAAGACGAACACAACTTTGAGAAGTGGAAGTTTGTTATTCCTCAAACTTCACTTTCCTATGTGTAGAGCACTTCACACACTGCAACATTGCTAGCGGTATCGCTGAAACGTCACAGGGTTTGTGATGTAACTGCGACCTCTCCAGCGATGTTCGCAGTGTGTGACACGTAGCAGAGCTGTGAGGTCGCTGACCGCTGCACATCATTCAGGACCATTTTTGGTCCTTGGTCTCCCGCTGGTCAGCACGCATCACTGTGTGTGACAGCGAGAGACCAGATCGGCGACCTCCCAGCAGTCCCAGCACTGCACATTAGATGTTGGCCACTGGTAACCAGGTAAATATCAGGTAACTTAGCAGCAACTCTTCTTAGTTACCCGATGTTTACCCTGGTCACCAGCGTCCTCCCGCTTAGCCCAGCCTGTAAGCGGGAGGACGCTGGTAACCAGAGTAAACACCAGGTAACTAGGCAGCACACACTGCTTAGTTACCCGGTGTTTACCTTGGTTACCAGCGATGTCGCTGCTGACTGGTCGCTGGTGAGTCTGCCTGTTTGACAGATCACCAGCGACTGCATAGAGACTTTCCAGCAATCCCGGCCAGGTCGGATCGCTGGAAAGTCTCAGCGTGTAAAAGGGCCTTAACACACAACCGGAAGACAACCGGAACCACACCGTGTATATATTGCTTTATCACTGGGGCCCTTGGGCGACATGCCACTGTCTGGTTATGTTGTGGCCCGGCCCTATGTACAACAGAGCCATCCATAGAAGATGTATGTCAGGGAGCTTAAGTGTCCGATGGCTGGATCCCACCCTGTGACCAAAGCCTTAATTCCAAAACCATGATCACTGGTAATTTCAGTATTCAAAACTACCTGCATAGATATGACCCATGGCATCTTAAAGGGGTTGTTCAATGTTTAAAGAGTATCATCTGGCTTTTGCTGTATAATATGAGAGCAGCATGATGTAGGGGCAGAAGCCCTGATTCCAGCAGTGTCACTTACTGGGGTGCTTGGTGCAGTTTTAATAGAATCCCTGTTTCATGTACTTTAGATCTGGCACTGCCAGAAATGCTGAGCTGTGCTATATAAATAAATTAATTATTATTATTAATAATAATAACCCCACTCCCACTACTGATTGGTAGCCTCCTGTGTATTGTTAGCAAGCTGCCATTCAGTGGAGGGGCGGGTTTCACCGATTAGCCTGACTGCCAGGCACGTGACACCTAGTCAAGCAGTGATGATCTCCTTCTGATAAAATGCTGATTGCATTGAAACTTCAACTCCTGAGCAAGTGACACGTCCCTGAATGCAGAGCAATTATAATGAAGAGCAAAAATCTGCTGACTGATTCCGTTTAATGAAACCATTTGTATTTTTGGAGAAATAGTGCCACTCTAGTCAATAGGTTGTGTCTGGTATTGCTACTTACTTGACAATTTAAAGCTGTACACACTTTGTGCCGAGTGATGCATACTGAAAAGGAATTTCATGTGAATTCTCTCTCCAGGCAAGAAATCAGGAGCTGGAGGATCTCAATAAGGACCTGAGACAATGCAACCTCCAACAGTTCATCCTCCAGACCGGCTCTACAGTCACGAACGGCCCAGGACGATTAGACGAAGAATCTTTTTCTGATCACAGTAGCTCACAATGGGAAGGACCACACAGAAGTCGAGGTACAGAGAATGCTTCGTCTGGAGGAATGGATCTTTTCTGAATATTATATATTGGGTTATACATGTTATTGCAGTGCATGATATTCAGTGGAAGGATACATTGACCACATGCTGCTTTCTTTCTAGGACCCACAGATTCTCTGCCACGACCAACCCCCAACCATCTCACCGGTCACCCCGGAGCTTGCTTGACCCCTACTCTCTACCCGGAACCCTGAGGGTGTGTATGTGTGACGCCCGCTCTCTTGCACTCTGCTTCTTCCTCCCTTGGTGGTGGGTGCTTTCTGCATGTCAATCATTAGATTTGTTTTTCTTGCGCAGCCTCAGAATGAAGTAAATGCCTGTGATAACTGGGGAAAGTGGGAATTAAGCAAAAAAATAATAATTCAAAATTAAAAATATTTTCATATTCTTCTTTCTTGGGAATTGATCAATCTGCAGTCTAATTCTTGGGAACAGACATGGTATCTCTGATCATACCACATTGCCTGGGCAGGAGAGGACAAAAGAGTACACAGACATTATAGCATAGGATCATGCCGATCCTTTCTTTGAGGATACAACATTTAAAAAATATATATATATTTTTACCTCAAAGAAAAAGAGAATTATTTGTGTGTAAAGGTGGGCTATGGAATTATTAGCGCTATATACCTATATACTCATGTATAAGCCGACCCCCCCTACTTTTGCCCCCAAAACCTGGGAAAACCTATTGACTCGTGTATAAGCCGAGGGTGGACCCCAAGCGAGTGTGGTATACAGCAGGCCTCCAGAGGTATATACAGCAGGCCTCCAGAGGTATATACAGGCAGGCCCCAGGGGTATACAGCAGGCCCCAGTGGCACTCGCCCCCCACACTGTGCAGAGCCCCCCTCCCGATGCATTATCTTACCATCCAGCCGCGTCTTCATCACTGCCGGTCCTCCCGTCCATCCTCGCGCGCTGCGTTCCCGGTCTCATGTGACCCGGCGGTCGCAGTCGGATGACGTCATCGTGCCGGGTCACGTGAGAGCCGAACACAGAGCCAGAGGATGGACGGGAGGACCGGCGGTGATGAAGACGCGGCTGGATGGTAAGATAATGCATCGGGAGGGGGGGGCTCTGCACAGTGTGGGGGGGCGAGTGCCACTGGGGGCCTGCTGTATACCCCGCTGGGGGCCTGTATACATCTGGGGGCTGTATGCACGGCTCCCCCTGCCGCTGTGATGGGCGGGGGGAGCCGTGCATATCTAATGAGCGGCCCCATGTGACGGGCGCTCTGTCAGCAGCCTCCCCCTGCCTCCTCCAGCCTCCCCAGCACCCGGACACAGCCCCCACACACCACATACTGTATAGACCCGTGTATAAGCCGAGGGGGGGACTTTTCAACCCAATTTTTGGGCTGAAAAACTCTGCTTATACAGAGTATATACGGTAAATGAATAATTATTATTATTATTATCATCCTGTAATGTCTGTATACTCTTTTGCATCATCCCCTGCCCAGGAGATGTGGTATGATCAGACCATGTCCCTGTACGGTCAGACACATCCATTACACAATACACAGCAGGGACACATATATAAGATTGTCTCAGACAGGAGATGTGATTTGATCAGACCATTGTCCCTGTACGGTCAGGACACCTCCATTACACAGTACACAGCAGGGAACACATATATATGGATTATCTCAGCACAGGAGATTGTGGTATGATCAGACCATGTCACTGTTACAATCAGGGACACATCCATTACACAGTTATATAGGCAGGGACACATAATTATAGATTATCTCCGCACTGGAGATGTGGTATGATCAGACCATGTCCCTGTACGGTCAGACACATACATTGGGGTAGCCATGTCCAGACCAGAGGTGGTCTACAGACCTAAACTCAACAGCTTTGTAGTTATATGAGCCTGTTGATTTTGGGTCAGGAGATCCGCGGCCGGTCTGGACATGGCGGTCCAAACTGAGATTGTGAATGTGCTGATGACTAGAACATAGAGTAGATATTTAGGACTCCCCTGATCAATAGTTGGGATGGATTTTCACCTTTTTTATTATTTGCAGCCTCACTATAGGTGCGGCTCAGATGGCATCTATCATCCTGAGGCTGTGTTTGGTGTTAATTATTTACTTTTTATAATTGCTTTAATTTTTATAATCTCATCAAAATTATTATGGAATGTTTTCGATTGCTACGGGGATTTTCCAGCTTTATGCAAATGCTGCTTATTCATTGGATAAAGAAAAATTGTGCAACTGGTGTATTAGTTCAAGATATCTGCTTGCTGTCAGTGATAAGACATGTACTTTTGCATTCAGTGGTTGAGCCACTGTCCTGATTGTGTTCTGCTGAGCGCCTTATGGCTGACTGATCTCTGAGAGACCCTGCGGCGCCCGCTAGTGCCATGGGGTACTCGGTAACTGGACCGGTCGGTTTGGTGGAGGTCACGGTGGCGGTGACCCGCCTCCATGGCCTGGGCGTGCAGTAAAAGGGGATTATTTACGGGGATAGTTTGTGACGCCACCTGTGGTTTTCGGCCAGGGGTGGCCGACGCTGCAGGTTGTGACCGCTGGGGAAGATGGTAGTGTCGCTGGGATGGTAAAGCTCCCCACAGGTGGAGCTGGGGCCCCAGGGATGGTGGTTGTGAACAAGGCCGCCGGGCAAGGAAAAAGAGCAAACACAGTTCGTGCAGTTCATTACCTTTACTTGATGATCAGTTCAAGTTCACCCAGCCGGATGCTGTGTCCTCCAAAGTGCAGCCAGTTAGTTCCAGATGATTAGGGCCACTTGACAAGACACCATTCATAGCCTTATTGGTTGCTCTTCCCTGGCTGGTAATCTCCTTCTTTCAAACTCCTTGTGGACAGAGGTCCCAGGCTGATGGCTGTGGGCCTTGTCGGGTGACTGCTTTCAACACATCCCCTGACCCTAGTTATCGCCACCGTGCAGAAATGATGGCCTCCGGTTTTACTGGCTGAGGCGCGCAGCTCTCTCACCAGATTGCACGCTCTGGGAGCTGGTGACCAAGGTAAACAGCGGGTAACTAAGCAACCCGCTCTGCTTAGTTACCTGCTGTTTACTCTGGCTCCCAGCTCCCAGCGCCGCACATCACTCACTGGGAGCTGGTAACCAGGGTAAACAGTGGGTAACTAAGCACAGCGCTTTGCTTAATTACCCGCTGTTTACCCTGGTCACCAGCTCCCAGAGTATGCTGTGCGGCGCTGGGAGGCCGATGATCGTTGGTCTCCCGCTGTCGCACATGGCGATGCTGGCCACCCAGCGGGAGACCAACGATCGAAAAATGCCCCTGGCCATTATACCAACGACCAGTGAGCTGAACGCTGATTGTTGCAGGATGTCACACATAGCGACATCGCTACAAGGTCGCTGCAACGTCACAAGTTGCAGCGACATCGTTAACTATGTTGCTACATGTAAACCGGCCTTGAAGGGTTAAATTAATCTACATGTACAGCAATTATCCATTTCAGACTACATTTATTTGTAAGGCTGAGTTCACCTGTCCAGTAATCATCCATTAGATGGGATCCAGCAGCAATCCGTTGGCAAAAACGTTGCGCAGACACAACTTTTTTGTCTGTTTTGAAAAAATACATTTTTTCAGGATCCGATTTTTCTTTTTTTTTTTTTCTTAACATCGGCGTCTATGGAGAACGGATCCAATAGCTGATCACTATTTATCTTCCATCTGAAACTGATTCAGTAAGAAAAAAAACAGATCCTTTACAAATGAAAGAAAAACGGAGGCTAAAAAGCAATCAGTTACCAGATCCGTTCTCCATAGGCTCCAATGTTAAGAAAAAAACGGATCCTGTAGAAATCACTTAACAACTGACAAAAAAAAGTTGTCTACTCGACTTTTTTGCCAATGGATCTCAACAGGATCCGTTCTAAAGGATGATTACTGGACATGTGATCTTAATCTTATAAGAAAGCTTCCCCCAACAATATATAGTCGTTAATCAACTGTAATCCATGGTAAACCTGTAATCAAGTTCTTAATTACTTATAGTGACATCACAGGAGGAACTAAACACTACAGTCTGTGCATTGCAACCAGAATAAATCATGGTGATGGTGATAGATAATTGTTTCCGCACTGATTGCTGCAAGCAAAAGTGACAACACAAAGTGCACCCCTAAAGGATATCAATTTTTTTATTAAACAGAATCTGTCAGCAGGTTTTTGCTACCTAATCTGACAGCAACGTAATGTAGGCAAAGAGACCCTGAATCCAATGATGTATCTCATAGATTACTGGGTGCAGATGTTGTGTCACAATCAAAGCTTTGAGTGTTAAGCATGTAGCTAACCTGAGAGAACTGCATCTGCCCACACCAGGGTCTCCATAGAGATTGTGCACTAACAGTGAGGGTGTGTTGGACTGCCATGCGTGTGACTTTAGTCCTGCAATGCTAAGCACAGGGTAATAAAGCCATTAGTTTAAGTAAACAATAGCACAGACCCTGATAAGAGAAGCACAGTTGATTTTTGTATTTTAACTCTTACAGCATGCTGTCCTCTGCTTACATAGCAAAAAACTGCTGACAGATTCCCTTTAATTTATCCAGTGCTGATGAGAAACTGCCCATTTTCGAATAGAGTAAAAAGTTAACTCATAGGAAGCTGATGTCATTGTGACAGCCAGTGTCTCACTTTTGCAAGATTAGGAATTGCAACAAAACTGGTAATTGTAGATCTCTTTGTAACAAGACATGCACTAGAGCCCTTGTGCTCATGACCATTGTTCTGCTGTGCTTTAACTATACAGTTAAAGGGGTATTCCCATTCTACATTGATGACATGTCCGCAGCATATTCCATAAATATGTAGTAGATGCGGATCCCACCGATGGGCCCTGCCTCTGTCGAGAATCAGGCCCCGCCACGTGCTGCTGTCTGTGGAGAAACCATTCATTTGTATGGGGATTCTGACCACATCTGTATTGACAGTGGTTCATACATAAGGAGATACATTCTGGGCACCACTCCACTGTTTGTGCTCACATGGAACAACCCTTCATCAGGTTATAAAGTTGCAATAGATTCAAGGAAATCCAAGGCCCGAAGATCCTCATCCACAAAGACTTTATTGATCTCAACCTGTACATAAAATGAATAAAAAATGCAACGTTTCGGCCAACACATGGCCTTTATCAATCCATTAAAGTCAACACTTTTTTTTTTTTTAATGGCTTGATAAAGGCCCTGTGTTGGCTGAAACGTTGCATTTGTTATCCATCTTATGTACATGATGGGATCAATAACACTTTTGTGGAGGAGGACCCTCGGTGCCTTGGATTTCCTTGGACGTATTGACATTGGTGCAGGACGAGGCCCCATTTTTGAGAGGTACAAGTCCTGATGATGGGATCTGCGTCTACTCTATATTTATGGAGCATCCTGTGGATAAGTCATAAATGTACAAAAGGGAAATACCTCTTTAAAGAGGCCTTGCCTATGTCAAGTGTCCATTTTTTGCTCTTGCTAGTTATTATTCCCGCTGTTATATTATATTATTTATATTTTATTTTTTCCAATCTGTCACATAATTCCAGAGATACGGCCGCTCTATCAAGTGCTGATCTTTATGGTCTTTACTAAAGAGGTGTGTGCTCACAGGGTAATAATACAGTGCAAACTGAAGGGCGCGCACCCCGGGAATCCTGTGATCACCGCCCCTGTGGTGCAGACCATCAAAAGTAGCACTGAATATAGACAATTATTATATCTCTGGAAATATATCGTAGATGTTTAGAAACAGGATACTCAGCGGAGCATTGGGGATAAAATGAGAGCAAACTCAAAAAACGGCTCACTGTAGACCAGGTTATTCTATTTTACCAACATTAGAGTTTGAGTTGAATCTGTCAGCAGGTTTTTGCTGCTTCATCTGAGAGCAGCATGATGTAGGCAAAGAGGCCCTGAATCCAATGATGTATCATTACTGGGTGCAGTATTCAGAGAAGGTGTATATAGTATTTAGCTGCCCTATATACACTGAAATATGCACTTAGATAAAATGTGTCAGTTATCAAGACCGATGACCGGGAGGCGGGGTTTCCTGCGTCTCTGTGCCACCCCTGTCTTGTCAATCACCCCGCTGCCTCAGCGTTTGCTTGTGGCCTCCACCCCCTCAGCACTCCGTAGCCCGCGCCTGCGCTGTGCTATAAGTTGCTGGGCATGCGTCGTGCACCCTGCACGACCGCTTCCTGGAGTGTCGGCGCATGCGCAGTGCACCTGCCCCGCAGTGGATTATTCATCATCCTCACTGCGGGGCGGCACATCGTGCACATACGCATTTGCAGCGCTCCTAAGGTCCCACCTCTGAGTGCCTCTCTCCTCCCCACCTCAATAGCCGGGTCCCAAAATGGAAAACGAAACTGAGGACCTGGCTATTTGAGGTGGGGAGGAGAGGCAGTCAGAGGTGGGACATCAAGAGCGCTGCAAATGGCATGCGCGAGATGTGCCACCCCTGACTGATCACATGACTGAAATGAAGGTCCTAGAAGAACCCTACATCAGCTCAACTTCTGCAGCCTCGTGCTGCTCCTGTGTGTGTGTATGTGTGTGTGTGTATATATATATATCTGTGTGTGGTGTGTATAGCTGTATGTGTGTCTGTACATCTGTGTGTGTATAGCTGCATGTGTGTTTATCTGTACGTGTGTGTGTGTCTGTATGTGTGTGCATTCCGTGTGTATGTCTGTATATATATTTATGTGCATGTATTGTACATGTAGCAGAGTATGGGTATGTAGTGTTCATGTAGCAGAGCTTGTGTCTGTATGTGCATGTATGAGGCATGTAGCAGTGCCGTGTGAGTGTTAAAGGGGCCCACTGAAACTCTTTTGCCCAGGACCCAAAAAATCTGGAGCTGGCCCTGTAGACAGGTCCCCTTTAGGATCCATGCTGCACTTCTTGGGTTCAGTGACTCTATTCCACATGTCTGTGTATTTTATATTTGTACAGTAGAAGATTCCTGTAAGAACATTGGTGTCTTATTTCCCTGTTCCACAAGTCAGCGATGATTTCTCCTGTATTCATCTTGTGTTTTCTTCTTCTACAGTTTTACCGTCTCGGGATACCTCTTGGACTTGAAGGATCTCATCAAAATGACGACCAGTATCTTCACTTTGTTTAAATGCTATATCTATGTATGAAATGACTGTCAAAAATATATCTATATATTATGTGTACATATCTAATTGTTTATATAATTTTGTATTATACATTTCTTTTGATACAGACGTGTATAAAGAAAAATCTAGAGAGGTTTATTATGAAATATGCTACATTTTATTCAAGAGGGTGGGGAAAAGTTGGAATATTAAAAATGTGAAAAAAAACAGAACCCTTTGCTCTGTTTCTTTAGTATTTTATGTAACTTTTCACATATGTGGATTTATTTCAGTAATAAAAAATCTACAGTTTAATCCTGTTGTGTTCTTGAACGTAATAAAGCTCAGTATATATATATTGATAATTTAAGGGGACCTGTCACCAAGGCAGAAGTTGACCATTTTTGATCATATTTTATTCTATCTGCTCCTCTGAGTTTACTATATTTTATTCTTTGTAAATCTTCCATATGGTTCCTGAGATATGGGTCTAGTTCTAGTATTTATGGTCTTCACAGGATCCTCTGGGGCGTGTCTTTAGGCTATTTTCATTATTGCCCTTTGCCACGCCCCCTTGTATAGACTACTGGATTTAAAACCAACAACAACACAAATCTTGAGCAGTAGGAATAAAAATAGGAGCAACAGGTCCTCTGTAAATGCTTTGGACTTTGTGATTGCTGAGGCTCCACAATCACCTGGCATCTCCTGTGACCTGCTGTAAAGCATGGCATTACTGCAGCAGAAGGGGTTCTCTTGCAATTTTATTATAATCTTTGGGTGCTGGCATATCACCCTGGTTTAATTATCATATTTTAACAAATATCTTACACTGTTTCTCATTTAGATTTAGGAGAGTCAGTCATCCTATCCTTTTTTTTTTTTTGTGTTGTAATGTCTGTATACTGGTTTTCATCCTTCACAGCTCAAGAGATGTGCCATTATCAGACCAAGTAACCTGTACAGTCAGACACATCCATTACACAGTATATAGCAGGGACACAATATAACATTCTCACCCAGGAGATATGCTATATCAGACCATGTTCTGTACAGTCAGACACATCCATTACACAGTACATAGCAGGGACACATATATAAGATTATCTCAGCACAGGAGATGTGGTATGATCAGACCATGTCTCTGTACGGTCAGACACATCCATTACACAGTACATAGCAGGGACACATATAACATTCTCACCCAGGAGATATGCTATAATCAGACCATGTTCCTGTACAGTCAGACACATCCATTACACAGTACATAGCAGGGACACATATATAAGATTATCTCAGCACAGGAGATGTGGTATGATCAGACCATGTCCCTGTACGGTCAGACACACACATTACACAGTACACAGCAGGGACATATATGCAGCAAAGAAGACAAACACAATTCTGTATTACTGGAAGCATACAGTCTAGATCACATTAATTCATTATGTCCATCTACTCCTCTTTGGTCATCTGGATACTGTGTCCACTCCTGGGCACCACATTTTATAGAACACATCAACTAGTGATGAGCAAGTGTAATCATTACTATTCATTATTCGCACGAATAGTACAGTATTCGCGATACTTGTTACACGGAGAGTCACGCTGGAGCTCGTGAGTGATGTGTCGACTGTCAACGACATGACACATTTCCAGCTCCCTTCAGAAGGCAATGGGAGCTGGCACCTCAGTGAGAGCAGATTGGATGTTAGGGTATCTCTGGGGGGCACAGCAAGGTGTTTTATACATTGGAAACACAAAAAAGCCCACCCTCCCTCCCTGTCCCAGAAATACTAGTTTTATGGCTGTGTGTGTGTGTGGTCGGAGCCTAACATTGTATACTCTATTCAGATGAGTACGCGAGTATTACAAAGTACTCGTTAAGAGTATAGCGATTACTTCACTTCTCGCTCATCCTTATTCTCCTTGATCTCTCTGCAGCTTTTGACACTGTCGACCATTAGCTCCTACTCTTTATGCTGCACTCCATTGGCATAAAGGACACGGCTCTCTCCTGGCTCTCCTCCTATCTTTCTGACCGCTCTTTCAGTGTATCTTTTGCTGGCTCCACTTCCCCCCTCTTCCCCTCACTATTGGGGTCCCTCAGGGTTCAGTCCTTGGCCCTCTCCTCTTCTCTCTCTACACGGCCCCGATTGGACAGACCATCAGCAGATTTGGCTTTCAGTACCATCTTTATGCTGATGACACACAACTATACACTTCAGCCCCTGACCTTACCCTGCGGTAGTAAAGAACACCAATGACTGTCTAGCTGCAGTTTCCAATATCATGTCCACTCTCTATTTGAAACTAAACCTTTCCAAAACTGAACTTCTTCTGCTCCCGCCCTCCACTAGCCTCCCTAAATCGGACATCTCTCTCTCAGTATGCGGCACCACGATAACGCCTAGACAGCAGGCTCGCTGTCTGGGTGTTATGTTTGACACCGATCTCTCCTTCTCCTCCCACACGCAATCTCTCGTCCGCTCCTGTCGCTTACACCTGAAGAATATCTCTAGAGTCTGCCCCTTTCTCACCCTGGAAACAACAAAAACCCTCACCGTGGCCCTAATCCATTCCCGCCTTGACTATTGCAACTCTCTATTAAGCGGCCTCCCCCTCACCAGACTTTCTCCTCTCCAGTCCATCCTTAATGCAGCAGCCAGGATCACCCATCTGGCCAATCGTTACTCAGATGCCTCTGCTCTGTGCCAGTCATTGCACTGGCTGCCTGTATACTACAGGATCAAATTCAAATTGCTTGTTCTCACCCACAAAGCTCTTCACAATGCAGCACCCCCCTACCTCTCCTCCCTCATCTCTGTCTATCACCCCACCCGCTCTCTACGTTCCTCAAATGACCTTCGACTAACATCTGCACTAATCCGATCCTCCCACTCCCGGCTCCAAGACTTTTCCAGAGCTGCACCAAACCTCTGGAATGCTTTACCCAAAGAAATCAGGACTATCCACAACTTGCATGGCTTCAGATGATCCCTAAAAACGCATCTTTTTAAGGCGGCCTATCATACTCCCTAATAGAAGTCCATTGTACTGTAGACAGTGAATGGGCTATCCCTCTGGACATTACTCTTCTACAAACTGCACCAAACCAAAAAGGTCTACACAGACTGTATAATGACCATCCATGTAAGCTTAGCCCTATGCCCCACTTCCTCAAGATGCCTGGACCATCAGTGCAATAAGCCCCTGCACCTTGTGCAACCCCTATCCCGTTGTAGATTGTAAGCTCCTTTGAGCAGGGTCACCTTCATTTCTTGCTTTACTTATTGTATTTTTTTTACATTGATTCTATGCCTATTGTTTTGTATCCAATTATTGTACTTTATTTGTTCTCTACTGTAATTACTTACTGTATATTTTCTGTACTCTAACCCTACATTGTAAAGCGCTGCGGAATATGTTGGCGCTATATAAATAAAGCTTTATTATTATTATTATCAACAAGCTGGAACACGTTCAGGGAAGAGTGATCAGAATGGTGACCGGTCTGCAAACCATGTCCTATGAGGAATGGTTACAGGATTTCTGAATGTTTAGCTTGCGAAAAAGAAGACGACGGACAAGAGACTTAATAGCTGTCTACAAATATCTGTTGGGCTGTCACACTGTAGAGGAATCATCTTTATTCTCATTTCCACAAAGAAGTACTAGATGCAATGGGATGACACTGAATGGGAGGAGACACAGATTAGAATAACTTTTTGGCAGTGAGGGTGATCAGCGAGTGGAACAGGCGGCCCCGAGAGGTAGTGAGATCCCCTTCAATGGAAGTCTTCACACACAGGCTGGACAGACATCTGTCTGGGAGGATTTAGTAAATCCTGCTTTGAGCAGGGGGTAGGACCAGATGACCCAGGAGGTCCTCTCCAATTCCACCATTCTATGATTAAAATTAACTTTGTGGGAAAACTCCTTTAAGATTGAGAAACATGAATGACATCCAGCCGTGAGGCAACGCAATCGGGATCCTATAGTGATACAAAAATAGCGGGCAGCTTCGATCCATAGGTATAGCCTTGAATGAATGAATTCTCCCTTTACAACTGCAAAGAAGAAGCCAATTGTATGGTAAACTGAAGTATTACATGGAGTAACGCAGGCGACCTGCACAATATAAGTAACCCAACCCCAAACACAAATAACCAGTCAGCAATCCTTATAGTCACAGGATCCCACATTAGTTATTGTCATATTTCCCGTACTTCTGGAAGGATGACCTCACCGTGTACAGATAAGATTCAGGAAAAGGCCTTTTATTACATTTAGCTCTGCTTAGTTGACAAGGATTAGGCAGATAGTTTAGGGTAACGTTCTGATCATGTGAAGTCACTTACAATGATCCCTGGGTCATGTGTCCTATGAGTAATAGGCAGTGGGACGTGAAATTCTGCCAGTCTTATGAGATCCATTTTCCTGGTAAATCCTTTCCTTCACTAGAGCTCAGGTACAATGGTTGGCCAATGTGGTCACCCTCCCTACAAGGGTCCACCAGACCAGATATCCGCACACATGCCGGGTTAGCATCGGTTTAGCTGTGTAAACCGCCGGTCGGTTTCCATAAGTTTTATGTAAATTTATGTTAATCCAAACCAGCGTTTGGATTAACATTAAAACCTATGGAAGCTGTGCACACACCGGCGGTTTACACATGCTCAACTGTTGCTAAACCGCTGGGTTCCCAGCGGGTTAGCAACGGATGTGCATGTTCAATAAACCGGCCCGTTATGCAGCGGCTGCAAGCGCATCATCATGTAGCTTCCAGCTGCCACAACACCGCCGCCGCTAACCCGCTGTGCACCCACCCTACACCCGCCGCACATACCGCCAGAAAGCCGGTGGACTGCTGCAGAGCTTCCTGTCGGGTCCGCCCAGCCGCCGCCGTCACAAACACGCCATCGTGTGCACATACCCTTAGATTGTTACGGATGGCTGCATATTTGTACTGTAGGTAAGATCAGGGGCGGACCTAGACTGTAGTGGGCCCTGGTGCAAGAAATTTTTTGGGTCCCCCCTCCTGGAACTCAGTGCCAGAATAGTGCCGCGGGTGTGCAGCACAGCCAGCGGCGTAGCAACTGTTTGTGGCGCCCGGGGCGGTCGAAAAAATTTGCCGCCACTTTGGTTGTTGATAATCTGGAAGTGTACATAGCATACACTGTCTGCCCCCATATACAAAAATATAACTACTATACTAAAACACAAAGAAAAGGGGTGCAATTGCCACCTCTGCACAACCCCAGTGTATGGCAACAAGCAGGAGTGAAGGAGGGGCCGGAGCAATTTTCGCCGCCGTGCTGTGGATCTCATAATGTAATATAAATGCAAAAAACCTTTATTCTTAATATTATGTCACAATACCAGGATCTGAGGATCTTCTATTTCGAGGTCAGGGGCTCTCTGATGCCATGTTGCTGTCTGTCTCGCTGTCGTCCTTTTTTGACACTGCAGTGCGGTGGACAAGAGAGCATTAACTGGTTAATAACAAGAAGTATGGAGTGTACAAACTGAGCCATAAACCCCCCATACCATGAAGTATGGAGTGTACTAACTGAGCCATAAATCCTCCCCATACCAGTAGGATTACTATATGGATTTTAGTATTAGGGTACGGACACACTGGGGTGAAACTCTGATGAGTGCAATGTGCGATTTTCTCACATTGCAATCAATCTCTGAGAGCAGATTGGCGAGTGTCGGACGCTTTTTTCTCATCCAGATTCAGGATGAGAAAAAAGTTGCAACATGCTGCGACAGTATGTGACTCACTAATGCAAGTCTATGGGTCCGACAAAATCACAGACAGAACACTGACAGCACACGAACCATCCGAGAGGCATCGTTTTTTTCACGGATACATTATCATTCTATAGCTCAGAACAATGTAAAATGTTCCTGTAAATGATTCTACAGTAATAGCTGCTGAGGAAAGAACAGATTGATTGCACACGGATGTGATCTGAGAATCTGAGAAAAATGTTGGCCACTCGCACAGCAGTTTCCAAACAGACCAAAAAACGGATGTCACTCATCCGACTCTCCTGGATGAGAAACAGACCGATTTTAAGGCGGCGGAAGACAGTGTACCACCAAGTCCTCAGCTCCGTGCTGTGCACAGACAGTGTACGGTACACTGTCTGTGCAGAGCACGAAGATGAAGACATGGCGGTACACTGTGCACATCACGGAGCTGAGGACATCCTAGAAGAGGCACAATAACCACAGACAGGCGGCAGGAGAACATTGAGCCCGCCCAGGAGAACTACAACTCCCAGCACCCAACACACTGCCCAGAAACCATACGTCAGAGTACGGCTGGCTTCACATTAGCGTTTGTGTCTGCATGCTGATGGCATGCAGACACAAACGCTGTCAAAAGCAGTGGGGAAATGATGTGTCCGCAGCGGATAATGTCCGCCTGCGGACACATCACTGTGGAGCCCGGCAGCGGGCCGGAGGAGGAGTTCAGCGCCGGAGATCTCCTCCTCCCCGCCGCCGGTAAGCTCCGGGACATGTCGGCGGGGAGAACAGCTGATCTGACAGCTGTTTGAATCTTCCCGCGCCGACACCGAGATGTCGGCGCGGGAAGATTCAATCAGCTGACAAATCAACTGTTCTCCCCACCGACATCGCTAGCACATTACAGGCGGCGGGGAGGAGGAGGACAGCAGTGGCTCAGCTGATCTCCCGGTGGCCGTCGGTGAGCTCCTGTGACATCACTGGCGGCCACCGGGAGATTTTTCAATGGGTCCGCAGCGTTCTCCAGCGCTGTCAAGCGCTGAACACTGCGGACCCATTGAAGCCAATGCATTTTTTGTGCGCTTGGGGACGCTTGCTGATTGGTCCAAGCTCCCCGAGCGCACAAAAAATGCAACTGGCTGCGTCCCGGGTGCGGATGCTGGACACCGGAAGGAGCAGATATCGTCCGCATCCGCACCCGAACGCAGCAAACGCAGGCACTATGCGTTCCTATGTTAAACATAGGAACGCAGTGCGCATGCGTTTTACTGCGTATGGGAACGCAGCAATACGCTGCCTTCCCATACGCAAATGTGAAGGCAGCCTACCACAGGAGACGGGAGTTTCAAAAAGAGGTGGAAACAACAGCCGGGCCCGGCACCACCAGGGGGGCCCGGCAGCACCAGGCACCACCAGGGGGGCCCGGCAGCACCAGAGGGGCTCAGGACCAGTAGAGGGGCCCAGCACCACCAGGGGGCTCTGGTGGGTCCCTGAGTGCTGCCCCCACACCTCAGGGGCCCCTGAGAGCTGCCCCCACACCTCAGCCTCAGGGGCCCCTTAGTGCTGCCCCACACCTCAGCTTCAGGGGCCCCCGAGTGTTGCCCCCACATCTCAGCCTCAGGGGCCCCTGAGTGTTGCCCCCACATCTCAGCCTCAGGGGCCCATGAGAGCTGAGAGCTTCCCCCACACTCATCCTGGGGGAGGCCCATGAGAGCTGCCCCCACACTAATTGGCCCCTGAGCACCCCCACATGTCTTTCAAGGGGGTCCCTGACAGCTGCCCCCCACACGCTATCCTTGGGCCCCCTTACCGCTGCCTCCTTTAGTGCTGCGTCCCCACGCTCTCCATTACCGACAGGCAGTCGCGCTGAGCGCGCCGCAGCCTGTCATGTGGTGTGATGCTGCAGCCGGCGCGATACAGGAAATAGAGCGGCGCCGGCTACAGCCCACGTGACAGGCAGATCAGCGCGACTGCCGGTAATGGAGAGAGGGGGGAGGCAGCAGTAAGGGGGCCCGAGGATAGCGTGTGGGGGCAGCGGTCAGGGGCCCCCTAGTACATGTGGGGATGCTCAGGGGACCAGTGGGCCCCCCCTTTGCGTCCGGGCCCCCCTACAGCGCCCAGGGGGAAGGGTATGGGGGCGGGGCTTAGTGGGTTTGGCCCCAAAGTGTCGGGGCCCCCGGGGGATCTCCCGATCTCGCGCAGGGCCAGTCAGGGGAACGGAACTGCCGCTGGAGCTCCAGGGGCCCCCTAGCTGGTTGGGGCCCTGGTGCAGCTGCACCACGGTAGTTCCGCCCCTGGGTAAGATGGGGTTCTCTGCTCTGGATTAGGGCTCATTCAGATGTCAAGTTTTTCCCATGAGATAAATGGTCGTAGTGTCATCATATTGTCAGCAGTCATTCGGGTTTGGTTTGGGTTTCATTTGTTTTTCTAGGATAAGAAAAATGAAGTTTCTCCACCTCTTATCTTGCAGTCAGTGAAACATGTACAGCACATGGAGGACATCCAAGTGTTGTCCAACTTTTTTCACAGACCCATAGACTTGTATTTTCGATGATTTTGATCTGGCACTCAGACATGTCTCTGTGATTAACAGGAACCTCCTGGTAAGCAACACATTTGTACATAAACAGCTCTATAGACCATCAAAGGTACGGGTTCTATATCGATGGTAAGCATAGATAAGGCTCGTGCTTGAAAAACATGACCGAGTTGAGTTCACGAAAACCGTTACATTTTGGGTCCTTCATGTCTCCAAATTGTGGCAGAAACTGGGTCTGTGTGCAGCTCCTGGTATCAAAACTAAAGCCCTCCTTTTCACATCAGATTAATGTTAGTTGACCCTAATGTGAGTGGAGGTGCTGGCCAATTGATAGACGGGAAGATGTCAATTTGGCTTTTTGAATTGTGGACTGCCCATCACTTTGTTCTCCCTTGGAAAGGCCGCCAGCAGAGATGTTTGTTGGCGGTTTTCTCATAGAATACATAGGAGCATCCCTGTGTATTGAAGAATCCAAAGCATCCAATGTGCATGGGGGCCTTATGACTGTTTAGTCTGCATAACGGACTAGACTGCTGCATGAGGTCATTTTTTATAAAAGACAGGCTAAAGAGCACGAGACCCTTGATACATGGTATTATTGAGAATGAAGACACAGAATGTCATCTGAACCCGCCAACATCGATAAGTTTGGACAGCTGTCTAACACATATGGTCTCCACCGGTAGATGATGATCGGGGAGATAAGAATCCTACGTCTGATTTTGGAATGCTGATCCTTTTTCATCCACCACACTTGTCTGGCATTGGTTCACTCATAGGACATGGGATATCTTGACGCGTGCTCCAACATAGTTATTGGCTGGATGATTGGGCAAAATGTGTTGAGCTGACAACTCTCTAAAGTGTTTGAAGAAGCCTAGACTTTTCAATACAGAAATGATTGTCCAAGCTGTACTTTCACTATGACATTTATTGACAACGTATTGTCCTAATGAAAGCTAATGTAGGCAAAGGAAGAGAAGGAAAGGCGAACACTTCAGCAACATTACCTACTGTGCCCACTGTAAGCTGGGTTTTGACTTGGCCTTGACAACAGTCACGCTTCACAGAACATTGTGTCAGTTTGGATGTCTAAATGTGCCTGTACGTGCCAGCTGACGTGCAGATACAACCAGCCCTATCGGGAAGTATGGACACCGGGAGACAAGTCAAAAGTTACAGGTACCAGCTTGTATAACGCTCGCCCCCATACAACAGCCGTGCTGTAGGACCACACATCCTAGGTTTCATCAGTTATATTTGTTAACAAATAAAACTATACAAGATACACAAAAATATACTGTATATACAATGCAACTGTTATTGTTCTCAATTTATCATGCATAAGTTTATTCCCATCATCCTACATAGATATAATCAGCATAGGTGGATTATAATGTGAGTAATCTGGGTTTACTGCCTAGTGCCGAGGTTCCTTGGGGCTCATGGCCAGATTGCCCTTAGTATGCTTTATGCACAACACATACCTCACTCCGGTTTCCCTGAGCTCCACTGCTGATGCGGCACCCCTATGGCAAGGCACCACAGGGAGGTACTGCCCCCAAACAGAAGGTGTAGTGCCTCCGTAGCCATGGATATGGAGGACCCTACAGAGTCAACACCCATACAATAGGCCACCTTAGTACAGGGGACCGTATATTCAGTAGATCCCAGAGGGTGGAGCCTAGATGAGGAGACGAGGAGTGACAGTGAGCGACACGACGGTGTAAGACAGCAGAGAGGATGGACGCAGGGGACCCTGCGACCGTGACAGGAGGGCACCTCTGAGGAGAGGGGTGACCCAGACGGAGGACACCCCAGGACTGGTTGGAGCCGGCTGGGGAGTCCAGGTCACCACCGGTACACCGGAACCGAGACGGGTAGTTAACACTTTATCCCTAACCGACAGACTGGCAGGCTGTGGGCCAAAAAGAGGAGCCACAGCACCACAGGACTAAATCCCACCTCTGTCCCAAACTGGGTTCAAGATACTAATAAGGAAAAGGACTTAATGCTTTGGCGGGAGGATGGTCTTTGCATCACTCCCGTCTGTACCGGAAAGGAGTCAGTAGTGCCTTTTAGTAACAGACTTGGGGACCAGCGATTGGGCTCTTTAGTGTGGTTGACAGGAGAGCTACAGCAAAACACAGACCAAGAAAGTTATTGTAGAGACACCTCGAGACTCTAAAAATCCTCCAAAATCCGCAGCTACCGCCCCCAGTTAACCCAGACTGTACCGTGTACTGGTTTCACCTGGTGCAAGTAAAGAACTGTTTGAGCTTAATTGGTGTCTGTCCTCCTGTCATCTGCCACCCGAAGGGCCTCTACAGCATCACAGTGGTGAGGACTACTACTCCCCTCATGCACCCCGCTGCCCTGAGGTGAAGCTCCACCGGTGGGAAGCTGTACTACCAAGCTGCTCCCTACCTCATACCAGGTACCACAGGTGGCGTAACTTTACAAATCCCCCATCATCATCACCCCCACCCCGACACAGAGTCCAGGGCACGGAACCAGGAACCGACCAGCCGTGATCCCCCCACCGAAGTAACCACCTGTCCCGGTATCCGAGTACCCCTTACCCTGTCGACCGACTCACTGGCAATTCAGAAGAGTAGTGCAGCTCCAGGAGCTCTCCCATCACCTCTCCTGCAACACGGCGGCATGATGACAGCACCAGCCAGAAGAAGCGGATCCTCGCGGACCCGAGCACATCACCGGGGGGGACGGGAAGAAAGGGCGTATGGGTTGTGTTATTACATAATATGCGTATGGAATGTGACTTATCCTGCATATACAGAGCTCATACTGTGTATATACTCTATATATAGAGGGGCTATGTGGGGGCTCATACTGTATATAAGGGGATGTCTGTATACTTAATTCTATTGATATTGAGAATTCATTTCAGCCGATTGGTTTGGCCTTCACAACTGTCAAGGTCTCTCATGTAGCCCCATTGGAAAATTAATTTCCCACCGCGCTTTATTATGTATGGCGCTGTACGGTAGGAAGAAAATGTCTCAATCATTTTGCATCTACTGACATGCACCAGTCTATGAATCACATGATCTATCAAAAGGGAATCATGTGGCATGTCACATGATATATCAAGTACTGCACATATTCTGCTATTTAGCAGTGGCGGTCGGTCTCCAAGGAAACAAACACAAAAGTCTTTAGATTATTATTATTTATATAGAGCCATTAGATTCCATGGCGCTTTACATCTAAGGGGGTAGACAAGGACAAGTTCCAATATATTCATGTAGTCCAGGGAAACAGGAGGGGATGGGACCCTGTCCGCGAGGCTCACAGTCTATGGGGACCGGAGGGGATACAGTAGGAGGGTGAGGTGCCGGTCGTGAGGCGGTGCGGTGGACTGGGTCTCATTGCAGGTTGTAGGCTTGTCGTAAGAGGTGGGTCTTCAGGTTTCTTTTGAAGGTTCCAAGGGTAGGCGAATGCCTGATGTGGTGGGGAAGAGAGTTCCAGAGGTGGCCGATGCACCGGGGAAGTCTTGAGGAGGAAATGAGAGGGGAATAGAGGAGTTCTTGGGAGGAGCGAAGGTTGCGTGAGTGTAGGTAATGGGAGACTATTTTCAGAGATGTATGGAGGGGACAGGCTGTGAATGGCTTTGTATGTCATGACCAAGGAGAGTGTACATCAGACTCTGTGTCTGGTGTCATACTTTCACGTTGGCACTTGGTCCATATTATTAGGCCAGGGGTAGGCAACTTGTTAATATTTCAAAATATTAACCGTAACATGAGGGCATAAAACTGGATGAATGCAATGCAAGAATGGGGGCGGGCACAGTTTGTGCTCAGACCGATGATAATCAATGAGTTAGAGAGGATCTAAGATCTTTTCCTCACCTGTATTCAAGTGAATGTGGAAATGGGACAACACTCACCAATACAAGTCAATGGGGTGCGAGGGGAAAAAAACAATAAATAAATAAAAATAATGGATGGCACATGGACCATCTGAATTTTGTTGTAGGGATGCATTATCATTCTGTATCATAGAACACTAATTGATGGTAGAGTAAAGGCCACTGAGAAAAAAAAATGCATTGTCTATGCTGGGTGATAAAATAAATAAATAAATAATAAAAATGGCACGCTTCTACAGCATGTGGAACACCTAAACGGGTTTCACTCGTCCAACTTTTCTGGATGAAAATCAGTCAGATTTTTTTTATAGGCTTGTGTGACTCCAGCCGAAAGCATACACTATTTATTATAGAATGGCGCCATCTTGTGGTAAAAAGCATGAAGTGCAGATCTAGATTGCCAATCTTATTGTACAAAAATTACTTTGGACACCCAAAGACCAAATATATTCATTTTAGATTCAATCGGAAAATGTAAGAATAAAAGATAAAAATAATGCCAAGACAAATATTTCAACAATAAAAGTTTATTAAATGTCCCAAAGTACACAGCTGTATTCAGTATCCATAGAACGTGGACAATACATTTATACGATGATCAGTACGCCGATTCGACTTCTACTTTCCTCCCAAATATGAACACAAATCTATAGAAACCAGAGAATACAATGCTGGAGCACCGCAGCCATAGACATGAGATGACTGCCAGCATACAAAGACAAATCTGAGAAAGGTGTGGCGGTCAAGGTGTACATTACTATTTATTTATCATTATAGGGGTTGTCCAGGTGTGTGTGTGGGGGGGGGGGGGAGGGTGCTGAAGCTCCAGAGTTTAGGTGTTAAATAGATGACATCTAAGGGATTTATAGGTAAGTAAAGAAGGTGTTTTGAGAACTGGAGAGTATATTTGGGGAGGCAGCGGGAGAGACGATAGTCAGACTTGTATGTCAATGTTTTGACCTGAGTTTACTGACAAGTAAAGAGATTAGATGAGCAGAGAAACCAAGGACACAGAATGGCAAAAGTATATAATAGGACAGCAATATTAGGGGTAGAATGCACAGATACAAGAGTTTTTACTTAGGAAGTTATGAAGGATGATGTTGCAGTAGTCTAGGTGGGAGATGATCAGGGCACACATTAGCATTTCTATTAGTTCAAAGTTAAGAAAAGAGCAGATTTGAGAAATGTTTTTTGAGGTTGGAGTGGCAAGGCTTTAGACATGCAGACTGATAGACAAGATGGAATGAAATAGTCGCTGTCCCCGGAACAACTATGAAGACTGGGAAAGTGTGAAGACGGAAACAGTGATTCTATAGATTTTGGGGGTGGAGAGGATGAATTTGGTATCCTGCATGTTGCGTATTTGGAAGCGGCTGTAGAATAAACCTGATGGACTGTCTAAAATAATGGAGAGAAGGGAATATCCTAGACAGGATCCTTGTGGGACTTCAAAAAATGTTTTGTTTTTTTCTTCTCTAAAAACTCCCCTACTATTGCCTCCAAGTCTCCATCATTGTCCAACAGACCCGACCACCCTGAACGTTACTAACATCTACAGGACGCAAGCTGGTGTACAGGAGATGTGTGTTCTTTAAAGGGCACAAACAGCGAGAGATTCACTTTAAATTATAAATGGCAAATGTGCCAACACCACAGTCCATTATATAGTGAACCACACAGAGGAGAATGTAATGGTCTATACAACCTCCCTGTAATGTGAGGGTCTCTGAGCATTGAAGAAAATATACAAGATGTCTTACCCCTGAAAGGAAAGTGAATAAAGAAAAAACGTAATACAGTAAATGATCCTACTCCATTGTAGACCAAAAGGTAAGTGTGACCTGGGGAATGGCAGGTACTTCCAAGAGGCTGGTTAGCCGCTGTCACACGCACAGTGGCATTTATGTAGGAGCGCAATGTGCGTTAGTCAGTGGCTCACCTGCGTCTGGAGTCATGGCGGCAGATGTACAATCCTCCAGACTGAGCGGCTCCAACATCATCACCAGACCTGCAATAACAAACATAATATAAGAGATAAAAACATTTGTAATCAGAAGATTATATAACAGGTGCAAGAATATTCTAAGAGTGCAGAAATTATGAATGTAGAATCACGCACGGAACAAAACTGGTATTTAGTCTCTTATTTTAACTAAACACATAATATGGCATTCAACTATCAATGTTTATATAAATTAATGTTAACTGTTATTTAAAAAAATAAATAAAAATCAGTGGCGTTTTAGAACAGTTGAAGGTGCACCCCGGCATGAGAACACTAGTCCTAGAGGCGGGACCTGACATCTTCTCCCTGCCCACTCAGCTAAACTAACCGGTCTCCACTTTTATATGCACATTGTGAAATACCTGTCACTCTAGCTGAGCGGGAGAGTAGAAGCAGGCAAGGGACCCACCTCTAGGAATAGCGGGGGACACGCAGGCAAGGGACCCACCTCTAGGAATAGCGGGGGACACGCAGGCAAGGGACCCACCTCTAGGAATAGCGGGGGACACGCAGGCAAGGGACCCACCTCTAGGAATAGCGGGGGACACGCAGGCAAGGGACCCGCCTCTAGGAATAGCGGGGGACACGCAGGCAAGGGACCCGCCTCTAGGAATAGCGGGGGACACGCAGGCAAGGGACCCGCCTCTAGGAATAGCGGGGGACACGCAGGCAAGGGACCCGCCTCTGCTAGGGACAAGCAGGCAAGGGACACCGCCAGGCAAGGGACCCGCCTCTAGCACTAGCGGGGACACGCAGGCAAGGGACCCGCCTCTAGGAATGGCGGGACCGCAGGGAAGGGACGCGCCTCTAGCACTAGCGGGGACACGCAGGCAAGGGACCCGCCTCTAGCAATAGTCACTTAAGCCCTGGTCTCTGCTTTGTGCTGCCCATGGTTCAGTAACTGCAAATCCTGTAACTGGTTCTATTGAATTAATTAAACCCAACAAAAGACAGGAGTAATTGCACATAATTAGTTCTAAAGGATAAACATTATTTATATGCAATATAAAAACAATTTTTCTCCATTAAATTTTCAAGACAATAAATGGATGTCTCACTGATCATATACATTTGATGGAACAACAATCTGCCTTGTACACATTTATATAAAGAAGTCACTGTGAGCTTCAATGACTTACTGCTTTATTCACAAGTGTCATATCGGCAATCATGGTTAAGGTTACTCTAATATCGGGATAGTGATAAAGGGGTCCTTACAGGTCATGGCTAATATCAACCAGTGTACATAACTGGTATATTGCTCTATTATCCCCTTAGTCACAGAGGGATCCTCATGCTACCACCAGTTTACATGACAAAGGTATCCAATATCCTTACTGCAATTACAAGCATTAACATATTCTATACATAGTTACTGCAGATACCATCGCACGGCTTTAAATACAACTAGAATCATTAAAGAGGACCTGTCACCCCCCTGCTGCATGGCAATCTAAATGCAGCACTGAATGCAGCATGTCTGCTGCATTCAGGGAAAGTGTCCCTCATGTTCTGTTTGCTGTGTACCCCGAGATATAGGATATGTAAAACTTACAGTTAGAAGCCATGAGGGCAGTCCCTGGTGCAGGAGCCAGTTCGAGTGACTGCGGCCATTCCCTCCCCCTCTTCCTCTGTGTGCCGCCTCCTACTGTGCTGCTTATGTTTTGTCAGGGCAGGAATCTGGAGCTGACGTCAGGACAAATGATTTGCATGCTGTAAGTGACAGAGAGGAGGAGGGCAGAGCCAGCACAGCAGAAGCAGAACAGAGAGGCAGAGGGGAGGAATGGCCACAGTTAATCAAGCTCCCTCCATCCACAGTGCCTACCTTCACGGCTTCTAATTTTACAAAGGCTATATCTCGGGGTACACAGCACACGACACATGGGGGATCCCCTTCCCTGAATGCAGCAGACCATGCTGCATTTACATTGCCATGCAGCAGGGACAGGTCCTCTTTAAAAGGGGTTTTTTACCCATGAGACAAGGGCCAAGATCAATGACCTTAGAGGAGGACTCATAGGTCTTGGCACTTGTCTCAGAGGTAATAACCACTTTTAATGATTCTAGTTGTGTGTCATTCACAGTGATATTGTATCAGTGCGATGGTATCTGCAGTACTTATGTATACAATCTGTGAATGGTGTGATCGCAGTAAGGATATTGGATACCTTTGTCATGTAGACCAGTTTACGGGCGGTCACAACCTCAGGGCAGTGACCGTTGCAGCCAATCACTTGTTTCAGTCACCGTGCCGTCTACCCTGGTAGAGCCACTGACGGTCGCAGCTGTGACATCATCGCTGCAGCCTGTAAATGAAGAGCGGGGCAGTGGCGGAGAGGCAGCGCTGGACCCAGAGTGACAACTGTGAACGGTATTTTAGATGTCTTCAAGTCCAATGTGAAACGTTTTGCCCCCTTTTTAATAAAGACACAGCAAGTTGTTGCGTGTCAGGTAACGTCAACAGGAGAGAATCTTTGGAGGCAAAACTATGCATCAAATGATGACGATGTTCTTATGGGAATGCTGCACACGTGCCGCAGTCCAGTGCATTGTATAAAGTGACGGAATGCAGATTTCAAGACTACTGAGCACATGGGTGAAATTTCATAAAATCTCATCCACAATAATTAGATTTATTCATTTATAATTGCTTTACATGTCCCCATTGGGGCTCACACAATTCTGTTATGTCTTTGGAGTGTGGGAGGAAACCGGAGAACCCGGGAGAGACCCAGAAAACACAAACTCCTTGCAGATATTGAATCTGCCACGTGTGCACATACTTCAACTGGAGGCTGTAAATCACGTTCTATGTGGAAGGTAACAACATCTTCTATCTGGTCAGCAAACTGCATGAAGATGGGGCACACTTCTCACATGTCGCCATCTCTGACCCTTTCCTTGTGGTCTGTAATGTACGACGTGCCCTGTGCGTGTAATACTGCTGCACAATCAGGGTTACTCCTGGTAGGAAACACTTCATCACTTAGGATAGGGCCAGATACAGTAGCCGGGATGTAGCCGGCCTCGTGACTGCAGGTAAACACGCACAGGGTTCTATGGACAATGTATTGACTGCAATGCAGCACATGAGTAATATACAGCCACACAGGAATCAATTAGTTCCTGCAGCAGAAGGGCCTTCTGGAATATCTCACTTGTAATATAATGGGAGGAAAGCTCGGAGTCATAGTCCCTCTTTTTGCACTTTTCCATAGCCCTCATTGTAGAATGGGCTCAAAAAAGCGCATTTAAAAAAAGCGGAATGTGTGAAAAGGATGTGACTTTTTGCGCAAAGCACAAGCGTATTTTGCATCCTCAAAAAAACGCTGCGTATTTCCCAAAATATGCAGCGTGTGAACGTA
The DNA here is from genome assembly GCA_033576535.1 of Allobates femoralis. Classification (NCBI taxonomy): domain Eukaryota; kingdom Metazoa; phylum Chordata; class Amphibia; order Anura; family Aromobatidae; genus Allobates; species Allobates femoralis. The sequence goes on along the minus strand of JARQOC010000010.1, from coordinate 29,767,109 downwards.
GCCTTACACACTCCTCAGCACATGATGTGGGGTGCACCTGCAGAAGTTAATTTACCGCCTCTCACTCAATCCAGCACTCAACCTCTGTTATAGGCTTTAAAGTGAACGTAAATCACACCCCAACACATCCACACATCCTGATGCCACCACTCATCAAACACAAAGGGAGAGGAGTCCCCAAAATACACTACCGTCTGACATACAACAGGGTCACACGCTCTCTGTAAGGCTATGGATTCCTTAGAGCATACAAGGATCAAACTTATTAAAATGTTAAGCTTTAGTATATAAAATATATTGCTTACAATAAAAAAGGTGTAAGAGATAAAGAACAACACACATATATGCAGTACAGTAATAAGGGAGAAATAACAGAAAATACCTAGTTGTCTTTTGTTTCCTTGAGGGGAGGAGAAAATTAATTATGGATCACAATCAGCATCGGCTGACCCCCGCACGTCAACAACTTTCTTTGTTTTATCTGGACTGTCTAGATTGGAATATTAAAATTGCTGTGTTGTAATTGGACTATAGGCTAATTGGGCAAGTAACTTGTATTTTAACTATCTTGTTCTTCCCCCACTTCTCTCTATACAGTAAATGGGAAATATTCTGCCCGATTTCAGACCATTTGGCTAACCCCTTGAAGCTCAGAGTCCTGGGGCTGAGGTGCCATTTTTAACTTTTCAATATGGACCCAAGACCTTGTGTCTGATTTAGATTTCCAGCAGGTGTATCAGTATTAATTACCTGTCCATACCAGGAGGTCTTACTTCAATGAGAATTAAAGTGTCATCTCTCTACTTCCCATTATAATAAATTACTCTCTCCCTAGCTATACTTAATCCTATATGCCTGTGTTGGGTATGTTCTCTCTAGATAACTGCTTTATGGATTTTAATTTCTCTCTGACAGCCTTTTTTTCCAATCAAGTCCCAATAGTGTAAAGTATTTTTATTGACTCCAAAATGTTCGCACGATATGTATTTGGATGCAAATTTGGTGCGTATCTGCTGTATACAAGCACCAGATCTGCACCAAATATGCAGCAGCTTGTGTTCACAGCATAGTCTATGGGACTTGTGAAGCCCTGTCCGCATGGTGCGTCTTATTCCGCAGTGGATCTGCTGTGTATTTCGTTGTGGAAAAATCTGCAGCATGTCAAGTCTTGCAGCGGATTGTACTGTGTTTTTCACCCATAGACCCCCATGTTAGCCCAAAATATGCAGAAGTGTTCACACTCTGCACACTCATTGCCTATTTTGTGCCTAATTGCATTAAAATCCACTGGAAGTGATAGTGTTGAGGTGGGGGAGGGAGGGGGGGGGGCAGCATTTGACTCTTTTTGGCCAAAGTATCCAAGCTTTATTAAAACAGTCACAACGTACCTTAAAGACCCCATGAAAAAAAAACGGGTAGTAAAAGGGGTATGTGCACTGTTATGGTACTTATGACCCATCTATAGTAAAGGTCATCTGTATAAGATCGGTGGGGGTTCCGAAACCGGATACACCCACCAATCAGCTGTTACCAGCAGTGGACGGATGTAAGCAGTATATGGAACAGAACAGCGCGACTCCATTCATTCGATTACAAGCTGATGTGCAGAATGCGAGAGCGGCCACTACAGAGAACACAGCTGTGCCGCTCCCGGCCATACACGTCTGACAGCAGAGTACCCATTCACGTGTTTTCTCCTTCTGTAATCAAGTAGAGTCACATTTTAAACATACTTCAGCAGTTGCACCTTCCCTTCACACTATCCTACTAGGTCAACCATTATGGATTTTTAAAGACGTTCTAATGAATATGAAGATTTTCATTTTTTGGATTCCTTGGTTATTTTTCCTCGTTATGTCGTCTGTCCATGGTCAGCGGTTTCCAGGTCTGAAGCCTTATGCATCACCGGTCTAAAGATGTATCCTATACAGTCAGGCACCTCAAGAGGATTTTGGAAAAAACAAAAGTCACTGTATGTTGTGCTTTATTTCACTATACATGTGAGTGTACAAAAAAAATAAAACAGTAAAGTCCATCAAACACAACAATGGAGCAAGAAAAAGGATGATCTTCTGATAAAATTCCGTGTTATGAAAGCCACCGATATGTCAATACGGAGGGAGGAACTTTGTTATATATTTAGTCACACCTATCCACACCCAAAGCAAATACTGTTTTATTAGCTCCCGCCACTGCCCACTCTCTGCCCTGCACACTGACACCGGGAGAGAAATGAATCACATTACATCACAAAGGATCCAAATCCAAAGCTGAGAAGTTGGAGAGTTTTCTAGATCACGATGCCATCGACTCTAGGAGGATATTATGTGCTGCAGAAGGAGAAACTCGGGGCACCGGGTCTAATCTTCCTCATTTACAGTTATCAATTTTTCAGAGATTTTGCATGATGTTGAGTGACCGCATATTATAGAAAACTATAGATATGTAATATCTTGTATGTCAGCAGTGTAGTAACTTAAAGCTAATGCGCCCCAATGTGAAAGCTCCAATGGCCCCCCCAATTATTGCAAATGTTTAATAGCATGTCTTTTTCTATAGACCAAAGGGACTTTTGGGGCCCCTCCAGGCTCCAGGACCCAGGCGTGATGGCAATCCCTGCACCCAGGGGCGTAACTACAACAGGTGCAGGGGTTGCCATCGCACCCGGGCCCTGGAGCCTAGGGGGCCCAAGAAGTTTCTTTGGCCTATAGAAAAAGACTATTACTATTAAAGTTTGTAATAATTGGGAGCCCCATTGGAATTTTTGCATCGGGGCCCATTAGTTTCAAGTTACACCCCTGTATGCAATCCCTGCACCTGTTGTAGTTACACCCCTGTATGCAATCCCTGCACCTGTTGTAGTTACACCCTGTATGCAATCCCTGCACCTGTTGTAGTTACACCACTGTATGCAATCCCTGCACCTGTTGTAGTTACACCACTGTATGCAATCCCTGCACCTGTTGTAGTTACACCCCTGTATGCAATCCCTGCACCTATTGTAGTTACACCCCTGTATGCAATCCCTGCACCTGTTGTAGTTACACCCCTGTATGCAATCCCTGCACCTGTTGTAGTTACACCCCTGTATGCAATCCTGCACCTGTTGTAGTTACACCCCTGTATGCAATCCCTGCACCTATTGTAGTTACACCCCTGTATGCAGTCCCTGCACCTATTGTAGTTACACCCCTGTATGCAATCCCTGCACCTATTGTAGTTACACCCCAGTATGCAATCCCTGCACCTGTTGTAGTTACACCCCAGTATGCAATCCCTGCACCTATTGTAGTTACACCCCTGTATGCAATCTCTGCACCTGTTGTAGTTACACCCCTGCATGCATTCCCTGCACCTGTTGTAGTTACACCCTGTATGCATTCCCTGCACCTATTGTAGTTACACCCCTGTATGCAATCCCTGCCCCTGTTGTAGTTACACCCCTGTATGCAATCCCTGCACCTATTGTAGTTACACCCCTGTATGCATTCCCTGCACCTATTGTAGTTACACCCCTGTATGCATTCCCTGCACCTATTGTAGTTACACCCCTGTATGCATTCCCTGCACCTATTGTAGTTACACCCCCTGTATGCATTGCCTGCACCTGTTGTAGTTACACCCCCCTGTATGCATTGCCTGCACCTGTTGTAGTTACACCCCTGTATGCAATCCCTGTACCTATTGTAGTTACACCCCTGTATGCAATCCCTGCTCCTGTTGTAGTTACACCCCTGTATGCAATCCCTGCACCTGTTGTAGTTACACCCCTGTATGCAATCCCTGCACCTGTTGTAGTTACACCCCTGTATGCAATCCCTGCACCTGTTGTAGTTACACCCCTGTATGCATTGCCTGCACCTGTTGTAGTTACACCCCTGTATGCATTCCCTGCACCTATTGTAGTTACACCCTGTATGCATTCCCTGCACCTATTGTAGTTACACCCCCCTGTATGCATTGCCTGCACCTGTTGTAGTTACACCCCTGCATGCATTCCCTGCACCTGTTGTAGTTACACCCCTGTATGCAATCCCTGCCCCTGTTGTAGTTACACCCCTGTATGCAATCCCTGCACCTGTTGTAGTTACACCCCTGTATGCATTGCCTGCACCTATTGTAGTTACACCCCTGTATGCATTGCCTGCACCTGTTGTAGTTACACCCCTGTATGCATTGCCTGCACCTGTTGTAGTTACACCCCTGTATGCATTGCCTGCACCTATTGTAGTTACACCCCTGTATATCAGGCTCATATACTGTACTCTCCACATATAGTCAATGACACAAAGCAGAGCTGTACAGATATATATATATAGCCCTGCCATGCACTGACACCATCCTGACGTCTGCAGACGCCTTCAGTCTACAGATTGGGATCCTCCTACATTCCTCCACAGGGGGCCTGACACATACAGCCAGGCAATCCATACATTCAATACAGACATCACAGGACTCCGCTTCCATCTCATGTGCACAGGATCGCTTACAGGCAGCCATTTCTGGACTAACTAAAACAATTATATTACACATTATTTTTCCTGATTGAGAAATTAAAAAATATGTTAAACAGAATAAAAGATCTGTAAGGGGGGGGAGGGGGATGACTTTTTTGTTAATTGCTGCTTATTAATTATTTGTCTCATTAGAGAGAAAAAGCAGGAATTGAGGCATTGGAGTGAAGTGTATGATCTGTTTAACCCTTCATGAACTAGTCAGAAAAGCCTCAGTGAAGAATGTATTCCTGGAAAGCAGAGCCAGCCTGCAATAATATATATATATCATATGAAGGACATGTTACTGTAAGGTGTATTATACACATTATCCTGGCTGTGACCATGTACAAATTATACAATAAACATCTATGAAATATAATGTATTGTCTTATGTACATGGTCACAATGGGGACAGTGTTGCAAATATAAGTAAAGTGCTGTGGAATTAATAGCCCTTTATAAATGAATAAATATTATATTATTACCTGGTCACAAGTGAGGATTGTATATAGTTATAGATAATGAACAGACAATAGAATTTTATCCTATTATTACTTTTACTTACACTAATATAAATCTTTACAGATAGAGGCAGTGCTGGGCAGCTCCCGCTGTCGCTCGCTCACCTCCATCCTCCCGCTGTCGCTCGCTCACCTCCATCCCCCCGCTGTCGCTCGCTCACCTCCATCCTCCCGCTGTCGCTCGCTCACCTCCATCCTCCCGCTGTCGCTCGCTCACCTCCATCCTCCCGCTGTCGCTCGCTCACCTCCATCCTCCCGCTGTCGCTTGCTCACCTCCATCCTCCCGCTGCTGTCACTCACCTCCATCCTCCCGCTGCTGTCACTCACCTCATCACCTCCATCCTCCCGCTCTCGCTCACCGCCATCCTCCCGCTCTAGCTCACCGCCATCCTCCCACTCAACTCCATCCTCCCGCTCTCGCTCAACTCCATCCTCCCGCTCACCTCCATCCTCCCGCTCTCGCTCACCTCCATCCTCTCGCTCACCTCCATCCTCTCGCTCACCTCCATCCTCCTGCTGTCACTCACCTCCATCCTCCTGCTGTCACTCACCTCCATCCTCTTGCTGTCACTCACCTCCATCCTCTTGCTGTCACTCACCTCCATCCTCTTGCTGTCACTCACATCCATCCTCTTGCTGTCACTCACATCCATCCTCCTGCTCTCACTCACCTCCATCCTCCCGCTCTCGCTCACCTCCATCCTCCTGCTGTCACTCACATCCATCCTCCTGCTGTCACTCACCGCCATCCTCCCGCTCTCGCTCACCGCCATCCTCCCGCTCTCGCTCACCTCCATCCTCCCACTCAACTCTCCATCCTCCGCCGCTCTCCGCTCAACTCCATCCTCCCGCTCACCTCCATCCTCCCGCTCACCTCCATCCTCCCGCTCACCTCCATCCTCCGCTCACCTCCATCCTCTCGCTCACCTCCATCCTCTTTACTCACCTCCATCCTCCTGCTGTCACTACACCTCCATCCTCTTGCTGTCACTCACCTCCATCCTCTTGCTGTCACTCACCTCCATCCTCCTGCTCTCACTCACCTCCATCCTCCTGCTTCACTCACCTCCATCCTCTTGCTGTCTACCTCATCCCTCCATACCTCTTGCTGTCACTCACCTCCATCCTCCTGCTCTCACTCACCTCCATCCTCCTGCTCTCACTCACCTCCATCCTCTGCTCTCACTCACCTCCATCCTCCTGCTCTCACTCACCTCCATCCTCCTGCTCTCACTCACCTCCATCCTCCTGCTGTCACTCACCTCCATCCTCCTGCTGTCACTCACCTCCATCCTCCTGCTGTCACTCACCTCCATCCTCCTGCTGTCACTCACCTCCATCCTCTTGCTGTCACTCACCTCCATCCTCCTGCTGTCACTCACCTCCATCCTCCTTGCTGTCACTCACCTCCATCCTCCTGCTGTCACTCACCTCCATCCTCCTGCTCTCACTCACCTCCATCCTCTTGCTGTCACTCACCTCCATCCTCTTGCTGTCACTCACCTCCATCCTCTTGCTGTCACTCACCTCCATCCTCCTGCTCATCACCTCCACTCCTCTGCTTCACTCACCTTATCCTCCTGCTGTCACTCACCTCCATCCTCTTGCTGTCACTCACCTCCATCCTCCTCTGCTCACTCACCTCCATCCTCCTGCTCTCACTCACCTCCATCCTCCTGCTTCACTCACCTCCATCCTCTTGCTGTCACTCACCTCCATCCTCTTGCTGTCACTCACCTCCATCCTCTTGCTGTCACTCACCTCCATCCTCCTGCTGTCACTCACCTCCATCCTCCTGCTCTCACTCACCTCCATCCTCCCGCTCTCACTCACCTCATCTCCCGCTGTCACTCACCTCCATCCCCCTGCTGTCACTCACCTCCATCCTCCTGCTCTCACTCACCTCCATCCTCCTGCTCTCACTCACCTCCATCCTCCTGCTCTCACTCACCTCCATCCTCTTGCTGTCACTCATCTCCATCCTCCTGCTCTCACTCACCTCCATCCTCCTGCTCTCACTCACCTCCATCCTCTTGCTGTCACTCACCTCCATCCTCTTGCTGTCACTCACCTCCATCCTCTTGCTGTCACTCACCTCCATCCTCCTGCTGTCACTCACCTCCATCCTCCTGCTGTCACTCACCTCCATCCTCCTGCTCTCACTCACCTCCATCCTCTTGCTGTCACTCACCTCCATCCTCTTGCTGTCACTCACCTCCATCCTCTTGCTGTCACTCACCTCCATCCTCCTGCTGTCACTCACCTCCATCCTCCTGCTGTCACTCACCTCCATCCTCCTGCTGTCACTTACCTCCATCTTCATTCACATTATCTCTATAGAATTGAAGCTAAACTTCTGAGCCCTGGCAGGCAGCATCAGTCAGTGTAAGTTCAGCTGGAGCAGCCCTGCCCACACCACCTGCCACCCACAGCAGCTTCATCCGCCCTTCTCATTCTACACTTAACCCACCAATCACAGTTCAGGATTACTGGTTAGGTCCCCGCCTCCATCTAAAGCTCCACCAATGAGGTTGGCAGTGGGCGTGTCGCCATGGTTTGGGCTCCTCCCAGCCTGCTGGTTGGGGTGCGGTGCGTTCGATTCTGCACGTCTTACATGACGGACTGTACCAAGTGACTCCCCACCCCGGGGGGGAACCTGACCAGTCTCGATCGAGGTGGAACAAATAATCCAGCACGTAGGGCTGGTATAACACGCCGCTTCGCTCCGTTGTACAGAGCCGCCCCCGCTGCGCTTTCTCACTTCCACACGGACAGTTGCTTGCGTGTTATTTTATGATACTTGTTTTAGATCCCTCCGCCGGGCGGGTGGGAGTGCCCATAGCGGAGGCTTGGAATGTTTTGCCATGAGGACTGTGTCAGTGCGCACGTACCCCGGGAGCTGCCTGACGTATGGGGGGCGTGGCTTCATAGGAAGGGGTGTGTTCTAAAAACGCGGGAAAGTGGAACGCACAGAAGGTAAATGTGAGTGAGGAGCAGCGCCCCTGCTGGTGGAGGCGGGAGAGGCCGGGACACAGTCTGGTTCTATGGATTTATCACATCTTATATTTCATTTTTTAGTCCTCAGAGATTTGAACCTGTCATCATTTGATGGCTTATACCACATTATAGAGTAAAGGGGAACCTGTAAACTGTGCCCACCAGCTGTAACATGATGTCATTGGGGTTCCTGTGACCCCTCTATGTGCCCAGACGTCCCCCTCATACCTCAGACACGGGGGCGGAACTACCGTGGTGGTGCAGCTGGTTCAGCTGCACCAGGGCCCTGACCGGCTAGGGGGCCCCTTCAAGCCTGCAGGGGGCCCCCAGCCGACCCCGGAAGCCGTTGTCAGAGGAGAGGAGGGTCAGGCAAGGGAAGCAGAAAGCTTCCCTTGCCTCATCCCGCCCCCCCTTACCTCTGCACCCCCCTGGACCGCGCCGACAACCACCAGCACCCCCCCATGCGCTCCCCCCCGCTCCTCACCATGGCTGCACCATGGCCTCTCCTGCGCTTTATGTAAATAACTCCTGGAAAGGTTCGGGTGGGGGGCCTGATGTCTGTGGTCCTTGCCGCCCCCCTGCCTGGAATACCTGCCCCGCTATATTGAAACCGCCGCCCCGCCTGTGTATGCATGTTGAGTGATACGCAATACTCTCACGCCTGCGCAGTGCCGCAGGTCTCCGTGCTCCATTGAAGATGCACAGTGCCTGAAGTCTCACAAGATTTGTGAAGTGTCACGTCTGTACAGTAGAATCTTGTGAGACTTTGGGCACTGTGCGTCTTCAATGAAGCACAGTGACCCACACACTGCGCAGGTGCGAGAGTATTGCCTGTCACTCAACATGCATACACAGGAGGGCAGCTGTCTCAATATAGAGGGCAGGTATTCCAGGCAGGGGGCGGCGAGGACCACAGACAGCAGATTTTATCCCACCCCCAGACCTTCCATGAGTCATTACCATACAGCACGGGAGAGAATAAAAGTGTATTTCAGAGGTATGAGGGGACGTCTGGGCACATAGAGGGGTTACAGGAACCCCAATTGCATCATGTTACAGCTGGTGGGCACAGTTTAGAGCCCGCAAAGGCAGTGACAGGTTCCCTTAATTAAAGCCCAGTGATGGGCAGTCACTCTTTTGACAGCAGCATTTAAACAATCAGCAGCAATAGGAGTTAGCTCTGTTTCCTCCTGCTATGGGCAGCCGTCAATAGTGTAAGTGTGGCGCCCCACATGGTCAGGCGTCACACCGGGGTATTGCACTCGTGAAAGTGGTGTAATCTTCCCCAACTGCAGGTGGATGCTGGGCTGGTGGGTGGGACTGTGGCGCCCCGTAAATGCAGGCGTCACAGAGGGGTACTACACCCGTAAAAGAGGTGTAGATACTTTAGCTGCAGGTGGACCCTCAGATGGTGGGTGGGACCCATTCCCAGCACTCCTCATTAGTTGAGGGTGGGAGGTTACCCGGGAGGGGATAAATTCTGTTCTAGGGGGATCAAGGAGGTCTTTGACCGAGAGTTGGAGGAGAATGGAGGAAGAGGAAGGGTTTTAGGAAGATCGAGCTCAGTGGAACGAGGCGGAAGGTCACACCGGGTCTGTTTCAAGCCGAACCGGAGGGAAGAAGAAGGGACCTTAAGGAGGTCCTGAAAGAGGGCGCCCAACGAGAGAAGTCCGGGCCCTAGAGAGCAAGGAGATCCTCATAGTGGAGCGCCCATACTCCAGGGGATACTCCAGTCCATCAGGGGAACGCCGGGCTCTGGGATCCGGCCAGAGTTCAACTTTGCAGTCGACAACCGGCTGCTGTGGCTTGTTCATCAGCCGCAGCACCCTGCCATCGGAGCGGTCTGCCTGCATCCTCACCAATGAGGGAGGGGACTCCCGGTACTACCTACCTGGAGCTACTGGTATAGATCAATCCTAAGCGGGGAAGAACGGACACGGGTTAGTTAACGAAGGTACACCAAGGATTCCACCATACCACCTGGGATCCACTTGCAGCCACCCGTTAAGCTACCTGTTCTTGTAACATCTGAATGCTGAACTGTGAACTGTAACTGATACTGCTACAAGTTAACAGTAAAGTACCCAGGAGAAAGTGACCTTGCTTCTGCCTGTGTTCTTCTGTATCAACATGTTCCCATTCAGGGAACGCTGCCCCGGAGGTCCAGCCCTGCCTGTAGGGGGCTCCCCGTGACAGCGTTAACCCCTTGGAGCCTGATACCCGAGTACCCTACAGCCTGGGGCTCGACAGGACCCATTCCTGCACTCCCACACTAAAGTAGTGGTGGGAGGTTACTCCTGGGAGGGAGATATAGTCACCTCTAGGGGGATTACAAGTCAGTGAGAGTGAGAGTTGGAGACGAGGAGGAGTGTGGAGCGAGTCGGGAGGTCTAACAGGACAGCTCCAGGCTGTTCCTGAGGGAAGATGAAAGGGGATCCTGAGAGAGGGTGCCTGACGCGTGAGTCTTGGCCCGAGAGAGAAAGGGGGAACCCCAGCATGGAGCGACCATACTCCAGGGAATTCCCCAGTGCACCACGGGAACGCCGGACCCGAGGAAACGGCCAGAATCCACCTCTGAAGTTGTCAACCGACTGCTGCGGTCTGTTCACTGGCTGCGGCACCCTGCCAGACGGATCGGTCTGCCTGCTTCTTCACTTCGAGGGAGGGGAGCCCCAAGACTACCTTCAAGGAGTAATTGGGTATAGACTTATCCTACACGGGGAAGAAAGGACACACGTTCGTCAACTAAGGTATACCACGGGTACCACCATACCACCTGGCATCCACTTGCAGCTACCCGTAGAGCTACCTGTTTCTTTAACAACTTTTGCTGAACTGTGGACTTGTATGCTGATGACTGTTTACAGTAAAGTACCCGGGAGAGTGACTTTGCCTCAGTGTCTTTGTGCTACAGAATTCAACCTGTTTGCTTACAGGAATGCTGCCCTGGAGGACCAGCTCCACCTGTAAGGAGCTTTGCCATCCTTGCCGCAATACCATCACCCTCCGGAGGACTGTGGTGGCACTGGTGACCCATCACCAGATACTACAGGTGGCGTCACGTGACAATAACTCTTATCCCTGTACATAACCCATCTATTGAAGTGTCACCCAGGCCACAGGCTCAGGCACCGCCACCCGTGACATCCCCGTGAACCCCTCTGAGCCTGATCCCCGAGTACCCCAGGGCCTGGGGCTCGACATAAGGTGGTGTATGCTGTGCATGGTGCGGCCTCAACCTGCTCCCTGTGCCCCCTGCACTCATGGTGTACATTCTCACTGTATGGTAGCGAAAAGGTGAAAACTTGACAGCACGTGAGGTCAGTAATTGGTGGCAGCGGTTACATTCCTTATTATTGGCATCATGGCTCAGCAGAAATGAGGCACTACCAAAAAATGCTTTATTTGCTAAATGCAAATGTGTGCAGTGTAAGCACAATAATAATAATAATAATAATAATAAATATTTATATAGCGCCAACATATTCCGCAGTGCTTTACAATACAGTGGGTAATAGATGAAAATACACTGTATAATACAATAGTTCCAGTAGAGAAATAATACAGTATAATAATGGAAACAACACAATAAGCATAAAATCAATGTAAAAAATACAATACAATAGATAAAGCAAAAAATAAAGGGTGACCCTGCTCAAGAGCTTACAATCTACAACGAGATAGGGGTTATACAAGGTACAGGGGCTTATAACACTGATGGTCCAGGCATCTTGAGGAACTGGGGGATAGAAATAAAGTTACATGAATGGTCACCAGACAATCTGTGTAGACCTTTTGGGTTTGGTGGAGATTGAAGAAGAGTTATGTCGAGAGAGATAGTGAATGGGCTATGTACAGTACAAAGGAATTTTTTTAAGGAGCATCATAGGCACCTTGAAAAGACGTGTTTTTAGTGAGCGTCTGAAGCCATGCAAGTTGTGGATGGTCCTGATTTCTTGGGGTAGAGCATTCCAGAGAATTGGTGCGGCTCGGGAGAAGTCTTGGAGCCGGGAGTGGGAGGATCGGATTAGTGCAGATGTTAGTCGAAGGTCATTTGTAGAACGTAGAGTACGGGTGGTGTGATAGACAGAGATGAGGGAGGAGATGTAGGGGGGCGCTGCATTGTGAAGAGCTTTATGGGTGAGAACAAGCAATTTGAACTTAATCCTGCAGTGTATAGGCAGCCAGTGCAATGACTGGCACAGAACAGAGGCATCTGAGTAACGATTGGCCAGATGGGTGATCCTGGCTGCTGCATTAAGGATGGACTGTAGAGGGGAAAGTTATAGAGGGGGAGGCCAATTAATAGAGAATTGCAATAATCAAGGCGGGAGTGGATTAGGGCCACGGTAAGGGTTTTAGTTTTTCCATTAGAAAGGGGCGGACTCTAGAGATGTTCTTCAGGTGTAAGCACAACAAGATACTCACCGATCACCGCCTTCCCCATGTCCAGCGCTGCTCCGCTCCTCTTCTATCCCGGATCACACTGAGGTCTATGTGGGAGCCAGAAGTCACTTTCAGGGTTCGCTGACATCTGCATAGAAATATGCTGATAGAAAATCAGATTGCAGTCGGACTCATGTAATTCAAGGATTCAGTGCTGATCTGCACTTTTTTTTACCTTGCTATATTCAGCCTGAGGAAAAATTTGCAGCATGTTGTAATTGGCCGCGTAGAACAAATAATGAAGCTCTATAGGTCTCTAAACGTGTGATCCGATGAGCCTGAATTGCAGCCACATGATTAAGAGTGCAGCTGCGCTGAAAACTGTGGAAGACGGCGATCGTATCTGGCTGCACATACAATGCTCACATAGCGGGCGTCACACTGCTACGATATATGTAAAGATGTCGTTGGAAAGTGCCTGAATTTGGTATCGCCCTACGACATCGTTGCGTGTGACAGGTCGATCTGACTAGCGATAAGTGGTCAGATCGTTATATACAGATATGGTAACCTGACCCCATATCACACGATGGCGATCACAATCTGCTGCATCGTTCTGTGTGACACCGCCATAACCGATCTCCTGAACCGATTTCCCTATTCACATCATTGAAAAGCATCAATCGCTGGTTGTGTGAAACGATCCCTGCACGTAACATCACTGCTGTGTCCTGAACGTTATCTATACATGTGACACCTCACTAACCATGTGTACCACAGCGCACACTACTGACATCGTTATTGACCTCCCACACAAAATCGTAGTGTGGACGGCCGCCATATTCAGACAGGTCATTTTATGTATCACACAAAACACCTGTATTGCACTAAGCCAGAGCCCCCAGATGACTAGTGACACTATATCTCATAATCATAGAAAAAATTTTATTAATAAAATTCAAGTCATAAAATTACAATTATCCAGGTACCCAAATGAGCTAATTGATTATAGTATAGGTGGGCACAACTCAAATGATCATAATGTGGTAGCACATATATAATAGCCTAAAAAGCACAGTTCATGTAAAACACACCTTGTAAACAAATAGGCTTTCCTATGTAAAGTCCTTACTACACTCCCCAATAGAGTTGTTTTACCATTATCATAGATCGGACTAATCCCTTTGTTTACTTTGTGCTGCAGTTATGGTACCTTTACACGCTGCTACAGAAGGTTGGAAACAACCGCGTTTGGAGACAAATGTATCTTGCACCGTCAAATCAACCGAGATAGCGGCGTGTAAACTAGCTTGTTGCCACCCGTCACTTTCGCACCTGTTTCAGAGCAGTGCTCAAAACAGGTTGGTTTCAACCCGATGGTAGCGGCGTCTAAATAAGGTACAGGAAGGTTTTTCACACTTAGTTAACTCCCTGGGCGTGACACAGCTCCGGGAAAACGCCCCCCTTCAGCGATCATTGTGGAAGCTCCTGCGTTACGATTGGTTGTCCCTGCATAGGCGGCATATTTAAGGAGCTGACCAGTCACACTACAATTGCAATAGCATCATGTATTAGCCAGCATTCCTGCGCTGGCTGGCCAATCATGATGCTATTACATTGTCCAATCATCATACGAGCGTCTCGTAATCCACAACTCTGGCACGCCTATGTGTTTTTCCCTGCTGCCCAGGTCCTCCCATATTACCTTCTGTAGGGCGTGTAAATGAGGGAAGGTGCTCTACAGAAGGTAACTTGTGGCACCCGGCGGTGCCTCCAGGGATAGATTAAACCTTCTGTAAGCACCTTGTAGCGGCGTGTAAGGCGGTATCGGTACCGTTTGCAAACCGTTGCTACGTGCACGTGAGACACCCGGTTGTTTCCAACCTTCTGTAGCGGCGTGTAAAAGTACCATTAGGGTACTTCACACACACAAACTTTCCAGCGATCCCACCAGCGATCCGACCTGGCCGGATCATGAAAGTCTCTCGGGAGTCGCTGGTGAGCGTCAAACAGGCAGACCTACCAGCGACTCTCCAGCGACTCAGCAGCTGTGAGATCGCTGGTAACTATGATAAACTCCGGGTAACACCGCTGCCTAGTTACCCGGTGTTTATCATAGTTACCAGCCTGTGAGGTCGCTGGATTGCTGGTCTCCGCGATCACACACGCAGATGCGTGCTGACCAGCGGGAGATCAAGGTTTTGGTCCTGAGCGACGTGCAGCCACCAGTGACCTCACAGCAGGGGCCAGGTCGCTGGTACGTGTCACATGCTGTGACATCGCTGGAGAGGTCGCTGTGACGTCACAAAACCTGTAATGTTGCAGCAACATCGCTAGCGATGTTGCAGTGTGTGAAGGTACCTTAAGCTTTGAATAGGTCAATGCTATCCAGCAGAGCGGCCACACCAATCCCGCCTAAGTACGTTTCAATACAAATGATCTTCCTCAGGACGCCCTTAGTAGTGTGTGTGGCCACTTTGTGCCTGTATGACCTGCCTACAACACCTGGGCATGCTCCTGATGAGGATGAGGCTCAGTAGTGTGTGTGGCCTCTACGTGCCGGTATGAGATACCTAAAACATCTGGACATGCTCCTGATGAGGCAGCGGATGTTGTCCTCAGGGATCTCCATCCAGACCTGGGATTAAAGCAAACCTTTCAGGTCCCCTAAGCCCATCTCACTGTGCCTCTGTATCTGGATGTACGCGTCCCCCGCTTCAGAGACACACTGCGCTGGCTCAGAAGGTCCCTACACTTCTGACTATGTGCAGTGTGGTTCTGTATTGGGTGTGGCTCCCAGCTTCAGAGCTGCACTGCGCATGTGTAGGGGCCTTCTGAGCCAGCGCAGTGTGCCTCTGAAGCAGGGGACGTGTACACCTGGATACAGAGACGCGGTGAGATGTCTGGGAGTTCAAGGGGACGTCAGTTGCTGGCAATTATGTTATCACACCCATAGGGGTGTGATAACATGGAGATTGGGCAGGTGAACTAATGCCCTTGCGACTAGTCGCTGGCCTCATTAGCATAGGGAAAGGAGCTTTATAAATTATTTGTTTAAACACTGGATTTGCAGAATATCGTGAGACAGGGATGGGTGGGCAGGGAATTTTGAGCCATACATGTGCTTGCTGATAGTTTAGAGGGCTTAGGGGACCTGACAGGTTTGCTTTAAGCATCTGTCAACTCCTGGACAGGCTGTTGTGCAATGTGCTGTTGGTGGATGGAACGAAACATGATGTCCCAGATGTGCTAGATTTGATTCTTGTCTTGGGAAGGGGCAGGCCAGTCCATAGCATCAATGCATCATCATGCAGGAACTGCTGACACACTTCATCCACATGAGGCCTAGCATTGTTGTGTATCAGAAGGAGCCGAGGGCCCATTGCCCCTGCATATAGGCTCACAATGGGTCTGAGGATCTCATCCCAGTGCCTAATAACTGTCTGGATACATCTGTCTAGCACATGGAGGGCTGTGCAGCCCTCCCAAGAAATGCTTCCACACACCATTACTGACCCACTGCCAAACTGGTGTTGTTGGTGGATGTTGCAGGCAGAACGTTCTCCACGACGTCTCCAGACTGTGTCACATCTATCACATGTGTCAGTGTGAACCTGCTCTACTCCATACAGAGGGCTACTGTAATGAAATGTATATCTTGCAGTACAGTCATGGCCGAAAGCGTTGGCACCCTTGAAATTGTTCCGAAAATGACCTACCGTATATACTCGTGTATAAGCCGAGTTTTTCAGCACAAAAAATGTGCTGAAAAGTCCCCCCCCTCAGCTTATACACGAGTCATATACGTACTCGGTATACAGCCCCCCCCATCAGTGGTATACAGGGCCCCCCACCTTGCTGCCGCACACCTGTAAAGGAATAGATCATTATACATATCCCTGTTGTCGCCGCCGCCGCTCTGCACCGCGCTCCTCCGGGTCTTCATGCTTCTTCCTGCTTGTGACCGGCGGGCGCAGGCAATGACGTCATTGCCTGTGCGCCGGAGGAGGAAGCAGGAAGAAGCATGAAGACCCGGAGGAGCGCGGTGCAAAGCGGCGGCGGCGGCGACAGCAACAGGAATAAGTATAATGATCTATTCCTTTACAGGTGTGCAGCAGCAAGGGGGGGCGCCTGTATACCAGTGGGGCCTGTATACACCACTGGGGCCTGTATACACCACTGGGGCCTGTATACACCACTGGGGCCTGTATACCACTGGGGCTGCTGTATATACTGCTGGGGTCTATATATACCACTGGTGAGGCTGCTGTATATACTGCTGGGGCCTGTATATACCACTGGGGGAGGCTGCTGTATACTACCACTGGGAGGCTGCTGTATACTACCACTGGGAGGCTGCTGTATACTACCACTGGGGAGGCCTGTATACCACTGGAGGGGGCCTGTATACCTGTGCTGGGGTCCACCCTCGGCTTATACACGAGTCAATAGGTTTTCCCAGGTTTTGGGGGCAAAAGTAGGGGGGTCGGCTTATACACGAGTATATACATATTTCTAGAAAATCATTGGAATTACACATTTGTCACACACACGATTGTTTCCTTTGTGTGTATTGGAACAACACAAAAAAAAACTGAGAAAAAAAGTCAAATTGCACATTTCAGCCATAACTGTATATGTATGTGTTTTTACAATGGGCCTCTATGCTGGGCAGATGACTCAGCATGCATCCTGACTTTGGCCACGATGGAGCACATATCTTCTGGGCATATGCACCTGACAGTAGCCAAAAACGTGTTTTTCCTAGCCTTACAGGGTAAATTCATCCTCCTGCTTGAAATGCAGAGTTGATTTGGGTCTTCTGATACCTAGTAACTCCTGCTCCCTCCCGACACATGATCACTAGATTATTAACATACTTTGATGGTTGCCAATATGGAACTCTGCTTACGGTAGACAGTGAAGAAGGAGCGTCTGAGGTTCTGGTTAGAGGTGAACTTGGCATTGAAAGGCAACCTCGTTTAATAAATGTATGCAGACTCTGGTGCCCTGTATTTTTCATTATGCTCATGACTTTGGGTGACCATGTCGAGCCCCAGGCTCTGGGTTACTCGGGTATCAGGCGGTGAAGGGTTAACTGTGTCACAGGGAATGGTGGCCGCGCCTGATTCCGTGTCCTGGGGGACTATTCTTTTGAAAAGGGATTATATGTACAGGGGACTATTTACAGTTTGTAGTCGTGACGCCACCTGCAGTTCCTGGTGAAGTAGCACCAGCGCCACCACAGTCCGCCGGAGATCGGTGGTATTGCGGCTTAGATGGTGTAGTCCTCTGCAGGCAGGACTGGACCTCCGGGGCAGCAATCCTGTGAATGGAACAAGTTGATGGGAAAGAAGATGCAGCAGAGTCGAGTTCACTTCACTCCGGATACTTTACTGGAAACTTTAGCAGCGTTAAATACAGTTCTCAGTTCAGTAAGGTGTTCAACAACAAGTAGCTAACGGTTGGCTGCAAGCGGAACCCTGGTGGTAGGATGGAACCCTCAGTGTGTGCCTTTCCTCCGTCAATTCTTCCCTGCTTCCCAGTAGTTTGTGTTAAATCTGACCCCATAAAGCGGATCTGGCCTCCTGCTGTCTCTCTCTCTCTCTTCGCTCCCATCGGGTTACCTTCTGCTGGCCACCGCCTGCTCCTTCAGCGGTGCCTGGTACCCTCTCTTGGTTGCTTAAGAGCCTGGGCAGGACATATATATACCCCAAGATCGCCGGATTTTCTGTGGTCCTTGGAGGATCCCACAGGTGCGGGCTCCGGTGCCCGGTAAGCTATTGAGGTCTGACTTTCTTCTTTTGTCCTCTCCTACCCCAACTCGCTGTCTGCGCCTGGGATAGCTTTCCTTTCTCCATTCTCCTGGTCCCTCAGCCGAGAGACCCTCTCCTTGTTCCCTCAGGCTCACTGCCTGACTGACTAACTTCTACTTCCCCTGGAGGTGGTTTTGTCCCCTTCCGGGTACCTCCCACCGTGTGATCGAGTGTGGGGGTGCTTATGTGTGGGTTCCACCCATCATCCTAAAACCCACTTGCAGCTGGAGTATCTGCACCTCTTTTACGGGTGCAGTACCCTTCTGTGACGCCTGCATGGCGGGGCGCCACAACCACATTCACACCACGAAATGCCTACCCCAATCAGTAATGGCACGTGTCAATGTCACAGAGCGACTAGTATCCTTACAAATCAAGCCACCGATGACTATTGTCATAGCATCATCATTTCTGATGGATGTAAGACTATGGACGGGGTGAAACCATGGCCTCTAGGTATAAAGCTGGGACGACGTCTGTCACTGTAGGATGTAGAGCTGAATATTTTTGGAGTAAAATGAAATATCTAATACAACTTGGAAACATCACCAAGCTTTCAGGAATCTGGTCCTCTTTGGGTGCGTGTGACAGCAGTGACTGAAGGCACGTACAAAGGTCACGTGGTGATGTTTTACACAGGTCTCGTTTTTAGCATTCCTGTGTACTATTAAATACCTATAAACTACCATTGCCATGCCATGGGCACAACACGTCTGTGAAATCTGAGAGGCTTCATGACGTAGGCGAAATGCACAGGACTAGAGACACGTGTAGTGTAAGTGGATGTCACATAGTGAAAATTTTAATGCAGATTCTGCAACAAAATCCATGTAAAAAAACTTTAAATCTTCTTGCCACAACCTGTGCATTATTAGTGTGCATTGTGCCAACTGATTCCCGCACATAAATCATTTAAAAAAAATAGCTTTTTTGCCAGTATTGTTATCTCTGGTTTTGATGTTTCTTTTTTTTTTCCAAGGTTATTGCAGTCAAATGCGTCAAAAATCACACTTTATTACTACACCCCTTATTTTAATTAAAAACCCATCAAAGCAGCGTAATAAAACCATGGCAAAAACTATGTGTCAAAGCGTGGTTTTTCAAGTAAGGATTTTTCAGACAAAATATCAATAACATTCAGCAGGAGCGTAACTACAACAGGTGCAGGGGTTGCAATCGCACCTGGGCCTTGGAGCCTAGGGGGTCACAAAAGTAATTTTGGTCTATAGAAAAAGACTAATGCTATTGAAGATTTGCAATAAATGGGAGGCCCCATTGGAGCTTTCGCATCAGGGCTCATGAGCTTCAAGTTACACCACTGACCTCCGGTGAACATACCCTAAGACCCAACCACCGGGCCGCGGACCGGGACCAGGGCATGGGGGTCCCTGTGCCAGTCTGCGCCGCCGCAGACCAGCACTACAGAAAGTGTGCTCTGCTGCGGCTCAGAGCGGCATCCCCGCCCGCCGTGACCTAATCTCTGCGTCAGCTGCTGGCGTAGATGTACAGTACGAGCTGTGCCGTCAGCCAATCACAGTGCAGCAGCCAGGCCCTGATTGGCCAGTAATCCAAACAGGGTTTAGTGCTCGTATGATCCGCGCTGTCGTCAGGATGAAAGACACGGGAGACCAGGCTCCTTCAAAGATGCTCCTTTATTTCCAACGCGTTTCGGTGCCGTCCCAGCATACCCCCGGGGGATTACCTTATCAAAACGATAGGACCCATTTGCGCCTCTTGTGTCTCCCTTTAATTTAGATCTGATTGGCCAGTGGCCTCTGCACTGTTATTGGCCAACGGCTCTGCTCGTACATGTACGCAGCCGAGGCAGAGAGCAGAGCGGTGGAAACGGAGGTGGACCAGTGAGCAATGTGTGTGCCTGTGTGTGCTGTGTGTGTGTCTGTGTGGCTGTGTCTGTGGGTGTAGTGTGTGTGGCGCCCCACTATGTAGGTGCCACAGAGGGGTACTGCACCCGTAAAAGAGGTGCAGTTGCCCCAGCTGCAAGTGGATTTCAGGATGATAGGCAGAATCCTAAACCCACATTCCACACTAGGTCACACGGTGGGAGGGAACCCGGGAGGGTATTTAGTCACCTCCAGGGGGAACTAGAGAGGTCAGTGATGGAGAGTTAGTGAGACAGGCGATGGCCTGAGGGAGCAAGGAGGGTCTCCCGGCTGAGGGCCCCAGGAACGAAGGACAGATCCCAGACACAGAAGCGAGAGGGGATAGAGGAACCGGAGAGTTCGTGTGGCACCCTGTACCAGGTAACCACAGACTTCCCTGGGACACTGAAGGATTTCCCACAGCGAGTAAACCACTTACACCCAACACCTTCCATTCCAGGCCTGTAGGGGGAGCCCAACTGGCTGCCCTTAATCCAGATCCCCTATAAATGCAGGTGCTGGAGGGAAATTAGCAGAGTGTGCAGTCACTACGGAACAGTGAAGAGCTGAGAGACTAGTGAGCTGAGCTGGTACTGGAGCCATGCTAGCCTAGACCAGTACACACCAGAGTCAGTGGAGGACCCGCAGAGTAGGGATCGAAGGCAGAGGCGAGAAACACGTTACCGGGGGCAGAGGAGCCATACTGGCTCACCCCACCAGAGTTCCGGTCACTGGAGTCCGATTCTGCAGGACAGAGAAGATAGGCCCAGCAGAGAAACCAGCATCCCAAGGAGGCTTAGCTTCCCAGACACCCACAGCACCAACAGTTGAGAGCCAGGGACCGTGGAGAGACAACGGCGGTAGCCCAAGAGAGAGCCCTCAGTGCAGCAACCCGGGTGTGGAGAGAGAGAGAAGTAACGGTCCGGTTAGGTTTCATACTTGCCAGACTCAGAACAGGAAAGCTAAACAAGGAGGCCTATAACCCTACTCGCTGTTGATGCACAAGGTGTTTTCCTTCACTCCGGACGTGTGTACCTGTAACCGAACATCAGTAAAGGTACCAAAAGACTTTTATGTGTGCGTGTCCCTCCTTCCACCTGCACGACACCGACTGGCTCCCCTACTCCAACCTTGCGCAGAAACAACTGTGCTGCCCTATTCCACCATTACAACTCTTAGCCCTGGGGATCCCGCTCCTCCTGTAGGGAGCTACTCCATCTTGATGCCGCCCATCACCCCGGAGGCCCTGCCGCCGGTGCCATCACGAACCTACAGATGGCGTCACGAATAGACATTTTTATTATTTTCTTTTTTCCCCATTTTTCATTGACCACCAGGCCCACAGCCTCAGGCACCGCTACCTGTGACTTCCCAAACCGCGCCTGAGATTTGAGTCCCCGGGCCTGGGCGGGACATTCACCCCAGGAGAGGAATCCGGTACCTGAGCCCGCACCTGTAGGAACCTTTAAGGCCTACAGAAAATCCGATGCACAGGGGTATATCAATATACAGCCCTGATTCTCGAGCGACCAATAGAGAGGACCAGACACAGCAGGCAAGCCCAGTGTTCAATAGATGGTTACCCGACGGGAGCAAGAGAAGGTAAGAGAAAGCCAGCAGGAGGTCAGATCTACTACATGAGATCAGATTTCACACAAGCTACTGGAAGCAGAGGGGGATTGGAACAAGAAAGGCACACGCTGAGGGTTCCGTCCAGCTACCAGAGATCCGCTTGCAGCCATCCATAGCCACTTGTCATGTAACATCTAACTGGACTGAGGACTGTAATAACGCTGCTAAAGTTCAAGTAAAGTACCGGTGAAGTGACTTTGACTCTGTTGCTCCTTCTTTCCATGAACTCATTTTCTTCACAGGAGTCGCTGCCCCGGAGGTCCGGTCCTGCCTGCGGAGGACCACACCATCTCGGCCGCAATCCCGTCGGCCTCCGGAGGACTGTCGAGGCGCGGTGATATCTCACCAGGTACTGCAGGTGGCGTCACGACAAACTATAAACTTGTACATAATCCCTTGTAAATACCCCTTTTCAAGAGAATAGTCCCCAGGACACGGGGTCAGGCGCGGCCGCCATTCCCCGTGACACAGTTAACCCCTTCTGCCGCCTGATACCCGAGTACCCCACACCCTGGGGCGACACGTGTGTCTGTGTGTGTGTCTTTGTGTGGGTGTGTGGTCATGTGCTGCGTGTGGCAGTGTGTGTGTGTGTGTATCTGTGTGTTGTGGCTGTGTGTGTGTGGCGTGTGTTGTGTGTGGCGGTGTGTCTGTGTGTGGGTGTACTGTGTGTGTGGGGATGTGTGTGTCTGTTTGAGTCGATCGACAGGGTAGGGGGTACTCGTATACCAGGACAGATGGTCACTTTGATGGGGGATCACGGCTGGTCGGTTCCAGGTTCCGTGCCCTGGACCCTCAATGGCGGGGATGTGGGGATTGATGGATGAGAGAATGGTAACGTGACGCCACCTATGGTTCCTGGCAACGGTGGATACCAGGCTGCCGGCCGCTGAGGTGATGGAGGTGCAGCTCAGAGTAGTACAGCTCCCCACAGGTGGAGCTTTACCTCAGGGCAGCGGGGTGGATGTGGGGAGTAGTAGTGGCGACTCTGCAGTGAACACTGTGGGCAGCTGCGGTGAAGCAAGCACTCACACACACAATAGTCTCAGTTTCGGTACCTTTTTACTGATGTCCGGTAACAGGTACAGTCCAGGAGGATAACCAGTCCTCGGTGCAATTTGCGACATTCACCTTGGAGAGTTGTGAGGCCTCCTCTGTTATTGTGTGCTGTGATTGGGATAAGTCCTGCCTGAAACTGAACTTGCCTCTCCTTCTCCCTCTCAGGGTACTACTCCATAACCGACATTGAGGACCTTTCAGTGGGATCCCTATTCTCTTAGGTTCCTGATCCTATGCTTGGTCAGGTTTGAGTGTCTATTATTCTTTCCTTCAGGGGGATTAGATCCTCCTGGTCTGTCCGGGCTTTCTCTGCTACACTTCAGATTATTAGCAGAATCGGACTCCGGTGTCTGGGTGGGTTAAAGGGAAACCAGGTCTGTTCCCTTCTTCCTTTCTCCTACTTCCTCAACTGGCCTCCGACCCTCTCCCTAGGGTGCAGCACAGCTGGGTCAGTGTTCCCTGGTCCTGGGCCTGGCTTGGTCCCAGCGACCAGCTCCTTCCAGTACCTTCCTCTTGGGCTGTCTGACTGGAACTCCCTGCTCCCTTCACTGCTCAGAGTAGACTGACTGACTTTCCCCCTCAGGCCTGGATGCTTATAGAGGAACTTGCTTAAGGCAGCAAGTAGATCTCCCCCTCCAGGTCTGGGGTGTAAGGTGTTGTGTTCTGTGTGTACCAAGGTGTATGTCTCTCCTTGCACCAGTGGGTCCTGTGGCAATCCCCAGCAGGGGTGCCACTGTGTGTCGATGGGGCTGCAAGGGGATGATGGGAATAATATGAGTTGCTGCAAGAGGATTGTGGGAATATTGTGGGATGTAAAGGGATGATGGAGGCTTGCAAGGGGATGATGTATTGTGGTCTGCATAGGGATGATGGGGATATTATGGGCTGCAAGGGGATAATGGAGATATCATATTGGGAGCTGCAAGGGGATGGAAAACCGAGATGTGTCGCCCCAGGGTGTGGGGTACTCGAGTATCAGGCGGCAGAAGGAGTTAACTGTGTCACGGGGAATGGGGAGGTAGGATACACGCACACAGAAGAAGGCTCTTTTACCTTTTATGGCCACTTTACACGCGGCTACATTTCTAGCGTATCCACAGGTAACTTACTGGCTGCAGTGAAATCATGGAGAGATTATTCCATTTGTACACAGCTACAAGATAGAACTATGTCTCCATGATTTCACTGCAGCCAGTAAGTTACCTGTGGATACGCTAGAAATGTAGTCGTGTGTAAAGTGGCCATTACTGATGTTAAGCAGGTAAACGATCCAGGGCACTGACGGGTGACCAGGCTGCACAGTGGGTTCCCACAGCAAGTGGGTATATAAGGCCTCCTTTCCTTGTGTAGTTGCTGAAGCACAGCCTGCTGTAGCCTGACTTGCCTCCACCCTCCCTCTCTCCTCCTGTGCGGTCTCCGGGATGACCCTCTTTGGACACTACAGCGGTCTGCTGTTCCTGGCTCCCTCTCTTGACCCTCCTGGGAGACCGGGTAGCTGAAGCTTCCATGGTGCCATGGGGTTTTCTGTGGGCCTATACTTACCCCACAGGTGCGGATCCCCAATATCCGGCTTTTTCCTGGAACGAACTCCCGCCCGAGCCACTTGTTCCTTGCTTCTTATTCTTCCTCTGAGCTCCCTGCCTTCAGTCCTACTTGGGCTGTGGGATGCTGAAGGGCCACTCCGGGTCACTTGCTCGGGCCTGAACGCAGCACCGACCACCAGGACTGCCTTGCAGCTCTTCTAGCGTCTGCACACACTCTGACTAGCTTTTCCCCCAGCAGAAGTATATATAGGGGATCTTGCCAAAGGGCAGCAAGTGGTGCTCCCCCTACCGTGTCGGGGTGGAAGGTGTTGTTTGTAGTAGGTACCTGCTGTGGAGGTCACAACTTAATAAATCTCTATGAAAGCCTAGTTCTGGTCTTATAGAGATGCATTGAGCACTTGTGACATAACTTTTGACTTCTGACCAGTCACAAGATGGCGCCAGAGGACTAGAGTGATGCCGAAAAATGATGAAGCCGCAGGAGGGTGAGTATGAGGATCTACATGGCAGCCTTTTGAAAGTGCACAGCGAGCTGGCTTGGAGCACTGATGCACAGGAAAAACATTAAGGCTATGTGCCCACTGTGTGCTTGTGCTGCATTTGTTTGCTGCGTTTTTTCAGCAAAAATATGAGTGACGTATGGGTGGTCTCTCAGCCTCCATGTCTCTCCTCGCTCTGTTGTTATCACACCCCGGTGGGCGCGGGTATCGAGCTTCAAATCCATGGATGGCTCCTTCCGGGTTTGACGCCGCGGTCACATATCATTTCTGGTCCTGTGCAGTGTGTGAAATTATTGGGTGTACTCGGCGGCTTCATGAGGGGCACTGCGCCCCCTCACATTTAGGTCAGACAGGGATGATTAGGGATGTAGTCAGAAGCTGCAGGAACAGGTAGTGATAGATTTAGGGGCATAAATGACCTGAGTTTTGAAACTAGGTCATCAATATCAGATAAGTGGGAGACCTCCCTGATCCCGCTGTTCTCCGTTCCAGTGGCAGCCACTACAATTCCTCATATGAATAGGATAGTGCTGCCAACGTGCAACAGCCGCTGCCGGTACTACAGATCTACTCCTATATGTTGTAAGAGAGACGAATCTGTAGTACCCATCCAAGACCACTAGTCAATTGGCGGCGCTGTCCTTTTCGTATCTGGTACTGTAGTGGCCACTGCAGATCAGTGGCGGTGCCAGGTGTTGGACCCCCACAATCTGATCTATCTTAACTCCTTCACGACTGGGCGACTTTCTGTTTTTGTTTTTTTTTGTTCTCCTCTTTTTCCAAGCGCCATAACTTTATTTCTCTGTCCTCATAGCTATATGAGGGCTTATTTTTTACAGGACAAGATGCACTTTTGAATGAGAGCATCCATTTGATCATATGAAACACCGGAAAGCAAGAAAAATATTCACAGTGCATTAAAATTGGAAAAGAATGTGCAATTCAACAATGTTTTGTACACAATATTCACAATATGGTAAAACTATCCTGACAGTAGGACTCCCCAGGTTAGTAAGAGTACACAGATACCAAACATGTATAATTTTTTTAAACATAATTAGTTTACATTTTTTGTTTCAAATTTGTAAAAAAAATATATTATTTTGCACCGTGAGCTGACATTTTCCCCGATACCATTTTGCAGTTGATGTTGCATTTTATTTTAATTTTGTGGTGGCAAAAAAACACCATAATTCTGGCATTTTTATTTTTTCTCTCGTTTTGCCATTGGATTAATTAATTTGATATTTTGATAGAACAGACCTTTATGAACTCAGCGATACCAAATATGTGTATTTTATTGCTTATTTTTATAGAAATTGGTGATTGGAGAAAGGGTTATCTCGGTGATGTATGCATCCTTTATATCAGAGATACTGATACGTCATGTATTTTTCAAACAAAGTGAATTATTACCGTAATTACTGATATGTGTTTCGGAGCCCAACCCTCCTTCCTCAGATACAAATCACAGGTGCGCATTGCTTATTTTTAATTGGGTAAAAGGAGTGCTTTTGATGCACAACAGTGATGCGAGTGCTGTGCGTGTGGTAGTGCAAGTGTGGTGCGAGTGTGGTCCGAGTGATGAATATGGTGTGACTGTGGTGCGAGAGTGGTCCGCACCAGTCTGCCCTGCCTGATAGGGCAACACTGGTCCAAGTGCAATGCGAGTTTCCCTTGCATTGCACTCGCGCGAGTCCCTCGCACAGTGTGACTTCAGCCATATTATTTCAGTTCAGAGATGCAAAGTACATACACACATTTGTACACATAACCAACCATATACAGTTACATGTACACATACATATATATGTGTATGCACATGTACACATTGGTGTCCTGATACATACAGTACATATACACATACACACATAGTCTCAGATACAACAATATCTGAGCCATCATTGTACAAACAATGGAAATACATTGTAATATGTTCAGAGTGTTTAGGGACACAGACAGTCAACCATGGGCCATGCACGAGCATTCCCATCTGACATATTATGACCGCAGCAGCGTCTCCAAAATGGGTAGGCGCCTCCTCTGCGGACGCTGAAGCGTCCTGGGCGTAACCAACGTGCGGCGTGACGTAATGACGTTGTAGTACGCTCCGCCCTGTGTTCATGCTCCCTAGTCTGCAACAGCATAAAGATGGCTGCCCAGCGTCGCTCAGCACCATGGGGAGATGCGGAGCTCATTCTCATGATTAATAGGCTGGACCGGCGAGACTACTGGTGCAATTTGCACCACAAGCACCCGGTCCTGCACAAGCAGGCAGTGCTCCTAAAAATCTAGTGGGCACTTATGAGAAGACTGGGGTCAGAGAGAACCACAGTGCAGATCCGCAAGAAAATAGCGGACATGAAATATAAGTCCAGGGACCGCCTTGCCACCATATGGGCACGGAGACAGAGACTGCGTGGTGAGTATCTACAACCCCACATACAGCCATGGTGTATGTCAACACAATAAACACAACTTAGAACTCATGTGTATTGCATTTAATATCCTCTACATTGTTGTGTAAGCAGACGAACACCACACAGAGCTGTGTAGTAAGCATGAAGGCAGCATGGCCACATTGTAAGTTATTTAGGGCCACACAACAGACACACTGGGAATATGGTCCTCCTTGCTTGGATATCCCAGCCCATACCCTGCATGACCTAGGCCACATTTGTGGGTAAGCAGTCCAAACAATGTATTATGCAACATGGCTGACAAATGACCCACTCACTGTCAGGTTATGTGGTCAATATGTACTTCAATCATGGCTAATGAAGGGACACTATGGTACCAACTCGACTTTCAGTGCAGTGATGTAAAGGTTGACATATGTTCAGGAATTATGGAGTTATGAAAGGTGAGCCTGACCCTGGTGAATGCTGGTAGCGTGTGCGTACAGGACGGGCAACATCACAATTGTACCCTTTAAACTTATATGGCCATTAATAGAAACATGTTTGTCCTGGCTGGCCTGGAGATTCCTAGGTCACCCACATATTTATATGATTGCCACCAAACAAAACAGATGACATTACTCCTCCCTCCTGCATTAAGATGATAAATGACCATAATGTGTGTCATTGGCTCAGCATCTCTATGGCCTTGCTGTTGTTTTACGTAGTGTATGTGTTGTGTTGTCACCCATACTGTAATGTGTTACCCAACAGGCGGTTAAGAGCGTCCGGAGCGGCGGCATCCCCAGCCGCATCGCCAGCAGCATCAGCAGCCGCCTCGCCAGCCTCCCCACATCGGTCACCAGGGCCTACACCACCAGACTCACCCTGGAAGAGGGGACACCACCCCCTCCACACACCCCTCCGCCAAACGTGGAGTCATCAGGGCCCTCGTCTGTGGGTGAGTGGTACCCACAGGCTCCCATTGAGCAGGGTGGAGGGTCGCCTTCTGGTAAGTCCAGCAACTGTAATTAGTGACTTAGAAAAGTAAATGTCTACTGGCCCAATAAAATAATGGTGTCCTGCTTTATCTTATGATTCTGTGTTTCTGTAGCCACAGGAGCCACTGCAGCAGGGTGGGCATCCCCCGAAAGGGAGCCCGTTACAGAGGTCTCTAACCGTAAGTAAAGCTTTAAATTCACATATTTATTCCAGCCAGCCATGTACATCATACTGACTGTGTTTTTTATTTAACACACTGTAGGCCTTCCATCGTTGGATGAGATCCTGGCCTCCCATGAAAGGGCCTTGGAGGAGTTTATTCGGCACCGGGAGCTGCTGAGGCAATTTGCCGAAGGCCAGAATGGCGCTGACCGTAAGCCATAGCCAGAGCTGGTGTGCAGTCTGGTGTTTGTGTGTTTGTTTGTCAGTTTGTGTTTTCCTGTTTTATGTGTGTTGTGTTTTACAATTTTTGTGTTTTTTTAAAAAAACAAAAAAAACAAAGGAAAATACAAAAAAAGGCCCTGTTGTCCTACCACAATTGTTTTTGAATAAAAACTGTATAATTGTTCAAAATGGCTGACTAATCGTTCATCACCCTTTAATACGTAACACACGGGTTAGCAAAACATGCTTGTACATTTGTCAATACCTACACAGGGTCATTGTGAGGGCTTATGTGTGTACTAGTATATGTCTTTACAACAGGGGTGTCAACCTCCACACCTCGAGTCCACGTTTTCACAAGCCAAAAGCAATTTGGCAGTTGGTGTTTAGACTGTTAAATGCTATGGAAATAATATAAACAAACACTGTGTGCCACCCTGGAGGGCTGGAGTTTGATACCCCTGAGTTATACCTTCAACACACACGTAGACAGGAGTACTACAGTTACCAAATAAACAGTATTGTTAAACACAGTTCAAAGTGAAAGACATTCATATACCTCACCATGCGCTAATGGACAAGTGGCCTGATGGTGGCCTTCACCTGCCCAAAGTACCTTCAACCGCCCTAGTAGGCTACATAAACAGTATGACACATAAATACATAAACACGACACACGTATGTGGATTTTTTGTTTTTAATTAAAGTGAAAAGAAAGAAAAACATGCTGTGTACAAAGGAAACTCCAAAAAAGGGTGCTACCAAACTTTACAAGGTGTGGTATCGTGTCTCGTCAGTGGGATAGTCATCTGCAGGAGCTGACGAGGCCTCCGGCCCCATATTCCCATAGGAATATGATGCCGGCCTATGTGTAGGGTAGGATGTCATAGCGCCCCTACGCATATCAGGAGCTTGTCTATGCACATACATAGGTGGCCTTGAAGGCTGGAAGAGTGGTGGCTGCTTCGGGGGATCAGCCAGGATAGTTCTTGTGGTCACTCTCCCAGCTAGGCCCGCGCCCAGGGCTAGGTGAATGACCCTCTCCACGTTAATCCACTGTTGTGGCTCCAGCTGGGGCAACCGCTCGTTGACCACGTGGGCAAAGGCACAGAAGGGATTGTTTTCCTGTTGGAACAGCACCATTTTTGCCCAAGCTCCCAGTTCGGAGGTTTGGGGCTGGTGGAATCTTCGCCTCCGAGACTGTAAGCTAGGCACAGGGTGCTGCCCAGACCCACTGGCCTCACGTGGCTCCTCCCCCTGTGATGTTGTTGGGGAGGATCAACGGGGGCTGCCGATGGTCTGCTGGAGCTGGATTCCTCTGGGTCCTGCAAAGAGAAAAAAAAAAGGTTCAAACAGTTGTAACAGGGGCGGAACTACCGTGGTAGGGGGCCCCTTCAAGCCTGAAGGGGGGCCCCCAGCCGTCCCCCTTAACCCGACGTCAGAGGATAGGAGGGTCAGGCAAGGGAAGCAGAAAGCAGCCTGCTTCCCTTGCCTGATCCCGCCCCTCCTCTCCTCTGCCCCTCCATTTCCAGGGAATGGCGCGGCTCAGCTCAGCAGGTAGGAGAGGCCCCGCAGCAAGCACAGGCACCGTGCCACCGGCCCCTCCACCAATCCCCCCCAGCTCCTCAACAGACTGCGCCGCCAGCACAGAACCCCCCCCCCCCGGTCCTCAACAGACCGCGCCGCCAGCACCACCCCCCCCCTGGTCCTCTACAGACTGCGCTGCAGCACTACCCCCCCAGTCCTCAACAGCCCGCGCCGCCAGCACCCCCCGGTCCTCAACATGCCTGCACCAGGGCCCCCTGGGGTTAAGGTCCGCCCCTGAGTTGTCATGGCTAAGCAACATTTCTGCAACACCTATATTTACACAGAGTTGAAGTAGGATGTGTTAGCTAATGCACCTGCTATAACTACTTGGGGTAAGATGGGGACATATGTGAGGTTGTACAGTATGTCTTCAAGTACAACAATTAAGCAAGTTAATGGTAGAGCCTTCTGATTAAATAATCGGACTACAGTATGTCAGTCATCACATTGACATTATGGTTACATTGTGTGGGCCTACACGTTAATATGCCTCTACAACTCTAAATACGTCAAGTGACTCCATCCAACTATGGCTAACCCAAGCCACATTACTACGGTACTTACATCCACCGGCGAAGCAGTTGGTTCCAAAGTGGGGGGAGGCCTTTGTGAAATGTCCCTGCTGATGACCATGGGACAGGGGACTCCTGGTTCAAGGTGAACAGGAGGAGGTCATAGTACCAGGGTGTCGGCACATAGACCTCCTCCATCCCAGTGCCTGAGCGCCGGGACTTGTTCACCTTGGCATGTTCTTTTTTGAATACCGTCCGCAGGGACTGGATTTTTTGTTTCACAAAGGCCTCATCGCATCTGTCAGCTGCATGGTGTTCCTGACAGACTGCGACCATATAGTCTGGTGACTTGCTTCGCCACAAACACTCGTTAGCCCTGTATGTCTCTATGAAGGTCCAGATAAACTTCTGGGATGAGGCCATCTGAAATACAACATAATACACAGTGAGGAACACACATACATGTATGTATGAGTTGGTCTCTGAAGAGCATTAATGTTCATGTTGTGGGCTGTGCCACACACCATTGACTAGCACACGTATATGTGAAGGTGCAAGCAGATGAAAGTAAACTTTGCAGCCATATTTCTCCACTGAACACTAAACATTACATATGGTATAATGGGTAAGGAAGGAATTTAGAAATCCATGAGAAGGTTATTTGGGCTCACATGGAATGGGGAGTGCATCAGCTTGGAGACAAATTATCAAGTTTGTCACATAAAACAGTATTGTGTTTGAGCAGGGCTGCACCTATCATGAGGCAAGCTGAGTGCACTGCCTCAGGCGTGGCACCTGTTCATAAAATGGGGGCGGCATCTGCGGGGCCATTTTATCAGCTGCTACCCGCTCTATCAGATGCTGCCTGGTGCCTGCATTGGGCCTCCCTTCTCTCCCCGACACCCTATTGTCTCCTGTGCTGCCGCTTCTTACTAGTGGACCTTCCACTGATTAGGAATCTGTGGCTGATTTCACCTGCCGGGTTCAACAATCAGATAGGGGGCGTGTCCTGCAGAGGAGAACACTGGCCAATGAACGCTCTCATATCAGAATGATAGAAGAGCTGATTGGCCAGTGTTCTCCTCCTGCAGGGCGGGAAGAAGTGAGAGACGGCAAAGAAGATTAGGGAAGACACCTGTGCTGGAGCTGAAAGACGAGGGGGAGAAGTAGCCCCGGTCACAAGGTGACAGATATCCTGCTGTGCAGAGTCCCAGCAGAGAGAGGGAGGGAGTGGGGGAGGGGCAGGGATCCAACTGCTGAAAGCAGGGAAGCTACACAGCAGCAGAGAGGAGTGTGTGTGAGAGGTATCTATCTGTAAAATGAGTGTGGGATTTGTGTGTCTGTATGTGAGTTGTGTGACTGTGTCTTCTGTGTGTGAGTTGTGTGCCTGTGCATGTCTTCTGTGTGTGAGTAGTGTGTTCTGTGTATGAGGTGTGTGCCTGTATGTGTCTTCTGTGTGAGTTGTATGCATATCTTCTATGTGAGTTGTGTGTCATTATGTGTCTTCTGTGTGTGATTTGTGTGCCTGTGTGTGTCTCCTGTGTGGGATTTGTGTGCCTGTGTGTGTCTCCTGTGTGTGTGTTGCGTGTCTGGGTGTGAGTTGCGTGGCTGTGTGAGTTGTGTGTCTTCTGTGTATGAGTTGTGTGTCTGTGTGTCTTCTGTGTAAGTTTTCTCTGTGCATGAGTTGTGTCTTCTGTGTATGTTGTGTGTCTGGGTGTGTGTATGTATGTGTGTCTTCTGTGTATGAGTTTTGTGTGTGTGTCTTCTGTGTGAGTTGTCTGTGTGAGTTGTGTGTCTTCTGTGTGTGAGTTGTGTGTCTGTGTGTGTAAGTTGCATGTCTGTGTGAGTTACGTTCCTGTGTGTGTAGGTTGTCTCTGTGTATGTTTAGATATCTTTTGAGTATATTGAAGTGTGTGTATATACACTTGTCCTGCATGCATGTTCTGTGTATATCATGTGTACCTGCTGTGTATCTGTTATATAGCATGTGTGTACTAAGGACTTGTGTGATATGAGTGTCTGTGTGACTGTATTATGTGTATGTAAGGAGCATGTGTTGTCCAGTATGTGTGTGCTGTATACATGTATATAATGTAATTTAACCCCTTCACTACCTATGACGAACATATACATATACATCAAAAGTTGTAAGCCTACCTTTGATACAGGCTCACATGCTGAGCACGCATCAGTCCCCGCACATACTGATGGAGGACTGTGTCTGCCTACAGGACTACAGCTCTGCCAGTCGTCATTGTGTGTCTGTAGGTTGCACCACCAAGCCACCATTGCATTGATGCTCCTTATTCTGGACTCTTCTGTGTGGTTCTTGTGTGTCCATGTGATCACATCCTTGTATTTGGACAACTTTTTTCTATTTCTCTAAATTAAAATGTCCACTAATGTACTCATTTGATAACATAGATATAGATCTGCATGAACCAGATGTATTTATACTGATTGAAAAATAATTTACTGGGAAGAGGGCGCTGTTCTGCAGCTCGCCTCAGGCAGCAGAGAGGCTAGGTTCACCCCTGTGAGGGGCAATTATTCTTTCAGGGACACAGTCCAGGGCAGACATTATTATACAAGAGAATTATAATGACAATGTTATTTTTAATGGCACCGTGTTAATATGTGCTACAGAAGAACAGAGAAGAGTGAAGTCCACAGAGACGAGCTGTGGATGGGAAAAGTCATCATCATGGCATCTGAACAAGATGGAGAAGAAAAGAAACATACCTGGATGTAAAGGTATATTTGTGATAATGCCTGAACCTCATCAGCACTGTGTTCCTGTTTGATCCACAGTCTAACTATGGCTGTTAACAACAATTTCCAGTATCTTCTTACTAATGTTAAGGATGCACTGCATGGTGTAGGTTCATATGATACAATTGAATATGGGGCTGACCTGATACTACAATTGATTGCTATACTAATCTTGGTGCTCTATACGTGTACTGATAGCACTTCTGGTGATGCATTCATTTACTGATGATACTTGTGATGCTGTATTTATCTCACTATTGTTGGTTCCAGTGATGTATTCTTATACTAATGGTGATTCTGGTTATGTATTCATGTACTCATGGTTTTTGTGATGCAGTATTTCTGTGCTATTGGTGGTTCTGGTGCTGTATTTCTAAATTGTTGATGGTTCTAGTGATATACTTCTGTACTGATGGTGCTTCTGGTGAAGTATTCATGTACTGATGGTGGTTCTGATGATGTACGTCTGAACTGATAGTGGTTCTGTTTAAATGTTCTTTTACTGATGATGGTTCTGATTATATCTTTCTGTACTGATTGGGGTTCTGGTGATGCCTTGTTAATGATTCTGGGGAAGTTCTCATCTACTTTTGGTTCTTCTGGTGATGTACTTTTGTCCTGTTGGTGGTTCTGGTGCTGTATTTCTGAATTGGTGGTTCTAGTGATATATTTCTGTATTGATGGTGCTTCTGGTGAAGCATTCATGTACTGATGGTGGTTCAGGGATGTAATTCTAAACTGATAGTGATTCTGTTCATGTGTTCCTTTACTGATATGGTTTTGATTATATCTTTCTGTACTGATGGTGATGCCTTTGTGTACTGTTAATGATTCTGGTGAAGTACTCATCTACTTTGGTGCATCTGGTGATGTACTCATGTCCTGTTGGTAATTTTGGTGCTGTATTTTTGAACTTTTGAAAGTTCTGGTGCTGTACACCTGTACTGTTTATGGTTTGGGCGATGTATTTATGTAGTGTTATTGGTCTGATTCTGTACACATGTAGCAATCCATGTAATACAGGGCTATGTTAATAAACTGTTGTGCAGCCTGACAAGTTAAAGGTTACTGCATCTGTATAAATAGGATAAATATAAAATTAAGTACTGTAGCATGCCCATTCATAACAGTGTTGGATCATCATGGTTGGTTTTAGGTTGAACTTGATGGACTTGTCCTTTCATTCAGCCTCTCAACTATGAGATCATGGATTAGATCAGGACAAAATGTTACTGGGGATGGAGGAATACGCGGCAACCAAAAAGTTAATTTCTATATATATATATTATATATATTTGAGTCATTATCTATTATTTTTCCAATTTACACCTGATATTGTCCATATTATATTCAGATCTAGATGTTATTTATTCTGGCCTAATTATAATAAAAGTTAATCTCTTAATGACTGCTTAAAGTTTGCCTCTTACGTGTAATTGCACGACGTAATATTTTCCCCTATTTTTCGTGGAGAATGGTCAAAATCAGAAATAGAAAGCTTTTATTTTAGGGCAGAGTAATGTTGTGGTAATTAGTACAATTATATCTGGGTGTTAATGTCTCTTCATAATGGAAGGACATTTTTTGCAGCTATTGGAAGTGTAGAATACCGGTGTATTAATAATATACATCAGAGAAGAAAAGAGAGAAAACACAACAGCGGGTAGCAAAGTGTTCTCTTATACTAATATTGAAGAACAATAAACTTTGTCAGGTACATTGATGACTAATTGTGACAAACCCAGCTCAGTTACAATGTTGGGTAATTTTGCTATACCACTGTCCATTTCTGTTTAGGACTTGTTTGCAATCAATCGGTCGCATTTGAGGGAGTTTTTTGTAATATCACGAAAGTGAGAACAGGGGTGGGGGATCCGTCCATCAGTTCTCAGACTATACAACACTGCACACTGCAAAGGTTACAAGGGTGGGGGTTCCATCCGGTGGCATAACCAGAGTTCGATGAGCCCCGGTGTGAAATGTGGTTCTGCCCCCACACACACATACTGTATGTTGGTCAGAACCTTGTGCCCTTATAGCGTTATAAATCTTAGATACACTTAAGAATTGCTCCCCTCCCCATTCATTATATATTAATGTCCTCTGTCCTGTTATGTATGTCCCCATCCTGGTATATTTGGTCCACATGCTGGTATATATAATTCCAATCCTGGTATATATGGTCCTCCTCCAGGTATAGATGTCTTCCATCCAGGTATATATGTCATCCATTTTGGTATATTTGGTCCTCCTCCTGGTATATATATCTCCATCCTGGTATATGTGTCTTTATCCTGATATATAAGCAGGCCCGGACTGACAGGCGGGAGGAGCGGGACTTTTCCCGATGGGCCGGCCGGTGGCGGGGTGTGGGGGCCGCTCGTTCCTCCCGCCGTAGGCCTGGCTACTTTTAAATGATTTTGCGGTCGCCGCCGCCGCCACCGCCCGCCTGCATAGCGGGGTCTGAGGAGCGGCGGCATTATAAGTCTGAGAGAGACTCACTTGTTGGTGCGGTCGCACAGACTCTGCACACCTATCAGCGGGTGGCCCAGGCAGCGGCTCATACTTCTATTGGAGCGGGCTGTGCTGTGCCGAAATCACAACAGCACGTTCTTTGTGGGCGGAGAGAGCACACATTCTGCTCTCCCGCCAAGGAAATGGAAACGCACCGGCCACCCCGACCCCAGCCATTACCGGTGGTCCCTCCCTGTGCAGGCAGCCAGTGGAGCTGGCCTGAAGACAGCGTACTGTCTCCTCCTCACATTTCCTGTGTGGCCTGTCAGCTGCTGGACCTGGGCAGAGCGAGACAGCAAACGAAAGCTGAGGGAAGCAAGGCAAGGTACTTTCACCATCGCTGAGGCACTTGTTCTGTGTGTGTGGCTGGGGCTGTGCCTCTGTGTGTTGTGGCTGGGGCTGTGCTCTGTGTGTGGCTGGGGCTGTGTCTCTGTGTGTGTGGCTGGGATGTGGCCTCTGTGTGTGTGTGGCTGGGGCTGTGCCTCGTGTGTGTGGCTGGGCTGTGTCTCTGTGTGGCTGGTGGCTGTGTGGCTGTGCCTCTGTGTGTGGCTGGCTGTGCTCTGTGTGTGGCTGGGGCTGTGTCTCGGTGTGTGTGGCTGTGGGCTGTGTGTGGCTGGCTGGCTCTGTGTGTGGCTGGGCTGAGTGTCTTGTGTGTGGGGCTGTGGCTGTGTGCTGCTGTGTGGGCTGGGCTGTGTGGCTGCGTGTGTGTGGGCTGCGTGTGTGTGGGGCTGCTATGGCTGTTGTGGTGGCTGGGCTGTGTGGCTGCTGTGCTGTGTGTGCTGGCTGGGCTGTTGTGGCTGGCTGATGCTGTGGTGTGGCTGTGTGGTGGCTGTGTGTGGCTGGCTGAGTGGTCTGTTGTGTGTGCTGGCTATGGCTGGTGTTGTGGCTGGCT
This sequence comes from Allobates femoralis, assembly GCA_033576535.1. Lineage (NCBI taxonomy): Eukaryota > Metazoa > Chordata > Amphibia > Anura > Aromobatidae > Allobates > Allobates femoralis. The sequence goes on along the minus strand of JARQOC010000010.1, from coordinate 29,730,219 downwards.
AGTGTGTCTGTGTGTGGTGGCTGTGTGCTGTGTGTGGCTGTGTGTGTGTGACTGCTGTGTGTGGTGTGTGCGTGGGCTGGTGGCTGTGTGCTGGGCTGTGTATGTGTGCGCTTGGCTGGCTGTTGCTGTGTGTGCTGGCTGAGCTCTGTGTGTGGCTGGCTGTGTGTCTGTTGTGTGGCTGGCTATGTGTGCTGTGTGTGCTGGCTGTGGTCTGTGTGTGGCTGGCTGTGTGGCTGTTCTTGTGGCTGATGCTGTGTGTGTCTGTGTTGGCTGCTGTGTGTCTGTGTGTGGCTGGCTGTGTGTCTGTGTGTGGCTGGCTGTGTGTGTCTGTGTGTGGCTCTGGCTCGTGGTCGTGTGGCTGCGGTCTGTTTGTTGGCTGGGCTGTGTGTGGCTGCTGAGTTCTGTGTGGGCTGGCTAGTGGCGTTTGCTGCTGTTCGGCGGATGGAGCCGTGGTGCTGCCGGCTGTCGTGTGGCTGGCTGAGGCTGCAGTGGCTGGCTGAGCCGTGCTGTGTGCTGCTGTGGCTTGGTGTGCTGGCTGGGCTGGAGTGGCTGGTATCTGGGCCTGTGTGTGGCTGGCTGGCTTGTGTGTGCTGGCTGGGCTGTTGTGGTGCTGGTGGCTGTGTGTGTGCTGGCTGTGTGTGGCTGGTGTGCTCGCTGGTGTCGTGTGTGGCTGGCTGTAGGTCTGTGTGTGTGGCTGGGCTGTGTGTGCTGCTGTGTGCTGGGTGCTGTGCTGAGCTGTGGTGTGGCTGTGTGAGGCTTGTTGTGTGTGGCTGGGCTGTGTGCTGCTGTGTGGCTGGCTGTGTGGCTGGCTGGCTGTGTGTCTGTGTGTGGCTGTGCTGTGTGGCTGTGTGGTGGCTGTGTCTGTGTGGCTGGCTGAGGCTGTGTGTGGCTGGCTGATGGCTGTGTGTGGCTGGCTGAGGCTGTGTGTGTGGCTGGGCTGTGTGGCTGGCTGGCTGTGTGTGTGCTGTGTGTGTGGCTGCTAGGCTGTGTGTGGCTGTGCTTGTGGTTGGCTGCGGGCTGTGTGTGGCTGGCTGAGTGCTGTGTGTTGGCTTGGCTGTGTGTGCTGTGTGTGGCCTGAGCTGTGTGTGTGGCTGCTGTGTGTGGCTTGGCTGTGTGGTCTGTGTGTGGCTGTGCTGTGTGTGGCTGTGGCTGTGTGTGCTGTGTGTGCTGGCTGTGTGTGCTGTGTGTGTGGCTCTGTGTGTGGCTGGCTGATGGCTGTGGTGGTCTGCTGGGCTGTGTTGTGGCTGGCTGTGTGTCTGTGTGTGCTGGCTGTGGTTGTGCTGGCTGTGTGGCTGGCTGTGGCTGTGTGTGGCTGGCTGTGTGTGCTGGTGGTTGTGTGTGCTGTGCTGTGTGTGTGTGCTGGTGTGTGTCTGTGTGCTGGCTGGCTGTGTGTGGCTGCTGTGTGTGTGCTGCTGTGTGTCTGTGTGTGGCTGGCTGATGTGTGTGTGGCTGGCTGTGGTCTGTGTTGGCTGGCTGTGTGTCTGTGTGGCTGGCTGTGTGTCTGTGTGTGGCTGGCAGTGTGTGTCTGTGTGTGGCTGGCTGTGTGTCTGTGTGGCTGGCTGGGTCTGTGTGTGGCTGGCTGGCTGTGTTGGCTGGCTGTGTGTCTGTGTGTGGCTGGCTGTGTTGGCGCTGTGTGTGGCTGCTGGCTGTGTGTGGCTGGCTGGCTGTGTGGCTGGCTGGCTGTGTGTGGCTGTGGTGTGTGGCTGCTGGCTGTGTGTGCGTTGTGTGTCGTGTGTGGTGGCTGGCTGAGGCTGTGTGCTGTGCTTTTGCTGGCTGGTGCTGTGTGTGTGGCTGGCTGGGCTGTGTGCTGTGGCTGTGTGCTGGCTGGCTGTGTGTGGCTGGCTGAGGCTGTGTGTGGCTGCTGAGGCTGTGTGTGGCTTGGGCTGATGGCTTGTGTGTGGCTGGCTGAGGCTGTGTGTGGCTAGCTGAGGCTGTGTGGCTGGCTGAGGCTGTGTGTGGCTGGCTGAGGCTGTGTGTGGCGGCTGAGGCTGTGTGGGCTGGCTGAGGCTGTGTGTGTGGCTGGCTGGGCTGTGTGGCTGGCTGAGGCTGTGTGTGTGCTGGGGGCTGACTGGTGTGCTGGCTGGGCTGTGTGTGGCTGGCTGAGGCTGTGTGTGGCTGCTGAGGCTGTGTGTGGCTGGCTGAGGCTGTGTGTGGCTGCTGAGGTGTGTGTGGCTGGCTGAGGCTGTGTGTGGCTGGCTGAGGCTGTGTGTGGCTGGCTGAGGCTGTGTGTGGCTGGCTGAGGCTGTGTGGCTGGCTGAGGCTGTGTGTGGCTGGCTGAGGTGTGTGGCTGGCTGAGGCTGTGTGTGGTGGCTGGGGCTGTGTGTGGCTGGCTGAGGCTGTGTGTGGCTGGCTGAGGCTGTGTGTGGCTGGCTGTGTCTGTGTGGCTGGCTGTGTGTCTGTGTGTGGCTGCTGTGGCTGTGTGTGGCTGGCTGTGCTGTGTGGTGCTGTGTGTGCTTGTGCTGGCTGTGTGGCTGTGCTGTGTGCTGTGTGTGGCGCTGTGTGTCTGTGTGTGGCTGGCTGAGTGTTGTGGTGGCTGGGCTGTGTGTGGCTGCTGTGTGCTGTGTTGGCTGGCTGAGGCTGTTGTGTGCTGGCTGAGTGCTGTGTGTGGCTGGCTGTGTGTCTGTGTGTGGGCTGTGTGTCTGTGTGTGTGGCTGGCTGAGCTGTGTGTGGCTGGCTGGGCTGTGTGTGGCTGGCTGTGTGTCTGTGTGGCTGGCTGTGTGTCTGTGTGTGGCTGGCTGTGTGTCTGTGGTGGCTGCTGGTGTCTGTGTGTGGCTGCTGTGTGTGGCTGGCTGTGTGTGTGTGCTGGCTGTGTGTGTGTGGCTGGCTGTGTGCTGCTGTGTGTGGTGGCTGGTGCTGTGTGTGGCTGGCTGGCTGTGTGTGGCTGGCTGAGGCTGTGTGTGGCTGGCTGTGTGTCTGTGTGTGGCTGGCTGGGCTGTGTGTGGCTGGCTGAGGCTGTGTGTGGCTGGGCTGTGTTGGCTGCTGGGCTGTGTGTGGCTGGCTGAGCTGTGTGTGGCTGGCTGGGCGCTAGGCTTGTGGCTGGCTGAGGCTGTGTGTGGCTGCTGGCTGGTGTGGCTGGCTGAGGCTGTGTGTGGCTGGCTGAGGCTGTGTGTGGCTGCTGAGGCTGTGTGTGCTGGCTGAGGCTGTGTGGGCTGGCTGAGGCGTGTGTGGCTGGCTGAGGCTCGGTGTGCTTGGGTGGTGTGGCTAGCTGTTGGCGGAGGTTGTGGCGGCTGGGCTGTGTGCTGGCCGAGGTGTGTGTGGCTGCTGAGGCTGTGTGTGGCTGGCTGAGGCTGTGTGTCTGGGCGCCTGGCAATCTGAGGAGTTTGAAGCACTGAAAGGTTGTGTTTCGCTGACTTGTGTGCCTAGGTTGTGCACGACGTAGCTTACGTTGGTGCTGGAATAGTGGGGCTGGTGAGGCTGTTTTGCCAGGTGCTTTTTGGTCAGTCCGGCCCTGATATAAGTTCCCTCCGGTTTATATGTCCCAATCCTTATGTAGTGGCCCATCCTGATATATATGCTCATTTGCTATATATAGTCCCGCATTCTGGTATAAATGATTCCTTTCCGGGTATATATGATCCTCCTTCTTGTATATAAGTCTTGATTCTGATATATAGTATTATATTATTATTATTTATTTATTTATTTATACAGACTGTGAGCCCTTGTGGGCAGGATCCTCTGCCCTACTGTTCCTGCATGATTTAATTTGTCGTGATTTTTATGTTCTTGTTCTCGTCCTTGTTCTGCCCTTACACATGTAAAGCGCCATGGAACCAATGGCCCTATATAAATATATAATAATAATAATATATAGCAACATTAATTCCATGGTGCTGTACATGAGAAGGGGTTACATACAAGGTTATAGATATAGTTCACAGTAAACAAACTAGCAATGGTGCAGTCAGAGGGGAGAGAGGATCCTGCCCTTGTGGGCTTATATTCTACATCATAATGGGGAGGAGACAGAAGGTCAGCGGTGCAGCAGCTCTGGTGGTGGTGAGGTGGCAGCCCTGGTGGTGATGAGATGGCAGCTCCGGTAGTGGTGAGGCGGCAGCTCAGGTGGTGGTGAGGCAGCAGCTCTGGTGGTGGTGAGACGGCAACTCTGGTGGTGGTGCGGTGGCAGCTCCGATGGTGGTAAGGTGGCAGCTCTGGTGGTGGTGAGTCAGCAGCTGCTGTGGTGGTGAGGCAGCAGCTCTGATGGTGATGAAGCGGCAACTCCGGTGGTGGTGGGGTGGCAGCTCCGGTGGTGGTGAGGTGGCAGCTCTGATAGTGGTGAGTCAGCAATTCTGGTGGTGGTGAGGCGGCAGTTCTGGTGGTGGTGAGGTGGCAGCTCTGGCGGTGATGGTGAGATGGCAGCTCCGGTGATGGTGAGATGGCGGCGCGATTATTGCAGGCTGGAGCTTTTCTGAAGAGATGGGTTTTCAGGTTCTATCTGAAGGATCTGAGTGTGGTGGATAATTGGACATGTTGGGGTGAAGAATTCCAGAGGATGGTGGATGGGAGAAATCTTGCAGGTGATGGGTGAGGATCAAATAAGTGTGGAGGAGAGGAGGAGGTCTTGGGAGGATCGAAGATTACTTGAGGGAAGATAATAGGAGATTAGGTCAGGAGCACAAAGACAAGTGTGTCCTCCCAACAGTCAGACATGGTGGTGGAGAGTCATTATTTGGGGCCGCATGATGCTGCTGGCTGTGGGTAGCTGCAGATCTTTGAGTCAACCATGAATACCAACATGTCCTGTGACCCACTGAAGATGAGCATGATCTCCTCCCTTCATATTCCATCATGATAACAATCTCAAACACCTCCAAGATGACCACTGCTGCGAAAGACACTGAGGGTGAAGGTGCTGGACTGGCCGAGCATCTTCAGACCTGAACCCATATGGAGCATCTATGCTGCTTTCTCAAAAAGAAGGTGGAAGAGCGCAGTACATCCACCATCTTCGTCATTATGAAGGTTGAAGAGGATCCAGCGAATCCTGTGAAGATCTAGTAACCTCCAGGTCCAAGTGAGTTAAGGTCGTGCTGGTAAATAATGATGGCCACACAAAATATTTTAGCAAAATGTGTCCATTTTCCCTTAGGGGTGTACTCATTTTTATTTACAGTGGTTTAGACATTAATGGCTGTGTTGTGTTATGTAGGCGACACCACAAGCTGCACACTGACTACTGTACATTGTATCAAAGGGTCAGATCTTCAGAAAAGATAGAATAAAATATTTACAAAAATGCGAGGGGTGTACTCACTTTTGTGAGATACTGTATATGTATATATTATGATATACAGTGTTGGCCAAAAGTATTGACACCCCTGCCATTCTGTCAGATAATACTCAGTTTCTTCCTGAAAATGATTGCAATCACAAATGATTTGGTTTTATTATCTTCATTTAATTTGTCTTCAATGAAAAAAACACAAAAAGAATTGTCCTAAAGCCAAATTGGATCTAATTCCACACCAAACATAAAAAAGGGGGTGGACAAAAGTACTGGCACCCTTAGAAAAATCATGTGATGCTTCTCTAATTTGTGTAATTAACAGCACCTGTAGCTTACCTGTAGCACCTAACAGGTGTTGGCAGTAACTAAATCACACTTGCAGCCAGTTGTCATGGATTAAAGTGGACTCAACCTCTGTCCTGTGTCCTTGTGTGTACCACATTGAGCATGGAGAAAAGAAAGAAGACCAAAGAACTGTCTGAGGACTTGAGAAACCAAATTGTGAGGAAGCATGAGCAATCTCAAAGCTACAAGTCCATCTCCAAAGACCTGAATGTTCCTGTGTCTACCATACGCAGTGTCATCAAGAGGTTTAAAGCCCATGGCACTGTGGCTAACCTCCCTAGATGTGGATGGAAAAGAAAAATTGAAAAGAGATTTCAACGCAAGATTGTGCGGATGGTGGATAAAGAACCTTGACTAACATCCAAACAAGTTCAAGCTGCCCTGCAGTTCGAGGGTACAACAGTGTCAACCCGTACTATCCGTCAGCATCTGAATGAAAAGGGACTGTATAGTAGGAGACCCAGGAAGACCCCACTTCTTACCCCGAGACATAAAGCCAGGCTGGAGTTTGCCAAAACTTACTTGAGAATGCCTAAAACGTTTTGGAAGAATGTTCTCTCTTTTTGGGCAAAGGCATCAACATAGAGTTTACAGGAGAAAAAAAGAGGCATTCAAAGAAAAGAACACGGTCCCTACAGTCAAACATGGCGGAGGTTCCCTGATGTTTTCTGGTTGCTTTGCTACCTCTGGCACTGGACTGCTTGACCGTGTGCATGGCATTATGAAGTCTGAAGACTACCAACAAATTTTGCAGCATAATGTAGGGCCCAGTGTGAGAAAGCTGGGTCTCCTTCAGAGGTCATGGGTCTTCCAGCAGGACAATGACCCCAAACACACTTCAAAAAGCACTAGAAAATGGCTTTAGAGAAAGCACTGGAGACCTCTAAGGTGGCCAGCAATGAGTCCAGACCTGAATCCCATAGAACACCTGTGGAGAGATCTAAAAATGGCAGTTTGGAGAAGGCACCCAGTTTGCCAAAGAAGAATGGTCTAAAATTCCAGCAGAGCATTGTAAGAAACTCATTGATGGTTACCGGAAGCGGTTGATCACAGTTATTTTGGCTAAAGGTTGTGCAACCAAGTATAAGGCTGAGGGTGCCAATACTTTTGTCCAGCCCATTTTTGGAGTTTTGTGTGAAATGATCAATGTTTTGCTTTTTGCTTCATTCTCTATTGTGCTTTTTCATTGAAGACAAATTAAATAAAGATAATAATACCAAAGAATTTGTGATTGCAATCATTTTCGGGAAGAAACAGAGTATTATCTGACAGAATTGCAGGGGTGTCAATACTTTTGGCCAACACTGTAACATATTACTCTGTTGCTGGACTTGTAACATAGTATAGATGTGTATAGACACTACAAGTCCCAGCATATCTGTTGGGGGAATTCAGCCTAAATAGAAGTTAGAAAACGCCGCGTCATGAAATCACGGGAACCAATTTCTGCTGCATTTGTCCATTTATTATCTCCGGCTGCTTAACGATGAGTAATGATTATATTTATTCTGATACATTGATCACCGGTGGATGATTTGTTCGGAGCCATCACTGGCGGGAGACGTCCCCTTCTCACTTCTCAGCCGTCGGCTTTAATTAGGGCGATTCCTGCGTCTGTGAACGGCAAACAGATAAATACGTCAGATTCTGCCTCTAGATCATTTCTACTCAAAATCTAGAAATATCCCAAAATGCTAAATATTCTGTTGTTCCCTGAAAGGAGCGCACCGCAGAGGACACAGAGTCACCGGACTGATTTAGGGTAACTTTGTTGCCCATAGCAACCAATCACAGCTCAGCTTTTACTCCTAATGCAGCTCGGAATGTTGCATTGTTGCTGGTTGCTATGGGCAACAAGACCAGTTCTGCTGCTAAATCTGACAATAAGGTATGGCATGATCATGTCAAAGATAGCCAAAAAGACGCCCTCCTTAGCATATTTACTAACAGTCACCTTTTGTCAGGACAGATGGAGCAAACCCAAAGTGTGTTTTGGGGTTAGTCCTTAACCACCAAGATTTTTGGCTTTCAAATATTACTTATTTTTCATTTGGCAAAAAACCCTGGCTTTGCTTGGACTACTGCATTGGTTGATGTGGGCAACAAGTTTGTTGTTTTGACAAATGAGGCTCTGAGGGGGTGGAGCCATGAGAGAAGCAGCCAATGAACACCTAAACGGTAATGCTATTGTCATACTCCACCCAATAGGATCATGTACTATCCTAACGTGGATGTTCCACAGTGGTTTTAGCCAAAAATAAGATAACCATCAACAGGACTGCCTTTCTAGGTAAAGAGCTCACTTCTAGCCTTCCCCAAAGTCTCCCAAGTTAGCAGCTGAGTGGAATGGAGGAGATCGGTGTGTTTATTAGCAGCCATATTGGTTATCCATCAGATCCACTCTGTCTAAACATTTTTCCTCCTATTTTGTGTCTTTTTATTTCTTTACCTATTCTATGGGTCATGTGGTGACGACGGTGACCCCTCCTCCTGATCCTCAGTCGACACCTGGGCGCGCTTCTATAACTCCTTCTAGACGCCATGTTGATATTGTGATATTGTTTTTCTTAGGGGCCGGAGTTGAATGAGGCTGATGAATGCAGGATTCCAAGTAGAATGTTCAGAAGTGTGATGACATCACGGCATCATGAAAAGTTTACAGATCACCTAGGTCATCCAGCCACGCATTCTAACTAAAGGGGCCACACCCGCTTGCTCTGTCATTGCCTTATGAGGTCACAATTGTCCATGGCTATAAAACTCCCTCCAAAGCCCAGCAGCCATCATTCATCGTCTGTCTCCTGGTCCAGGAGTGATGGAGATGTCTCCCATTAGTCTCACCTAGCCAGAATCATACTCCACACTGATGAGGGGCAAAACCCCCAAACAGCTGCCTAGCTGAATACCTGGTTTTGGTATCACAGCTGTCTGTGGATTGATATCTGGTTTTGGTATTAGTTTTATCTGGCTAGTCCCATGTTTGAGATTCCTAAATGAGGCTCTACAGACTCTATTTGCATATTTGTATTTCCCAGGGGGATTGCCCCCTGGGAAATACAAATATGTAAAAAGAGTCCGTGGAGCCTCGTTTAGGAGTCTCAAACACGGATTTCACGGTGTTTGAGCGCTTTAGCCGGCTGCCCGCAGTGTTTCCTTGACTGGTCTCCCTGAGATCAGTGATTGTTTCATGATGTTAATGAAGTCACGTCTCAAGTATTGTACTTTCTCATCAACCCTCATGAATGAACCGAAAAAATCTGAGGGGGCAAAACTCAATTCTCTGTGTCCAGTGATGATTTTATATTAACTGTATCACTTAATATTGAGCAGAATTAAGGGGAACTGGTCAGGTTTTCTGTTTCCATCGAACCATGAGTAGTCCTATGCACATATCTATATTCCCTGCCTAACTGATGGAGATGTCTCCCCTTAATAAAGTCAGATCTCAAGCCCAGAACTTCCTCTGTGCACATATTATAATCCCTGCCTAACAGTCCCTCTATGTAGGAACATACATAACCAGATCTATAGAAAAAGTATTTCTAAAGACCACTCATGAGATGCAAATTTGGACTTTGACTAGTCAAGGGTGCGTTCGTTCCCCGACTAGTCGGCCCAATTAGCAGGTTATCACACACCTGTGGGCATAATAACATGCTTTAGGAAAGCCGGTGTATTTGCCAGCGCTATGCAAAGTTGCGCATGCAAGGTATGATAACTAGAAATGAGCAAATCTTTTGAAGTTCAGGTTAGGTTCGCTGAATGACCATATGTTCACCGAATTGTTTGACAAACTGTTCATCGAACTTCCAAATCCCATTAAAATCAATGGAATGCAAAATCAAAAACTCCCTCAAAGGGCCCAAAAGCTGCAAAAACAGCTCAAATTAGGGATAGACACCAGGAAAAGTGATATTTCTCAGAGTTAAAATTTTCATCATTGAGCATTATGGATGCATAGGACAAGGCCTAGCCCAGTATTTCAAGCTTCCGCATTGATCAGGAACAGGGAGATGAGTGACAGGTGTAGGCATAGTGCTCAGAGAGCCCTGATAAATTCAGAAAACTCACAACAAAGACACCACAAGAAGAGTCTCCGCATTAGAAAAAGATTAGGCCAGACCCTATGAAAGTGGCATCAATTTACTAAGGCTAAAAATTGTAGGACTGTTGGGCTTGGGGACCTCATACCTTATGAAACCACTCCAATTAATTTTATGCTCTGCTGCACTCAGGTGGCACAAGTATTAGCTTCAAGGACTACTACCGAAATAACTAGTCAGGTGGGTCAGTAACATATATAGGCTTAGTGGGCAGCGAGCCCTCATCCCTCATGCAATCCGCTCCAATAAATTTTTTGTTCCACCACACTCAGATGGCGCAAGTATTAGCTTCATGGACTACTACCGAAAGAATGATTCAGATGGTTCAGTAACATGCATAGGCCTAGCAGGCAGGGGGCCCTCATACCTCATGCAACCGCTCTGTTACTCACCCTTATGTGGCGCCCCTGCGTCCAGGAGGCCACAAAGGGAACTGCAACCAGGCAGGTAGGACGACAGTTGAACACAATGCCCTCACTGCCCACACAACCCACGTAGCAGTAGAGAGCAGCACCCAAACCGGAGCCTGGGAACTCTAGGCAGACAAGGGGTGGTGGGTTTAGAGACAGTGGGTGGGCCAACACGTAAGTCAGGTGACAGAGGGTAGATATAGAGCAGGGGGAGGAGAAAGGAGTCAGTAGGCCGGTGTAGGCTGAGCAGCAAAGACAGAAGCACATGTCCTGGACGACGGGTGTAAGGAGCGCAGAATCTGGAAGAGCCAGTGCGAGCCGCAGAGAGAAAGCACGTCCGAAGCCAGCGCCCCAGGAGTGTCAGGGAAGAGAGGGACGGTGATACCGGGCCCTAGAACCACGACTGAGACGGCAGACTTCAGGCGGAGTAGCCCTCCTATTGAACCCGAAGACACGGTTAGAGAGAGCCTGGTAGAGCCTCACCACCGAGGACTATTGGAGGCTAGGCTAGAGTAGAGTGTCGGCTCTAGAGGGGACCGCAGATTTACCCGGCATCCCCAAACAACCGACGGGGGACCACAGTTACACGTTAGGGTCCCTACCCCAAAGGACAGGCAGCTCAGTGGCAGAGAGCCTGGTAGAGCCTCACCACCGAGGACTATTGGAGGCTAGGCTAGAGTAGAGTGTCGGCTCTAGAGGGGACCGCAAATTTACCCGGCATCCCCAAACAACCGACGGGGGACCACAGTTACACGTTAGGGTCCCTACCCCAAAGGACAGGCAGCTCAGTGGCAACCCTGAGGGCTCACAGGAATCCGAGCCACCGCCATACTGTCCGAAGTCACGCACAATCAAGTGAATTAGAACGAAAGAGAGCAGAAAGCCTGGAAAGGACAGAGAGACAGAGTGAGGGGTCATAGGAAGGAGTAACCTGGCTGCAGAGAGTAAAGGAACCCGGTTGGGAGAGTTGTGCCCGTGTAAAGACTGTAAGATCTGAGTTGTGAACTGTAACTGGAACTGTGAGCTGTACTTGAGAAGTTTGAGAAGTAAGCACAGTGAACCCTGACTCCGACTCCCTCGCATGTTTCTGCCTGCATATGACTCCCTCCACACAGGTCTGCAGAAGATCCCCGCCTGGAGATCCACAGCTTGTCAGCTCCAACACTGAAGGAGGATTCCTGCAGCATCTGGACAGTAAGTGCATTGCACCCAGCACAGGCCTGCACCATACCCTACACAACAGACTTTACCAACACTGCCCCGGGGAACTCAGTTCTGCCCACAGAGAACTATTTCATCTAGGCTGCCATCCCATCATCCCCGGAGGTTCTGAGGCAGCAGTGGCCCCACTACTGGCCACACACTGTGGGTGGCGTCACGACTGACATAATCCCCTGTAAATACCCCTTACTATTGCCAGGGTCCCGGGACACGGTCCGGACAAGGACCACCCGTGACTTCTCCAGTAGTAGACCCGGTCCGGTACCGAGTACCCCGTCCCAGTGTGCTCGACAACCTGGCGTCACAAACAGGATATACGTGGTCCAAAAGAATTGGACCCCGTGTGCCTAAGAAACGTGTTCTGGACTTTCCCGCCAAAATCTGACCTTAATGGCGGCCATAGAAACCTAACGCCATGTGCAGAGGAGGCGTGCCCAAACCCCCCATCGTGGGCCGGCCCGGTCCAAGGCGCGACGAGAAGGATCCGTCCTAGCTCCCCTTAACTCCGGGAGAGCCAGCCATCACTCTAAAGGAAGAGCCTCCGCCCCTAGACCAACCTACCAATGAGAAGCTGGCGGGAGATGAACAGGAAGTCGTCATCAGGAAGAGGCTGGACGGACGACCGGAAGAGAAGCAGTCGCCATTGCGAGACACGAGGACGGAAGCAGAGGACTCCAAGGAGAACGATGCACACGAGAGATCTCAAGTGATCCCAGAGGGCCCACGGAACGAACGGGTGGAGGAACCCGGCCAGGGAAAGAACTTTAGTGATCGTGATAGAATGGCAGAAGGCGGCAGAGAGCGTCCGGAGATCCGAGACACCCAGCGAGGTGTGCTGCGACTGCTACCCCAGCGGATGACACGGGCCCAAGAGGAGCGTAGGACCCGGATTCAAATTAATATTGACCACCAACAGAGTTATCAGACTTTGTCCATGCAACCCGGCTGGGTTGGAGCTACCCGTGATCGCGTAGAGAGCGAGGAAGGATGCCGCACCGCGACTCTGGTGGACCTGTCAGTGCCCAGAGCTGCACCGCGCCCTGCAAAGAAAGAGACCGACCCGCTAGGAGCCCTTGAGGAACACTGGTTACCCCTGCCGGAGACCCTGATACCGCCACCTACTACGACTGAGGTGAGAGGGGAGCAGGTCCGCTGCTGGTGGGAGAGAGACGAGAGCTGCGAGGATTTAATGGGCTTCCTGGGAGACCCAAGCGGTAAAGTGGGGCCAGCAGAATTGATTACACGGGAGGAATATATACGGCGGTGTGTAAGAAAATGGGGAGAAGAAAGAAATAGAGGGCAGGTTCAGAAACAAGTCATGATAGCCCGCGCCAAATAAGCCAAAAATTCACCAAGGAGGGATAAGGAAGTACAGAGATCTCCAAGGCACGAAGGGCAGATTGTTAAAATCATTGAGGAAAGGGGCTTTGCCTTTGCCCGCGAACCAGGTACCCAGCGAGATATCTTTATTAATAAGAGAGGTAGAAGAACAGCTACCGTCAGAACACCCGGACAGACAAGTGACCATTGGTGAATGGGTTTCATACCACATTGTGCAAGGCGAGAGAGGCCCATACGGTGTAAAAGTTAAAAGACTTTGCTTAGACGCAACAGAGGATGATGAGATCCCTGCATTAGAAGATCCAGAGCCCATTGCTTATCCAGCTCTACCGAGATACACGGATAAGGCAATAAACACGGATCCTGTAATAATTGTTGAGACTGTTACGCCAAAGGTTATGACAGATGCTGTAACTCAAACCCCGGAAAGCTACCTGTTAATAACTGCGTTACAAGACCTGGAGGTGTATCCCAGAAAGAGGACATCGCAGATGCTACCTTGGTAGCAACAGAAGGAAGCGTGAAGACACGGGTTCTGCATCCACAAAGAAGAAACTGTAAGTGTGAATGAGGTGTAACCCTTACTGTCCCCATCCCAATCCTGAATGAATGTTAGCTTTCCCTTGTTTGTCTTCTATGTTTAATGAACAATCAATATCACGGACAATTATGTGATACGAACTTCCTTGTACATAGTTGAGCATCTTGTGTGCTCCCTTTTGGTTTTAAGACCAGCTTTGCACCTGAGAGATGGTGCATGAGACTTTTTGAGCCTTGAACTTTGAACTGCTTTTTGAGACTTTTTTGCACTTTTTGAAAGGAAACCAGAACTTTTATACTTTTGATAGAACGTAATGCTTTTATATGTTTTACCAGAAGTAAAGTGAATGCGTTGTAGCATTAGACCCGGCAAAGGTCTAGAGGGTAGAAGGGTAGTGACGTAGATGTACCCATGCAACTGTAGATAGTTAAATTATGCAACGTTATAAGAGAATCGTACCTCCCGGACGGGAAGAAATCAAGAATGCTTACTGTTTAATGTTGTTATAAATAAAAATGTTTTCAGGGGGATCCATGACGGGCAGCGTGAGGACGCGCTGGTTTAACTCGGGGAGAATGCAGCGCCCCTGCATTCAGGAGGCCACAAAGGGAACTGCAGCCAGGCAGGTAGGACGACAGTTGAACACCAACACCCTCACTGCCTCACTTTTGCTGAACCATGGACTTGTATGCTGATGACTGTTTACAGTAAAGTATCCGGGAGAGTTACTTTGCCTCCGTATCTTTATGCTGCAGAATTCAACCTGTTTGCTTTCAGGAACGCTGCCCTGGAGGACCAGCTCCACCTGTAGGGAGCTTTGCCATCCTTGCTGCAATACCATCGCCCTTCGGAGGACTGTGGCGGCGCTGGTGACCCATCACCAGATACTACAGGTGGCGTCACGTGACAATAATTCTTATCCCCTGTACATAACCCCTTATTGACGTGTCACCCAGGCCACGGGCTCAGGCGCTGCCACCCGTGACATCCCCGTGAAAACTCCTCTGAGCCTGATACCCGAGTACCCCAGGGCCTGGGGATCGACAGTGGCTCAGTGGTTAGCACTGTATATGGTGGCTCAGTGGTTAGCACTGTATGGTGGCTCAGTGGTTAGCACTGTATGGTGGCTCAGTGGTTAGCACTGTATATGGTGGCTCAGTGGTTAGCACTGTACGGTGGCTCAGTGGGTAGCACTGGATATGGTGGCTCAGTGGTTAGCACTGTATATGGTGGCTCAGTGGTTAGCACTGTATGGTGGCTCAGTAGTTAGCACTGTATACTGTGGCTCAGTAGTTAGCACTGTATGGTGGCTCAGTGGTTAGTATTGTATGGTGGTTCAGTGGTTAGCACTGTATGGTGGCTCAGTGGTTAGCACTGTATGGTGGCTCAGTGGTTAGCACTGTATGGTGGCTCAGTGGTTAGCTCTGTATGGTGGCTCAGTGGTTAGCACTGTATGGTGGCTCAGTGGTTAGCACTGTATGGTGGCTCAGTGGTTAGCTCTGTATGGTGGATTAGTGGTTAGCATTGTATGGTGGCTCAGTGGATAGCACTGTATATGGTGGCTCAGTGATGGCAGGCAGGCACACGGGAGGCAGAAGGCACAGAGGAGGCAGGGGACAGGGGAGGCAGAGGCACAGGGTGAGGCTGAGTCATAGGGACAGAGTCATAGGGAGAGACAGTACACACAGGGAGAGACAGTGCACACAGGGAGAGACAGCGCACACAGGGACAGACAGCACACACAGGGGCTGAGAGCACACAGGGAGAGACAGTGCACACAGGGGCTGAGAGCGCACAGGGGCTGAGAGCACACAGGGGCTGAGAGCACACAGGGGCTGAGAGAATAACTCACCGTGGCCGGGACTCCGGGGGACAGGCGTTTCTTCTTCCTCCTTGCCACGGGGTGCCGCGCCTGCCGGTAGTGGGGCCCGGTGGTCCAGATTCAATATAAAGACGTCGTTTGGTTGAACAGTTAAGGGGTTAATTGTTTTGTGACGCCACCTATGAGTGTTCCGGTGATATCCACCGGCGCTGCTTGGGCCTCCGGGGGATGGAATGCAGCAAGATGGAACGCTCCCGACAGGCTGAGCGGTGATCCCCGGAGCCAGGAGCTGCGCAAGATGTTCTGAGGCAGTCGCAGTTACCTTAGTGCGCGGAGATAGACAGTTCATAAGAAAGTACGGACACTGAAGTCTCTGTAACGGGTTCTTTACTGTAACCAGCAGGTGATACATGGCATATAGTTACGGAAAACGGACCGGGTGGACTCAGCGATGACCAGTGTTTCTCAGAGATCCGCGGTGTTTCTCCATTCTAACTAACTTGTGTTGCTGTTGTCGCCCAGGGTACAAGGAGGCTGCTTCCATGCCCTACCCGGGGTATACGTTCCGGGTGTTTTGGGGAGCCTTGGGTCCTTTTGGTGGGTACTCCGCTGGCTAGACGACTGCGTGTGGCGGTGGTGGGGTGCTCCTGTAAAGCGGTCCCTCCACTCTTGGTTCGTGTAGCAGTGCTGAACACTACTAGTGGCTACAGTAGCGGTTAGATGGCAGTGATGTGTTGAACCCATGCAGATGCCTGTAATCGGTTGTTAAGGCAGGGAGTAATGGGCGCCCAACCGGTAGAGGTGACGGCCAGTGGGTGCACGGATGTGCAGGCCACCCTCCAGGTTGAGAGTTTGTTGTTTTGGCTTCTACGTTGTTCAGAAGTTTCTACTCACATGCTCTACACTGTGCACAGGACTTGGCCTCTATGTGGTGATGCATGTAGTATGGATCTCTGAGTTAACTGTGTCATGGTGGTCAGTGGATATTGCTGCTGTGTCTTGGCTGCAATACCTCCTGTGGCGCACTCGTTGCGGGGCGCACACTCCCTTGGGAAATACAGTGCCAGGGTGCGCACCAACATTAAGACAGATTTTTTATTTATGACAGGTCATAAAGTAACACTTTTATTAATAACAGGGTAATCACTTATAATGGTGCAAACAGGTTAACACACTGTGGACCGGCGGCCCGGCTGTCCTAGTATGAGCCAGGCTGAGCCAGCCAGTGCCGCGGGGTGCGATTAAACAGGAGAAGTCTGCAAGTTCAAACAGTAAAGTCACTTAGCAGGGCCTATTACGCACAGTATAGCTACACCCATCGTAGCATGCGACGCTCGTAAGGTAATAATGTCCCTCTATACAGGTCGGACTGGGTGTCCTGCCGGTAAGTGTGACTCTACGTGCGCCTTCCAAAATTCATCATACAACGCCCTCGTCCCTGGCAAACCCACGTTGGATAGGTTGAATGTGCTCACCACCTCCTTGAGTTCATCAGGTGCGGGGGTTGGCGGCGACTTCAGCACGAGCCTCCATGTGGGGCGAATACGAGCGCGGCACCCTCCCTGCGGATGCGACGGTATATGTCCTGTGCGGACAGGGTTTGAAAAGTCATGCGACATGTAGGCTGTGGACAGTTTGACCTTGCGGGCGTCTGGATCGCACATCGGTAAAACGGCACGGGAAGCGTGCAGCTGCACCTGACCAACGTACGGGAGTTGCTCGTCGAAGTTCACGGTAACTCCCCAGGAAATCGGTTGTAGGAAGGTCCTCAGCGGCGCTGTGGTCTCGTCGTCCCGTGTCATACTCCTCTCCTCGAGATTACATGGCCTGCTCAGCGGTGGTGATGCTGCAATGGATCCTCGGACAACGGGGCTGTGTTGCTGGGATCTTCCACAGGGTCGTCCAGCGAGCTGTTCCAGGCTGCCTGCTTCTTCTTCTGTTCACGTGTGGTGTTTATCCGGTGACCAGGTAGGCCTCTGTGTGAGAGAGCCTCCGTTTCAGGAGAACAGGCGATGGTCTCGGTTGGGTAGACCGTCGCAGGTCCGTCGGGGGTGAACCAGGTTAGGGTACTCGGCTTTGTTCTGTGGAGCAGTTGCAACTCGCTTCTAAAACGGATTCGGCTGCGTTCAGGCACTGGAACGTGTGAACGATGTCTCCACTGTGATGACGCAATCTATGGCTCCGGAGTAATGGCGAACAGGAAGGTGGCGGCGTGGGTGGGCTGCAAACAGGACTGTCGCTCGGGTCTGGGTGAATGCAGCGTACGTTTTCTACTGATAGCCGATGTGTCGGGCTCCCAGGCTCCGCTCAGCTCGATGTCCACATACTGTCTCTATGAGCCTCACCCGGAGTCTTGCAGGCCTCTCTATGGGCTGCGTCGATATGAAGACGGGTACCCGGATGCCTATGTGCTCTGGCCTCGCTTGACTCTTGCATCAGTCATGGAGTTTGCATGCTGCCATGTTCTTGGTGAATACACCGTCCAAACGGTAACCGTTCGGGTGAAGAGCTGTGGTGAAATACCTTGACCCCATTCCTTGGGGGTTTTTAGTCCAATTATGAAAAAGTCTTTGTCCGCCATGTTGTTTCAGCAATCAGGTCGAACAATGATTTTGGCGCCTTTGCTTGCCCTCCACGTAAAGGGGTGGTCACTTATAAACTGGTGTATAACAGGTTAACACTTTGTGGACCCGGCGGGCGGTCGGCTGTCCTTAGTATGAGTCCAGGCTGTAGCCGCCAGGTCGCGGGGTTGCCGATTAAACAGGAAGAAGTCTTTGGCAAAGTTCAAACAGAAAGTCACTTATGCAGGGCACTATTACGCACCCGTATAGCTAACCACCCATCGTAGCATGCATGACGCTCGTAGGTAATAATGTCCCCTCTATACAGGTCGCGAACTGGGTGTCCTCGCGGTAAGTGTGACTCTACATCGCGCCTTCCTACAAACACTTCCTCATACACGCCCTCCTCCCTGGCAAAACCCCACCCGGTGGATAGGTTGAAAGTGCTCACCCTACCTTCCTTGCGGAGTTCATCAGGTAGCGGGGGTTGGCGGCGAGCTTCAGCACGAGCCTCCATGTTGGCGCGAATACGAGCCCGCCACTCCTCCCTGCGGATGCGACGTATATAGTCGTCTGTGCGGTACGGGGTTTGAATAAAGTCACTGCGACATGTAGGCTGTGGAACAGTTTGAGCTTGGCGGGCAGTCTGGATCGGCACTCGGGTAAACGGCACCGGGGAAGGCGTTGCAGCTGCACCTGACCAACGTACCTGAGCGAGTTGCTCGGCAGAAGGGTTCACGGTATCTCCCCAGGCAAATCCGGTGTAGAGGTCCTCAGCGGCGCTGTGGGTCTCGTCGTCGTCGTCATACTCCTCTCCCTCGACGATTACATCGGGCTGCTCAGCGGGTGGAGATGCTGGAATGGAATCCTCCGGACAACGGGGCGTCGGTGCTGCGGATCCTTCCACAGGGTCGTCCCGCAGAGCTTCCAGGCTGCCTGCTTCTTCTTCTGTTGCATCGGGTAGTGGTGTTTCAATCCCGGTGACCAGGTAGGCCTCTGTAGTTGCAGAGGAGGCCTCCGGTTCAGGGGAGAAACAGGCGATGGTCTCTGGGTTGGAGGTGAGACCAGTCGCAGGTTCCTCAGCGGGAACCAGGTAGGTATCGGCTTCTTCTGTGGAGCAGGTTGCAAGCTCCGGCTCTAAAACGGATTCGGCTGCGGCTTCAGGCACTGGAACCGGGTGAACTGAGGTCTCCACTGGGATGACGCAATGACGCAATCTATGGGCTCCGGTGATGAAGCAGGACAGGTGGTCGGCGTGGGTGAGGCTGCAAAACAGGAACTGTCGTCCGGGTCTGGAGTGAATGCACCGATACGGTTCTGCTGGATAGCCCGATGAAGTCGGCTGCCCAGGCTCGCGCTCCAGCTGCGGATCGTCCACTCTACTGTCTCTATGAGCCTCACCCGGAGGTCTTGCAGAGCCTCTTGCCAGAAGTCGGGGCTGCCGTCGATAGTGAAGACGGGACCCGGATGGCCTATGGCTGCTCTGGCCTCCGCCTTGACCTCTTGCATCAAGTCATGGAGTTTCATGCTGGCCATTTTCTTGGAGGAACCACACCCGTCCAAACCGGTAACCGTTCTGGTGAAGAGCTGGTGAAGAAGACTCTGACACTCCCACTTCCTTGGGGGTTTTTGTAGTCCAATTATGGGAAAAAGTCTTTGGTCCGCCCCCATGGTTGTTTCCAGCAATGATTTTGGCGCCTTTGCCCTCCCACGAAGAGGGGCGGTGGCTCACCCCTGGGCCTGCAAGTGGTGGCTCACATGGCGGGGATCGCCATCTTGGATGCCATCTTGGCCCAACGGTGAAAAGGCAGGAAAAGTTCTTTTTGGGACGAACAAAGTTCTTTTTGATGAAATAAAGTCTTTTAAGCACATTATACCCGTTAAGGAACGGGCCTGCTCGTATCCTGTTCGTGACGCCAATTTTCTGACTCACTGTGGCCGGGACTCCGGGGGACAGGCGTTTCTTCTTCCTCCTTGTCACGGGGTGCCGCGCCTGCCGGTTGTGGGGCCCGGTGGTCCAGATTCAATATAAAGACGTCGTTGGTTGAATAGTTAAGGGGTTAATTGTTTCGTGACGCCACCTATGAGTGTTCCGGTGACATCCACCGGCGCTACTTGGGCCTCCGGGTGATGGAATGCAGCAAGATGGAATGCTCCCCACAGGCTGAGCGGTGATCCCCGGAGCCAGGAGCTGCGCAAGATGTTCTGAGGCAGCCGCAGTTACCTTAGTGCGCGGAGACAGCCAGTTCATAAGAAAGCACGGACACTGAAGTCTTTGTAATGGGTTCTTTACTGTAACCAGCAAGTGATACATGGCATACAGTTACGGGTAACGGACCGGGTGGACTCAGCTATGACCAGTGTTTCTCAGAGATCCGCGGTGTTCCTCCATTCTAACTAACTTGTGTTGCCGTTGTCGCCCAGGGTACAAGGAGGCTGCTTCCATGCCCTACCCGAGGTATACGTTCCGGCTGTTTTGGGGAGCCTTGGGTCCTTTTGGTGGGTACTCCGCTGGCTAGACGACTGCGTGTGGCGGTGGTGGGGTGCTCCTGTAAAGCGGTCCCTCCACTCCTGGTTCGCGTAGCAGTGCTGAACAACTACTAGCTTCGGTACCAGTAGATCGGCTGTAGATGGGCACGGGATGTTGTTGAACCCGCATGCAGATGCCTGTAGATCGGTTGTTAGGGCACCGGGAGTAATGGCGCCCAACCGGGGTGACGGCCAGGGGGCTGCACGGGACTGTGCAGGCCCCCTCTCCTAGGTTGCAGAGCTTGTTGTTTTTGCTCCCTTCTCCTACTTGTTTCAGAGAGTTCTCCTACTACACACTACCTCTACACTCCACCCACCAAGACCTTATTGGCCCTCTATGTTGGTGATGCATGTAGGGTATGGATCTCTGAGTTAACTGTGTCATTGCTTAGTCAGAGAATATTGCTGCTGCTGTCTTGGCTGCAATACCCTCCTGTGACGCACTCGTTGCGGGGCGCCATAAGAACACAGTGAGAGGCAGCGCACACAGGGAGAGACAGTACACACAGGGGCTAAGAGCACACAGGGAGAGACAGCACACACATGGTGAGACAGCACACACAGGCAGAGACAGCACACACAGGGAGAGACAGCGCACACAGGGAGAGACAGCGCACACAGGGGCTGAGAGCACACAGCGAGAGACAGCGCACACAGCGAGAGACAGCACACACAGCGAGAGACAGCACACACAGGGAGAGACAGCACACACAGGGAGAGACAGCACACATAGGGGCTGAGAGCACACAGGGAGAGACAGCGCACACAGGGAGAGACAGCGCACACAGGGAGAGACAGCGCACACAGGGAGAGACAGCGCACACAGGGAGCGACAGCACACACAGGGAGAGACAGCACACATAGGGGCTGAGAGCACACAGGGAGAGACAGCGCACACAGGGAGAGACAGCGCACACAGGGAGAGACAGCGCACACAGGGAGCGACAGCACACACAGGGAGAGACAGTACACACAGGGGCTGAGAGCACACAGGGAGAGACAGCACACACAGGGAGAGACAGCACACACAGGGAGAGGCAGCACACACAGGGGCTGAGAGCACACAGGGAGAGACAGCACACAGGGGCTTGAGAGCACACAGAGGGGAGACAGCGCACACAGGAAGAGACAGCACACACGGGCTGAAAGCACACAGAGGGGAGACAGCACACAGAGGGGAGACAGCACACACAGGGGCTGAGAGCACACAGAGGGAAGACAGCACACACAGGGAGAGACAGCACACACAGGGAGAGACAGCGCACAGGGAGAGACAGCGCACAGGGGCTGAGAGTACACAGGAAGAGACAGCACACACAGGGGCTGAGAGCACACGGGGAGAGACAGCACACAGGGGCTGAGAGCGCAAAGGGAGAGACAGCAAACAAGGGCTGAGAGCACACAGATGGGAGACAGCGCACACAGGGAGAGACAGCACACAGGGAGAGACAGCACACACAGGGGCTGAGAGCACACAGAGGGGAGACAGCACACACAGGGGCTGAGAGCACACAGAGGGGAGACAGCACAGACAGGGGCTGAGAGCACACAGAGGGGAGACAGCACACACAGGGAGAGACAGCACACAGGGGCTGAGAGCGCACAGGGGCTGAGAGCACACAGGAAGAGACAGCACACACAGGGGCTGAGAGCGCACAGGGAGAGACAGCGCACACAGGGAGAGGAACAGCACACACAGGGGCTGAGAGCACACAGGGAGAGACAGCACACAAGGGCTGAGAGCACACAGAGGGGAGGACAGCGCACACAGGGAGAGACAGCACACAGGGAGAGATAGCACACACAGGGGCTGAGAGTACATAGAGGGGAGACAGCACACACAGGGGCTGAGAGCACACAAGGGGAGACAGCACACAGGGCTGAGAGTACACAGAGGGGAGACAGCACACACAGGGGCTGAGAGCACACAGGGGGAGACAGTGCACACAGGAAGAGACAGCACACACGGGCTGAAAGCACACAGAGGAGAGAGCAGCACACAGGGGCTTGAGAGCACACAGAGGGGAGACAGTGCACACAGGAAGAGACAGCACACACGGGCTGAAAGCACACAGAGGGGAGACAGCACACAGAGGGGAGACAGCACACACAGGGGCTGAGAGCACACAGAGGGAAGACAGCACACACAGGGAGAGACAGCACACACAGGGAGAGACAGCACACACAGGGAGAGACAGCGCACAGGGAGAGACAGCGCACAGGGGCTGAGAGTACACAGGAAGAGACAGCACACACAGGGGCTGAGAGCACACGGGGAGAGACAGCAAACAGGGGCTGAGAGCGCAAAGGGAGAGACAGCAAACAAGGGCTGAGAGCACACAGATGGGAGACAGCGCACACAGGGAGAGACAGCACACAGGGAGAGACAGCACACACAGGGGCTGAGAGCACACAGAGGGGAAACAGCACACACAGGGGCTGAGAGCACACAGAGGGGAGACAGCACACACAGGGGCTGAGAGCACACAGAGGGGAGACAGCACACACAGGGAGAGACAGCACACAGGGGCTGAGAGCGCACAGGGGCTGAGAGCACACAGGAAGAGACAGCACACACAGGGGCTGAGAGCGCACAGGGAGAGACAGCGCACACAGGGAGAGACAGCACACACAGGGGCTGAGAGCACACAGGGAGAGACAGCACACAAGGGGACCTGAGGAGACAGCACACAGGGAGAGAGACAGGGAGACGCACACACAGGGGAGAAGCACACAGGGAGAGACAGCACACACAGGGGCTGAGAGCACACAGAGGGGAGACAGCACACACAGGGGCTGAGAGCACACAGAGGGGAGACAGACACACACAGCTGGGGCCTGAGAGCACACAGAGGGAGACAGGACAGCACACACAGGGCTGAAGCACACAGAGGGGAGACAGCACACAGGCTAGAGACAAGAACGCGCACACGGGTGAGAGCACACAAGGGCTGAGAGCACACAGGGGAGACAGCCACACAGGGGGAGACAGCACACAGGGGAGACAGCACACACAGGGGCTGAGAGACACAAGGGGAGACAGCAGCACACAGGGTGAGAGCACACAAGGGTGAGAGCACACACAGAGAAGAGCACACGGGGAGAGACAGCCACACAGGGGATAGACACACAAGGGGAGACAGCACACGAGGGGAGAGACAGCACACAGGGGCTGAGAGCACACAGGGGAGACAGCACACACAGGGGCTGAGAGCACACAGAGGGGAGACAGCACACACAGGGGCTGAGAGCACACAGAGGGGAGACAGCACACACAGGGGCTGAGAGCACACACAGGGGAGACAGCGCACACAGGGGCTGAGAGCACACAGGCGAGAGACAGCACACAGAGGGCTGAGAGCACCACAGGGGAGACAGCCACACAGGGGAGACAGCACACACAGGGGTGAGACAGCACACACAGGGGCTGAGAGCACACAGGGAGACAGCACACAGGGGCTTGAGAGCACACAGAGGGAAGGACCAGAGAGCAGCACACAGGGCTGAAAAGCACACAGGGAGAGAAGGCACACAGGGGAGACACACAGGGAGAGACAGCACACACAGGGAGAGACAGCACACACAGGGCTGAGAGCACACAGGGAGAGACAGCACACAGGGGCTGAGAGCACACAGAGGGGAGAACGCACACAGGAGAGACAGCACACAGGGAGAGACAGCGCACACAGGGTAGAGAAGCACACACAGGGAGAGACAGCACACACAGGGTGAGAGCACAGCACACACAGGGAGAGACAGCACACACAGGGAGAGACAGCACACACAGGGCTGAGAGCACACAGGGAGAGACAGCACACAAGGGGCTGAGAGCACACAGAGGGGAGACAGCCACACAGGGCGAGAGCACACAGAGACAGCACACACAGGGGCATGAAGCACACAGGGAGAGACAGCACACACAGGGGCTGAGAGCACACACAGGAGAGACAGCGCACACAGGGAGACGAACGCACACAGGGTGAGACGAGAGACAGCGACACAGGGGAGAGACCAGGGCCACACAAGGAGAGACAGCACACACAGGGAGAATAGCACACACAGGGATGAGAGCACACATGGGGAGGACAGCACACACAGGGGCTGAGAGCACACAGGAGAGACAGCACACACAGGGGCTGAGAGCACACAGGGAGAGACAGCACACACAGGGGCTGAGAGCCACACAGAGAAGGGCAGAGCACACAAGGGGAGACAGCACACACAGGGGCTGAGAGCCACAGAGGGGAGACAGCACACACAATGGCTGAGAGCACACAGAGGGGAGACAGCAAACACAGGGGCTGAGAGCACACAGGGAAGAGACAGCACACACAGGGGCTGAGAGCGCACAGGGAGAGACAACGCACACAGGGTAGAGACAGCACACAGGGTCTGAGAGCACACAGTGAGAGACAGCACAACAGGGGCTGAGAGCACACAGGGAGAGACAGCGCACACAGGGCTGAGAGCACACACAGGGAGAGACAGCGCACACAGGGGCTGAGAGCGCACAGGGAGAGACAGCACACACGGTCTGGAGAGCACACAGTGAGAGACAGCACACACGGGCTGAGAGCACACAGGGAGAGACAGCGCACACAGTGAGAGACAGCACACACAGGGCCGAGAGCACACACAGGGAGAGACAGCACACAGGGCTGAGAGCACACAGAGGGGAGACACGCACACAGGGAGGAGAGCACACAGGAGGAGACAGCGCACACAGGGAGAGAACAGCACACAGGGAGAGACAGCAGCACACAGGGAGAGACAGCACACACAGGGAGAGACAGCACACACAGGCGATGAGAGCACACAGAGGGGAGACAACGCACACAGGGAGAGACAGCGCACACAGGGAGAGACAGCGCACACAGGTGCTGAGAGCACACAGAGGGAAAATAGCACACACAGGGACTGAGAGCACACATTGAGAGACAGCAAACACAGGGGCTGAGAGCACACAGTGAGAGACAGCACACACAGGGGCTGAGAGCACACAGTGAGAGACAGCACACACAGGGGCTGAGAGCACACAGTGAGAGACAGCACACACAGGGGCTGAGTGAGAGACAGCGCACACAGGGGCTGATAGCACACAGCAAGAGACAGCGGACACAGGGGCTGAGAGCACACAGGGGGAGACAGCACACACAGGGAGAGACAGCACACACAGGGAGAGACAGCACACACAGGGAGAGACAGCGCACAGGGGCTGAGAGCGCACAGGGGCTGAGAGCGCACAGGGGCTGAGAGCGCACAGGAAGAGACAGCACACACAGGGGCTGAGAGCACACAGGGAGAGACAGAACACAGGGGCTGAGAGCGCACAGGGAGAGACAGCAAACAAGGGCTCAGAGCACACAGAGGGGAGACAGCACACACAGGGCTGAGAGCACACAGAGGGGAGACAGCACACACAATGGCTGAGAGCACACAGAGGGGAGACAGCAAACACAGGGGCTGAGAGCACACAGGAAGAGACAGCACACACAGGGGCTGAGAGCGCACAGGGAGAGACAACGCACACAGGGAGAGACAGCACACACGGTCTGAGAGCACACAGTGAGAGACAGCACACACAGGGGCTGAGAGCACACAGGGAGAGACAGCGCACACAGGGGCTGAGAGCACACAGGGAGAGACAGCGCACACAGGGGCTGAGAGCGACAGGAGAGACAGCACACACGGTCTGAGAGCACACAGTGAGAGACAGCACACACAGGGGCTGAGAGCACACAGGGAGAGACAGCAGGCACACAGTGAGAGACAGCACACACAGGGCTGAGAGCACACAGGGAGAGACAGCACACAGGGGCTGAGAGCAACAGAGGGGAGACAGCGCACACAGGGAGAGACAGCACACAGGGAGAGACAGCGCACACAGGGAGAGACAGCACACACAGGGAGAGACAGCACACACAGGGAGAGACAGCACACACAGGGAGAGACAGCACACACAGGCGAGAAGAGCACACAGGAGGAGACAACGCACACAGGGAGAGACAGCGCACACAGGGAGAGACAGCGCACACAGGTGCTGAGAGCACACAGAGGGAAACATAGCCACACAGGGACTGAGAGCACACATTGAGAGACAGCAAACAGGGCTGAGAGCACACAGTGAGAGACAGCACACACAGGGGCTGAGAGCACACAGTGAGAGACAGCACACACAGGGGCTGAGAGCACACACAGTGAGAGACAGCACACACAAGGGGCTGAGAGCACACACAGGAAGAGACAGCGCACACAGTGAGAGACAGCGCACACAGGGGCTGATAGCACACAGCAAGAGACAGCGCACACAGGGCTGAGAGCACACAGGGGAGACAGCACACACAGGGAGAGACAGCACACACAGGGAGAGACAGCACACACAGGGAGAGACAGCGCACAGGGGCTGAGAGCGCACAGGGGCTGAGAGCGCACAGGGGCTGAGAGCGCACAGGAAGAGACAGCACACACAGGGGCTGAGAGCACACAGGGAGAGACAGCACACAGGGGCTGAGAGGCACAGGGAGAGACAGCAACAAGGGCTCAGAGCACACAGATGGGAGACAGCGCACACAGGGGAGACAGCACACAGGGCTGAGAGCACACAGAGGGGAGACAAGCACACCACAGGGGCTGAGAGCACACAGTAGGGGAGACAGCACACACAATGCTGAGAGCACACCAGAGGGAGACAGCAACACACAGGGCTGAGAGCACACAGAGGGAGACGCACATACAGGAGAGACGCACACAGGGCCTGAGAGCGCCAGGGCTCTGAGAGCACACAGGAAGAGACAGCACACACAGGTGGGCTGAGGGGGCACAGGGGGAGACAGCACACACAAGGGGAGACAGCGCACACATGGCTGAGAGCACACAGGGAGAGACAGCAACAGGGGCTGAGAGCGCACAGGGAGAGACAGCACACACGGGCTGGAGCACACAGTGAGGACAGCACGCACCAGGGCTGAGAGCACCCAGGAGAGACAGCGCACACAGTGAGAGACAGCGCACACAGGGGCTGAGAGCACACAGGGAGAGACAGCGCACACAGGAAGAGACAGTACACACAGGCGATGAGAGCACAGAGGGAAGACAGCGCACACAAGGAGAGACAGCACACAGGTAGAGACAGCGCACACAGGAAGAGACAGCACACACAGGCGATGAGAGCACACAGAGGGGAGACAGCGCACACAAGGAGAGACAGCACATAGGGAGAGACAGCGCACACAGGGGCTGAGAGCACACAGGGGGAGACAGCGCACACAGTGAGAGACAGCGCACACAGGGGCTGAGAGCACACATAGGGGAGAAACAGCACACAAGGGGAGACAGCACACACAAGGGGAGACAGCACACACAAGGGGAGACAGCGCACACGGGCTGAGAGCACACAGGGAGAGACAGCGCACACAGGGAGAGACAGCGCACACAGGGGCTGAGAGCAACAGGGAGAGACAGCACACACAGGGAGAGACAGCACACACAAGGGGAGACAGCGCACACGGGCTGAGAGCACACAGGGAGAGACAGCGCACACAGGGAGAGACAGCGCACACAGGGGCTGAGAGCACACAGGGAGAGACAGCACACACAGGGAGAGACAGCACACACAGGGGCTGAGAGCACAGAGGGAGAGAAAGGCACAAGTAAGACAGTGCACAGGGGAAGAGACAGCACAGAGGAGAGAGCGCACAAGGGGAGACAGGCACAGAGACTGCCCTCCCGATACAATAGCATCAGGCCTATTTCTAGTAAAAATAAATGATAAAGAAACACATATCTGTTATCAGCTTGTCTGAATGATCACACTACACTCTGTATCCACCTGGTAATGTAGTTGTACAGGACTATCAGTGCGCAGGCGCAGGGCTGGCTCTACTGTCCCTCCATATACAGCAGTGATCGCGCACAGGCCCCGCCTCCTCAGCCCCCAGTCTCCATGGTGACCAGGGAACCGCACAACGCTTGGTGACGTCACGTCGGGGCGGTGCTCCACGGCCCAGCTGACGTCACCACCCACTGTCCTGACCCGGAAGGAGATCTCCTTGTGTCCCTGGTTTCCGGATGCTGATTGCCTGTGTTGGGCCGATCACACGAAGTATGCGGTGAGCGGAGGAGGGTGAGTGACGGCGGAGGGAGGGCGCCGCCGGGCTGTGGAGCGGGGGACGCTGCCCGGGCCGTGACGTCACGTCTGCCTGCTGTCCTTCCTTGTATAAGAATATGGTGACGTCACGGGCACGTTGTTATTGTGGCGGCCGCCCTGACATTGGCTCAGGCTCAGTCATTACTGGGCGAGGTGTAGTGGCCTCACAGGCAGCAATGAGAGCGGTGTCCAGGTGTGACATGGGCAGCCCTGCTCCAGGGATACCAGCTGTATAGAGGATCACTACAGGCCCTGAGCACAATCTGCAGGTAACCGCACATGTGACGTCACAGAGGAGCAATACAGTAACAGCCGCTGTTATATTCACCTGGATCCTGTGTGTGGCGCTGTATGGTCAGCACTGATATGTGACATCAGAGGAGAGCAGCACAGGAGCAATACAGTAACATCAGCTGTTATATACACCTGGATCCTGTGTGTGGTGCTGTATGGTCTGCACTGATATGTGACATCACAGAGGAGAGCAGCACAGGAGCAATACAGTAACATCAGCTGTTATATACACCTGGATCCTGTGTGTGGTGCTCTATGGTCTGCACTGATATGTGACATCACAGAGGAGAGCAGCACAGGATCAATACAGTAACAGCAGCTGTTATATACACCTGGATCCTGTGTGTGGCGCTGTATGGTCTGCACTGATATGTGACATCACAGAGGAGAGCAGCACAGGATCAATACAGTAACAGCAGCTGTTATATACACCTGGATCCTGTGTGTGGCGCTATATGGTCAGCACTGATATGTGACATCAGAGGAGAGCAGCACAGGAGCAATACAGTAACAGCAGCTGTTATATACACCTGGATCCTGTGTGTGGTGCTGTATGGTCTGCACTGACATGTTACGTCACAGAGGAGAGCAACACAGGAGCAATACTGTAACAGAAGCTGTTATATACACCTGGATCCTGTGTGTGGCGCTGTATGGTCTGCACTGATATGTGACATCACAGAGGAGAGCAGCACAGGAGCAATACAGTAACAACCGCTGTTATATTCGCCTAGATCCTGTGTGTGGCGCTGTATGGTCTGCACTGATATGTGACATCACAGAGGAGAGCAGCACAGGAGCAATACAGTAACAACCGCTGTTATATTCACCTAGATCCTGTGTGTGGTGCTGTATGGTCTGCACTGATATGTGACATCACAGAGGAGAGCAGCACAGGACCAATACAGTAACATCAGCTGTTATATACATCCTGTGTGTGGCGCTGTATGGTCTGCACTGACGTGACATCACAGAGGAGAGCAGCACAGGACCAATACAGTAACAGCTGCTGTTATATTCACCTGGATCCTGTGTGTGGCGCTGTATGGTCTGCACTGATATGTGACATCACAGAGGAGAGCAGCACAGGAGCAATACAGTAACAGCTGCTGTTATATTCACCTGGATCCTGTGTGTGGCGCTGTATGGTCTGCATTGACATGTGACATAACAGAGGAGAGCAGCACAGGGCCAATACAGTAACAGCCGCTGTTATATTCACCTGGATCCTGTGTGTAGTGTAATATTGTCTGCACTGACACATGACATCTCTTGCTGCCGAACCGTGACCTGTGATTGGCTGCATTGGTCAGGTGACCTGAGCACCGTGGTCATCACATGTTTTTTGATGATACATTGATCAATGTCACCTGGCAGCTGCAGCCAATCACAGGTCGCATCTGGCGGAATGGGGACATCATTACTTCTGTGCTGGAGCCAGGCAGGATAACTGACTGCTATGTATTTACTTTACATATCCCGACCTCTTTCACATCACGATTTGTGAGCATCCGTGGCTGTCCGTTGTAAAACAGATAGCAACGGATCCGATTAGGCTCTCCTGTATCCCTCCGGGTATGGATGGGCACGGATTGGTCCTGTATGGCCATCCGATTGTGTCCAAATTGTAACGGATCTGATTGTGTCCAAATTGTAACGGATCCGATTGTGTCAAATTTTTTTTATGTACCCAGAATAAGAGACTGCTCTAATTTTGGGCACAGCGGACCAAATCGGACACAATCCAATCCGACACAGTCCACAGCAAATAACATGGGGGGGGGGAAGGGGGGTTTATGGAGCGCAGGTCCGGTAAAAAATGCTCAGTACACTAAAACTGCTCTTTACCGTGTAATTTCACTTTCGCAATGTACATGTATATACATGCCTTGCGAAAGTGAAGCAAGTGTTATAAAAAAAAAAAATAATAATCCTCAAGTCTCCACTCTACGGCGAGTGTGCTGCGATGTGCGGCATCTAGCTCCGAGGGCTTAAGGACCCTAGATCAGCTGACCGAGCGAGGCAACCCGATCAGCTGATTGGTCACATGACCGCATCACCATGGTTTAAACCGCCCACACATTGGTTTTGGCGAGATCACAATTTAAACCGCTCAGCTGA
The DNA here is from genome assembly GCA_033576535.1 of Allobates femoralis. NCBI lineage: Eukaryota > Metazoa > Chordata > Amphibia > Anura > Aromobatidae > Allobates > Allobates femoralis. Next base: position 29,699,558 of record JARQOC010000010.1, on the reverse strand, counting down.
TGTGGTCATGTGACTGATCAGCTGATCGGGTTGCCCCGCCTAGTCAGCTGATCTAGGGTCCTTAAAGCGAACCTGTCACCCCCTCCAGACATCTAAAAATACCATAGCCACCTTCTGCAGCACTAAGGCTGCAGTCTGAGAAGGCGTCTATAGCATTTATGCTCCCTTGATTCACTGAAATAAAGACTTATATAAAATCTGTTTCAAACCTGATCCAAGACCGGGAGGCGGGTTTTCAAGTGTCTGTCTCCTTCCTCTGTGGTGTCAGTCATCCCTCTCTGCTCTCTGTGCACCGCCTCCAGGGCCATCTCCCTGCATTACAGAGCTTTGTCAGCTCTGCTACAACACAGAGCTGCTGTTATAGGAGACCCCACAGTAGTAAATCTAGCAGGAGGATCCTGAGCAGAGAGAGCTCTGCCTGCTACAGAGCAGCCTTGAGCTGAGCTGTCAGCAGTGCAGCAGAGTTGAGTTTGTGCTTTAGATCAGGGGCTGAGGACGGAGCAATGCTGCTGGGTACAAGAAACTGAAAGTGAAAACTGCTCAGCTCAAGGGCTGCTACGTAGCAGGCAGTATCCTCCTGCTAGATTTACTACTGTGGGGTCTCTTATAACAGCAGCTCTATGTTGTAGCAGAGCTGACAAAGCTCTGTAATGCAGGGAGGTGGCCCTGGAGGAGGTGCACAGAGAGCAGAGAGGGATGACTGACACCACAGAGGAGGGAGATAGACACTTGAAAACCCGCCTCCCGGTCTTGGATCTGGTTTGAAACAGATTTTATATAAGTCTTTATTTCAGTGAATCAAGGGAGCATAAATGCTATAGACACCTTGTCAGAATGCAGCCTTAGTGCTGCAGAAGGTGGCTATGGTATTTTTAGATGCCTGGAGGGGGTGACAGGTTCGCTTTAAGCCCTCGGAGCTAGATGTTGCACATCACCGGACACTCGCCGGAGGGGTGAAGATTATTATCTTTATTTTTTAACAATTTGCAGGCTCGGGCTCCTCCCAGCTCTTTCTGTGTCTGGATCCGTGAAAATTACGGACTCGGACACAGAAATGGCATCCAGAGGCACACATCCGATCCTGTCTGTGGGGTCCTGCAAAAAACAGCGTTTTTTTACAGGTCTGCTTTTGACTGTGGGAGGACCTGGCACTGCACCGTGTGACATCACCCGGTCACATGATCAGGCTGCAGGGTCCTATAGGCAGCGACGCTGCAGCCTCCGGGGACTAGAGGACACCGCTGGAGATCACCGTAGGAACGCAGCGAGGTGAGAATAACGCAGCAGCATTCACATACAGAACGCTGCGCTTTGTGAGGATCTGTTCTTTGTGCCAGAAACGGATCCTCACAAGATGCAGCAGTAACACTGTGTGTGAATGTAGCCTTAGGCCCTGTGCCTACAGTGCTTTTTTTGATTTTTTTTTTTTATGTTACACAGATTTTCAGAATCTGCATGTCTATCCTGAAGCAGCAAAGTCTATGACGAGTCTGAAGTTCTAGGCCAACGTGTTTTTTTTTTAACATTTTTTTTTTTCTTGCCGATTTAATTTTTCTGCACCAAATCTGCAGGGAAAAAAGCAACGTTGGCACAACACTTCTGACCTGTCATAGATTTTGCTGCTTCAGGATAGAAATGCAGATTCTCAATCTGTGTCAAAAAAGCATCAAACAACACACTGTGTGCATAGGGCCTTAGAGCGGAGCTCCAGGTAGAGAATTTTTTTGTACTGTCCCTGCCCTCCTACATGATGAAGATGATCTGTCCAGTACAGTTCTAGGATGTTTAGATTGCTTAGAAGTCAATAAAATCATATCTTCTCCTCAGCACGTACCCCTTCCTCAGGGGACAATAGGTCACAGAGCAGATTCAGCATCATGCTGCTTTAGAGAGTAGGGGTGTGTGGTGGGTGCATGGCTACCGGGGGCTCCATGATTATCCTACTTTCCAGCCCCCTCATACGTCTTGCTAGTTTAATGAACAGGGGGCGTGTCTGTCAGCCCCCTGCTCTCATTACATGCCAGCCGACACTCTATATGCCTGCTGTATGTATCACAGGACTCTCCTGAGCTAAGAGGACAGTGTGTATGTTTGTGCAGCTGTCACTGAGAGAGTCCTGTGATACATACAGCAGGCATATAGAGTGTGGGCTGGCATGTAGTGAGAACAGGGTAGTGGCCATTGGTTCTGATGCTCCTACTCCACTATATGCCACTCACACTCTGTGTCTGCTGTGTGTCTTGCTGTAGTCTTCTGAGCTAACAGTGACAGATGCACAAACATACACAATGTCAGCTCAGCTCAGGAGGGTCGTGATATACATACTGGAGGCATATATTGAGAGCAGGGGGTGTGGTGGGGGCGTGTCTGGGGGCTACATAATCATCCTACGTTCCAGCCCCCTCTTGGTATAATACCATACCGCCTACAGTGTGGTATGGTAACATACGTTAGCCACTGGCCCTGATGCTCTCACTATATGTCAGTCCACACTTTATATTCCTGCTGTATGTATTCCTGTAATTTACTGAGCTGACAGCGACAGCTACACAACCATACACACTGTCACTCAGCTCAGGAAAGTCGTGTGATACATACAGCCGGCATATAGAGTGTGGGTGGTATATAGTGAGTGCTCTGTGATGTATTGTCCCCTGAGGGAGGGGTGAGAGCTGAGGAGCAGATATGATTATATTGATTTAAAAGCGATCTATAGATCCTTGAACTGTAGAGCCCACCTCTGCTTCATCATGTAGGGGGGCAGGAACAATTCAAAAGAAATGTTCTCTCCCTGGAGTTCCCCTGTAAAATCTCCGCCCTGCCAGGTGGGTGCAGGTAGGCAAGTAGAACGGAGTCTGTTATAATTTATTTTTTTTACATATTTTGTCCCCTGGTCAAAATTTTATTTTCACTCAATCAATCAGCAAAGTGCTTGTTTGTAATCGTATAGTTTATAGTCGGCAGCTTCTTGTTCAGTGATTAGGAGACGTGCTGCCAACAACGTGATACTTTGTAGGGACAAAACGATCTTATTGAATCTCATGCTAGGAATTCACTATGGGATCAGCTTGTATATAGGGACCAATCAGAGACCTAGATGGGCTTATGTGGAGGAGGCTCTGGTCGCACTAATCTGTGCCCTCTGGTAGTCTTAAGGGCCCATTACACACAACGATATTGTGAATAATATAGTTGCAACATCACTGGTTTGGTGATGTTGCAGCGATGTCGAAACAACATCATTGTGTGTGACACGTATCAACGATAAGTCGTTGATCGTAGATTTATGGTCCTGTCCATAAATCTATTGTTGGTCCCCCGCTGGGCGCCTTGCATCAGCGCGTGTGACAGCGGGAGACCAACGATGAACGAGCTCCCAGCGCTGCACAGCAAGCGCTGGGAGCTGGTGACCATGATAAACAGGCGGGTATCTAGGCTGCACCCGGAGCCTAGTTACCCGATGTATACCCTGGTTACCAGCCTTCTCCGCTTACAGGCTGGTATCCAAGGTACACAGAGGGTAACTAAAGACAGTGCTGTTCCTAGTTATTCGCTGTGTACCTTGGATACCAGCCTGTAAGTGGAGAAGGCTGGTAACCAGGGTATACATTGGGTAACTAGGCGCTGCGTGCTGCCTAGATACCTGCTGTTTACCATGGTTACTAGCCTGCTCCCGCTTACCGCTCACCGCCTGTGTGACAGATCACCAACGATCAGTTCACGATGTGGCAGTGATCCACATTGTTGGTCGGATTGCTGCCACATTGCAGTGTGTAACCTGGCCTTTAGGACTGAGCAGTTTCCTCTGCTATGACCCTGAGTATTGTTCTGGTCAGCTGCTGAATGAGCCTGTAAATATTCTGCTATGGGATGACCATTTGTTAGACTTCTCTCACTGTTCATTCTGTGATGTAGCGAGGCAGCAGTTACTGGAGCTCTTATAAGGATTTGCTCACAGTGTAAGGGTCAGTTTACACTGTGCAGTCTTACACAACCACAGATAACACTCCTGCCAGCTGTTTAAAGGGACTGTGTCAGCTCAGGATGATTGTACAAACCAAATACAGGTGCATCATAGCGACTAATCATATAAATCCACCTTGTCACCACTTGTTTTCTGTCTATCTCCACCCTCCTCTGCTCTATGATGCCAGAGATGTCAATCAAAGAAGAAGGAAGGGTGGAGGAAAAACAAGCAGTGGGAAGGTGGCTTTATATGTTTGGCCGCACCATGATGCACGAGGCCTGTCCTTGGTTTGAGCATTCAGCCTTTACTGACAGTTGTGTTTTTGCTGGTGCATTTTTTTAGCCCATAAACAATGGTTTCAATGCGAAAAGCGGATCAGAACAGTGCAGCAATAATTGCCAGCTCCTTCTTTTTTAGGGTCATTTTTCAAGAGAAAAAATGCTCCAGATCAGTAATAACAATAGTATTTCATTTATATAGCACCAACATATTCCGCAGCACTTTACAATTCAGAGCGGACATGTACAGACATGTATGAGACAATACGTAGTAATAGAAAATTCAGAAACCAAGAGGAGTGAGGGCCCTGATCACAAGCTACAATCTATGAGGATATAGGGGAGGCAGCAAAGGTAAATGGTGAAAAACTGCCGTCATCTATGAAAGCACAGATTGAACAGCATAAGTGGAAATCCATTGACTTTGCTGGGATTCAATTTAAGTGATGCATTCACTGCAAAAAAGGATACAAAAAACGGATCTAGAATGCACAGTGTGAACATAGCCTTAATAGCTGCAAAAACGCATTTTATAACTGAAAGTTTCCCTGATAATTAGACTCCATCTAGTCAGATGGGGCGTTCTCTCAGGATCCATGTCCGTCCTCTCTCCATGGTGGGTGTGATAACCTAATGTACCAGCACTGTTTTCATCTGTGTAATTACTGAGATCTATTTGCTGCTTCCTGGTATGACGCAATGGCCGCGTCATTTCGTTCCTGCGCATTGTGGTGTAGTATTGGGTGTATTGCCAGCTTCAGAGCATGTGTACTGCACATTCTGAAACCGAACACCGATACTTGTCTGTAGAATGAAAAAGGAAAAATGCACAAGGGCACCGACTCCCAACACGCCACTGCTCGCTGATCAACATGCTGTATGAATCCAAGGAACCGGGATCCAGGTAGATCCACCCATACAAAAGGGTGCTCAGCTTATTGAAAGTTGTGCTGTGCATTGTGGGGGAGTATCGGGTGTACTTGTCCGGCTTCTGGATGTGCACTACTCATGCTCTGCAGATGGCAAATACACCCAACACTCCCCACAATGCGTAGGACTGGAAATGACGCGACCATCGTGTCATACCAGGAAGCAGCAAAGAGATCTCAATGTTTACACAGAAGTGGCAACCTAACGTACCAGCGCTATGCCCACCGTGGCGTGATACCACAGAACGAGGGCGGACATGGACCCTAAGAGAACGCTCCATGAGACTAGACTGTGCCTAATATTATTATGGGAAAATGTAAGTTATAAAATGTGTTTTTACAACTATATCAGACAGGGATGTACCAGGAAGCTGCAGGGACAGATAGTGATAGGTTAGGGGGTCTAAAGTAGCTGATAGGTTCCCTTTAATATCCTGTCTGACACCAATACAGATGTGATAAGTGATAGATCATCCTGTGAGTCCAGGCTGCCATTGTTTGCACAATCCATTGTGTCTCATAGAACGCTGATCCTTTGTGCATCCTGTTCACACTGCACAGTTATCGGAGATGAGCGATCCTAGGAAAGGTCATTCATGATAATCGCTCAGTGTAAATGCATCTTTAGGATTTTTGCTGATGTCCATACAAGTCCTTTCACATGTTGCTTTTCCTGTGCCTTTTAGATGCAGCTATCGTGCTGCCCCCGCTGCACCATACATTATACCACGGAATTGTTCGTTTAGCAATTCTCCAATATGTTTGATAGTCTGAGCTGTGACAGTAACAAGTGCTCACAGCTGTGTTGGGGCAGCACGTTCGTCTCTGCCAGGAGTCGCCCCCTCTGCAGCTGTCCATCAACATTCACCGACCAATGGTTTACTGAGCTTAAAGTAATAAAAACACCCACTGCAAAATCACCAACATGCTTTCCAAGTACTAGACTTGTATCTAGTGAAATTTAACCCTTTTCCTACCAGGACAGTTTCTTCCCTTACCTAAGTGATAAAAAGATACTATAACTATAAGAATAATATTTATTTTTACCTTCAGAAAATGTAATCTCAGCAGCACTTAATATTCTCACAACAATTATAAGGGTGATAACATGAGGAAAGGTTCCCATCTTTGCATTTTGGGATAGCTGAAGATTGTACAAGGGCACAGATAACAGTGCTTCTTCCGATTTGCAGCTTCCCCTTTGACCTGCCGTTTACAGACAGAATGGGGAAGTAATGGTGGGTTTACACGCTAGGACATCCTGAACGATATCCTTGACACGTCACATATATGTGATCGCTGAAAAGATATCTTTCGGGCGTCTTTGCGGGAAACGAACGATATAGGATGAAAAAATTGTTGATCCTAGATTTGAGATCCTGACCTCAAATCTATCGTTCGGCGTCCAATTAATGCTGCTGGAAGAAGCCACATCGTTCAGTGTGACACCTTTATGAACAATATTGTTCAATAATCAGCTATTCCTGCCGCTTTATTACATTGCTCACTCCTTCCTCTCCTATTTAACAGTTGCGCTGCCGCTTAGGATATCGTTAACATATCCTTGTGTGTGACAGCGCACTAACGATGTCGGAACAGTCACGTGATCGTTCCAAGGATATCGTTTACAATATCCTAGCGTGTAAACCCACCATAAGACTTTGTTCTCCCCGAGTAAATTCTTATAGTAACGAGGCCTGGTTTGATATTAAAGTTTATGGGGTCCTCTGAGAACATATTGATGATCCAGCAGCTAATAGCATTTCCAGTGGAGGCCAGATACAGATTGTGACCGGAGCCGTGCAGTGCTGTACATTGCAGTGTTCAGCAGCAGTCACTACACAGAGTATCTCCTATAGTTAAGTGCAATATTAGGTGGCAGTTGCTGCACATTGTGTGGGCTATGCTGCTCCACTGGAGCTAATGACAGCTAACTCCCACAATCTGATATCAATGACTTGTCATAAAGGGAATCTGTCACCAGATTTTTGCCAGCTAATCTGAGAGAGGAATAACGTAGGGGCAGAGATCCTGATTCCAGCGATGTGTCAGTTATTGGGTGACTCGGTGTAAATTTTGATACAATCAATGCTGCTATGTAGTCCGGCATATTTATAAGCTGCAACAGAGAAAACAGTCGTTTTATCAAAATGACAGTAAACAGCTCAGTAAGTGACATATCACTGGAATCGGGGTCTCTATCTCTACATCATGATGCCCACAGATGAGATGGCAAAAACCTGGTGACAGATTCCCTGTAAAGGGAACCTGTCGGGCCGTTTATGCTCCCCTGCTATCAGTCTGTCCCTGCAGCTTAATAATACCAGTCTAATCATCTCTGTCTGAGCTCATAGTGCAATGTTAAAGGTGAAAAAAAGCATTTATGCACTTACATTTTCTTATGTAATGAGGCAGTCAGACTACACCTTGGAGGACATAGACTGGCAGGTTAATAGTTAACTCACTATTAACTTCTCTGTCTAAAGGACCTGTGTGATGTAATGATCATGTGTCTATAGTGGGAAGAGCTACACATGCACAATCATCTGCCATGAAGACTTAGCTCCACCTATTGTAGTCACATGGTTGTGACATCACATCAGGTCCTGCAGCATGTTCTGACATTCAGCTGAAATGTTAACTACTAACATAAGGCAAAATGAAAAAGAAAGAAGCGGCACTCACCGAGGTTGCAGTGAAGCGGTGTCCTTTAATAGGGTAGTTGATACAGTGTGCAGGGAGGGGGACCGGGTGTCACCCGGTCCCCCTCCCTGCACACTGTATCAACTACCCTATTAAAGGACACCGCTTCACTGCAACCTCGGTGAGTGCCGCTTCTTTCTTTTTCATTTTGCCTTGGAGTCTATGTGGCTGGCACCCCGAGGGACTCTGTGACTCCTGTCTTCGGGTCTTTTTGCTGAGTACATCCCCAAGATGATGGTGCCCTCTATCTCCTTCATGTTGGATGTAACTACTAACATACCTGCCAGAGTGTCTACGTCCTCCAATGTGTAGTCACTGACACATTTACATAGGAAAATGTAAGTGTATAAATGCTTTTTTTTTCACCTTTAACATATTACACTATGAGCTCGGGGATGATTAGAATAGGACTATGAAGCTGCAGGTACAAACAGTGATCGCTGGGGGGGCATAAAATAGTGACAGGTTCTCATTAAGGGTTGGTCATCTATATTGTAAGTAGGAGATCCTCGTTAAGATTCTGGTCTGCGTTTTAGCCCTAATATCTTAATTGTTGAAGCCCATATAAAGCAACAACTTATTACTTCCCTTGTGGTGAAAGGGTTAAATGAGCTCTCCGGGAAGTGATTGCCTGTAGATGAGTTATTCTTATGACTTTAGTCTTGGTCACAATAAGGTTCCTTTGTTCTTATCTTAGGCTACATTCACACCTAGCGTATTTAGCGCGTATTTATGCAGCTGCGCGCTTTTTGCAGCGGTTTGCCCAAAAAAAGCGCAACTGCATTCACATGCCGCGTATTTATGCTTGCGCTTTTCCCGAGCTCATGTTATAATGTGGGCAATGGGAAAAGTGCACGTAAAAATGCGCAAAGAATTAACATGGTCATTCTTTTTGTGAAAGCGTGTCGGCAAAAAGATGCCAAATTACACAGCGTCTGAACGCCATAGCTTCTACTGAGATGTGCCTCCAGCATTGTGTATCACTGCATGACATAAACGGAAAAAAAGCACTGTGTAAATGCACAAATACGCAATGTGTGAACACAGCCTTAAAGGATTATTCCCATCTCTGACATTCATGCCCAAGATGGGAGTAACCCTTTCCAGCCAACCGAGTGTTAGGCTGTGTGCTCACGGTCCGGAGGAGCTGCGTGTTGAACCTGAGTGAAGTCATTGGTGGCCGCCGGGAGACCGCAGCCGCCCTGTACTTACCAAGTGCAGCGGGGCGGCTTTTCCCTGCAGTCACCCGATGGGAGCCGATTCCGACTCCGCAGCATGAAATGAACATGTGGAGGAGGAGCGGACTGCCGGCAACCTGCACCACAGCTGAAAAGGCGCTGTGGTCGGGTTAAGCATAGTGAGGATGGGATTTCTTGAAATCCCATCCACTATGCTTATACTGTACTGCGCAGCGTTTTGGACGCTGCGTCCAAAACGCTGCATATACTGATCGTGTGCATGCGCCCTAACTCCCTTAGTAAAGAATAGGAGTTGTGGAAATGACTTAAGGTAGTTTAGCGTGGTACGTAATAGAAGTATGATAGAAGTGGCATGTAGTAATGAGCGAGTGTAATCGATACTATCCATTGTTCGCACGAATAGTACGGTATTCTTGATACTCATTATTCGGCGAGTTTCGCTGGAGCTCGTGAGTGATGTGTTGATCGTTATCAATCTGACACACATTGCCGGATACCTTCAGTACACAAAGTGAGTTGGCACCTCAGTGAGAACACACTGGATGTTAGGGTCTCCCTAAGGTGTTTTATGCAGTAGAAGTGTAAAAAATCTCACCCTCCCGCCCTGTCCCGGAAACGCTTGTTTTATGGCTGGAGTGTGTGTGGGCGGAGCCCATCAATAATTGACTAACATTGCACTCGCTATTCGGATGAGTACACGAGTATATAAAAAATACTCCTAGTGAGTGTGAATATTACGCCACTTGCTCATCACTAAGTGTCATGCACTCAACTGAGCTTGCACATATATGACGGGATGGGGATAGATAGGAGGCTAGCCTAAAGGTCCGTTTACATGGACCCACCGGTGGAACACTACAACTGCAGATCGATAAACTTTTACCAATTGGTGGTTGTTTAAATGCCTGTTTACACAGGAAGAGTAAAGTACAACATATGTCCAGAGTGACCTGTCGTAGATCTGTCATAGGTCGCTCCGCCTGCACAGGTGGCCATTGTTCTCGGCAGCACGAGTCCTGTGTACACGGCACTGTGCACTGCTGAGATTGACCATCTTTTGTGCTGCTCGAAAGATCATTTCTCCTGATGAATAATCTTTTTGCTCATTCACCAGGTGATCGGCAGCCAGATCACTCTGCAAGATAACCGTGACATGAGCGTAAGAAAAGTAGTGTGTGATTAAGGAGATAGAGCAAATATTCAATCAAACATCTGACAGCATAACACAAGTATGTAAAATAGAGTAAATACTACCACCAAAGATAGGGGGCAGGGTCCCTTTAAACTACAGCTGTCTATGTGTCTATGTGGCACAGGATTTGCTCTTTATGAACTTTGCTCTTTGTGAACTTTGTTCTTCTGTTCAGATTTTTCGTTGTAGTCTTGTTATCTGAGGTTTTACATTTATGGAGCTCACAAGTAGACACTATGGAGAGACATGTGATCCCAGTACAGCCTGTGTGACATCTCTGAGCGGTCTCCTGACCCTCGTATATGCCCCTGAACCTGCTGAAGTGTCAATCCAGACCATGAAACCGGCCTAATTTACAGACCCCAGCCCAACCTATTACATTACACTACATACCGTCACAACATGGCTAGTTTTGCAAATTAATGTGGCTATTTTATGAATAATGATCTGGTAAACTGTCAATTATTGGTTGGGAAAGATTAATCCCCTATTTATTATTTGGTTTCCAGCTATGAAATATCAGACTATGGAACTTTTTAAGTAATAGCTCATAGGGTAGAAATCCATGCCATAAATGTATTGAGCTGAGTTCACATGTCCAGTAATCATACGTTAGAACTAGTGATGGGCGAATCCTAAATTACTCTGAATCGCTTGACTCTAGCGAGTCCGAGCACAGGACTCGCTACTCGTTGCGAGTCTAGCGAGTCCAATGTTAATGAATGGGGAAGCGAGTAATAGCGAGTAGTGTGAGATTTACAAATCGCAGATGTGTCTCGGAAGCTTCAGCCTGAAGCAATCCTAGTTTTGTCATTTATTTGCATTGGACTCGTTTACTTTGCAACTGTAATCGCTGGGAAACTCGCACAGATAAGAGTCCTGTCTGCTCAGTGTGCTGGCTGCCACAGCTCCAGGGTCCTAGAGCCCGCCTGCTGCCTGATGTAGCAGTGCTAAGATTGTTCTCAGTCTGCTCATTCCCTGTGTACAGACATGAATGTCTGTGCACAGAGATGATGTAGCAGAGCTGAGATTGTTCTCAGTCTGCTCATTCCCTGTGTACAGACATGAATGTCTGTGCACAGAGATGATGTAGCAGAGCTGAGATTGTTCAGTCTGCTCATTCCCTGTGTACAGACATGAATGTCTGTGCACAGAGATGATGTAGCAGAGCTGAGATTGTTCTCAGTCTGCTCATTCCCTGTGTACAGACATGAATGTCTGTGCACAGAGATGATGTAGCAGAGCTGAGATTGTTCTCAGTCTGCTTATTCCCTGTGCATAGACATCTATATTTATGCACAGGGGATGTAGCAGAGAGGACATCGCGTTTTGGACTGCGTCGGACGGAAGAGGATTTTTTTAATTAAAGATGGAGTCCCTAATGGCTTTTTTTTTTATTTCTAATAAAAAATTTTCCTTGTGTTGTGTATTTTTTAAAACAATTTAATAGAAATTCATGGCGGTTATGTCTAATATTGGCGTGACCGCCATAAATTTCGGGCTTAGGGCCAGCTGATAATACAAAGCTGGCCCTAACCTCTTTATTACCCAGCGTGCCATCGCTACCAGGGCCGCTGGAAGAGCGGGGTTCAGCGCCAGAGGATGGCGCTTCAATGAACGCGCCATCTTCTGGGGCGGCTGCGGGCTGTAATTTGCAGCGGGGGGTGCCCAGAAAGCTTGGGCATCCCTGCGCTGCGGATTCCAGCCCCCAGCTGCTTAGCTAGCTGTACCTGGCTAGACATAGTAATTGCGCGGAGCCCCACGCATTTTTTTTTTATTATTTCATGAATTTCAGAGATTCTGACTCTGAGACTCTGACTCTGAAATTCATGAAATAATAAAAAAAAAATGCGTGGGGCTCCGCGCAATTACTATGTCTAGCCAGGTACAGCTAAGCAGCTGGGGGCTGGAATCCGCAGCGCAGGGATGCCCAAGCTTTCTGGGCACCCCCCGCTGCAAATTGCAGCCCGCAGCCGCCCCAGAAGATGGTGCGTTCATTGAAGCGCCATCCTCTGGCGCTGAACCCCGCTCTTCCAGCGGCCCTGGTAGCGATGGCACGCTGGGTAATAAAGAGGTTAGGGCCAGCTTTGTATTATCAGCTGGCCCTAAGCCCGAAATTTATGGCGGTCACGCCAATATTAGACATGACCGCCATGAATTTCTATTAAATTGTTTTAAAAAATACACAACACAAGGAAAATGTTTTATTAGAAATAAAAAAAAAAGCCATTAGGGACTCCATCTTTAATTAAAAAAATCCTCTTCCGTCTGACGCAGTCCAAAACGCGATGTCCTCTCTGCTACATTCCCTGTGCATAAATATAGATGTCTATGCACAGGGAATAAGCAGACTGAGAACAATCTCAGCTCTGCTACATCATCTCTGTGCACAGACATTCATGTCTGTACACAGGGAATGAGCAGACTGAGAACAATCTCAGCTCTGCTACATCATCTCTGTGCACAGACATTCATGTCTGTACACAGGGAATGAGCAGACTGAGAACAATCTCAGCACTACTACATCATCTCTGTGAGCAGGCGGGCTCTAGGACCCTGGAGCTGCACAGAGAAGACAGCTGGACTCGGCTCGCAAAGAAACAGCAGTTATCTGCGAGTTTCCCTGCTATCACTGGCACAGTAGCCAGTGATTACTCGCACGAGTCTAATGCAAACAATGGCAATCCTAGTTTTGTCAGCGTTTCTGACAAAACTAGGATTGATATTGATTTGCATTGGACTCGTGCGAGTAATCACTGGGAAACTCGCAGAGTACCGAGTCCTGCGAGTCCCTTACTACTCGCCGAGTAACGAGTCCTAGCGAGTAGATTCGCCCATCCCTAGTTAGAACCATTCCACCAGAGATGCATTGGAAAAGGAGTTCTGCAAACACAATTTTTTTCTAGGCCCTTCCACGACAGCATAGGAGGTTGCCTCTCCACTCCCTATTTGGGACAGGAAGCACAAGAGAGGTTAAAAGGCCCCTCCCATCTCCCACTTGCCAGTGTCTTTCCTGTCCCCCATGGGGCATGGAGAGGTTTTTGGTATGCTGTGGGGCCAGCAGCCAGGCATACCTGTGGTGTTTTTGTGTTTTCTCTGCTGGGTAGCGTTGGTCGGGGTCTCGGGGCTCTCCTCCTCCTGCTCCCGCCATCGTTTTAGGCGGGACCGTGCTCCCGGTTCTCCAGCGCTCCTGGGGCAATGCGGACAGGGGCTCCCCTGGCCGGCAGCCTACTTGAGCCTGCCGGAGTTCCCCTGCATCCGCGCGGATTGGAAGTGTCATCGGGCAGGTCACCGCGTCACTTGCGGTCTCGTGTTCGCGCGAGAGCACCGCGCTTCCGGGTCCGGCTGCGGCTCCCGGCGGGGCAGCGTGCAGGCACGCCACACATGCTGCGGCCTGCCTATGGACCTAGGCAGAGGGACGGGGAGGGGAAAATCATTCCATGATGTGCTGCACGTGGCTCCTTGGTATATAGGCCACTGTGGACTTCAGTAAAGGTAAGCTCTGCCTGCAACACGGCGAACGTTTCTGCTGAAGCTAGCACTGCCCCCGTCACAGTAGGTTTTGTGCCGGTGGGTCTGTTTGCCTGTGTCCTTACACAGTTGCTGATTGCGTCCTTGCCTTTCTTTTTTTTTCTAGGGAGAGAAAGGCTGCCCCTAAAAACACCTCCAAAACTGCCAGATGCCCTGTCTGTGTTAAGAAACTCACTGTCTCTTGGGAGAAAAAGTTATGTCAGGACTGTATGGAGACGGTGGTCAGGGCCGAGCATCCCTCTCTTGTGGATGAGTTAAGGTCTATGGTTCAGCATGAGATACGGGCTTCCTTGGATGCCATTCCTGTGGGGCCCCCTGTTCCTGCTCCTGGCCCTCCCACCCCCAAAAAGCGGAGGCTACATGCAGCACTGTCTGACCCTGAGGATCCGGTTGATTCAGAGTCTGATCGGGATTGATCTCTCCCCTTCTCAGGCTTCTGATTCTAAGAAATTTCTCTTCTCTTCAGACGAGTTGGGGAAGCCCATTGGTGCCGTGCGTAGTACTATGGGCTTAGAGGAGAAGGAAGTCCTCCAGTCGGTACAGGATGAAATGTTCCCCGGGCTACGCTCTGTTAAGAAGCCGGGGTTTCTAGTCCATTCTTATATTCAGGATCTCATCTCCCAGGAATGGGAACTTCCGGATAAGTGAGTTAAGACTCCGCTTAGGAACAGTTTTCGACTGGAGCAAACGGTTCAGTTGGGAGGTTCCAAAGGTGGATGAGCAGGTAGCAAGAGTAACTAAGAAAACTGCACTCCCCTTTGAGGATACCTCTCAGTTGAAAGACCAAATGGATCGTAAGATCGAGGGTCTGATGAAGCGCTCTTGGGAGGCTTCTTCCATGACCGTGCAGGCTAACATTGCCTCCACGTGGCACTCCGAGAGAGGAGTTGTTTGAGTCCCTGTCTCTTCTGCGTAGGGCTACTAGCTTCCTGGCGGACGCTTCTGCAGAGTCGGTACGTATGGGGGCTCGCACTTCGTCCTCTCCAACTCTGCAAGGCGTGCCCTTTGGTTGAAGGGTTGGAGCGTGGACTCCACTTCAAAGATGAAACTTTGTTCCATCCCCTTCAAAGGCGACTTGGTTTTTGGTTTTGGACAAGATCCTTGAAAAAGCAGCAGACAAAAAGGCGCTGCCAGAACAAAAACAGGCTAAGAAGCTGTTTTTTCGTCCCTCACTGCCTCCGGCCTCTCAGCCTAGGGGCAGGGGGAGAGGTAGATGGTCCTCTTCAAGGGTTTGAGCCAAGAATCTGCTTGTCCCCTCCCAGTCCCGTCCCCAGCAGGATAAGCAGTGACTCAGGGCCGGTGGGGGGACTCTCGAGGTTCCTTCCCCTCTGGCGAGAAATATCTTGTTGCCAGTGGGTCCTCAGGGTCATTGCAGAAGGGCTTCTGATCGAGTTCGAGTCCCCCCTCCTCCGATTCTTCGGGTCACTGCTTTGTCGACTCCGGGAGCTCAGGATCTCCTGTTCTCAAGTGTGTAGTCGCTCCTGGGCTCCCGGTTGGTCTCCCCGGTTCCTCCAGGGGATCAGGGCTGCGGGCATTACTCCCAACTTTTTCTGGTGAGAAAACAGTCAGGGGAGGCCAGGGTTATTATCAATCTCCGGCAGCTCAAAGGGTACATAAAGTACCGCAGATTCAGGATGGAGTCCCGTTGATTGGTTAAAATTTCCAAATGACTTCTATCGACCTAAAGGGACGCCTACTTTCACGTCCCTATCCATCCCAGGCACCGGCAGTTCCTCCGGTTTGCGGTCTTCTACTCGTTATCTCCTCTGTTCCTCAGGTTTTCTCAAAAATTATGGGTGAGGTGGTGGCCTTCCTACGAAGGAAGGGATTTGTCTGGTTCCATATCTAGACAATTTTCTTCTGGTCACTCCCTCGGCGGCGACTCTCGGGCGGGATGTGCACCGAAGCTTACAGGTTCTCCGGTCCTTGGAGTGGATTCCGAATTTGAAGAAGTCTCAACTCCAGCCATCCCACACCAGGAGATTCTTGGGGTGATGCTGGATTCCGTACAGCAGATGTCTTTTCTGCCACTTGATCACATTACTACTCTGACCTTGAAGATTTCCGCCCTTCAGTCTCTAAAGGCTCCTACTCTCCAGGCTGCCATGTCGGCCCTGGGGTCTATGACTGCCTGCATTCTGACAGTCCTGTGGGCACAGGCTCACTCTCAATGCCTTCAGGCTCACGTCTGCGGCACTGGAACGAGCTGCCTTCCACCCTAAACAATCGGGTTCGTGTACCGTGTCCAGGTCTCTGCGTTGGTGGTTGTCCCCCGACAACTTGAGGAGGGGGGTCGCTTGGACTCGGGCTCCCCTTGTTACCATCAAAACGGATGCCAGCAAGCGGGGCGCCGTGGTGGGCTGAGTTCAGTTTCAGGGTCTCTGGAGTCCGTCGTTCCGGTCTGAGTCCTCCAACCTTCGGGAGTTACGGGCGGTGGAAGAGGTTCTTTGGGCGGCTCGGGATCTGGTCTGGGATTCCCACATTCTGGTCTACTCCAACAACATTACCACGATGGCGCATCTTCACCATCAGGGCGGGACTCTGTTCGCCAGCCTGCAAGATGCCTGCCAAAGAATCTTTTGTTGGGCGGAGAGGGACCTTCGGTCCTTCTCCGCGGTTCACTTGCAAGGTACTCTAAATACTCCGGCCGATTACTTAAGTCACCGGGAACTTCACCTGGGAGAGTGGAGTCTGAATCAGGCAATCTTCTGCTCTCTTGTGGCACATTGGGGTCCCCCCAATGTCGATCTCTTTGCCTCCAACAGCAACCGAAACGTCCGCACATTCTTCTCCCTCAACCCGTGGGATGATGCACTCTGGGTGGACACGTTCTCCCACATGTCGAACTTTCGGTTGGCTTACGCCTTTCCCCCCCCTGCCTCTTTTGGCAAGGGTCCTCCAGAAGATCCAGGAGGACGGGGTCCCGACGATTTTAATCGCTCCACTGTGGCCGAAGCGCAGCTAGTTCAATCTGATCATGTTCCTCAAGGTGGATGCGACGGTCCTTATGGGTCAGGATCCGAGCTTGCTCTCGCAGGGCCCTCTTTTCCATCTGGAGCCTCAAAAGCTCAAACTGGCTGCTTGGTTGTTGAGGCCGAGGCTCTAAGGGCCCAGGGTCTTTCGGACTGGGTTATCGCTACTTTACAGTCTCGTGGATCAGTGATAATACCGGTGTGTGAGCATTCCGTTGCATCATGTTGTGCTACTTTTTTTTAGCTGGATCCAGTGGAAAATGACACACACCCTAGTTGGTGTGTCATCTAAACCTGGGTTCTGGGCATGCTGTGTTACAAAACCTAGATTCAGTGGGATCCAGATTCTGCCGGATCCAGGTTCCGTAGTACCCCGTTGTAATTTAACCCACATCGCCCCGGATCCATGTGTTACAAACTGCATTTTTGGTCTCGGTGAAAAAATCGCTTGACACCTGGATCAGGGAGAACCTTAAACAACTGGATGCACCTGCAAGTTCCTGTGGCTCCATTGAAATTCAGTTGAAAGTCAATGGGGCTGAAAACTGATGTGAGTGCATCAAGTTTCAGCTGGATCTACATGGATACAAAAAAATGGTAGTGTGAAACCAGCCTTTAATACACTGAAACTCTCATTTTCCATTTATTAACCCCAAAACCTACCCTCAGACGATAATCCACAAGGTACTGCGAAGCACTCTCAACTCTGCTGCATCAGAGGTCGCACTGAAGGAGGAAGCATCCTCTTATCACAGCCTCTGAGCACACAATGACAGTGCCTAAAGCTGCAGACCGACCCTTGAGCTTCGGCCGTGTCAGTGGTCAGCTAATTCCATTACCGTGGTAACCATTTCAGCTGACACGGTTACCATGGTGACCTCACACTGCACCGCTGACACGGCTGCATCTCGGCGTGTGATTGTGTGCTCAGAGGTCGCGGTGATAGGGTGCTTCCTCTTTCAGTGCGACCTCCGATGCAACAGAGCTTAGTGTGCTCATGGATTATTGTTGGAGGGTATGTTTTGGGTTAATAAATGGAAAATGAGGGTTTGCCAGTGTGTTTTATTTCTAATAAAGGAATGTTTTCTTTGTGTTTATTAACTATTCACTTACTTGATTGGTAATAGGCGGGTATCATAGATGCCTGACCATTACCAATTTGGGCTTAATGAGAAGCTGTCGGTACTGAGCTGTCATTGACCCCTTCTATCACCTCTATGCCACTGCACCAGGGCATCAGGAAGAGCTGGGTAAAGGCCAGGAATTGGTGATTCTAACAAATGCGTCAATTTATGGCGTGTCTGCGGGTTACTATTCTGTAGGGTAGAGGACCAATAGCTATGGGCCTCACCACGCTGAGACTACCAGTCCCCCAGCTGCCTGGTTTTACCTTGGTTCGCAATCAAAAATTGGGTAAAGCCCACCCATTATTTTTTTTTAATCTAAATAATGAAAAAAAAAATGGGCTCCCCTGTATTTTTAATTGCCAGCCACGGTAAAACAAGGCAGCTGGGGCTCCAGCCGCAACGGTCTGCTTTATCTCTGCTGAGAATTAAATATTTTGGGGAACCCATACACATTTTTTTCCTATTCTTTATTTTACATACTATGGCAGGTTGATTGCCATACACTAATGTATATGGCAACTAAGCACCGATACTGGTACAGATTGTGGGGTCACAGTCTGGGTGCAATAGCCAATCATATACCCTCTCACAGAGAGTGAGTGGCTGTGATTAGCTGTTGTGGTTCAATGCAGTGAATATTCATGAAGCCTAATGAGCAGCTCAGAAACAGATGGAGACTGGTGAGCTCTATCTACCTTCTAGTAGACCCACATGCTCAGTAGGCTCACCGAACCCGGGATGATCCTGTAAAATCGGATCTGGCACCCATTGGCTTCCATTATAATTGATGCCTGGATCTCTCTGTGCAGCATTGGAACTCGGTAAAAGAAAACAAAAAAAAAAACTGTGTCCTTCCTGATCCGACAAGAAAGGATGCAACCGCACTCCATTCTAAGTCAATGGGCAAAAACCATGTCTGCTGGATCTGATTTTTGTTCACAAACCTGATTTTAGCCTGACTTTACAATACACTGGTGTGAGACCAGCCTGAAATAATTGATTTCTGCAGGATCCATTTTTTAACGTTGTATGCTATGGAAAACGGATCTGTTTACTGATTAGGCTGCCTTCACACCGCGTGATTTATGATCGGTGTCTATTCTTTTAAAACTGATAGCCACAGATCCCTTTTGGCCTCCCATGTATCCTATGGGCACGGATTAGTCCTATATGGCCTCTGTGTGTTGTCAGTTTTGTCACTGATCTGCTTGTCGGTTTTTTTCATGTACCCAGAATCGGAGACTGTTCTGATTTTGGGCTGCCTTAAAAATTACTGACACAAACTGATCAGACATTGATCCATAGCTGTCAGTGTGAAATAACATGGAGCTCTATGGACACAGATCCATGAAAAAAACAGAGCATGCTCAGAAGAAAGGTACAGCTCCTCCCAGCCCGATCTCTACTAAATGATGACGGGTCCTTTAAAAAAACGGTCTGTGGACATCAGTTGGCACAGATCAGTGCCTGTCCAAGTGATCCTTGAAATTCAAGGATCCACATGAATGTGAATTATGCAGTGTGAAGGCAGCCTTACTAATTAGCCTCTGTTTTTCTTTCATTTGTAAAGGATCCATTTTTTGGCTTATAGGATCAGTTGCTAATAGAAGATAATTAGCAATCTGGTGACGGATTAATTTTCCATAGATTCCCATGTTAAACAAAAAATGGATCCTGCAGAAATTGCCTTTTTCAAAATTGACATAGAAGTTTTTTGAATGGAACTCTGCAAGATACGTTCTAATGGATGATTACTGGACATGTGAACTCTGCCTTAAAGAGTCATGATATATTGATAAGTTATCCTTGGATTGGTCATCAGTATCAGATTGATGGGGGACGATACCTGGCACCCCACTGATCAACTGTCATAAGAGCTGGTGCTTGTGAAGGAAGCAAGGCACTACTGGTGACGTTTGGGGGTGCACAGGTTGGTTTCCAAACCATTAATGACCAAGTAAACAAGGAATTCCCAACTTAAGGCCCCGTCACACACTACGATATCGTTAACGAAATCGTTAGTACGTCATGGCTTTTTAGGTGGAGCAACGACGTCGCATGTGACAAGTACAAACGATCAACAACTTTGCCTATTCAGAACTGAAGGACGTAGGCGACCAAATGACCGCAAGTGTCATTCACTTGTCGCGGAATCATTGCTGCGTCGTTAATGATATCTATACGTGTGACACCTCACCAGCGACCATTAAACGTCATTCAAGCGATCTAGGTCAAGTCGGATCGTTGATCGGATCGTTCGGACTTTGACGTGTGTGACGTAGTCTTAAGGTAAATTAATTGTACATTTATTCATCAGAATAGTTGTGTACGAACATAAACGTTTCGATCAAGTGACCTTCATCAGTAACTTACTACGGTTGCTTAAAGTGTATGTGCCCAATTATTGGGCGAGTTAGGTGTATTTCACACATGGAGATATTGCAGTTACGTCACAGGTTTTGTGACGTAACAGCGACCTCGCCAGTGATCTCGCTATGTGTCACACGCGATCAGGTCCCCGCTGTGAGATCGCTGATAGTGACAAATAATTCTGGACCATTTTTTCCCGCTGGGCAGCATGCATTGCTGTGTTTGACAGGGACATTGACCAACGATCTCAATACTACATCCGAGCGTGACAGGCTCCCAACGACCGCTGTATCGTTGCTGCGTCGCTGGTGAGATCTGACTGTTTGACATCTCACCAGCGATCACGTAGCGACACCCCAGCAATCCTTAACAGGTCGTATCGTTGTCGGGATCGCTAGAGCATCGCTACGTGTAACGGGATTTTCATTCCAAAATAGTGGTGCCTGTATTCTTAGGATACTTCATAGATGACCTTGATGTGCTATATAGCAGTGTCTTCTGCTATTATTATCAATAATAATATTAACTAGCAGCATCTCTGGGAAGAAGAAAAACTCCATTATTATACGAACAAAAGACAGCTAAGACATTATTCAAGAGTAGCATGCAGCTCAGCATTCTAGTGTAGGAGTGCGAGGACCATACAACATTGATCTCCCCAGAGTTGCCCTTTCATGTCTTGTGGGATGAATTGTGGTTGCCGTACATTATATTATTTTGGTACGTGCTCATATTATGGAGGCTAATCTGTCTCTGTTAATGGAGTCCTTTTTAATACAAACCTTGCATGTGACATTGCAGAACTTCCTGTCCGCTGACATCCACTGTTTCTGCTGTTTACAGGGGATGTTTTTCTGATGTATAACCATGGATGATGAAGAGAATCAGGATCAGCTGATCAACAGGAACACGTCCCAGGGGAAAAGCCGACGACAAGGGCCATTTGAAGTCAGCGATGACGGTAATGTTTGAATTCCAAAGCTACTGAGATATTAAGGAAACTCTCCAGGAATTGGAAAACAAATGTCATTATAAATACATTCCTACATTCCCTTAATTACTCACATTAGTTTTGTCTTGGGAGGTTAATACCTAGACTGCATAAAAATAGCTGCCGTCTTGTTACGGTGGAAACCTGTCCTAGACTGTTAGGGTATGTGCACATTGGACGGTTCTGCATCATTGCAGACCGTCAGAAAACCGGTGTAGGATTTCAGGAGCTGAAATTCCTGACCTCAGCAGCGTCCATTGTTTTTTTAGCGTTTTTTTTATCGTTTTGTGTGCGGTTTATTAGCGTTTATACAGCGGTTTTCTCAGCGTTTTTTTGGGCGTTTTTAATGAGTCCTAATCTTGCTAGATACGCTGGCTAAACGCTCAAAAGAAGTCACAAGCTCTATCTTTGAAAACCGGTGGAAAACCGGTGAAGAAAGTGGAAAGGAGAAAAAAAAAACGTTCTAATGTGAACAGCGTTTTCTGAAATCCATTGACTAGCATGTTAATCCAACCACTGGTTAGGATTAACATAAATTTACATAAAACTCAGCAGAAAACGCTGGCGGAAAACACTAAAAAACAGCTCACAAAACTTCCAATGTGCACATACCCTTATGGTGCTGTCACACCTGGCGACGTCGCTAGCGACATCGCTGAAAAAGTGACATATCAGCGATGTCGCTAGCGACGTCGCGCTGTGTAAACGAGCGGCGCGACCGCGTTTTATCGCTGGTCGCAGGTTGTCAGGTTTACGGGAAGAACCGTAAACCTGTCAACCGGCGACCTGCGATAAGGCTGGATCGCGCTGTGTGACATCGCCAGAGCGATGTCGGCGGCGATCCAGCCTATACCGCAGCGTTGCTGCGGATCGCTCGCTGGGCTGAGCCCAGCCCAGCGAGCGATGTCACCGCCCGCATCGCTGCGGTGTCGCCGGCCGCAGCGATGCTGTGTGACAGCTGGCCAGCGATGTCAGAAGCAAGCGGGCACCCGCGCATAGCTTCCGACATCGCTGGCCAGATCGTGCTGTGTGACGGCACCATTAAAGGAAACCTGTTATCTCAGAAAAAGCAGGACACTTAATAAATGGAACCAGTCAAGTGCAAAAAAAGTGAATTACTTAATAGTGGTTAAATGGTGTTACAATTCTGCCTGGCTGCCTTACTGAAAAGTGCAGCTACCGGAAAATAATGAACTTCTTTCTTCCCATAAGCTGATGGCTTCAGTTGGAGGGGTGAGCATGAAGTGATTACAGATGATCTGCAAAGCAGACTGTCGATCAAAGTGCCCAGGCATGGTTACATACCACCATTCACAGTATAGGGAGCAGTGACAGGCAATCACTTTGTGCACACCCCTATGACTGAAGCCAATGGCTCCCAGGAAGAAATAAATTGCATTTACCTCCGGTAGCCGCACTTTCATTTAGTCAGTTGGCCATTTACCTACAGATTAACTCCATCTCTGCCAGTAAATAGTATTTTACAAGGTGATGGGTACCTGTGAGCGCGTTCAGTAGTAAGCTCAGCTGCTGTCAATGTGATAGCTTGACAGCACATGGTACAGGTTATAACCGGGTCTTAGCAGCTGCTCAACATTCAGAAAAACATGGTGTACAGTAGAGTGAGCAGCTCGTCTTACCTCAGCACTCCTGGTATCTCCAGTATTAGATCAGATAGATAGTGTGAACAGCAGTCTGAGCGACCTTTTACATTAGCACCCCTGCTATCTCTAGTATTAGATCAAATAGACAGGAGCACAGTAGTGTCGGCGGCCTCTTTTTACCTCCGCACATCTAGTATCTTCAGTATTAGATCAGATAGATAGGGTAGACAGCAGTGTGGGCAGCCTCTTTTTACTCCGCACTCCTGGTATCTCCAGTATTAGATCAGATAGATAGTGTGAACAGCAGTCTGAGCGACCTTTTACATTAGCACCCCTGGTATCTCTAGTATTAGATCAAATAGACAGGGAGCACAGTAGTGTCAGCGGCCTTTTTCCTCCCACATCTATATCTTCAGATTGATCAGATAGATAGGGTATGAGAGCAGTGTGGGCAGCTCTTTTTATCCCACATCTAGTATCTTCAGTTTAGATCAGATGATAGGGTAGACAGCAGTGTGGGCAGCTCTTTTTTACCTCGACATCTGGTATCCCAGTATCAGATTAGATAGACTGGTGACAGCTAGTGTGGGACCCTTTTACCTCGCACCTTGTCTCCAGTCAGATTAGATAGACCTGTGGACAGCAGTGTGGGCAGCCTCTTCTTACCTCAGCACCCTTGGTATCTCCAGTATCAGATTAGATAGACCTGGTGGAGAGCAGTGTGGGCAGCCTTTTTGCCTTTTAATATTGCTATATTTCTGGTTACAGAAGACGTTGAGGAATCTGATGGATCAGGGAGTGAAGGCGAGGATGATATGGAGGAAGAAGATGGTGAGGAGGAAGATGGGTCTGGTGAGTATAAAAAATACAAGCAGCAATTTCTTTTAAGATGTGAGCCCTGAGTCCTTAAGACCCCTGATGATGGGGTGTGGAGGAGTCAGACACCACCTGATGCTTGAAGAGTCCGTCTGGACCATCTGGTGAGCCTGGTGCACTAAAGACTGGAGTAAGAGTTCTGGCTTGGGTAACGCCACAGCTAGTTATGAATTAGATGAGCTGTGGTGTCACTCCTCCACTCTGCATCCTGCTCCATCTATTTTGACAGAATTGGAAGAACTGCAAAATGTCACAGCGACAACATTTTTTAAAGCAAATTACACCAAATTCTGGTGAAATGCTTCAGAGTCGTTATGAAGAAACTCAGGCTGGCCTTTCTTTTTTTTTTTTTTTTTTTTTTTTTATAAATCAGGTAAATTTTTTATTAAAATTTTCAAAATCCAAAAAACAGGCATATAGTCAAATACAGAATATTCCATGAACAGTATAATACCTAGACAACCCAAGGTAACAAATCCTACAGGAGCCCTCCCTTCACCCACCCCCCTGGCCTTTTTTATTTAATCATTGAAAGGTTTTTCTGCTTGTAAATAATTAAACCTTCAAAGTGATAGTTAACAAAACCAGCGCTATGTCACAAGACCACAGTGGATAATCCTCCAAACTGTGATACAAACATGATGGTATGGTGTGCTATATGGGGTACAAAGATATGGGGCCATTCTTCATCAATGGAAACCTCAATGACCGTGATATTGAATCATGTAGCAATTTCAGATATCCAGTGGCATTGAGAATGTTATCTGGTTCTGTCTCTGTCTCAGTGTCATCAAAAGGAAAAGTAGATTCCCTTTGGAGTGTAGAAAAATAAATCTGTCCAGGAAATGAAGCTGTAGTCATACTCTGGAGCTAGTGAAGCAGTTCTGAAGCCAGAGACCCCACATCAATCATGTATTAGAGGGGCACACCACATGAGAAAGTTCTGAGCTAGTCTGAATATTTGCAGGTATGAAAATGACTGAATATTGTAGATTCAGCCAGACTATAGATCTGACCTGAGCTTACTGCATACATTAAATAAATGAAAGTTTAGCCACCATGCAACATTCATCTCTGCAGTGACAGGTCTTCGTGATTATCTGACTTTTATATCTTTGATCTCTTTCTTGACTTCTTTATTGACCTCCTCTCTATACTTGGAACTCTAGTGCCACCTATTGGAAGTAGCAAACTAGTCAATCAACCCTTACGAGCTTGTCAATATGACTAAAGGCCTTTTCCACACAGATAATGTCGAGATGTCTCAATCTTGGTTGCATAATCATGGACCATTTTACATTTGTACACGCCATAAAAACAATGTGTCCATGATTCACTGCACAAGAGATCTGCGAACAATCTCTGCACAATATCTGTGTTTACTGGGCTTTAATAACAGTGAAGCCAGAATCTCATTTGCAGCAAAGTTTAGGTGTTACCAATATCAGATCTGATTGCTTATGAGATGCGAAGACTGAGTAAGGTTCTCCTCATAGAGCGATGATATGCCAGTATGAGAATAATAGTACATGAAGAAACACTTGATTACATAAGGTGACCAGTCTGTCTATTGCTTTGTTAGATTCAGTAGAGGGGAAGAGGAAGAGGAGGAGGATGGTGATGGTGAGGAGGACGATGATGATGAAGATGAAGAGGACCTTCCAGTGGATAATGTGGATCCCACACAATCTGCCACAGATATAGCTGAAGCTATGAGTTCTGATGAGGAAAGAGAGAACTGCCCCATCTGTCTGAATGGTTTCAGAGACCAGGTCGTGGGGACACCGGAAAACTGTAACCATTATTTCTGCCTGGACTGCATTCTTGAGTGGTCAAAGGTTAGTAAAATGATATAAAACATTACAGCACATCAGCCTATGTTTATCATGTTTCTTTAATGATAAAATGGTCTATAAATAAATATATAATTGGGTTATAAATGTTACTTTCACTTGTTGGGCTGGCTCTATACAGACATTGATGACGTGATCATCATAGAGGAGATCCCGATGTTATCCTGAATGGGGATCTGTAGTAGTAGCTGTACTTCTGGTCGACTTAAGCTTTCTTTACATTACAAGGTCTGCCATACATCTGCATGACTTGCGTGTAATGCGCAATTCACACATCCACGTGTCATTTTTAAGAACTTGACTGCCTCATAGGTAGCACCAATTGCTGCTGTTAACCCCTTAAATCCCTCAGTCACTGATGGCGACATCTAAGTGCCGCAATCCTGTCCAGAGAAATGATGGGAGTATAGGTGTGTCACGGTCCGCGCTGCTCCAGCGCAAAGAAAAACTCACCAAAGAGCCAGAAAATCATCGGTCAGATTTCCATCCTTTTATTTCTTCCTCCTATGCCCCACCTGGCGCCTTCCTCAGGGATATTACAATACTCATTACAGAGGGGGTTTTTATAGCTCCAAACCTTACAATAAAGAGGTGTTGTCTGTTTACTAATGATGTCATCCTCATCATCACAAATGGGTGGATCTCCACATTTTGGCGCTATTTTTACAAAAACAAACAAATACAACTCAAAAAACTTTTTTTTTTTTTCTTTTTTTTTTTAAATTTATTCTTTATTAGGAATAACAAATAGTAAAAATATGATAATAAATAATTGTTAGAAAAGAATATATATATATATATATATATATATTTATATTTTAAAAAAAAAGAAAAGTTTTTCCTAAAAGTTTTCTTAAATATAGATTTTTTTTATGTCATTGTTTGTTTAGCAATTTATTCCTACTCTTTTATACTCCAACGTTTTTAGGCCATTTTTTAAGATAACTTATCATTGGGTTTTTAACAATGGAATTCCACCATCCATATAGCCTCATTAACAAAAACTCTGGTGGCACTAGACACTAAGCACCTTAACATATGTGCATACATGAAAGCCTCAGGTTCGAATCCCATGCAAACAGATAGTAAAAAAATGTTTTTACTTGTCAAAGTTTCTGTGGAGATCGTTTTTCACATTTTTTTTGCTTTTATGTGTACCATTTCTACGTAATTCGATCTTGTGAGCCTTAATTGGTATTATATGATTGCAATGTGCCCTGTTTATGATGATTTTGAGCTGTATTTGTTTGTTTTTGTAAAAATAGCGCCAAAATGTGGAGATCCACCCATTTGTGATGATGCGAATGACATCATTAGTAAACAGACAACACCTCTTTATTGTAAGGTTTGGGGCTATAAAAACCCCCTCTGTAATGAGTATTGTAATAACCCTGAGGAAGGCGCCAGGTGGGTCGCCGAAACGCGTAGGAGGAAGAAATAAAAGGATGGAAATCTGACTGATGATTTTCTGGCTCTTTGGTGAGTTTTTCTTTGCACTGGAGCAGCGCGGACCGTGACACACCTATACTCCCATCATTTCTCTGGATATAACCACTGGTTGGTGGTCGGTGGAGGTCCTGCAGCAGCCTGGAGTATCTTCAAACGCCTTCAAACCAGTTGTGGGAATCACAACTGAATCAGGTGAGTGGCCCCTCAGCACCACTCCACATCTCTAAGTGTCACTAGTGATAGGGCACTATTGCACCTCTTGTTCCCCACCGTCTTATATTTTTGCAATCCTGTCCAAGCATCCATTCATGGTACCAATGAGCTGCCACGGCAGCCGAGGTTTGTTGTCATGTTGGGCTACATAGGAGACTGGAATATTTACTGTACACTGCTTAAAGTATTAAATGTCCTTATTTCTCTTACTGCTTTAGGTATATATTTATTGGGAGATGCCCTATAATCTGTAAAAAGTTCTGTATAGTTATCTACTGTCCCAGTAGCGTATATACTCGAGTATAAGCCGAGGCTCCTAATTTTACCCCAAAAACTGGGGAAACTTATTGACTCGAGTATAAGCCTAGGGTGAGAAATGCCGCAGCCCCCATCCTGGTATATAGCCTCCCCATGACTGGTATATAGCTTCCCCCCATCACTGGTATATGTCCCCATCACTGGTACATAGCCTCCATTACTGGTATATAGCCCCATCACTGTATACAGGCCCCTTCACTGGTTTATAGCCGCATTACTGTATACAGTGCCCCATTACTGGTAAATAGCCCATTACTGTATATAGCACCCCCATCACTGGTATATAGACCCCCTTCATTGCACACCCAATCATCCCTGGTGCATAGCCCCCCATCATTGTATATACCCCCATGATTTGTATATGCACCCTTATCTTTGCACACACACCCAATCCCTAGCATAAGTGCCCCCATCATTGCACATACCCCCCCATCCCTGGTATACAGCACCCCCATCATTGAACTCCTCCCCCCCCCCCCCTTCATCCCTGGTATACAGCTCCCCCATCATTAACACCCCCCCCCCCCTCCCCATCCCTGGTATACAGCACCCCCATCATTGAACTCTGCCACCCCATTCCTGGTATACAGCACCCCCATCATTGAACTCCCCCCCCCCCCCCCCCCCTTTCACCCCACCCCACCTCCCTGACTACAGCCCATCATTACTCCCCCCCCCCCTGCCCCCCCCCCATCCCTGGTATACAGCACCCCATCATTACTCCCCCTCCGCGCCCCCCTGCCCCCCCCCCCCCTTCTCTGGTATACAGCTCCCCCATCATTGACTCTCCCCTTCACCCCATCCCTGGTATACAGAACCCCCATCATTGAACTCTACCCCCCATTCCTGGTATACAGCACCCCATCATTGAACTCTCCCCCCCCCCCCCTTTTTATATCCCATACAAACACCCATCATTGACTCCCCCCTCCCCATCCCTGGTATACAGCACCCCATCATTGTTTCCCCCCCCCTCCCAATCCCTGGTATACAGCACGCCCATCATTTTTACTCCCCCCCCCCCCCAATTGGAGTATTTGCCCCCCATGCTGCCTCTCACTGTAAAATAATAAACTGAATTCCCCTTCGACGCTTGTCTCCCGGTGTCCACTCTCTGGTGTTTCTGCTTCTAATCATGTGACCGGGGCTCACAGCGATGACGTCACCGCGGCATCTGTCACATGACTTTAGAAGCAAGAAGTCGAAGGGAGGACGCACTGAGCGGAGACAAGCGTCGGAAGGTGAGTTCGGTTTATTATTTTACGGTGAGGGGCCCAGCATGGGAGCATATACTCTAATGGGGGGGACAGTCTAATGTAATATGTGCCGCTCCCCCCGCCGCTGATGGACGAGGGGATGCAGTGCATATTCATTAGATTAATGAGCGGGGTAATGTGACCGCCCACTCACTCTGCAGCATCCCCCTCTTCTCCAGCCCCCGGTCACCGCCCCCCACCTCACAGCAACTGTATGTGACTCAAGTATAAGCCGAGGGGGGCACTTTTCAGCACAATTTTTGTGCTGAAAAACTCTGCTTATACTCGAGTTTATACGGTACCTTACTTTTGATAAACATTGAGGTATTGCAGAATAGACTACAAGTGACAAACGATCACAGGTTTAAGTCCCTTATAAGGACTTTAAAAAACAAAAATATGTTTTTTTTTTAAAGATGAAAAATAATTTGAATCACTCCCCTCTTTTTTTGTTAAAAATAAAGAAATGTTAAAAAATGATATGATATATTCATTTTTTTCCCCTTAAAGACTTTTACTATATGGGTTAAATTTCTATTTTCAGGATTGGACGTTTATGGAGGAGACATTAAATATATTTCTAAAGTAATTAGTGTATATATGTACCCTGTTCCCCCAAAAATAAGACACCGTTTATATTAAAGAGGACCTGTCGCCCTTAATCCCTCCCCCCCCCCTCTAATTGATTAGAATCGAAGTCCAGCACTGAATGCATTTAGGCACCTCGTCCACGGGGGCATATCACGCACCCTGCGCCTCTGTGCTACCCATGTGCTCACCGCCTCGCTCCTGCCATTCATGAAATCCTCGCTCTGCGCGTTTTTGTGGTGTTGACGCAAGCGCGGAGCGAGGATTTCATGAATGGCACGAGCGAGGCGGTGAGCACATGGGTGGCACAGAGGCGCAAGGTGCGTGATATGCCCCCGTGGACGAGGTACCTAAAGCACAAGGGCCCGCCTCCATGGAAAATCACAAAGTTTTTATAAGCCTATATATCGGGGTAGCAGCCCCACAGAGCAAGGGGGTCCCCTTGCCTGAATGCAGCAGACATGATTAAAACGCCAGTTCACGCCCACACAAATAAAGCCCTCTGTTTAAAGAAAACTTGGTTATTGGTCTCAGAAAACCTAATTTTCTTTTTTACTCCACACTGTGTGTACATTTACACATGTTTAGGACATCAAACATTTAATGGGGATGCTTCTTTATCCTCCTAAAATATAATCCCCAATACATTGCAGGAATTAGGCTTTCTTTTGGTTGGGCTTTCTCCTTTGGTGGAATATACCATTTACCTTGTACCCATTTAACCCCTTAAACGATTAGTAGAATGAATGATGTCTTTCAAAAGTACAACTTGTCCCACAAATAACAAACCCTCATACAACTATGGAGTTAAGCTTTGAAAAAAAGGAGGGGGGTTGAAACATAAAAACAAAAAGTCTCCATCCGTAAGGGGTTAATAAAATTAATCCTGTAACTCCTGCTACATTGAGTGAGAGCTGCTAACCTTACTTTTTCTTTTTCCAGAATGCTAATTCATGCCCAGTGGACAGAATCTCCTTCTCATGCATTCATATTAGGGCTCAATATGGTGGAGAGATCTTGAAAAAGGTGAATATATGGGGTTATGTTTGTCTTTTATGCATATATGGCTTTTATATGTTCTCCGTAACCATCGCCAGCCAGTTACAGATGCTTATGAATGATACAAAAGCTGGAGGTGTATAGTGTGCACATGCTGGAATATTCACTCCTCTGTTCTTTTTGCCTTTTGATGTAGGTCCCAATACAAAGTAAAGCAGATGAGAGTTTGGTAGAGGAGGACCCTACAAATTGTGAAGTGTGTGGGCGCAGTGACCGAGAGGATCGGCTGCTGCTGTGTGATGGCTGTGATGCCGGGTATGTGCATTTGTTCACCCATTGCTAGAATGCAGGACTCGTCCTCTGTGCTCCTCTGTGCTCCTCTGTGCTCCTCTGTGCTCCTCTGTGCTCCTCTGTGCTCCTCTGTGCTCCTCTGTGCTCCTCTGTGCTCCCTGTGCTCCCCTGTGCTCCCCTGTGCTCCTCTGAACTCCTCTGAACCTTGGGTTTGTGTTCAACTCTGACACAGAGACTCCACTTTCTTTGTCAGTGTTGGAGACTTGTGTTGTGGGAAGGGAACCAAGAGTAACCTGGGAACACAGGTCCTCAACAATCAGTGGAGGCCCCCGCGGTGAGGCCCACACTGATCAAGCACTTAAGGGCCTGTCACACGTGTCAATGTCGCCCGCGATATCGCTCATGCGTCACAAATTATTAATCGCCTGAGCGATGTGGAATTATCGCAGGTAAGATGTCACACGCGTCAATATGACCCAGCGATGCGGTGATGTCGCCATCTTGCGAGCGATTTTATTTAGTCGCTTGTACGATGTCAAAATAGAAAATACGTCGCTGAGTTTAGTGTCACACGCAGCGATGCACAAGATCTACTGAGCGATGAGCGACAGGTTTTACATCTGGCAGTGAAACCTGCGATCGGCGAACAGCGACATATCGCTGGTTGCATCGCTTGGTCACACGCTTCAATGTCGCTCCTGCGTCACTTTTACGTCGCTCGAGCGACTGAAAATCCGTGACGTACGAGCGCATTGACAGCGATATCGACGCGTGTGACATCCCCTTAAGACCCTATCTTGTGAATAGGTGACAACGTTTTGGCTGGGATAGCCCTTTTAAACATCACTCTGCTCAGGGCCTCTGGTCTTTGGAGAAATCTGAATCATAAGGTCCCAACCTACATCTCTAGGTCCCAAGACCAGAGAGCATTCATGGTAGACGTTCTGGTCCCTCCATGGGTGGAGTTCCCTCTTCTCCATCTCTCCCTTCCTCTACCTCTCCTACCTTATGTCCTCAAGTGAGTCAAGTGGAAGACTGTCCGGCGATCCTCTTAGCTTTGGCCTCACTGGGCTTGGTACTTTACCCTTTTTCATCTGCTCGCTTGTGCCCCATGGCCTTTCTTTTCTCACCAAGACGTTCTTCCACGAGGGCCCTCTATCCCTCCCCGCTTTACCTCAGTTGCATTTAATGTTTTGGTTGTTGATGCCGAGTTGTTGATATCTAAGGGTCTATCTGACTCTGGTGTTTCTGACTATGCTGAATGCTTGCAAGGATTACTACTGCACCTGGAGATCTTACTTTTCCTGGTGGTCTTCTAGCCTATGGTTTTGTCCTTTTCTAGGACTCTTTGTTTCTTCAGTCTGGTGTAGACGATGCAGGCCTCATCTCCCTTGAAGGGCAAATATCCCATTTTGGGTTACTGCCCTTTCCTCCTGGACGGTCAGGAATGTCAGGCCTCTGCTGCTTAGGTCTGCAAGGCTGCCACCTAGGTCTTGGTCCATACTTTTCTCAAATTTTACAAAGCCACCCCCATGACCTCTTCAAATGCCTGCAATAGAATGTGCTGTAGGTTGCTATCGGTTAGGCGGTGCACATGGTCGGCTGTTGTTTTTCCTACCCATTAGAACTGCTCTAGGATCTCCTACAGTCATGTGTCCTTCAATGCTATTAACAAGGAAATTGGACTTTTATACTTAACGTAAAATCTCTTTTTCGTTCAATACATTGGGAAACCATGCTACTCCTGGTGTTCCTGCCCAGGGGGGGTCTGTTCTCATTGCCTGTGGCCTGCTGTTATTCTTCCCCAGGTTTCATGTTGGTTCCTGGTTTGTTTTCCGGTGTGGGTTTTATTTTTCTTTTACTGTTTTGCCTAAGCTCTTCTGCGTCCTCCTGGAGTTTATTGTTCTCTTACCTGCCCTCCAGATGTTACCTATTCCCGCACCCCGCTGTATAGAATGGAATTGTACAATAGGACCAAAATCCATTTCCTCCTCCACATTTTCGTCTCAAATCTCAGAAATGTCTGATATAGAGTTCTCCTATAAGTCCTCCGCTCATTAGATAAGTTTAGTCTATGTCTGCCTATAGCTCCTCCCCTTCCATAGAATGTTGTCTGGTTCTGCCTCTAGCTCCTCCCCTTCCATAGAATGTTGTCTAGTTCTGCCTCTAGCTCCTCCCCCTCTATAGAATGTTATCTGGTTCTGCCTCTACTCCTCCTCCTCCATAGAATGTTGTCTAGTTCTGCCTCTAGCTCCTCCCCCTCCATAGAATGTTCTGTCTGCCTTGCTCCTCCCCCCATAGAATGTTGTATAGTTCTGCCTCTAGCTCCTCCCCCTCCATAGAATGTTCTGGTTCTGCTCTAGCTTCCTCTCCATCCATAGAATGTTGTCTGGTTTCCTAGCTCCTCCCCCTCCATAGAATGTTATCTGGTTCTGCTCTAGTCCTCCCTCCATAGAATGTTTCTGTATTGCCTCTAGCTCTTCCCCTTCATAGAATGTTGTCTGGTTCTGCTTCGAGTTTCTCTCCCGCCATTGAATGTTGTCTAGCTCTGACTCTGGTCACTTACTGAAATGTTGCATATTGTCATACATACGGTGTTTAATAAGCAGGAGACTAACCGACTAGGTCTCGCGTGTACAGCAGTCAGGCTAATCTGTGTAACCCCACCACTAATTGACAGCTTCCTGTGAACACTGTGCAGTGTGATCAAGCTGTCAGTCAGTGGTGTGGGCTTAGTTACACAGATTAAGCTGACTGCATTGCACGTGAAACTAGTCCTGTAGTGTTAGTCTCCTGCTATTAAACACTAATTGTATTGACAATACAGCACACATTCTAGTAAGCAATACCTCCATGGAATCAGGCTCTCTTCCCCTATATAATGCTGCTCTCAGATCAAATGGCAAAAACCTTCTGACAGATTCCCTTTAAAGTTGACTATACAGGTAAAAAAAGGTCTAGAAAAGCCAAACTGTGCAAACTTTTTAATGAAACCCAATTGCTAAAATGACTTTAGCCCTAAATACATATGATTGATTTACTTTTAGTACTTTGATGTAATGTTGTATAGTTCAGACACTAGAAGGATGACACTTTCTATAATACATGTTTTAGGTACCACATGGAATGTCTCACACCCCCCCTCAACGCTGTCCCTGTGGATGAATGGTTCTGCCCAGATTGTGCCGCAACTAATCAGCCTGATGACGGTAATTCCTAACCTTCATGTATAGGGGCAAGAGTTTGGGGTTAGAGGGACAATGCGCCCCGAGCTTTTATTACATTTACATCATGTTCTTAATATATACACTGTCTATCTCTTATATCATGGTGCACTTTTTCTTCTTTCCACAGATGCAGTTAGTGAGGAAGAAGTCTCCAGCCTCCTCGCAGATGTGATTCCCACCACGAGCCGTCTGAGGACCAACGTGGTGAGAACTCGTGCGATCGCCCGCACCAGGCAAAGCGAGAGGGTGAGAGCCAATGTGAACCGGATCCGCACCACAGCACACCGCAGCCAGGTATGAGTGCAAAAAAGGTGCATGTTCATAGTTTTATATATATATTTATAGTTAAGGCTTATGCATGTCATTGGGGATCTTGTCTGGGGGGTTCAGCATTTAATATTTTGCCTCCCCCACCACTTGCCTTTAGAAATGATCCGTTTGACTGCACTGACATTGAAATATTGAGGAAAAATGGTACGGATTCCTGGTATTCATACTTTTCGGTACTATTGATGGTGCTGAACTCTGAATGCAGCCTCGCGGAAGTAATGTCAGGGGCGGCTCATCTTGTAGTACATTGATACTCTTGCATACGGTCACAGTTGTTTATGGACCTTAAAGAGGACCTGTCACCCCCCCCTAGTTCTATGCTAACTGAATGCAGCACCGAATGCAGCGTGTCTGCTGCATTCAGGGAAGGGTTCCTCATGTTTCTTATGCCCCTTTAAGCCGTTAAAAAGACTCCAGCCCTCTCTGTGCCACCTCTTGTTCAGCCTCCTTTATGTGTCTGCCCTCCTCCCTGCCTCCAGCTTTCAGGAGGCTGAAGAAGAGAGGTCTGGCGGTGGTACACAGAAGGCTGGAGGCGGGGAGGAGGGCAGGCACATAAAAGAGGCTGAACAAGAGGTGGCACAGAGAGGACTGGAGGCAGGGAGGAGGGCAGGCACATAAAGGAGGCTGAACAAGAGGTGGCACAGAGAGGACTGGAGGCGGGGAGGAGTGCAGGCACATAAAGGAGGCTGAACAAGATGTGGCACAGGGAGGACTGGAGGCGGGGAGGAGGGCAGGCACATAAAGGAGGCTGAACAAGAGGTGGCACAGGGAGGACTGGAGGCGGGGAGGAGGGCAGGCACATAAAGGAGGCTGAACAAGAGGTGGCACAGAGAGGACTGGAGGCGGGGAGGAGGGCAGGCACATAAAGGAGGCTGAACAAGAGGTGGCACAGAGAGGTCTGGAGACGGGGAGGAGGGCAGGCACATAAAGGAGGCTGAACAAGAGGTGGCACAGAGAGGTCTGGAGACTGGGAGGACACCAGCAACAGCGGAGTAAGTCCCTCCAGACTCATTTTCTATACACTTTATAAAGTCTTTTTAACAACTTACAGGGGAGCTAGAGACATGGGGGACCCCTTCCCTGAATGCAGCAGACACGCTGCATTCAGTGCTTCATTCAGTTAGCATAGCACCAGGGGGTGACAGGTCCTCTTTAAGTAATGAGCAGATTTGGTGTATTTGTAGAACACAAATAAAATATATATTTCCTATGTTTTGTCATCCAAACCTGGGTGTGTTTCATAGTCAGGTGCGTCTTACAGTCTGAAAAATACAGAATATAAATATATATCTGTACAGGTGCATCTCAATAAATTACATTGTCTTGATGATATTCTATTTCAGTAATTCAATACATAAAGTAAAATGCATGTATTGTGTAGAGTCATTACAGTGTGATCTATTTCAAGTGTTTTTTCTGTAAGTGTTGAAGATTATGGCTTAGCCAATGGAAACCCAAAAGTCATCATCAGAAAATTAAAATATTATATAAGACCAGCTGAGAATGATTTTTAACTCATAAATGTTGGCCTACTGGAAAGTCTGTACAGTAAATGCACTCAATAGTTGGGGCTCCTTTTGCATGAATTACTGCATCAATGTGGTGTGGCATAGAGGCGATCAGCCTGTGGCTGCTGAGGTGTTAAGGCCGT
Source organism: Allobates femoralis (assembly GCA_033576535.1). NCBI lineage: Eukaryota > Metazoa > Chordata > Amphibia > Anura > Aromobatidae > Allobates > Allobates femoralis. Next base: position 29,663,644 of record JARQOC010000010.1, on the reverse strand, counting down.
GTCACATGTGTCAATCGACATCGCCGAAAAGTGACGCATCAGCGATGTCGCTAGCGATATCACAAGTGCGTCATGCTGTGTGACAGCGCGACGCAACTGCGATTTGTCGCAGGTTGACAGGTTTATGAACATGTTCGTAAACCTGTCAATCTGCAACCAGCGATTAGGCTGGATTGCGCCGTCTGACACCGCAATAGCGATGTTAGCGGTGATCCAGCCTATACCGCAGCATTGCCGCAGATCGCTTGCTGGGCTGATCCGAGCCCAGCGAGTGATGGCTCCGCCCGCATCGCTGCGGCGTCACCGGCAACATCCTGCCGTGTGACACCAAGGCTGCGATGTCGGAAGCGACCGCGCACCCGCACATCGCTTCCGACATCGCAGCCTTGGTTGACACGTGTGACGGGGCCATTATGGAAGCCCAGGTTGCTTTGATAGCAGCCTTCAGCTCATCTGTATTGTTGGGTCTGGTGTCTCTTTATCTTCCTCTTGACAATAAGCTATAGATTCTCTATGGGGTTTAGGTCAGGCGAGTTTGCTGGTCAATCAAGCACAGTGATACTGTGGTTATTAAAGCAGGTATTGGTACTTTTGGCAGTGTGGACAGATGCCAAGTCCTGCTGGAAAATGAAATCTCCATCTCCAAAGAGCTTGGCAGCCGAAATGCTCTAAAATTTCCTAGTAGACGGTAGCGCTGACTTTGGTCTTGATAAAGTGGACCTACACGAGCAGATGACATGGCTCCCCAACGATCACTAATTGTGGTAACTTCACAGTAGACCTCAAGTAGCTTGGATTGTGGCCTCTCCCTCCAGAATCTGGGACCTGGATTTCCAATGACCTTTTGTGGCTTACCCTCCTTGTGTCAATGACTGCCTTCTGGACATCTGTCAAGTCAGCAGTCTTCCCCATGATTGTGTAGCCCACTGAACCAGACAAAGGGACCATTTTAAACACTTGGTAAGCCTTTCCAGGTGTTTTGTGTTAATTATTCAAATTGTCTGAGGTAATGACTTTTGGGTTTTCATTGGCTGTAAGCCATAATCATCAACATTAACAAAAATAAACAGATAAAATAGATCACTCTGTAATGACTATTTTATATATGTTTCCCTTTATGTATTGAGTTACTGAAATAAATGATCTTTTTGAGGATATTCTAATTTATTGAGATGCACCTGTGTATATACACCATATTTTTTGGACTGTAAGACACACCCAGGGTTGAATAACAAATCATTGGAAAAATGGAGGTGGAGTTGGTGTCACAGGAAGCAGGGTCGCAGTGGTGAGAGTTGGTGGCAGCATGGTGGAGTAATTCTGCTGAGGTGCTGGGGGGTGTCCAGGCAGGTTATCACTGAGTGCAACTCCTGGCTGCCCCCAGTTCAGCGGCTGAAAGGAAAATGGCCGCGGAGGTAGCGCAGGGGCAGATAAATAGCTCGGACGCAGAGAACTTCATCTTCATGTGCGCTGCTTCTGATGCAATGGGCGAAAGGAAAATGGCTGCGGAGGCAGAGCAGATGACAAACTATGCTAACTGAGACCTTCATCTGCCCCTTCGCATCCCTTTTCCTTTTGGACATTACATTGGAAACTGCTGGGGAATACACTCAGTGATAACCTATGGGGACACCCCTCCTCCCAGCCTCGGGCCCCCGCAGAATTGCCCCACCGTGCCACCACAGTCAACCCTCACCACTGTGACCCTGCCTCCTGTGAACCTGATCCATCAATGCGCACCTCCTCACCAGTAAGCTACGCTGCTTATGAGACCCACTGGATTATAGAACGATCCCCTTATTTAAATTAATTTTTTTCAAAATTTCTTCCTATACATTTGGGGTGTGCTTTATAATCCAGTGAGTTTTATAATCCACAAAATATGGTAGCTGCTGTGCTGTCAGCGTGACGTGAACGCCACAACCAATGCCAGATGCCTGAAGCAGCAATAGACTTGTCTGTGGACCCGGGGAAGGTGAGTAAGGTGCAATTTGTTGTTTCTTAACAAACAGAGAGGTAGAACAATATCTGAAAGTGAACAATCCCTTTAAATCTGAGACTAACATTGAAAAATAAACTTCCGACATGACAGAAGATAGTGTGAAATCAACACACATGGTGAGACCCAAAATGATGTAGATCACGGGAGGAGGTGACAATGGGAAAGTACCATGTACATTCTACAATATAATTATTACAAATAGAATAAGAAGTAGTAAGGTTTTGGTGGGATTGCTGCTTTAATGACCTTAATTTATATAGTCAATACAATAATATAGTGTATTCTCTTGTATTCTTTGCAGAATGTTCCTCGGTATTTGTTGTCGTCTCTTCTGGATGAAACAATTGAGGCGGTTGTAGCTGGTCTCAACACTGCTGTCTATCAACGAAACCTAGCTCCTCGTACCACCACCACCAACGGCGGAAAAGAAGAACTGGTGCGTATCCTAAATACACGCAGAAAGTTGACGTAAGCTGGTTTCACACAGCCGTTTTTTTTTTATTCCGTGGAAATGCAGGAAAAACCTGCACCCCCCCACCCCTTCCCCAGATTCCCCCGCAATGATGTAACTGGATGCACCCGCACCGGTATTATCACTGATCCATCTCACAGATCAGGGATTATATTGATGCGCGTGCATCCAGTTTCTTCCGGCTATGTACCTTTTTCCGCAGAATTCGATGGAAAATCATGCCCCCTCGTATCATGTAGAGCTGTGTTCTGGGCATGTGCAGTTCAAAAACCCAGATCCGGTGTTGGGATCTGAAGTCCACCGGATCCGGGTTATATAGAGCCACATTTTAATTCAACTCGGAGTGCCCTGGATCCGGGTGGGCACGATTTTTGACACGGACACCAAAATGGTAACATTTTGGTGTCGGTGAAAAAAGCGTGGGTACCCGGATCAGGGGAAAAGTAACGAACTGGATGCACCCGCAAGTGTCTGTGGCCCCATTGAAAGTGAATGGGGTTGAAAACGGATGCGGGAGCATCTAGTTTAAGCTGGAATCAGTCGGATTCCCAAAAATGGCTGTGTGAAATCGGCCTCATTCAGGGAAATGTTGATTAGTATCGCTGGATATCGGTGTTAATTTGATATAATCTACATCACACTAAACATTTGTTTTGCACACTGAGTCATCTTTTTCTTTTTCCACTTTAAATTTCAAAGGAAAAAAAACTGGTCAGTCAAAGACCTCTAAAGGAAGCCGAGGTGTACGGAAAAGGCGAAAACGACGGGTGAAGAGGCGAAAAGGGCGGAAGCAAATAGTGAGTAATAGCGGGTAGTGTTTGTACCTGGCATTGACAAACATGAGCGATTTTTAGCTGCAGATTCCTCTCCGAGTCCTGTATAATGCAATGTCTTCTAACTACCTATTGTCATGTGGCGTAAAAATTTGCCACAACCATATTCTTATCTAAAAGTTCCTGAAAATGTAGGATATGTGCATTATACTTCTGCCACTTTTAACGGAGACCTGTCACATGCAGAAAACAATATTTACCTGCACATACATTAGTGTTACAATGCTGCTCGGACGCCTTACTGAAAGTGCAGTTACTGGAAGAAAATTAACTTAATTCCCTCCCTATAGCCACTTGCTTTCACTCATCAGGTTGGTGCACAGAGCGATTACAGTCATTGCTCACTATACTGTGAATGGCAGATGAACCGCACCACAGTATGTATTTGCAAAGTGAACTGTCAATCAAAGTGATACAGCCACCATTCACACTACGGTGAGCAGTGACTGTAACCACTTCGTGCACCACCCCAATGACAGGAAGCAATCAGCTACTGGGAAGATGTAAGTTAATTTTCTCACTGAAGCCGCACTTTCAGTATGGCGGCCAGACAGCATTTTAATGCTACTAACCTGCAAATTAACCCTGTATCTGCAGATTAATGTCACTTTTGGACATGACACATTCCCTGCAATAATTGTTTTATGGTCTATGATTAAATCTTTGTTGAGGAAAGGTATTCGCTGTTGCCCAATCCTAATCCATTTTGGTGAGAGGGCTGCCCTGTTGACAGTAGTCGCGATTTTTAATGTCATGTATACATTTTTATATACCCTCAATAAATTAGTATTTTTTTGGTATTAAAGGGAACTTGTCATGTTTTTTGTTTTTAAGCCGCCGCCAATGTTATTTAGATCATGCACTGTGCATCACTTATCCTGTTTTAAAACAAAATCCATTTATCATAAATAAGTAGTTTAATTGCTTAGGTGTTTGCATTAGGCACCTGCACAGTCATTCATGAGGTGAATACTTCAGCTGGAATCAGTCATGTCAATCCACATTGTCATGCAGTTTTTTAAACATAGTCAAGCCCCCCTCATTGTAATTTATTAACATCACTTAATGAAGTAGAAGCACCTGTGGTTATGTCATGACCAAGTGACCGTAATAGCCGGAGCCAGGCTCCACATGTTCTTGACTTCAGGCCTGCCTAGCTTTGCCTATTATGGCCTCATGGTCATGAGATCACCACAGGTCCTTCAGTGATGTCAATCAATTACAATGAAGGGGGCATGTCAAAATAAAAAAAAATATATAATAAATCATCTTGAGTGACAGTAAGCAAAAGCTCCTCCCTTATGGCTTCAGTCATAAGGCTTATATAAGGCTTTTTTAAAGGAGTTGTCCGGTCTAAAATGGTAATTCTGCAGTCCCTCTATGTGACTGCAGACTTATCAATCCTCCTAGAGCCCGCACTCTGCACTGTGAGGATTCGCTGTTTGTAAACTAGGAATGGACCGCATGTATGCAGTATGCATGTTCTTGTCAACAACATGACTAGTAGGCACAGCCTCACTCCGTAAAGTGTATGGAGCAAAGCCGCACCCACTAGTCTGACACACCCACTCCATACGCTTGTATTGAGCAAGGCCACACCCCTAGTTGATGCTGGGAACATGCATACTGCATATCTGCAGTCCGTTCCCAGTTTAGAAACCGGTGGATACTTGCAGCGCACAGTGTGGGCTCTTGGAGGATTGATAAGTCTGCAGTAACATAGAGTGAGGCAGAATTATCAGTTTAGACTGGACAACTCCTTTAAGATAAGGCTGCTTTCACATCAGTGGTAATTTACAATCGCTGCCGATCCGGCAGATTTAGCTGCATCTGCCTGCGTAACGGCCGACTTTTGGCAGACCCCATTCATTCTCTACGGGACTTGTGTCAGATGCGGCAAGTGAGGTTTTGCCAGATACGGCACGTGACCGCACGAAAAACCACATGCTAGCAGCATTTTTTTTTTTTTCTGCGCGGCCAGCAAGTGTTGCACATGTCAAATCCGGCAAAATCGCATTTGCCACCCCCTGACCGCAAGTCCCATAGAGAATGAATGGGGCTTGCCGGATGGTTGCTGCAGGTGTGGCGACATCTGCTGAATCTGCCGTGCATTACAAACTACTGTTGATGTGAAAGCAGATGCACATTCCATCATTTAAAGCACATTGGGGGCGGCTTAATATAATAAAACGACTTGACAGGTTCCCTTTAAATACCATAAGTAATGTAAAGGTCTACTAGTGTCACAGAAGGAGTTAACCACGTTTTGGGGACATTTTATTTTACTTAAATTCATATATTTTGGGCTACTAAAAGCTCTTTCTGACAGTTTGTAACTACTTTGTGTCTTTCCGAGCTCCTCTCTGCTGATTTATAGCCACAGACGACATTGAATGTGCAAGGAAACGAATAACCTGCAAAAGACTATTTGTAATGAAATTCAATTGCAAAAATGATTTTTAGTCCAAAATACAGGCATGTTGGTAATTAAAAAAAGTTCCCAAAGGTGGCCAACCCCTTTTAATTATTAGATTTGATCGTTATATTTGAATTTTATTGCTTTTTTTTTCTTTTCAGTTTCGAAAAGCTCCAACTTCTCAGAGCCGCATTGCCCGATCGTTGGGTATATGTAGCCCATCGCGGGGGTCTTCAATACCTCGCATACAGAGGGCACCAGAACACACACTGAGCTCCATGAGACAAGACATTGGGACCGCCTCCTTCTCTGTGTTTGGAAACCCCAATGACTTTGATCCATTTGAAAGGTAAATATTTCTCCTTCGCCTCATTGGGGGACACAGAACCGTGGGTGTTATGCTGCTGTCCACTAGGAGGCGACAAGAATAAGATGCAGTTAACGACAGAAAGCAAATGTCTGAGGTCTCTGTCAGGAATTACTCTGAAGAGCGACAAAATGAATAGTCCAGAGTCAGATTGTCTTACATTGGAGAACAGCGTTGGGTCACCAAAAAAAATAAAAAAAAATTAATATACTTCCTTCACTGCTCAGCTTTCCCGACACTGTCCGCCGTCCGCTCCTCGGCACCCCTTCTTTTGGGATTTCCAAGTCTCCTGTATCTTCTTCGGCCTGCTGTACTTTGGGAAGGCTTGCGGTGTGACTAGGCCTCTGATGTCCCTGCACTGTGCATCACACGAGGCTTAGTCAGTGACGTGCCATTACGGCATGCAAGGATGTCAGAGGTCCAGTAATCGTTCTAGAAGCAGCAGCTCCGAGTGAAGCAGGCCCAAGATTCACGGGACAGGGTAAGGCGAAAAGATGATGTGCTCATGACCAGGTATTTCATTTACAAAAAAAAACAACAACAGATGGCGGACAACCAAATTGATGAATGTGCGCTGAGCGAATTGCATGAAATCTGTATTCTGGAAAAATATATATATTGTTAGGACTCAGCGCAACACTTATCTAATAAATGTTAAAAATAGGATTTTTATTCAAGAAATGTAAAAAATATAAGATTATAGTGGTTTTCAGTAAAAATTGTTTCAAATATAACGAAACGTAGGTGAGGGGGAATGTTTAAAAACATATAAAAAATATATGTAAGAACTGGGACATTAGCGCTGCTTTTGACTGTTTCCAAACCCTTCTGGGTGCTGCATTCTTTCTCAAGTGTTCTTGATGGCTGGATTAGTGGAAATCGGATGTTCTCTTTCTGTTTATCTAGAAAGATGACATCCTTTTGCTTCAGAAAGTTGTGTGATATTTTTTAGAATACTAATTTATTTCTATTATACACACCTTCTTGTTGTGGGAGGACAGGGAGGTCAATATATATAGTTGGTTTGATAGTGGCTTCTCTTACGTATGATAGCTGTTACAAGACCTATGACACAGGAAACATTTTGTTAACTAGCTATGGAGATAAGATTTGTGTAATACTAAGGGTGCGTTCACACGGTCCGGAGGAGCAGCGTGTTGGACGCCACTCCTCCGGACTTGAGTGAAGCTGCAGGGAGACCGCAGCCGCCCTGTACTCACCATGTGCGGCGGGTGCGGGGCGGCTTCTCCTTGCAGTCACCCCATGGGAGCTGCTTCCGACTCCGCAGCATGAAATGAACATGCTGCGGAGGCACGGACACCCGGCAACCCGCACCGCAGCTCCAAAGACGCTGCGGGCGGGTTACGCATAGTGAGGATGGGATTTCTTGAAATCCCATCCACTATGCTAGTACTGTACGACGCAGCATTTCGGACGCAGTACAAAGACGATGCGTCCAAAACGCTGCGTTTCCTGATCGTGAGGATGCACCCTTATACGTACCTGCTGAATTTGGTGTTTTGTGAGGATCAGGTGCAGTCCTTAATTGTCTTTTTGGATGTTTTATACACAGTGATAGCCTATAGGAGGAGTGACAGATGATTATTAGTGCTATTGGCTTATTTGTGGACCTTTTATGTGTGCTTATCGCAGTTAAATGTATACATATACCTTGTGGAGTTTCTTTTAGTCTCAGGGTTGACTTTTTGTGGTTATATGTTTATACTACCTGCTAGTATGCTTTCTATCTGGGAGCTGTCTTTTGCTTCTGGTTGTCTAGGTGAAGATAATTCAGGGTAGACCATGTATTGCTGTATTCCTTGTATATATGACCATTAGTCCTGTTCTGTGCAGGGAAAGATTCCTCCAATGCGTTCCTCTCTGTTGGAGGCTGGGACCTAACACTTCTTGGTCACGGCCGTGTCAGCATTCACGTGACCGGCCTCGTCACTGGGGCTACGTCACTGTTGGTAGTAGCAATGGGAGGGGACCGTTTCAAAGGGTGCGCTCTTCTTCCTGTGTCATAGGTCTTGTAACACCTATCATACGTAAGAGAAGCCACTGTCAAACCAACTGCATCTATTGGCCTCCCTGTCGTCCCACAACTAGGTGTGTATAATAGAAATAACACAAATTAGTACTCTAAAAAAACATCACACAACTTTCTGAAACAAAAGTATGTCATCTTTCTCTATCGTATCATTGGGGGACACAGGACCATGGGTGTTATGCTGCTGATCCATAGCAGGCTGACACTAAGTAAATGTGAAATTAGCTCCTCCTCTGCAGTATACACCCCCTGGCCGGGCCAGGCCACACCAGATTTAGCTTAGTGTCTGTAGGAGGCACATCTCTTGCAGAATTCTTCTCATATTAGAAAGGCGACAGCACCCCTTTGGGAACCGCTTTCCCAAAAACATCAACAGGCGGGAACGTGGAGTGTCGCCTCCCCATACCCCCTCCTGCGATGTTGGATTTTTCGGGCTGTGCTCATCCTATATACATGTCCCACGGCACTGATTTCCCACACCTGCACGGACTGCACATGAGTTCGCCCTCTTATCCCCTCCCACCTGTGCAGACCTTCCCCAGTGCCATGGACTAATCCGGCTGTACTCAGCCCCCTTGCAGGACTCTGAGTTGAGAACTACACCCTGCTTCCTGCAGCATTCACAGCAGCTGACAGCCAGCGCCTGCACTCTCTGCTCACAGACAGTATGCAGCAGCCAATAGGTTCCCCAGCCTACCAGATGGCAACCTGGGTTGAGACACCTCACATGTGAGATCGTTCTTTTTTATCGCCCCTTGCAGTACTCATCCATAGAAGGGCTCTGGCGGAGGGCTCCGGCTCAGGTTTTCCGCTCATCCCCACTTACATGCATGATACTGCCCCTCTCGATCCATATACTGTGTCCCTCTCCAGCGTCCTGAACTGTCCTTCTCCCGCTGCTATGCCACTGGCACCGGGTCTCCACCATGGCCGACATTCCTTTTTCTGCTGTCCCCGCTTGGCGTCGCCCACCGAGCGACGCGGCGCCATCGGAGAGTAGTAACCACGCCCCAGATGACGTCGTATGGGTTCAAGTACCGCCTCCGCCCGGACCACGCCCCCTCCAGAGCGTGCGCTCTGAGCACAAGTCTTGCGGCGCCGCCCCTTATTTCCTGCTCCCAGCACCGGAAACAACAAGAGGAATAGATCCTCCTCACACCGGCCACTCCACAGCCTCTCCTCCGCAGCCTGCTCCAACTGTTGTCCAGGGACACAGGACCACCGGCTGCAGACTCTGAGTAAGGCACACAGCACATCCCTTTTGCATGCTGCCCAGACATCCTGACTCTTCCTAGCAGCTCCCATTATTGTTCCTTCCTACTACACTGTACCCCCTGCAGCCTCTTGGACATCATAATATGCACTCCTCAAAGGGTCCAAAGAAAACAAAAGCCCATATGGTCTATTATTCTTCCTGTACCACCTGTCACTCTGAGCTTCCACATAAACATATACTCCTTTGTCAGTCCTGTACCCCTGAAGCCCCCCTCCCAGGAGCCCTCCTCCGCTGTTGCTGCCTCTGCCAGCAGTCCAGAGCCCAGGGGCCTCAGTCCGCCAGAATGGGCACTATTTCTGTCTCAATCTATAGAAAAGCTGTCCCAAAACCTGGTACAAGCTATGCATTACCATCCCCCTCACAACATCGGTCTCCCTGATGGGGTGCAGGCAGACGATCCCTCCATGGAGGGTCCTTCTGATACTGGCAGGACGCTTACCACATCTGCGGTAGTGGTCTGAAAACGGTCCCACAGAAATGTGTCTCCCGTTCCACGGCTCTCGTGGATCCCACTCGCAGGTCCCGGGACCATACTCTACTGTATCTGATGAACCAGAGGATGGGGAATGTTGCCTAGACAAGGATGTTCTCTGGATATAGACCCCTCTGACGATCAAGCAGCTATTCATTCACTCATAGCGGTCAACCACACTCTAAACGTGGACGACATCCCGTCCACAACACATGACCACGTAGTCTCTTTAAAAAGAGCAAAAAAGCCACAAAAAGTCTTTGCTCACCATCCAGAGTTTCAGGCAATCTTAACTAAACAAAGGGAGAAATCTGACTGGCGATTCGGTAACCGCAAGGCCATAGAGTCATGGTACCCCTTTGCGTTGGCCATCCCCAAAGGCTGGGCAAATTCTCCGTCTATTGATCCTCCTGTCTTGCTGCAAAACCATTGCTTTCATTGCCCGACGGATCCTCCATTAAAGATCCGACTGACAGACAGGTGGAGTAGCTTGCACGCTCTGCCTTTGAGGCTACAGGATCTTCCCTCTTGCCATCCTACACCTCTCTGAGTGGCAAAGGCTATCATGGTCTGGGCCGAAACCCTAAACACTTCCTTACAGGAGTCTCCGCTTTCTCATCATTTCTCCAACATAACCACCCAGACCACCGCTGCCGCGGATTACCCTGTTCCAGGCTTCCCTGGACTCCGCCGCCTGTGCAGCCTTTGCTGCCCCTAATACCATCGCCATTTGTAGGGCCCTTTGGCTCAGGCAGTGGCGTGCTGACTCAGCTTCAAAAAAGTCCCCTGACGTGCCTTCATTATCTTCCTGATCGTCTATTCAGCGTGCCTCTGGACCAACTCATTTCAGACGTCGCAGGTGGAAAGAGCACCTCTCTTCCCCAACATAAGCCAAGGAAATCCTTCGTCAGACGGCCACAGACCACTTTCAGTTTCTTTCGGAACTCCTTCGGCTGGGCGACCTCTCGACTGCCCACCGCCACTACCCAGGCTTCCCGCAGAGACAGACCTTCCCTGTCTTCTTTCTGAACAAATACTTCCTGGCAGCCCAGACAGAGACAGTCTAAGCCCAGGGAGTCTCGGTCACGTAGATTCTCCTCTTCCTGACTTCTACGGCATTCCGGACGACACTCCCATTGTCTGCGGCTGTCTACGGCTAATTAACTACATCTGGTTATCCGCCACAGACGACAGATGGGTTCAAGATCTCGTATCTTCCGGTTACCACATAGTTTCTCTCCCAGCCACCATACTGATTCTTCCCCTCCAACTCCCCAAAGTCCCCAAAACACTGCTGTGCTTTCTTCAATGCAATACATTTGCTCCAACAAACGGGAGTAATCATTCCTGTACCGGATTCCATGAGGTTTCAGGGGTTTTACTCCAACCTCTTCGTGGTTCCCAAGAAAGATGGGTTCGTACGTCCCATTTTGGACCTCAAACTCCTGAACAAGCACGTTCATGTACGAAAGTTCAGGGTGGAGTTGCTACGCTCCATCATCGTGTCCATGGAGGAAGGGAATTGCTCGCCTCCATAGACATAGGTATATGCAGGTATGCCTCTCTAATCACCCCAGTTCACCAGCAATTCCTCCGCTTCGCTGTACAGGATCTTCATTCCCAGTTTGTAGCCCTGCCTTTAGGCCTTGCTACTGCCCCAAGGGTCTTTACCAAAGTCATGGCGGCCGCCATGAGTGTCCTTCACACCAGAGGAATAGTCGTCTTGCCCTACCTAGACGACCTTCTAATAAAAGCTCCTTCCGTTCAAGATAGCGCAAGCAGTGTCCAAATTACAGTGGTCACCCTGTCTAGTCTAGGGTGGCTACTAAATCTAGAACAGTCATCTCTGGTCCCTCCTCAGTCAATCACCTTCCTTGGCATGACCCTAGACACTTACCAAGGTTAGTTCTCCCTCCCTCAGGACAGGGCGGCTACCCTACGTCAGGCAATACGCACTCTTCTACGACCTTCCACACACTCAATTCGGTCCGGCATGAGGGTCCTCGGCAGGATGGTTGCGGCAATGGAAGTCGTTCCCTTTGCCCAACTCCACGTCCGGCCATTGCAGCTGGCACTCCTGTCTGCCTGGGACAAGAGCCCCTTTTACCTGGACAAAACACTCCACCTGACACCCTCAGTCAGGCAATCACTCATTTGATGGCTTCGCGTAACCTCTCTTTCCAGGGGCCGATCCTTTCTTCCAGTGAACTGGCTAGTCCTAACCACGGATGCCAGCCTCCTAGCCTGGGGAGCACTATACCTACACCACACTGCCCACGGCCGTTGGCCACCCGAGAGTCGTCCTTGCCAATCAATATTCTGGAGATTCAGGCGATCTCTCTCTTGCAATTTAGAGCATTTCACACCCTTCTGGCAGGCCACCATATCCGTGTCCAATCGGACAATGCTACAGAGGCGGCTTACATCAATCGCCAGGGGGACACGCGCAGCAAGGCGGCATATCACAAAGTCCAGAGATTCTTTTTTGAGCAGAATTGACGAAGTTAGTCATCTCAGCGGTCCACATTCTGGAAGTGGAGAGCTTGGCAGCGATTTTCTAAGTCGTCAAGGTCTTGCCGCCAGGGAGTGGTCCCTCCATCCAGAGGAGTTCCAGCAGATATGCTACCGCTGGGGAACCCAGACTTAGATCTGATGGCGTTTTGGTTGAATGCCAAAGTGCCCACATTCATAGCCTGCTCACGCGATCCACTGCGCATCGGGGTGGACACACTGGTATGTTCCTGGCATCACTTCTGACAGCCATACATATTTTCTCCTCTCCCCTTATTCCCAAGGGTAATCAGGAAAATCAAAGCAGAGGGGGCCTCGGTCATACTAATAGCCCCAGATTGACCCAGGCGCACCTGGTACGCCGACATAGTGCAGCTGCTCGCAGACGTTCCCTGGCGTCTTCCAGGTCTGCTGGATCTCCTCACCCAAGGCCCCATTTCCCACCAGAATTCCAGGGCCCTGAATTTGACGGCGTGGCCGTTGAGACCTGGGTCTTAATGCGTGCCGAGTTCTCTCCTGATGTGATAAACACCATGATCAGGGCCCGAAAGCCAGCCTCCTCTCATATTTTCCACCGTACGTGGAAGCTTTTTTTTATGGTGCAAGGATCGAGTCTTCTTCTCCTCTCCCTTTATCTATTCCTGTGATTCTTAGCTTCCTTCCGTCTGGTTTACAGTCTGGCCTAGCTTTGAGCTCCCTGAAAGGGCAGGTTTCTGCTCTTTCAGTCTTTTACCAATGCCGCCTTTCCTCTAAGTCCCAAGTAAAAACCTTTTCTACAAGGCGTCTCCCGCTTGGTCCCACCATACAGGAGACCGCTAGAGTCTTGGGACCTTAATCTAGTCTTGGATGTACTTCAAAGGTCTCTCTTCGAGCCCCTACTTCTTTTATCTTGGAAAGTAACTTTCCTGGTGGCAATTACGTCCATCAAATGTGTTTCCGAGTTAGTGGCACTTTCCTGCTGTGAACCTTTTCTGGTTTTCCACCAAGAGAAAGTGGTACTGCTTCCTGTTCCCACCTTTCTTCCTAAGGTGACTTCTTCTTTTCACCATAATGAAGATGTCATTCTGCCGTCTTTCTGTCCGGCTTCGGTTCACTGGGTGGAGAAAGCACTGCATACCCTTGACCTCGTGAGAGCCCTCAGGCACTACATTTCCAGGACGTCTTCCTTCAGGTAAACAGGCACCCTGTTTGTCCTTCCTGAAGGCCCACATAAAGGGCAGGCTGCCTCGAAGGCTACCCTGGCTCGCTGTATTTGCTTCACTATTCAGGAAACCTACCGTCTACGGAAGTTCCCATTCCTGGCGGACTGTGTGCGCTCACTCAACATGTGCGGTTGGTGCATGCTGGGCCATTCGGCACCAGGCTTTAGTAGAACAAGTGTTCAAGGCCGCTACCTGGTCAAGCTTGCACATGTTCTCGAAACATTACAGGGTCCATACCCAGGCCTCAGCTGATGCTAGCCTAGGTAGAAGGATCTTTCAGACGGCAGTGGCGCACCTATCTCAGTAGAACCTGGGACTGGTTCCTTGCTCCTTGGGTTGTGTTCTCTTCTCCTGCCCAGGGACTGCTGTAGGACGTCCCATGGTCCTGTGTCCCCCAATGAGGCATAGAGAAAAACGGATTTTTGTGTACTCACCATAAAATCGTTTTCTCTGAGCCATCATTGAGGGACACAGCACCCACCCTGTTGCCCTGTGGGGCCTTTGCTTTCTTTGTGCCCTTTCAGAGTTTTTACATTGTCTTGTTCACTTAATGATTTTGTTCTTCTCCTACTGCTTGTTCACTAAAATTGGTGTGGCCTGGCCCGCCAGGGGGTGTATACTGCAGAGGAGGAGCTAATTATTTCACATTAACTGAGTGTCAGCCTACTATGGAATAAGCAGCATAACTCCCATGGTCCTGTGTCTCCCAATGATGGCTCAGAGAAAACGATTTTACGGTGAGTACACAAAAATCCATTTTTCTAGATGCACAGAAAGAGGATGTCAAGAACTTTTGCCTGCCTCTTATAAGTGGATAGAGCTTATATTGCTAAATTATTTAGGACATATATAACAATTCAAAATTAGGTTTTTATTTGGTTGTCTTTTTATTTTGTGGTTTCCCATGCAGTGGTAGTTATAAAGATGGACAAACACAGCAGATGAATTATGACTGTCATTAAGCCACCCTACAACCAGCTATTATTTACATTACCTTTATCTCCATCAGTCTGAATCTGTGTATAAGAACATGCTGCATTTTTCTGTTTTTTTTATATACAGTAATGACGGCCCAGTCAGTAATCCCTCATCTCCACTGACTGCTAAGCGAAGGATCCTTTCTCGTTCTGCATTGAGGTCGCATCAGCCTGTTGCAAGGCCAATCTCGTCGGGCTGACACGGTATGAATAAAATCCTTTTTTTTTTTTTTTTTTTTTTATTGGAATCCTATACAAGGGGGTCCACAAGTATTTGGTCATTGGTGAAGTTTCCTTGGGGTATGTGCACACATTCAGGCTCTGTAGCAGAACATTCTGATGCAAATTCTGACGTGTTGGTAGGGAAAATGCTGTGTAGAATGTTTGCGTTTTTTTCCTTTTGTCGCGTACTTTTCCCCCACTTAGTATGGGTCACATCTACTGCAAAAAATCAACATATCCTTAACTTTGCCTCTGTGCATCAACACAAGGGATTTAAAGACAAACCAGGTTGTCAAGATGTGAGCAAAAGGTAAACCTTCAGCTATAATTCAAGAGGTTTTGCAAAAATATTCCATTACTGGATAGAAGTCATGGTCGTGTTCTAGAGTCTCTCCATTTTCACGGGACAAAACGTTGACTGAGACGCATGGCGATTACCGAACACTGAGTTTTTAGTCTTGAGTGAGACCTTCTGCTGCTCTCTGACTTCTTCACAATGTTAATTTCATCTGAAGAAAGTGAAGCGGCTCATTAGCGGCCACTGATCGACTGCGGGTCCCAAGTGACATAACGTCATGCGAGCCCTGGCGCCAATATTGCTGGAACAGCACCATAGGTAGATGCCACAGTCTGTTTTTATATGACATGAAATATAATGATGATGAGATTGTTGTGAACAACCTTTTAAGATACTATTGTAAATATTTTGGCCCTTAGAAAAATGGCCTTAACTGCTATAGTTTAATATTTTTGTAAAACTTTTTGTGTTAATGCAGATGTACACATTAATCACATCTTGCCGGCTTTATTTTGAGTCCATTGGTTGATGCTGAATATTGATAATTGTGTCACTGTCCACATATTTCTGGACCTTGCTGTATCCCAAGCTTTGATGGGAAATGACTTGGCATTTATATCTTTTAGGAGCAGAGTTCCCCCTTTAACTCCTGATTCAGCGTCAGTGGCAGATTCTGTGCCAGATCTCCTGGGAAGTATCCTGTCTGGACAGAGCATGCTCATGATGAAGAGTTCTGATATTGTGATCAGCCGAGATGGATCTTTAACCGCAAAGACACCTGGTGAGATGTTTATGCTGATATGTGATGTGCATTGAGGGAACTGTGGAATAAGAAGGGGTTGTCTTAGTAGTGGACAACCCTTTTCATAATTGCACTGATTTTAGACGTTCTCCTTCTATAGCATTCAGCAATCCACTGAGTAATTGTTAGAATGATTGACTGAGAACAGATCTTTATAAACCGAAATGCCTGAGCCACTAGTTAGGGATTGAGGAATGGGTGAAGAGATCTGGTAATGTCTATGTGGAAGGTGTATACATGAATTTAATGGGGTTGTCCAGGCATAAATTGATGACCTATCTTTAGAATAGCTCACTGGTATCAGTTCAGTGCATGTCCGGCACCCTACTGATCAGCTGTTACAAGGTCCAAGAGTGGCGTTTGTTCAGCGTGCATCAGTCGCTGCTGAGACCTGGAGATCAGATCACATTCAGTTGAATTAGGAGCTGATCTTCTGATCCAATAGCAGCCACTACGTGCAAGACAGAGCTATGCCATTCAGGGTTTACATTCATCTGCCGCCGGAGCTAATCGCAGCTGGTCAGTGGGGTGCCAGGTGAAAGACCCCCACCAATGTGATATTGATGACCCAACCTAAGAATATTTTATGCCTATACAACCCTTACAATTCCATTATCCATGTTGCCATGTATATTGAGAACACTGTAGTGTTGTATGGTAAAACTCTGGTTGTGTTCTAACTTTTCATGAATTATTTCCAGGTGAAATTCCATCACAGAATTCAAAATCAAAGGAAGATGAACCGCCGCCTGGCATTATGGAACCAAGCCCATCTCACTCAGGGTCCCCAACAATCTCCTCCTCAAATAGTACATGGAAACCTGTTGCACAGTCACCACATCCCAGTTTTCCTTCATCTGATCTATACGCCCTGTCCCCTGCACCATCGCCACCTCCAACATCATCCTCTTCTAGAGACATGGATAGATTATCTGTGCTTGACTCTTTATTGCCTGGGATTTCTCCTTTCAGGTTAAAAAATGCTTTTACTCCACGGGTTGTCCAAGTGCAGTCCTCTGCCGGACGTTTTGCCCCTAAAGGGGCCGAGCCACATCGTTTCAATGGAAGTCTTTACTCGCCAGAGTTGTCCAGCCTAAATGATCCCATCCCTCCAAAGCCACCAGAGGTGAAGCATCCGAGCAAGCCACCTGCAAAAAGACTTGATATTTCTGAATTTCCTCGGATACCAAAGATCAAAAAAGAGGCAAACACCAGTCCTGATGATGAAAGTAGTAAACGATTGGACTCTGCCAGCCAAGGGCCAAGTGTGAACCAGCTGACTGGACGAAGTGAGAGTAAGCAGTTGGGCAGGTTTTCTGCAAGTGAAAATACAGAAAAAAACAGTCGCCAGGAAGCAGACGCTTCATCAAGACGATCTGGTGGGATATCGTCTAGTCATACGCCCTCAAACAGCAGCAAAACACCCCCATGTTCAAATGCATCAAGAAACTTGGGTTCTGCAGATTCAAGAGCAGGAGGATTTAAAATAACAATCAGTGCGAGTTCTAGTAATTCATGTAGGCAGTTCAGTCCAAGTGAAAAACACCCGTTCCGCACACCAGAAGGAAAAACTCAACAAAAGTCCACCCCTCAATATCCTTTAACTATCAAAAGAGAAAAAAGTATCAAAAATGAAATTTACGATCCTTTCGAGCCCACAGGTTCAGATTCAGGATCTGAGAAAAGCAGTCCGGAAAGGCCTGCAACACCACCGCCGCCGCCACCACCACCACCACCGTTACCCTCCACATCCACACAAAACACTAGTGCAACTCATTCTAGCGGAGTCAAAGTGGGAGCATTTCGGAGTTTTAAGTTCACTACCCACTCCAGTAGAGTGGGGGCATCTAAACTCGGACCAGACTTTTCTGGGCAGTCGCCCAGTAATAGAGAGTCACCAGAAATGAAAAGTCCTGAAAATGTAAGCCCAGTGTCACCCACTCCCCTTAGTGTGGATAAAGAGATCAAAAAGGAAATAAAGGAGGAAAAGATTGAACACACTTCCTTTAGAATAACCTGCCCATTGGCTGGGCTAAAAATTACTTCCGACCTCAAGGCGGGTGGCACGCGTGGCTTCCACTTTGACGTAGACGGTCAGCCTAAAATTTCTATTAAATCCGAGCCAGACATACTTCCAAACAGAACTTTTCATCAAAGTACTTCAAGTAATAGAATAGTGTGGGAGACAGGCAAGCCCGCAGAGTCCTGCGTGCGTTCTTTTAGTCGTAGCATTGAACCACCAAAAAGGAAAGTCGTACTTAAACCGGAACCAAAATCACCATCAAGATCTAAAACGAGGTCGCGAGATCGGGAATCGAGGTCGCGAGAGCGGGAATCTAGGTCGCCAGAACGGGAATCGAGGTTGCGAGATCGGGAATCGAGGTTGCGAGATCGGGAATCAAGAGAACGAGAATCTAGGTCGCGAGATCGGGAATCTAGGTCGCGAGATCGGGAATCAAGGTCCCGAGAACGAGAATCAAGGTCCCGAGAACGAGATTCAAGGTCCCGAGAACGAGAATCAAGTTCCCGAGATCGAGAATTGAGATCCCGAGATCGAGAATCCAGGTCGCGAGATCGGGAATTGAGATCCCGAGATCGAGAATCCAGGTCGCGGGAATGGGAATTGAGATCCCAAGAGCGTGAATCGAGATCTGTGTCGTTAACTATAGAAGATAGAGAGAAAAAATCCAAATCCAAGTCACACAAGGTGAAGAGATACCGTAGTGACCGGTCAAGCTCCGGCAGCTGTGAACGTTCCAAGAAGAAGCGTCAAAAAGAGAGGAAGAAAGAAAAGAAAAAGAAGAACGAGTCCAGAGAGCGAAAGCGGTCCAGATCTAGCAGTCGTAGTAGCTCGTCCCATAGGGCATACAACAGTAAGAAGAAGAAGAAAAAAAAGCGTGACTCAAGGAGTGGATCTATGGGCCGACCCTTTAGTCCCGAGAAAGAAAAAAAACGGAAACATAAAAGTAGCAAGAATTCTTATAACAAAGAAGGGAGTTCTAAAGTGAAAGAGAAAAAGAAGCCTAAAGAAGACCGAGGAACGCAAAAATCGAGGTCTCAGCCAACGACCAAGGTGTTAAAAACTCACAAGTCAAAGGACCTGTCGCCTCCCCCCTTTAGAGACCAAGAAGTGACTAGACATATCGTCTTATCCCCTAATAACAATGAACCAACGATAACGTGTACCGTGAACTTCAAATCGGAGTCCCCCAC
Source organism: Allobates femoralis (assembly GCA_033576535.1). Classification (NCBI taxonomy): domain Eukaryota; kingdom Metazoa; phylum Chordata; class Amphibia; order Anura; family Aromobatidae; genus Allobates; species Allobates femoralis. The sequence goes on along the minus strand of JARQOC010000010.1, from coordinate 29,644,531 downwards.
AATTGTTCAAGAGACAAAAAAGTCTGTACTTCTATACCCAAAGAGGAAGTGCAAGACAAACCTACATTCCAGTACTTGGAAGATGATGAGGTCTCTGCTGAAAAGGAGCTAGAGGAGGAATTATCTGACAATGATGAGGAAGTCAAGAAGGAAGCAGAAAGCCCACCCTGGTCTCCATCTCTTCTGGATTCTATAGTTCCTGAACACAAGAATGAAGACATCCAAGAACCTCCTTCTCCAAAGGAATCTTCTCCTGTAAATGATTTGCTTACTACATCTGTGGTCAGTCCACAAGCTTCATCTTTGTCTACTGGCACAGAGCCCAGTAGTCCAAAGCCTCAGAGTCCACCGCCATCTTCTCCTGGGGATCATACAAAGTCCCCTGCTGTTTTGACTATCAGTAAAGATGATGATGATCTTCAGTGGTCGCCATCACATTTAGAAGATTTCCTGTTAAATGAGCTCTCTGATGACGTGTGCTCAGCGGGTGCTGACAGCCCAGATGACGTGGATCTAGAAGAAGCAATACTGATGAAGAGAGAAGGGGACTCTAAGGTAAATGTTGGTACTGGACACCATTCTCTTGTGGTTGTTTTCTCCATTTGAACAATGGCTGATTGCTAATCACTAGTCGTCACATATTGTGAAACTCATACATAGTCTCATCTCCACCATGGTAGTCTCATCTCCTCCATGGAAAATGGGGGGGCTAAAATCTCCAGTGAGTGAAGCATTCACTGTCTATATAAGAAAAGAAACTTGCCGACACTCCCTAACATGCAAGTGTGAACAGGTGCATAACTCAACATGACATATTATACCCAAGAGACAGTAACATTCTGAAATGCTAAAGCATGTAACCCATGAATATAAAAATGCAATACTACTAAGGAAATGTATGAAAAATGTACATACTTGGCATACAAAAATGTCCATTTCTGTGTGTGCTAAGTAGCCACTTCACGGCGTATCTCATTACTGGGTTCCTACACGACGATGAAGATTCTCTGTCTTTTCTTTTTTTATTTAGATCATAGGGTCATGCCCTCCGACCATGCACCCCTCCTCCATTAGCCTTAGGTTATTTTATTCTCTATTATCAAATTCGTATCCATCCATACAAATGGAGGTTTCTTTCAAGGGAACCAACCACCAGGATTTAATCACCTTAAATCAGTGAAGCAGGTGATTGACGTGTGCAGCATGACATCACTGTTTGGTGTTTTTTTTTTTTATTCCTCCCCTGTGGACTTCTCTTTATGTCAAACCCCCTCCATCTCATCGGCTGGGTCAGCTTTCAGCAGAAAGACAAGCCCACAGGGGAGGAATAAAAAACACATCAAATAGTGATGTCATGCTGCACACATCAATCACTTGCTTCACTGATTTACAGGTGGTTAAATCCTGATGGTTGATTCCCTTTAAATCCAGAGAGAGGCTTTATCTTAGTGTAGAAACCCAGTAATGAGATACACAATGACATGGCTACTGGGCAGTTATAGAAATGGACATTTTAGTATACGAAGTGTCTCAATTTTTCATAAATGTCCCTAGCAGTAATGCATGTTTATATTCATACATTCTTGGTATACATGCTTTAGCATTTCAGAATGTATGTTATATAACTTAGAATAGAGCAGTGGTTGCACATGCTTAATAACTCGTCCTTCACATAGGAAAGTTTTGGCTCCCCGCTCTCTGGATCAGTGGGGGTACCAAATTTTGTCATTCATCCTGTGGATAAATAATGCATGTTCCTTATCTGATAACCCTCTAAAATGTAATTACCATTTAAATTTGTATTAAATAATAATGTAGAGCTAGAGATTGCAATAAACGTTCAAATATACTTTATAAATTTAACCTGGAAGACAACCTTTTAAAACCTTTCCAGAAGATGTCCCCACTAGGCTGTTTCTAAACCTGACATATGGTCGTTGTTAGGAAAATCCATCATCCACTCCAAACACTGAATAAGGCCATATAAGGGTGGGGGCAGGGCCTATACAGTGTGCCTGTGTAGCGTGGCTACAGCTGATCTGTGTATTGTCAGTTTACCTAGTCAGGCTGTCAGCAGTGCACACAGATCCTGTGATCTTATCCCCTCTCCATTCACATCCTCTGCTCTGTACAATCAGCTGAGGAGCTCAGTAGAGGCCATCAGCTGATAACATGTAGCAGAGCCGATGTGAATGGAGAGAAGTCCGATAAAATCACTGAAGCTGTGCGCTGACAGCCTGACAGATAAACTGCATGTTCACACTGGCGTTTGTGTCTGCATGCGTCTGGCGTGCAGACGCAAATGCTGCGATACTGATGTGAACGCAGTGGAGATTCTCCGCATGCGTTTCCATAGTATGGTGTCGGGCCACCCAATCAGCGGTCTAGGTAGCTGCCGCTGGGAGGTTGGCAGTGGCCGCCGCCGGGAGAGATTTCAATGTGATCCGCATCATTCTCCTACGCGGTCATGCAGAGGACTCTGCAGATCAATTGAGCTCCATGCATTTTTTGAGCACCTGCGAACGCTTGCTGAGAACACAAGCGCCCGCGAATGCACAAAAAATGCATCATGTTACACAAATTATGCTCATCTGAACACAACCACAACCGAACGCAGCCAAACGCAGGGACTATGCGTTCCCATGTTAAACCGTGTGCATGCGTTTGGCTGCGTTCGGTTACGGATGCTTTCACAACGGAAATGTGAACCCAGCCTTACACTTATCAGCTGCAGCCACGCTACAGAAGCACACCGTATAGGCCCCGCCCCTGCCCATATATGGCCGTATTTAGTGTGTGAAGCTGAAGACGGATCTCCCTGACAACGAGCATATGTCATGTTTAGAAACAGCCTAGTGGGGACATCTTCTGGAAGGTTTTTGAAAGGTTTTCTTCCAGATTTTACTTATGGAGTATATTTGAAAGTTTATTATCACTTACGCTACATTATTATTTAATAAAATAAAGTTTTCGGCGGATCCGCTATTGCACTTAAAATGCAGTGAAACACAGTCCCAGTCAAGTCCAATGTATTTCACAATTTTGCATTCAGACACTGCGCTTATTCTGGATCCATTCTTGGGCTCAAGAGCATGTCCATTCTCTTGAGTTATCTGCTGCACTATTTACTCACCTCCCCGCTCCCACTGTGATCAGCGACTCTCGACTCGATGTTCAGGATGCGCAGGTGTGCCCTAGAGGCACTGACACAATGCAGGCGTACGGGATGAGAACTGCTGGAGATCACCGTGGAGCGCGGGGAGGTTAGTACGTAAATAGCGCAGCAGAGAACGTCACACATTCACACACAAGGCTGCATTTTGTGAGGATTTCTGCACCAAAAACGGATCCTCACAAAACGTTGTGCGTGAATGTAGCCTAAGTCTTAATTTTCTTATATTTATGCATACATTGCTCTGAAGCCTTGCAGAGGCGCAGAGACAGTAAAACTGGTCAGATTCAGTGATCCGGAACTCGGCATGAAACCGACCACTTCTGATAGACTCCACCAGTGGCCGGTAACTCCAGTAGACTATAAAATTAAAAATCCTAACCATTATTGAGTGGAGCAGACTTTTAATAAGAGGGAAATTAAAATTGCTCGTTTTTTCTTTTTCTTATTCTCCAATTTTACACTTTCATGTTGATAACAAGATCTTTAACAATCTGGTGCTTGGGAATTTTTGGTTATCTCATCTGACGTCTTACTTTTTATATATTTTATAGGAGACTGATGTAATTAGCTTCTCTAAAAAGTCAGTGCTACCTTTTCTACAAGATTACAAGAATTTAGGTGTTGGAGCAGGAAACCACATTGACGATAAGACCACCAAAAACAGCACGTCCAAGGAAGATGATTCTTTTTCTCTCCCAAAATCCAAGCCCCAGATAAAGAGGGTGACCTGGAATCTTCATAAAGATCCTCCCAAGACCACCGCCACAGAGCAAGCTGTGTGTAAGTACCGCACCCCAGCTTGGCGGGGGGGATTCATTGTGTTCATAGCACTTAGTCCATCACAATAACGCAAGTTCTTGCATATTGGTACCCTATGATGGGTGGAACCCCCCCATCGTTAGCGTGACAAGCCTCACCTGGCCACGCGATACCTATTTAGGAAATTTCTCATTGCAATCAAATCAGAATAATTTCCACATTTGACTTTTTTTTATACTGATCTTTGTTACTGATTATGATTTATTTTAGATGTCGTCTTTGCTATTGGGTGACTTAGCTTAGTTTTTGCTTTTCAAACCAAAAGAGCAAGGACGCAAGCGGCGATTCCTTCTAATTGGACGGGTTCACATCATAGACAGAACTCTGCCGCTCAGTTACCATTACTTGTATACTTCAATGAATATTATGTTACTTGCAGTTACTTTGGTATTTCTAATATACGATGTATGTTTCTATTAAAGCTTCCCCTCCCCGTGACGCTCCATCTGAGGATTGGGCCGCCTCGCCCAAGTTTGCAGCCAATCAAGTCTCCAGTCACCAAACGGACTCTCCAAGTGACACTTCCAGCCCTCTGGACTGGAACGCAGTGGAGGCCTCCCTGCAGGGGTCTGTGCTCCAAGCAGTCAGCCAGGCTCATGGAGTGTAGGAAACAAGGCCCAAAGCAATGTTCTGGAGAAACCTGAAGACAAGCCTGTAGCTGTGGACAGATTTATGACCCAAGAAAGACAAGTGAAGGACACCAGTTCGATCCCATGGATTGCCACAGATACTCCTGTTCAGGTATTCTATAGACTAAAATGTCCTGGGTGTAAAGGTATTTGGTTGGCAGTCACAGTACACTTAAGCATGCCTATGAATGCATATTTAAAACCGTTGGCGCTTGCTCTAGGTAAAAATAATAAATTCAGCTAAACTTTGTCTGCCACTCCAGCACAACGCCCTCCAAAGCCCTCTTCCCCGTCGTCTGGTTTAGCACCACCCATACCCCCTTTTCCCATCTGGTGTGCTCCTGCAACAGCCTATCCCCATTTGTCTGCTCCAGCACCGTCCAGTAACCTCCCCCCCACCCCGTTCAATGTGTGCACCACCAGCGCAGTCCATCACCCTCTCTGGCGGATGCTCCAGTGCCCCCTTCTTCTAAGCCCCCCCCAATTTGCTCCAGTGCTGCCGAACCCACTGCAGCCTGCTCCATTGCGTCCCCATTAACTCCCCTCATCCGTCTGCTTCAGTGCCCACCCCCCCTACAGCGATGTGCTTCAGTGCCCACCCCTTGCGGTCTGCTCTTTGCTATATCTGATGGGGCAGCACATGATCCAGTCAGAAAAAAAACACAGGAGGGTGGCAACATTTTGCGCATACACTCATGGCACAATGTTTTGAGGTGGGAGTTCGGTTAACTAGAACACCCTGAAAGAAAGAGACCCTTATTGTTAGGTCATTGATGTAAGTTTATTTTTTAATAAAATATCACAACTTTCTTCACCAGGTGTTCCCACAGACGTTGCCACCGTTACCTCTTCCACCAGTCTTTCCCCCATATGCCCCTGTGAGTGAGCCCACAGTGCCCTGTATCATCCAGACCAGCCGAATCATGCCCATCCAAATGCCGAAACCCGGCAGTCTGGCCACAGCAAACGAACCCAAGATGCAGGCAGCAAGCACAGGTGAGAGTCCAACCAATGACTAGATTTATTTATTTCCATGTCTTAAAGGGCATCAGTCACAGGTTTTTGCTACCTCATCTGACAGCTACATAATGTATGCAAAAAGATTCTGAATTCAACGAGGTATCACATAGATTACTGGCTGAAGCCAGAATTTATTCTCGGGAGCACAGCAGAGCTGGGAGAGCTGCCCTTGCCCACCCCAGCTCTCTATACAAATTGTGCATTCACTGTCAGGTGTCAAATTTATGTAAACAATAGCATAGACTGATAAGAGAAGCACAGTTAATTTTTGTTTCTTAACCCTTGCAGCATGCTTCCCTCAGCTTACATGGCAAAATCCTTCTGACAGATTCCAATTAAGTGCATATGACATATATCATGTGAATGGGTGCGGTACCCACATGGCAGGTGTTCTCATTCTGTGTACTGGTGCGGGGTCCTAATGGCAGGTGTTATCATGTTCTGTGGATGGGAGCGGTGTCCACATGGCAGGTGTTCTCATATTCTGTGGATGGGAGCGGTCCCTACATGGCAAGTGTTCTCATGTTCTGTGGATGGGAGCGGTGCCCACATGGCAGGTGTTCTCATATTCTGTGGATGGGAGCGGTGCCCACATGGCAGGTGTTCTCATATTCTGTGGATGGGAGCCGTCCCTACATGGCAGGTGTTCTCATGTTCTGTGGATGGGAGCGTTGCCCACATGGCAGGCGTTCGCATATTCTGTGGATGGGAGCGGTGCCCACATGGCAGGTGTTCTCATGTTCTGTGGATGGGAGTGGTGCCCACTTGGCAGGTGTTCTCATGTTCTGTGGATGGGAGTGGTGCCCACTTGGCAGGTGTTCTCATGTTCTGTGGATGGGAGCGGTGCCCACATGGCAGGTGTTCTCATATTCTGTGGATGGGAGCGGTGCCCACATGGCAGGTGTTCTCATGTTCTGTGGATGGGAGCGGTGCCCACATGGCAGGTGTTCTCATGTTCTGTGGATGGGAGCGGTGCCCACATGGCAGGTGTTCTCATGTTCTGTGGATGGGAGTGGTGCCCACTTGGCAGGTGTTCTCATGTTCTGTGGATGGGAGTGGTGCCCACTTGGCAGGTGTTCTCATGTTCTGTGGATGGGAGCGGTGCCCACTTGGCAGGTGTTCTCATATTCTGTGGATGGGAGCGGTGCCCACATGGCAGGTGTTCTCTTATTCTGTGGATGGGAGCGGTGCCCACATGGCAGGTGTTCTCATGTTCTGTGGATGGGAGCGGTGCCTACATGGCAGGTGTTCTCATGTTCTATCAATGGAGAATATTTCCAGTTTTCTCACTTTTCCACTGATCCCTCCTGCTGTACGTCTCCTGTTTCAGCACATCATGTGTATGTAGGGATGTTTTTGCTCCACTAGTATCAGAAATGACCCCTGTCTGGAGCAGGATATCCAGTGCATGTGTACTTACTACATCTTGTTATGCTTTGTCTGCCGTTTTATGTATATGTTCTGTATTTTATATGTGTTTTCTATCATCTTCAGGTGAAGGAAAAGGAAAATTGAAACCAAAAAAGGGTGAAACAATAAAGAATGAAGAGGTAATATGGCGATGCCTATAAGACGCACATGTGCCAGGGTCATTCTTACATTTCTCCTTCGCCTCATTGGGGGACACAGACCGTGGGTGTTATGCTGCTGTCCACTAGGAGGCGACACTAGGCAAATCTGCAAAAGAGTTCAGAAACTCCTCCTCCACAGCATTACACCCTGGAGCAGGAAGCAATTCTCCAGTTTTTTGCTTAGTGTCGATAGGAGGTAGACATGGTCCATAGGACCACTCCAAATTACATAGTTAGATATTTTTTTACTTAGATTTTTTATTCTTTTTTACCAAGGATATGAGAGGGCGACGGTATCTCCGCATACCGATCTCCCAAAACCAGCAACAGGCGGGAACGCGGGGTGTTACCTCCACGTATCCCCTCCTGCCACGATGGATAGGGAGCAAGGCGACGGTTCCATTGCGTTCCGATCTCCTTGTCTTTCTCCCATGGCCGGCGCTTCCACATTTTCCCCTGTCCCCACTGGGAACCTCAGGGTGACTTCTGCAGGTTTGCAGAGAATTCACAGCAGAAAAGAGCTGATCCTGCGGGGCACATCAGGACGCCAGGCCAGGCACAGATTTCCCCATCTCCCTTCTGGGTTATGGGTCGAGCAAGCCCAAGATGCCCTCCCCATTCCCTGCCAGGGTCTGGGTTGAGGAGCCTACTCAGGTAATCAGGGCTCCCCTGGGACCCTGCATGTGTTCTTTATTTTTCCCCCCTGAGCCGACCAGCTGCAGCCCTGTAAGCTGCAGAACTCTACTGTGAGGGTCTCTGAGTGCAGGCTCTCCCACCTCGGGTCCCCCCTCCTCTGGACTATTTGTGCTGCGCCCGCTCCCATGGAAGGGAGCACAGCAGCGGCGGCTCATAGCGGGCCCTGGGTGCCGATGGGGCGCTGCCCCACCGTGGTTGCAGCCTCCGGTGCCGGGCGCCGTGCTCCCAGTTCCGGCCCCGGACCTCCGCGCCAGCCCCCCGCCATTCCCGGCCCGCGTTTTACGCGAGGCCCCGGCTTCGGCCTAGCCGCACGTCACCGTCCCGCCCACCGGCGCGTCCCATTGGACGGGAGCCTTTCAGCGTCAGCACGGGGGCGGGACAGGTCTGAAAAGGGCGCCATTCAGTTTTTCTGCGCGCTCTCGCGCTGGCTCCGCCCCCTTCTTCATGGCACCGCCGCCATTGCAGCCCCGGCGTTGTCACCGCTGTATAACAGCGGCGAACAGCGCTTGGGGCATCAGGGGACTCAGGCTGACCAAGCCATCTGTGGCTGGTGGTCAGATGTTTTGCCACTACAACCACTGGGGTTTGCACATAGGATTTTGCTCTGGGCAGAATGCCTGCAGGGGCACCCACTGATGGGGCAGATGGCAGCAAGCTCATGCTGCCTCTGCTGAGGCATCCCTTGGTCCCTATCCTCCCAGGTGCAGATAATAGGGATACACAGCTTAGCTCCGATTCTTGGGCCACATTACAGCAAGTCTCACAAAAAAGACATACTGTTGCATCCACTGTACGGGGTATACAGGGACCCAACACAGCACAACTAATACGGCTTCGCTGTGCGCCAGTCTCTGATAGTTCCTGACGGGCAGTCAGCAGTGGCGTACCTACACCAGGTGCAGAAGTTGCGATCGCACCCGGGCCCGGCAGTCTAGGGGGCCCCAAATGTCCTTTGTCCTATGGAAAAAGACTAATACTCTTAAACATTTGCAATACTTGGGGGCCCATTGGAGCCTTCGAATCGGGTTCCCGGGGCCTGATGTTACGCCACTGGCAGCCAGCATGGTACAGCCTGCTTCAACTTGTACGTCCTCCCCCCCTCCCTGTACACCACGCATGTGACAGTAATGCTACCCCTGTACTCTGTTTCAGAGTAACATCACATTACTAGGAATACTGCTAATTCACAGAGCAGTACAGCCAGAGTCCCTCTGTCTGGCACACGGACCACTTATAGTTGTTCCTACCACCGTGCCTGATGCAGGTACCTGTTGGTACACCTTCCCGATCTCATAGCCTTACCCGGGGAGGGTAGCTACGGTTAAGTGATATACCGACATGCCCTCCTCCTCGGTTCCCCTCAACGTTGGGAAACCTGTTGATATTCAGACATAAGATACTCATTCATCCCTTCCCTGGCCCCTACTCAGTTGAGAGAACTTGGTTGCGGTGGAATTACGGCGAGTCTAACTCACAGGTTCTTCCTGGGTCCTCCATTGTCGGAGAGTCCAGTTGAAGTTGATGTAACCTACAATTATCTGACAACTGCAAGGGTCCTAGGACTATTACCAATTTTTTCCAATCCCACAAAGGAGCCGTGGTGTAGTGGTATACACTACTGCCTACCGATGCAAAGGTGCCCGGTTCGAGCCCCACTGCAAACACTTTTCTGCTAGAGTTCCGGTTTGCAGGGATGACAGTCAAGTCCTTCAAAACACAGAATGAACTCCGTGATCAGTCCTGCTCGAGTGATTTAGCTCGGGTCTCTGGAACCAAAGACCCATAACATACTTCCTCCTCAGCTCCCCACTGTCGGAGGCGCTGGGTTGTAGCCGATATTGTTATATGCCAAGCTTCTTCCTCGACTCTCCACTGGGGATTCGGGTTGAATCTGCGCAGGCATGAGGCCTGGCCGGCCTCCGTCACCTGACTACAAAGACGTAACTCGAGGTAGCACAACGCGGAATACGAATTCTGTTGCCTATCTCCTCTCTAGACCTATATGGGTATTTGGCTTAAGATGACACGTGCTCTGCACAGCCTGCCTCGAGACGGGACCTTGCGGCCCCCTGACCGCATTGATCCAATGAATGGGCCCTTCTTGCCCCCGTAAGACCATGGCCCGAGCCTTTTTCCACGCACTCTGTCCCTTCTCGATTCAGGAGTCACCAGTGGGATAGTGCTCGCGGTGTGCAGCGCAGGACGCCAGCGACCGAACGGTCATGATCACAGCCTCCGGTTCTTTTTCTGCCAGCACTGCTCTTGTCTTCCGGTTTTCTCCGGACCTTCCGCGACGGGCCTCTGCGGTTCCCAAGCCCCGCGTTTTTTAGCAGGGCCCGCTTCGGCCTAGCCGTGACATCTCTGGCTTTCCCGCCCGTTCTCAGCCCGCCTTCTACCCGCCCTCCACCTGCCGTCGGAATTTCCGAACCTTCAGCTCAGGCGGTGGGCCACGCTGAAAGGACTGAAGCGAAAGGATTACATAGTTTTTTTCCCCGCCTGAAAATGGCGACGTATATACTGCTTTTCAGCAGTCTTCCATATCCGCGTAAGTGGGTTCGACCTTCTCCGGGTCTACCCAACCTCCAGGGCGCGTGCTGCGACACAGCACATATATCCAGGAACCCCTGCTCCGCGCGTGCCCTTGACGCCCCATGCTGCAGCGTCACGTATAGAGTCTCGGCCATATGGGACGCACAGCATCGCATGCTCATGGCTGCCGTTAGTTGCAACGCATTTACAGCTCTAGTCAGTTTCCCAGACAAAGCACAGATTCTTCATCTTGGACTCCGCAGCTTTCGTCAGGGATTTCCGCAATCCTTCACAGCTGCTATAAGAGTCCTGGTCAGCATAGTAGCCAGTTCCATGGTCTCAGCCGAATCGCCGGCCTTTGCATTTCTCCATGCTCAGGCGTTGCACGAATACTGCATGGGGGGCGCTGTACCCCCCTCACAATGCTCAGGGCAGTGATCTTACCCTGTCTCGAACATACCCCTAAATCTACGCACATTCAGTAGTATCTCTAGGACTGGCATCGTTCGGCCACCTTCTGGCATTCAGACACGTCAGGATGCAGTCAGACACTGCCACAGCCGTGGCATATGTCAACCACCAGTGTGGAACCCGCAGTCTCTAAGCGATGTCAAGTTCGCCACATTCTTCACTAGGTGGAATCCTACAACACGGCAATGCCAGCTGTTCTCATACCAGGTGTATTCTTCTGGGTGGCGTTTTCTTTTTTCCTAATTCGTCAAGGCATGGACTCAGGGTAACCAGCCCCTTCCCCTACACGTCCTCCGTCGAAATGCCGACGCCAGGTACCCACAGATATGGAGCTGACGGAGTCACACCTCAATGCCACGGTCCCGGTCTTCCTGGCCTGGTCTCAGGATCCGCAGTCAGTGGCACAGACTCACTAGTCCAAGCCTGGACCGGTACCCGCCTCTCCTACATTTCTTCCCCTCTAATAGTCGGGAATATCACAACGAGAATGTCACCGGGGCTTCTTTATAGTCTCAGACTGATCCACTCGCCCTTGGCGCGCAAGCTTGCCCAATTTATGGCGCAGTACCAGGGCCTCTAACGGACAGTTCAGACCTGTTCGCTCACGGCCTGTTTTTCCTCAGCACTCTTCACATCTGAGGTTAATACCGTAGCCTTTTCAGATTTAGAATTTAACCCAAGAGGTTTTTTTCCCAGGATATTGTAACAAGCGTAGTCACAGAGGAGGACACCAGCTTTATCAGCAATATCCCATCACACACGTGTACTCATTTTGGTTTTTTTGCTGGGACTCCTTTAACAGTCATTCCCCTTGGCCCTACTTCTTACCAGGGACTCTCCGTCTTCCACCCAGACCTAGACTCAGGGCTATCCTTTGGGTCTCTCACACAGCAGGTTTTTCACCCTCTTACAAGCACGTCTTGCCACCAGACTTCTATGAAACCATTCCTCGAAGGGTCTGCTATTTCTAGTCCCCATACAACAAGACTGGATCCGTGGGGAACTGACCTTGATACTCGCAGCCGGCAAGAATCCCGTTTTCAGCCATGATGGAATACTACCTATAGCATCCTCATTCACATAGCGGTATGGTTCGGCGGCATTTTATTTGTCTCTGCAGACATATCGGTATTTGCAGCGGTTTCGCGTAATCCATCTTTTTTTCTAGTCTTTCATCGGAACAAGACTTTCCTATGGCTGTTTCCTTTTTTCTTTCAGGATAGGTTTACCCTTTCCACCTACAGGACGACGTCTCTCTGCCATCGCTACGCCCGACTTCAGTCCGTCCGGTCGCGAGGGACTTACAGGTGCGGGACCTGGTCTGGGCCCTACGCATCTAGTTGTTAGTGCCCTCTTGAGAGGTCGGATTCTCTTTTCTCATTCTTCCAATGGACTGAACTAAGAACACGTCAGCCTCTAAGGCTCCTCTAACCATCCAGGACGCTTATTCCATCGATGAATCATCCCTTCCAGAAGGTCATGGTACATTCTACTCGGCCAGGACGGCCTCCTGGACAGTTCGGTAACAGTCTTTGGCGCAACAAGTGTATAGGCAGCCAATATGGCCAGCCTACACCCATACCCCAGCCGCTACAGCGCTTGCACTCAGTCCGCAACAAACGCAGGTCTGGGTACGCGTGTCCTCCAGGCGGCAGCTCGCCTGTTGGCTCGTTGTTCTTCACTGATCATGCTCAGTGTCACTAGTTCCTGGGGCATGGTTCTTCTCTGACCTTGCTCAGTATATCTAGTTCCTTTGTTCTTTCCCACCCAGGGACTGCTTTGGGACGTCCCACGGTCTGTGTCCCCCAATGAGGCGAAGGAGAAAAGGAGATTTTTGTGTACTCACCGTAAAATCCTTTTCTCTTAGCCTCTAATTGGGGGACACAGCACCCACCCTATTGCTCTTATGGGCCTTTTCTTCAGTTCTCACATTTCATGGTTACCACGTTTACCGTGTTTGCCTATTATCACTCTGTTAATTGTTGGCTGTTTAAACTTGTGCCTGTTTAGCTCAGGCCTTGTACTACTATGGGCCTGTTTAATTCAGGTCTTGTTATACGATCATATGCTTCGTTAACTCTTCACTGTTTTCCACATGCGCCTGCTTACCTACAGGCCTTGTGGTACTAATATTACTCTGCTAATTCTTCACTGTTTACACACGTGCCTGTTCGGTTTCAAGCCGTGTTCCACTATTATTACCTTGTTAACTATATTGTTTACACGGGTTGACTGTGTGTACCTTCTGTGTCACTGTTATTTGTTGACTCTCCTACTGCTTTAGCACAAAACTGGAGAATTGCTTCCTGCTCCAGGGTGTAATGCTGTGGAGGAGGAGTTTCTGAACTCTTTTGCAGATTTGCCTAGTGTCGCCTCCTAGTGGACAGCAGCATAACACCCACGGTCTGTGTCCCCCAATTAGAGGCTAAGAGAAAAGGATTTTACGGTGAGTACACAAAAATCTCCTTTTTATCTCTGTACACTTTATTATTGATGCTTTACTTCTACAGTATTTCACCTTTTATAACATATAAGGGATGTTTTGCAGATGCAGAAAAGCTGTAAATCTATAAAAAAAATTGGAGGGAGCAATGTAGGCAGAATTGTTAGGTTAGTGAGCTTCTGACTATGCTGAGATCACAATATCCGGCCTGACCTGCTATGGGGCGGATGGCTGAGGTCAGGAGATCCGCTCTTGGGCCAGGTATTGGGATCTGAGCACAGTACATGTGTTACTTTGATGACACCGTAATGTTACGTCTATAAATGTTTGGGAAATTGGAGCCTCACTAGTAAATGTGAAAGAACAATTACCATATTTTACGCTTCATGGGATGCACCGGATTATAAGACGTACCCCATATTTGGTGAAGGAAAAGAGAAAATAAAAATAATTTTTAATGTTAAATGGGGTCCGTCTTATAATCAGTATACATGTCCCTCATCCTTGTACATGCCCATCCTGATATATACCAGGATGAGGACCATATATATGTCTACTATCCTGGTACATATGGCCCCCATCCTGATATATATGATCCCCATCCTTATATACCAGGAAGGGGGCCAAGCCATATATACATATTCCACCACCTGGTATATATGTCCCCATTCTGTTATGTCTGTTCCCCATTCTGGTGTTTACACTGTTTGTCCCTCATCCTGATATATATATTCACGGGTCCACGGGGAAGGAAGGATGAGGGCAAAGCCCTGAGCTGCGGGGGAAGTCATGGCACTTTCCAGTGGGCGCCACCATTATTCATATCCCAGCTTGCATTGCTCTTGTGTTCAGACTGCCAGAGAATGGCCGCGGAGGCAGAGCATGGGTAGACCATGACTCGTGGCCATTTTCTTGAAGTCTGGACACAGCATGTATTGCCTCTTGGCAGTGCGTGCTGGGATATGAATAATGGCGTCACCCACTAGAAAGTGCCGTGACTTCCCCCACAACTACGAGCTGTTCCCCCCACCTGCCGTGGACTTGTAAAGCCTCCGCATGCACCCCTGCAACAACTCCCCCCCACCCTGGTAAGATTTTTTATTTTAAATGTGTATTTTAAGATGCACCCCCTGTTTTTCCCCCAATTTGGGGGAATCAAAACTGTGTCTTAAAATTCGAATAACACGGAATGTCCAGGATCCATAAAATACAACTTCAGGCTTTAGATCGGTTTATTTAACATTGATCAGGAAGAGGACAAGCAAATAAGGCGTGTATGTTTCAGGCCTAGTCCTAGATCTATAGAAGACGTGTCTTTCTGGGAGACGCACTTAGATAACACGTTGTGTAATGCTGCGTTTTGGCAGTCTGTTTTTAGGGCATCAATCAATAAATAATATATTACACACTGTATGGACTAGTCTGGCTTTGATGAACCTGACCTCTCTGACTGCATTGTGTCAACTGTAACCTTTGAGAGAGAATGCTACGGGGATGAATTTTGGAGGCGGATTGGATTCATTCTTAAATAGGGTTTTTCTGGTCATCATAATGGGAGACCCAGACAATGGGGTTTAGGGCACTGCCCTCCGGAGGTCACACTAGGTACTACAAGTTTGTAGACACCGCCTCCTCCGCTTATAAACCCCTACCGCAGGGAACATCCTCAGTTTTAAACTTAGTGTGCTCGGAGGATCACGCTTTGCTTGCACTTCACTGCATTCTCACAGCTTACGTGATGGCGTCTGAAGACAAGGTAAAATGGTTCCGGTCGGGACCTGCGACAGCCTCCCCGCTCACCCTTGTGGAACACGCAGGTGGAGGTACCGGAGGGCCTTGGGCCTGGACACTTTGTGTTCTCCCGGTACGCTGTTGCGCTCCTTTCCCTCCCTCTCCGGGGGGCTCTGGAGAGTGGGAGATGGGAGCCTTGCACAGCTCCGCTCCGTCCGAGGCCTCCCTAAATGGTGCTTACAGACCGGACTGGAGCCAGCCCAGTCCGAGGCCTCCCTAAATGGTGCTTACACTCCGGACTGGTGCTGAACCCCCGTCCGAGGCCTCCCTAAATGGTGCTTACAGACCGGACCGGCACTGAGGCACTCGGTGTCTCCTGTGTGCCTGGGGGTAGTGTCTGTCACTTTATGTGGCCTGACACTCAGACCGCGCGTTACCCTCGGGTCCGCGGATCTGCGGGTGTACCCTGTGCTGGGGTCACCCTGGCTGACCGCCCTGTGTGTCACAGGGGCTGAGGCCGTGGGCTGCGGATGTTTGTTTGTGCACGCAGTCTGTGTATAGTATTTTACACTATTTCCCGCGCTGCGGGCTCCGGCACCTTCATGCTGAGGCTGCTTGGAGGATGGGAAGCTGCCCGTGCGGTGACGTCATCGATGGGCGTGTGTGTGTGTTTCCCGCGTGTTTTCGGCGCCGCCCACAGTTTCACTGTCGGCGGCCATCTTTACCCTCACTTCCCGGTTGGGATCTGTATGCAGCGTGCGCCTGCACTCCAGGGGAGACCGGAAACCGTCGCGGAGGTCCACACACACACACCGCTTCCTCATACCGCTTTACTGCGGTCGGTAAGCCACCGGGACTCCCGGTTTTGTTGTCTGCAATTTGGCTTATTTTCCCCTACTGCGGCGATGTCCTCAGTTAGGAAGCGTGCTGCTAAGGCGGCAGATGCCACCATTACCTGTGCTACATGCAATGGAACACTGGTGGAGGGGTCCTGCAATAACTGCGGACGCCCAGAGGCCCGGACTGACACTGCTGAGTCAGCAGCTCCGGTGCTATACCCTGAGGTTCAGGTGATCTCAGGGCCATGGGAGACTCAGAATAAGATCAATGAATCTCTGTTGTCCCAGCTGTCCTCCATGTCGCAATCCCTGGAGGCACTTAATAGGAGGCTGGATAGCCCAGCTACTCCGTCCAGTTACCCCCGGGTGTCTCCCTCTTCTGCTGTGAGACCCCTTAAGCGGGCTCGTCGTGAGGAGTCACCCGAGCTCCAGGCTCTCTCTGAGGAGGAGCGTTCCTCTGATGGTGAGGACGATGATGGGGGTTCAAATTTCGGGTCTGTGTCTATATCTGAACCACCAGACGGGGTGGAGGATCTGGTGTCCTCTATCAACGAGACCTTACGTCTCGTGACACCCCCTGAGGAGGTGACGGTGCACCCGAAGGAGGTCTATCAATGGCTGCGGCCAGAGGCTAGACCAAGTGGCTCCTTCATGGACCACACAAATTTTGGAAGGGTGGTTAGAGCTCCCAGGTTACATCCTGGGCGGCGTTATGTCCGTAAACCCAAGGACAATCGCTTCCCCTTCCCCCAGGAGGTGCTTCAGGAGTGGTCGCAGTCCACGAAGGTGGACGCTTCCATGTCCAGGATTGCTGCACGCTCCCTTTTCTCTGCCTCTGATAGCTCCTCGCTGAAGGATGCGACGGATAGACAGGTCGAGCAACTCGCCAAGTCTTCCTATGAGGCTGTGGGGTCTTCCTTTGCCCCTAATTTCGCCACGGTCTGGACCTTGCAAGCGATTACTACGTGCTTGGATGGTATCTCTGACCTGGCAAGATCCAGTCCAGAGGTCCTGGCACTTACCGAGAGGGCAAGGGCCTATGCGGACTACGCCAGGACGGCGACTCTGGAAACTGCCACTCGCTCAGCTGTGGCTTCGGCCAATGCTATAGCGATCCGCAGATTGTTGTGGCTGCGTCTTTGGGACTCAGATACCACATCCAAGAAGATTTTGCAGAATCTTCCGTTCGCTGGTGACAGGCTTTTTGGCACCGAACTGGACAAGCTGATAAAGGATTCTGCTGAGTCTAAGATACCGCAGAATAAGCCTAAGCCACGGTATACCGTTAAAAGGAACCCAAAACAGTGGTCCTTTCGTTCCAGCTCGCAGTCATCAGCACCGTCCGCTCGCACGGACCGAGGGGGAAAGCCCGCTTCTCAGTGGCGCTCTAAGAGTCGTCCAAAGAAGCCGGCGGGGGCGGCAGCTGCCGCCCCCAAACCCGCCTCTGCATGACTCGCTCTCCCTTCCTACCTCCCCACAGGTGGGGGGCCGCTTGTCTCGCTTTCAGGACAAATGGCTACTTCACGTCCAAGATCAGTGGGTTCGAGACGTGGTCTCGCGAGGTTACAGGATAGAGCTGACGTCAAAACCGATATCCCGATTCCATCGGTCGGTCCCATCGCCAGAAAAGGCTCAGGCTTTTTACCTGGTGTTGGAGGGTCTCCGCAGAGACGGAGTGGTGGTCCCGGTGCCTTCCGGAGAGAGGTTCAGGGGTTTTTACTCCAACCTCTTTATCGTCCCGAAGAAGGACGGATCCTTCCGCCCGGTACTGGACCTGAAGTTGTTCAACCATCACGTGTTGGTTCGGAAGTTCCGTATGGAATCACTGCGCTCCGTGATCGCGGCTGTATCACAGGGAGACTTCCTGGCGTCCATAGATATCAGAGACGCTTACCTTCATGTGCCCATTGCACCGGCTCATCAGCGCTGGTTGAGATTCGCAGTGGGGGAAGAACACTTCCAATTTGTGGCGCTGCCGTTCGGGTTGGCCTCGGCACCGCGGGTGTTCACAAAAGTGATGGCCTCCATGATGGCTCTCCTGCACGTGCAGGGACATGCCGTCATTCCCTATTTAGACGACCTACTGGTCAGGGCGCCATCAGAACACCTTTGTCAAGAGAGCCTGGATGTGACCATGCGGTCTCTGGAACAGTTCGGTTGGCTCCTCAATATTCAGAAGTCAACGCTAGTTCCGACCCAGTCTTTGACATATTTGGGCATGGACTTCAACACAGCCTCAGCCCTGGTGTCTCTGCCACGAGTCAAGCAGCTGGCGATCCAATCAGGAGTGCAAGCAGTCCTCCTGTCACCACAATCATCCCTACGGGTGTTGATGATGCTGGTGGGGCGCATGGTGGCAGCAATAGAGGCGGTGCCTTTTGCACAATTTCGCCTCCGTCCTCTCCAGCTGGAGATCCTCCGCAGGTGGGACAAAAGGTCGATTTCTCTGAATCGGCTGGTGACCCTTTCCCAACCGACCAGAGATTCCCTGCAGTGGTGGTTACAGCCACACCACTTGTCTCGGGGCCGGTCCTTCATCAAACCGTCATGGTTAGTGGTGACCACCGACGCCAGTCTGAAGGGCTGGGGAGCGGTGTTCTTACACCACAGGGCCCAAGGCCTCTGGACTCGGTCGGAGTCGGCGTTGCAGATCAACGTGCTGGAGATCAAGGCGGTCTATCTGGCACTCCTGGCGTTTCAGAGATTCCTCTCAGGACAACCCATTCGGGTTCAGTCCGACAATGCGACGGCCGTCGCTTATATAAATCATCAAGGAGGAACCAGGAGTGCAGAGGCTCTGGCCGAAGTCCACCGCATCCTATCCTGGGCGGAGGACAACAACTGTCTGATCTCCGCAGTTCACATCCCAGGGGTCGAAAACTGGGAGGCCGACTATCTGAGCCGGCAGGGGATGGACGCCGGAGAGTGGTCTCTTCATCCGGAGGTCTTCAGAGAAGTCTGCAGCAGATGGGGCACTCCGGACGTGGATCTGATGGCCTCACGGCTGAATCATCAGGTGCCGCAATACATGGCGAGGTCATGGGATCCCCAATCTCTGGGAGCGGATGCTCTGGTCCTGACTTGGTCCAGATTTCATCTGCCGTATGTGTTCCCGCCTCTGGCTCTGATTCCCAGGGTGCTGTGGAAAATCAGGTCGGAGTGCAGGGTCGCCATTCTAGTGGCTCCAGATTGGCCCAGGAGGTCCTGGTATCCGGACCTGTGGCAACTGTCAGGCGGACACAGGTGGGCTCTTCCAGACCGCGCAGATTTACTCGCGCAAGGCCCATTCTTCCACCTCAATTCCAAGGCCCTCAGATTGACTGCATGGCTCTTGAGGCCTGGCTGCTGACATCCAGGGGTTTTTCCCCTACGGTGGTTGCCACTATGAATCGGGCTAGGAAGCCAGTCTCAAGGAAGATGTACCACAGGACGTGGAAAATCTTTTTTACTTGGTGTGCCTCTGGTGGACGGTCTCCGTGGCCCTTGTCCATCCCGACGTTGTTTGCTTTCCTACAGTCGGGTTTGGAATTAGGATTATCCCTTGGCTCCTTGAAAGGTCAAGTCTCAGCACTTTCAGTGCTGTTTGACAGGCGATTGGCGCTCCTCCCGAAGGTCCGTCAATTTCTGCAGGGGGTGTCACGGATGGTTCCGCCCTACAAGAGACCTCTGGACCCTTGGGACCTCAACATGGTCCTGGCGGCATTACAGAGACCACCGTTTGAGCCGCTGAGAGATGTTTCTCTATCTCGCCTGTCTCAAAAAGTGGCCTTTCTGGTGGCAATCACGTCTCTGAGAAGGGTCTCAGAATTGGCTGCACTTTCGTGCAAGTCGCCCTTTCTGGTGGTTCACCAAGACAAGGTGGTGTTGCGTCCTCGGCCAGAATTCTTGCCGAAGGTGGTTTCAACTTTTCACCTGAACCAGGAGATTGTTCTCCCATCATTTTGCCCTGCTCCCGTTCATCAGGTTGAACGCGACCTCCATACTCTGGATCTCGTGAGAGCGGTACGCATTTATGTGTCCAGGACCGCCTCCTTTAGGAGTTCGGATTCCTTATTTGTTCTTACGACAGGTTGCTGTAAGGGGTCCGCGGCATCAAAGTCGACATTGGCCAGATGGATTAAGGCTTCCATTCAAGAGGCTTACCGGGCTTCTGGTTTGCCTCTCCCGGTGGGATTGAAGGCTCACTCTACCAGAGCTGTAGGTGCCTCCTGGGCCTTGCGACATCGAGCGTCTGCTCTACAGGTGTGTCAGGCAGCCACTTTGTCTAGCCTGCACACTTTCTCAAAGCACTATATGGTGCATGCCCATGCCTCTGCGGAGGCAAGTTTGGGCAGGCGGGTTCTCCAGGCGGCGGTTGCCCACCTTTAAAGGGAACCATGTGTTATCCGTCTTGTTGAGGAACTCTTCCCGCCCTGGGGTATTGCTTTAGGACATCCCCATTGTCTGGGTCTCCCATTATGATGACCAGAAAAAAGAGAATTTTGTTTACGTACCGTAAATTCTTTTTTCTTTAATCATCAATGGGAGACCCAGCACCCACCCAGTGGTTCCGTTGCATGTTTTGCATTTGTTCTGTTCTCTGTTGAGACAGTGTTTGCCGGGTTGTTGATCCGTCTGTGCACGGCATTCGTCCCGATGTGTCGGGTGTGGTTTATTTCCTCCTCGCAGCTTATGGACCAAACTGAGGATGTTCCCTGCGGTAGGGGTTTATAAGCGGAGGAGGCGGTGTCTACAAACTTGTAGTACCTAGTGTGACCTCCGGAGGGCAGTGCCCTAAACCCCATTGTCTGGGTCTCCCATTGATGATTAAAGAAAAAAGAATTTACGGTACGTAAACAAAATTCTCTTTTTCTGTTTACAGAATTCTCCAGTCGCTGTTTGTTAAAAAAAAACTGTGCTTTTTTTTAAGCCCCCGTCACACATAACGAGATCCTTGTAACGTCACAGGTTTTGTGACGTAACAGCGATCTCGCTAACAATCTTGCTACGTGTGACACTTAGCAGCGATCGGGCCCCTGCTGTGAGATCGCTGATCGTTGCAAAGTGCTCTGAGTCATTTTTTGGTCGTTGGTCTCCTGCTGGTCAGCACGCATCGCTGTGTGTGACAATGAGAGACCAGCGATCAGCGATCTCACGGGCTGGTAACCATGGTAAACACCGGTTATCTAGGCAGCGCGCTGTTTATCATAGTTACCAGCGTCCTCCCGCTTCCAGCGATGTGGAGGTGGCTTCCTGGTTGCTGAGGAGATCTGCCTGTTTGACAGCTTCCCAGCGACCAGGTAGCGACGCTCCAGCGATCCCGGCCAGGTCGTTATCGCTGTCTGAATCGCTGGAGCGTCCGCTCAGTGTGTCGGGGCCCTTACTCTCTCCTTTCCCGGGTTTTCTGCTGCGCCTCACCTGCTGCTCCCGATGTATGTTTATTGTCTGCAGTGCTGACTTCCCGCTGCAGCCGGTCACTGAGCTGAGCCTCTGTCTGTGTGCACAGTGCTCGCTGCTCAGAGCCACTGAGCTGACTGACTGACTGCAGCGCTGCAGACCATAACAGAGACTGGGAGCAAAGGTGGAGACACTGAAGGGGACAGGGGTTTTCTCCAAGTTCCATAAAGACATGGCTGGGGGAGTTTGGTGGAAGAAAATGACCAACGCATCTATCTATCTCCTGAGGGGCCGACTCCATATAATGTTTATGGATGTAGAATGAGAGGTGATAAAAGCTCCTGTTGGTGTGATGTGCAATTCTTTATCCACATAGTGTATTTTAATTATTTTTTAGGACTCTTGACGTTTAGGTGTCTGATAAGGAAACACAAGGCATATTTTTCGCATTATCATTCGTATTAATGCTGGAGGGATCTGTATATCCTTCATAGGGCCTTGATCTATGGGGGTATGATCCCCATGATGGTCCTTGCTACTATTGGAAGTCATATAGCTGCTGTTCTCCATCTAACACATTTGCGTGGTTTTCCCTTTTTAGTACATGAAGAAACTTCACGTGCAGGAAAGAGCGGTGGAGGAGGTCAAACTGGCCATAAAACCATATTATCAGAAGAGAGAAATCACAAAGGATGAATACAAAGAGATCCTGCGTAAAGCTGTGCAGAAGGTAGGTTTGGAAACAAGATGTTTGTATTCCTGGCAGGGTTGGGCATGCTGGGAGTTGTAGGTTCCCAACAGCCAGAGAACCCCGGGTTGAAGACTACTGCCCTAAAGAAAACAAACGTTTGTGTAAATACAGTTTTATAACATTATTAAAGGGAATTTGACAACAGGTTTCTGCTTTGTAATCTGAGAGCATCATGATGTAGGAGCATAGGCCATTATCCCAGCTATATGTTTTTTTTTCAATAAAACCAGTGTTTTATCAGCAAGAGATTATCACTACTGGAATAGGTGTCTCATGCCTCCAACCATTCCATCACTGAAAAGCAGCTTTTTTTTGTCTAGATACAGTGTATACAGAAAGCTGCCAATCAGTGATGTGCGCGGCTTTATATACACGCTCAGCAGTATAAGCGTCGAATGCCATTACAATTAGACGCGCCCTTTGGTTACGGGAGTGGAAGGAGAATGCATCTTCTAAGAAGTCTCTCACAAGCCTTCCCTACCTTAGCGGCCGTCTCTTTGGTGAAAAATTAGATAAACTAATCTCAGATGCTACAGGGGGCAAGAGCACTTCTCTTCCCCAAGTCAAACTAACGAGACCCTTCAATCGCCGGCAACAAACACTTTTTCGGTCCATTCGGACCTCGTTCGGCTGGTCGGCCTCAAAACCAGCACAGACTGGCAACCGCTCGTCACGCCGGGAGCGTTCGCAGACTGCCCAAAAATCAAGTACAAACTGGCAAACTCAATCTCGCCAGTCTAAGCTTCAGGGATCAAGATCCCATAGGTTTTACCTCCTCATGACACTCTTGTTTTTTGTTTTTTTTTTTTTGTATTCCCCCAGAAGACACCTTTACAAGTAGGCGGCTGACTTTTACAACTTTTGTCAAGTCTGGCTAGCGGTCATACATGACAACTGGGTCGGAGAACTGGTGTCTTCCGTATGCAGTATAGAGTTCATGTCCCAATCGGTTTTTCCTGTCTCTCCCTCCCTCCAAAACCTCCTTCCAAGGCTCGCGCCTTCTTCCAAGCGGTCGATTCACTGTTACAAACAGGAGTCATTGTACCGGTTCCTCCAGCCGAGCGCTTCCACGGGTTCTACTCGAACCTGTTCGTTGTACCCAAAAAGGGAGGTACAGTTTTGCCCATTCTGGACCTAAAACAACTAAACAAATTTCGTTTACGTACGCCATTTTCCATGGAGTGTCTTCGCTTCATCATATCTTCCATGGAGGAGGGAGAATTACTCGCTTCCATTCATATACAAGCTGCGTACCTACACATACCAATCTCTTCAGCTCATCAAATATTCCTCCGGTTCGCAATCAACCAGGACCACTACCAGTTCATGACTCTCCAGTTCGGACTGACTACAGCTCCCAGAGTGTTCACCAAGGTCATGGCGGCTGTCATGACCATTCTCCACTCAAGAGGAATAGTCATCCTTCCATATTTGGACGACCTGCTCATCAAGGCTCCTACATTCAAGGCTTGTGAACGAAGTGTTATCATCACAGTGGACACGCTACATCGCCTAGGCGGGTTGGTCACCCTCCAAAAATCATCACCAGTACCAAGACAGACTGACGTTTTTAGGAATGCAATTCAATACCTCCAGAGATCTGGTGCTCCTTCCTCAAGAAAGAGCTCGGGCTCTCCGTGAAGGAGTCCGCACACCTCCTTCATCTGTCACCTCAATCATTTTCGGTTTGCATAGAGTCCTAGGCAGGATGGTCGTAGCAATGGAAGCAGTCTC
This sequence comes from Allobates femoralis, assembly GCA_033576535.1. Classification (NCBI taxonomy): domain Eukaryota; kingdom Metazoa; phylum Chordata; class Amphibia; order Anura; family Aromobatidae; genus Allobates; species Allobates femoralis. The sequence continues at coordinate 29,620,747 of JARQOC010000010.1, read as the reverse complement.
TTTTGCCCAGCTTCACCTCAGACCTCTCCAGCTGGCCATACAAACTCCTGGGACGAGTCCCTTTTTCCTGGACAGGAAGTTCCAAAAGTCAACTGCAAACAAACGCTCCCTCCACTGGTGGCTCAGACCAGCCTCCCTCACGAGAGGGAAAACCTTTCTTACGGTTCATTGGAAAGTCCTAACCACCGACGCAAGCCTGATAGGTTGGAGCGCGGTGTACAGGCACCACAGGGCCCAGGTCAAACGGTCCTCAGCGGAATCAACCATGCCCATCAACCTCCTGGAGATTCGAGCCATCTTTCTGGCACTGAAAGCCTTCAATCGGTTCCTGGCAGGATGCCACGTCTGGATACAATTTGACAATGCCACTGCTGTCAATCACCAAGGTGGAACCCGCGTGTCCAGGTGATGCGAGAAGTACAGCACATTCTCCACTGGGCGGAATCAACAGCATTGATGCTATCAGCAGTGCACATCCCGGGAGTGGACAACTGGGAGGCAGATTTCCTCAGTCGCCAAGGCATAGACTCAGCAGAGTGGTCCCTGCATCCTGACGTTTTCCAACAAATATGCCATCGCTGGAGAACCCCCGATTTAGACTTATGGCATCATGTTTCAATGCGAAGGTTCCCCACTTCATGGCCATGTCCACGACCCTCAGTCTCTGGAAGCAGATGCCTTAGTTCTGGATTGAACGCAGTTCCAACTTCCTTACATATTCCCACCTCTGAAACTAATCCCCAGAGTTGTACAGAAGATCAAACAGGATGGCACTCCAGTCATATTCATAGCCCCAGACTGGTCCAGATGCGCATGGTATGCCGACATCGTCCAGCTCACGGCAGACGTACCCTGGCGTCTCCCGATCGTCCAGACCTTCTCTCTCAGGGCCCGTTTTACCATCAGAATTCAGGAGCTCTGAATTTAAAGGCGTGGCCTTTGAGACCTGGGTTTTTCCCCTGACTTGATAGGAACCATGATCAGATCACGGAAACCGGCTTCTGCTCGAATCTACCATCACACTTGGAAGGCCTTTTTCGCCTGGTGCACCTCCCGAGCTCACTCTTCATTCCTATTCTTTACCGAAGGTCCTCGGTTTTCTTCATTGGGGCTGGAGTCCGGTCTGTCCAGACGTTCCCTTAAAGGCCAGGTCTCAGCTCTTTCAGTTCTCTTCCAACATCATCTTGCGATCAAACCGCAGGTGAAGACTTTTCTTCAGGGAGTTTGTTGACTGGTCCCCCCTTATAGGAGACCATTAGATGCATGGGATCTCAACTGGTCCTCACGGGGTTGCAAGACTGCCTTTTGAGCCCCTTAGAGAGATTCCTCTCCACCTTCTAACTCAGAAGTTGGTTTTCCTGGTGGAATTACTTCCCTCCGCCGCGTGTCAGGACTTGCAGCACTCTCTTGCAGTCCACCTTCCCTAGTATTCCACTAGGATAAGGTTGTACGCTGTCCGGTTCCGTCCTTTCTCCTGAAGGTGGTGTCTTCCTTCCACCTTAATGAGGAGATTTCCTTACCATCCCTTTGTCGGCACCGGTTCATCGGGTTGAGAAGGCTCTGCATACACTGGACCTTGTCAGGGCGCATCGTATTACTTGTCCAGGACGACGTCTTTTCAGAAGTCTGAATCTCTATTCCTCCTTCCAGAGGGCACCCGCAAGGCACGCCGGCTTCCAAGGCAACTCTGGATAGATGATTAGATCCACTATCAGGATGCCTATGAATGAAAAATTTGCCGCTTCCGGGCCGTATCAAAGTGCACTCTACCCGTGCGGTGGGGGCTTCCTGGGCCATTCGGCACCAAGAATCAGCACTCCAAGTGTGTAAGGCGGCCACCTGGTCCAGCCTGCACACGTTTACAAAACACTATAGTGTTCACACCCAGTCTTCGGCAGATGCGAGCCTGGGTAGACGCATTCTCCAGTTGGTAGTAGCCCCCCTTTCGGTATATTTTCTGTAAATTTGTTCCACTGTTCTTTTCCACCCAGGGACTGCTTTGGGACGTCCACGGTCCTGTGTTCCCCAATGAGGCGAAGGAGAAAAGGAGATTGTTCTGTACTCACCGTAAAATCCTTTTCTCTTAGCCTCTAATTGGGGGACACAGCACCCGCCCTGTTGCCCGATTTTGGCCTTTTCTTGGTTTGTCATGTTGCTCTTGAGCTCTCACATAGTAGCCTTCTTACAGGCTTTGTTGTCTTCTTGACTTTACTTTCTTCTCCTACTCCTCTTTTAAGCACAAAACTGGTGAGGCAGTGCCTGCTCCAGGGGTGTATACTGCAGAGGAGGAGCCACTGTAACTCTTTTGCAGATTCTGCTTAGTGTCGCCTCCTAATGGACAGCAGCATAACACCCCATGGTCCTGTGTCCCCCAATTAGAGTCTAAGAGAAGAGGATTTTACGGTGAGTACACAAAAATCTCCTTTTTGGTCGGGAAATTTCATTCACCCTGATTGGGGCCATGTATTCCAGGATCAGGGACATATATCAGGATAAGGGCCATATTATAGGATGGGGGCTATACACCTGTATCAGGGAATATATCAGGATGAGGGCCATATTACATAGTATCACCAGAATCAGGGTATATACTAGGAGAAGAAGGGCCATATTACAGGATGGGGGATATACACAGGATCAGGGACATATACCTAGAAAAGGGCACAGTACTATATGTACTTACCTATGGAGAGGGTCGGAGGCAGCAGTTTTCAGAACTCTGGAAGATTTTGTCTTGACATCACAGGAAGCCAGGAGAGCCTCAGCCAAAGGTCTGGTGACCAGAAGAGGAGCTCAAATTACAGAAGGATACGGAAAAGCAAGGTATTTAGTAAAGTTCTTTTCTACGGAAGCTAGCTTACATGAAGGGGACTTGCAAAATAGTGGTCAACATCTATAAGTATGCTCCATCTATGCAAGTAGCATGTCTCATAGTTGTGGTTATTGCACAGGCCTCCCTTTCTCTGTTCGCTCAGGATTGAGTTTCTTCCCTCTCCCTCCATGTCCAGGACTTGGCTAACCCCTGACTACAGCTTATAGTGGAGAGGGCATGCTGGACCTGTGACATCTACATTACTATTTGCCCAACCCATCATTGCTTTCTCAGCTTTGTGGTCCTTTCTCGTTATTCCCGCACTTCAATATTGGTGAATTCAAGGACCTGTCACCTGCTACTAATCAGCTCTCTGAGTTAGTTTGTCCGCCTTCTCACTCCGGGAGCTGATTGGTCGCAGCTCACAGGTCCTTCAGACTTCAAGAAAGAGTTCAATATCAGTGAATTCAAGGACCTGTGAACTGCGACAATCCGCTCCCAGAGTGAGAAGGTGGGACATACTGACTCTGAGAGCTAATTGGTTGTGAGTCACATGGGGTCCATGAATTGCAGGTACAGGTCCCGACAGTGCTGGAAGCTCTCCGGAGGATGAGGCAAGTATAAAGGTTTATTCTTTAGAGGACGGGGCACCGGTACTGTACTCATCATCTGTTAGTGACGCTGCATGTGTATTTTTTTGCAGATGTCATTTTCAGCTGTGACTACGCAACTAGCGCTTACTTTTGGGGTAAATGCATCAGCTCCAAAAAGGGGGGAAAAAAGGGGGATAGCTTACTTTTGGGTTATGTCTTATTAGAAAAATACAGTAGGTCTGCAGCAGTGTAAACCATTACTAAGTGACGCATCGCAGGAATCGGGGTGTCTGTCCCTACATCATGCTGCCATTGATTACTTAGCAAAAGCCTGCTGACAGATTTCAGTTTGATTTTACATGGGAGGATTTTTTCAATCTAAAAAATGTAATCCACAGAGGGTTTTATTTTCCTTAACCCTTTCCACTGCGCTGTAAATGTTTTGGCCAGTCGTTTGGTGCCCTATGCTGTACCTTATGGTGTTGTTGGGTGATGGGGCACAGTACAAGCGAAGGGCTAACCTTGCATTTGAAGTAAATCCTTGTTACCCAGGTGCAAGTTACATACTTTATTCTTGATAATTTTTTTTTTCTCCCTATTGCAGATCTGTCACAGCAAGAGTGGGGAGATCAATCCAGTGAAAGTTGTGAACTTGGTGAAAGGTTATGTGGACAAGTACAAACACATAAGGAATAAACAGAAGAGATTGGGAGTGTTCGATGATCACGACTTCGGCCGCGATTCACCCATATAAATAGTCTTCTGCAAAATTGCAGCTATGGACTTATGTAGACATCGTAACCTGGAGGTCGTCTGGTCACACTCCTTCCCCCCGCTCAGTGGATGGACAGTGTATTATAATGCGGAGATAATTTGCATTTTTCCAAGATGGAAAATGCCTGGTTTATTCTTCTAAACTTGTTCTGGGGTTTTTCGTTTGCCAGTTTTGAACCATATTGCCATTTACTGCAAACCAGTCTGCAGATTTAATTTCACAAGGGTTCCCTGCTAGAAACATGGAGGAAAACACCGAAGGACAAGGCAGTAACGTCCGTCTCCCTGAGACCTGGGATTATTGCTGACAGCTGTTGTTATATCCCTTTGTAGTTTGCGTTCCTAAAGTATACGTGGAAGAATGAATAGATACATTTGTAATGACACTTTTTCTGTGGGTATACTTTTTATTGGCATGGAACATAGGTGACGACCCTGCCTTTAATTATGAGAGCAATGAAAGGATATATTCTGGAATAAAGATTAGTCCTTTGGCAATGAAATATGTATAAGGAAAATTTGATTTTAATAAGATGTTTCTTTGTTTTACAGTAAATCACCTTGTAAGGTTGCTTCCGAGTCCTAGAGCTTCTTTGGAAACTATTGGATACCGATTTAATACAGATAGTTACAGATTTACAGAGGTTGTCTGCTTTTTACTATCTTCTTATGTTTTTTTAGTAGAGTCTCCCAAAACTAAAATAGTCTTAGGAACTCTCATCACCCTGACACATTGCCGAGAGGGTTCAACTTCCCTGCAGCACTCCCACAGTGGAATTGTAATATTCCAGGTCATCCTCCCGACAGCACATAAGCATGTAAGCCTTCTTTCTTTTATAAAGACAGGAACCCATGAGAGGTTAAGTAGCCCAATAACGCATGAGAGGTGCGTTGTATGCGTGAAGAGATCTTACCACTCTAAACATATATGTGTCGCTGCTATGTACTGTGTCTGACCATACTGGGACATAGTCTGATCATACCACGTCTCCTGTGCTGAGATAATCTTATATATGTGTCCCTGCTATGTACTGTGTAATGGATGTGTCTGACCGTACAGGGACATGGTGTGATCATTCCACATCTCCTGTGCTGAGATAATCTTATATATGTGTCCTTGCTATGTACTGTGTAATGAATGCGTCTGACCGTACAGGGATATGGTCTGATCATACCACATCTCCTGTGCTGAGATAATCCTATATATGTGTCCCTGCTATGTACTGTGTAATGGATGTGTCTGACCGTATAGGGACATGGTCTGATCATACCACATCTCCTGTGCTGAGATAATCTTATATATGTGTCCCTGCTATGTACTGTGTAATGGACGTGTCTAACCGTAGAACGGTTTAATCCTGGAGAGTATACTGACATTATAGCATGGGAAAAAGTATACAGATGGGATGACAAATCATTCATTCTTTGAGCTAAAACATTTTTTAAAAACAGGCAAGGAAATGTTTTTGAGACTATGCTGTAACGTCTACATACTCTTTTGCGTCCCTCCGGCCCAGGAGATGTTGTATGATCAGACCATGTCTCTGTATAGTAAGACGCATCCATTACACTGTACGCAGCAGGGACAAATATATAAGAATATCTCAGCACAGGAGATGTGGTAAGATCAGACCATGTTCCTGTACGGTCAGGCACATCCATTACACAGTACATAGCAGGGACATATATATAAGATTATCTCAGTACAGGAGATGTGGTATGATCAGACCATGTCCCTGTACGGTCAGACACATCCATTACACAGTACATAGCAGGGACACATATATAGGATTATTTCGGCACAGAAACATTTCTTTAAACACATCCAGTTGTGAAAAATAATCTATGGACTAAAATTAAATGTAAAATTATCTTTGTTACGGCCCTTTCACATCAGCGTTTATTTGAAATCGCGGCAGATGCGGTGAAAAAACCGCATCTGCTGCGATTGCCGCATAACCGCTGCACTTGCGGCGCGGTTGCGGTAATCCCCATAGAAAGTATAGGGGGACTTGCGGCAAGTGCGGTTTTGCACTTGCGGCAGGTGCGGCCGCGAAAAAAACCGCATCTGCCGCGATTTCAAATAAACGCTGATGTGAAAGGGCCCTAAGTGGGACAATCCCATTAAGCATGTTCTGTTGCAACCAACAGATGACCTTTGGGAGGAAAGTCCCCCAGAAAAATACTCACCATTCATTCATTGGTGAATCACAGGAAAGTCCTCCAGGCAGTTGTCCCACCCTAAATGTTTTATTTTCTGGTCATCATAATGGGAGACCCAGACAATGGGGTTTAGGGCACTGCCCTCCGGAGGTCACACTAGGTACTACAAGTTTGTAGACACCGCCTCCTCCGCTTATAAACCCCTACCGCAGGGAACATCCTCAGTTTTAAACTTAGTGTGCTCGGAGGATCACGCTTTGCTTGCACTTCACTGCATTCTCACAGCTTACGTGATGGCGTCTGAAGACAAGGTAAAAAGGTTCCAGTCGGGACCTGCGACAGCCTCCCCGCTCACCCTTGTGGAACACGCAGGTGGAGGTACCGGAGGGCCTAGGGCCTGGACACTTTGTCGCTGTTGCGCTCCTTTCCATCCCTCTCTGGGGGGCTCTGGAGAGTGGGAGATGGGAGCCTTGCACAGCTCCGCTCCGTCCGAGGCCTCCCTAAATGGTGCTTACAGACCGGACTGGAGCCAGCCCAGTCCGAGGCCTCCCTAAATGGTGCTTACACTCCGGACTGGTGCTGCACCCCCGTCCGAGGCCTCCCTAAATGGTGCTTACAGACCGGACCGGCACTGAGGCACTCTGTGTCTCCTGTGTGCCTGGGGGTAGTGTCTGTCACTTTATGTGGCCTGACACTCAGACCGCGCGTTACCCTCGGGTCCGCGGTTCTGCGGGTGTACCCTGTGCTGGGGTCACCCTGGCTGACCGCCCTGTGTGTCACAGGGGCTGAGGCCGTGGGCTGCGGATGTTTGTTTGTACATGCAGTCTGTGTATAACTTGTTACACTTTTTCCCGCGCTGCGGCCTCCGGCTCCCTCATGCTGAGGCTGCTTGGAGGATGGGAAGCAGCCCGTGCGGTGACGTCATCGATGGGCGTGTGTGTGTGTTTCCCGCGTGTCTTCGGCGCCGCCCACAGTTTCACTGTCGGCGGCCATCTTTACCCTCACTTCCCGGTTGGGATTTGTATGCAGCGTGCGCCTGCACTCCAAGAGGGGAGACCGGAAACCGTCGCGGAGGTCACACACACACACCGCTTCCTCCTACCGCTTTACTGCGGTCGGTAAGCCACCGGGACTCCCGGTTTTGTTGTCTGCATTTTGGCTTATCTCCCCCTACTGTGGCGATGTCCTCAGCCGGGAAGCGTGCTGCTAGGGCGGCAGAGACCACCATTACCTGTGCTACATGCAATGGAACACTGGTGGAGGGGTCCTGCAATAACTGCGGACGCCCAGAGGCCCGGGCTGGCACTGTTGAGTCAGCAGCTCCGGTGCTATACCCTGAGGTTCAGGTGATCTCAGGGCCATGGGAGACTCAGAATAAGATCAATGAAAATCTGTTGTCTCAGCTGTCCTCCATGTCGCAATCCCTGGAGGCACTTAATAGGAGGCTGGATAGCCCAGCTACTCCGTCCAGTTACCCCGGGTGTCTCCCTCTTCTGCTGTGAGACCCCTTAAGCGGGCTCGTCGTGAGGAGTCACCCGAGCTCCAGGCTCTCTCTGAGGAGGAGCGTTCCTCTGATGGTGAGGACGATGATGGGGGTTCACATTTCGGGTCTGTGTCCGTATCTGAACCACCAGATGGGGTGGAGGATCTGGTGTCCTCTATCAACGAGACTTTACGTCTCGTGACACCCCCTGAGGAGGTGACGGTGCACCCGAAGGAGGTCTATCAATGGCTGCGGCCTGAGGCTAGACCAAGTGGCTCCTTCATGGACCACACTAATTTTGGAAGGGTGGTTAGAGCTCCCAGGTTACATCCTGGGCGGCGTTATGTCCGTAAAACCAAGGACAATCGCTTCCCCTTCCCCCAGGAGGTGCTTCAGGAGTGGTCGCAGTCCCCGAAGGTGGACGCTTCCATGACCAGGATTGCTGCACGCTCCCTTTTCTCTGCCTCTGATAGCTCCTCACTGAAGGATGCGACGGATAGACAGGTCGAGCAGCTCGCCAAGTCTTCCTATGAGGCTGTGGGGTCTTCATTTGCCCCTAATTTTGCCACGGTCTGGACCTTACAAGCGATTACTACCTGCTTGGATGGTATCTCTGACATGGCAAGATCCAGTCCAGAGGTCCTAGCACTTACCGAAAGGGCAAGGGCCTATGCGGACTACGCCAGGACGGCGACTCTGGAAACTGCCACTCGCTCAGCCGTGGCTTCGGCCAATGCTATAGCGATCCGCAGGTTGTTGTGGCTGCGTCTTTGGGACTCAGATGCCACATCCAAGAAGATTTTGCAGAATCTTCCGTTTGCTGGTGACAGGCTTTTTGGCACCGAACTGGACAAGCTGATTAAGGATTCTGCTGAGTCTAAGATACCGCAGAATAAGCCTAAGCCACGGTATACCGTTAAAAGGAACCCAAAACAGTGGTCCTTTCGCTCCAGCTCAGTGTCATCAGCACCGTCCGCTCGCACGGACCGAGGGGGAAAGCCCGCTTCCCAGTGGCGCTCTAAGAGTCGTCCAAAGAAGCCGGCGGGGGCGGCAGCTGCCACCCCCAAACCCGCCTCTACATGACTCGCTCTCTCATCCTGCCTCCCCACAGGTGGGGGGCCGCTTGTCTCGCTTTCAGGACAGGTGGCTGCTTCACGTTCAAGATCAGTGGGTTCGAGACGTGATCTCGCGAGGGTACAGGATAGAGCTGACGTCAAAGCCGATATCCCGATTCCATCGGTCGGTTCCGTCACCAGAAAAGGCTCAGGCCTTTCACCTGGTGTTGGAGGGTCTCCGCAGAGACGGAGTGGTGGTCCCGGTGCCTTCCGGAGAGAGGTTCAGGGGTTTTTACTCCAACCTCTTTATCGTCCCAAAGAAGGACGGATCCTTCCGCCCAGTACTGGACCTGAAGTTGTTCAACCGTCACGTGTTGGTTCGGAAGTTCCGTATGGAATCACTGCGCTCCGTGATCGCAGCTGTGTCACAGGGGGACTTCCTAGCGTCCATAGATATCAGAGACGCTTACCTTCACGTGCCCATTGCACCGGCTCATCAGCGCTGGTTGAGATTCGCAGTGGGGGAAGAACACTTCCAATTTGTGGCGCTGCCGTTCGGGTTGGCCTTGGCACCGCGGGTGTTCACAAAAGTGATGGCCTCCATGATGGCTCTCCTGCACATGCAGGGACATGCCGTCATTCCCTATTTAGACGACCTGCTGGTCAGGGCGCCATCAGAACACCTCTGTCAAGAGAGCCTGGATGTGACCATGCGGTCTCTGGAACAGTTCGGTTGGCTCCTCAATATTCAGAAGTCAACGCTAGTTCCGACCCAGTCTTTGACATATCTGGGCATGGACTTCAACACAGCCTCAGCCCTGGTGTCTCTGCCACGAGTCAAACAGATGGCGATCCAATCAGGAGTACAAGCAGTCCTCCTGTCACCACAATCATCCCTACGGGTGTTGATGAAGCTGGTGGGGCGCATGGTGGCAGCAATAGAGGCGGTGCCGTTCGCACAATTTCGCCTCCGTACTCTTCAGCTGGAGATTCTCCGCAGGTGGGACAAGAGGACGATCTCTCTGAATCGGCTGGTGACACTTTCCCAACCGACCAGGGATTCCCTGCAGTGGTGGCTACAGCCACATCACTTGTCTCGGGGCCGGTCCTTCATCAAACCGTCATGGTTAGTGGTGACCACCGACGCCAGTCTGAAGGGCTGGGGGGCGGTGTTCTTGCACCACAGGGCCCAAGGCCTCTGGACTCAGTCGGAGTCGGCGTTGCAGATCAACGTACTGGAGATCAAGGCGATCTATCTGGCACTCCTGGCTTTTCAGAGATTCCTCTCAGGACAACCCATTCGGGTTCAGTCCGACAATGCGACGGCCGTCGCTTATATAAATCATCAAGGAGGAACCAGGAGTGCAGAGGCTCTGGCCGAAGTCCACCGCATCCTGTCCTGGACGGAGGACAACAACTGCCTGATCTCCGCAGTTCACATCCCAGGGGTCGAAAACTGGGAGGCCGACTATCTGAGCCGGCAGGGGATGGACGCCGGAGAGTGGTCTCTTCATCCAGACGTCTTCCAGGACATCTGCAGCAGATGGGGCACTCCGGACGTGGATCTGATGGCCTCACGGCTGAATCATCAGGTTCCGCAATACATGGCGAGGTCATGGGACCCCCAGTCTCTGGGAGCGGACGCCCTGATCTTGACTTGGTCCAGATTCCATCTACCATATGTGTTCCCACCTCTGGCTCTGATTCCCAGGGTGCTGTGGAAAATCAGGTCGGAGTGCAGCGTAGCCATTCTAGTGGCTCCAGACTGGCCCAGGAGGTCCTGGTATCCGGACCTGTGGCAACTGTCAGGCGGACACAGGTGGGCTCTTCCAGAACGCGCAGATTTACTCGCGCAAGGCCCATTCTTCCACCTCAATTCCAGGGCCCTCAGATTGACTGCATGGCTCTTGAGGCCTGGCTGCTGACATCCAGGGGTTTCTCCCCTACGGTGGTTGCCACTATGAATCGGGCTAGGAAGCCAGTTTCCAGGAAGATGTACCACAGAACGTGGAAAATCTTTTTTACTTGGTGTGCCTCTGGCGGACGGTCTCCGTGGCCCTTGTCCATCCCGACGTTGTTGGCTTTCCTACAGTCGGGTTTGGAATTGGGATTATCCCTTGGCTCTTTGAAAGGTCAAGTATCAGCACTTTCTGTGCTGTTTGACAGGCGATTGGCGCTCCTCCCGAAGGTCCGTCAATTTCTGCAGGGGGTGTCACGGATGGTTCCGCCCTACAAGAGACCTCTAGACCCTTGGGACCTTAACATGGTCCTAGCGGCATTGCAGAAACCGCCGTTTGAGCCTCTGAGGGAGGTTTCTCTATCTCGTCTATCCCAGAAAGTGACCTTTCTGGTGGCGATTACATCTCTGAGGAGGGTCTCAGAATTGGCTGCACTATCGTGCAAGTCACCCTTTCTGGTGGTTCACCAAGGCAAGGTGGTGTTGCGTCCACGGCCAGAATTCTTGCCGAAGGTGGTTTCAACTTTCCACCTGAACCAGGAGATTGTTCTCCCATCATTTTGCCCCGCTCCTGTTCATCAGGTTGAACGCGACCTCCATACTCTGGATCTCGTGAGAGCTATACGCATTTATGTGTCTAGGACCGCCTCCTTTAGGAGTTCGGATTCCTTATTTGTTCTTACGACAGGTCGCTGTAAGGGGTCTGCGGCGTCGAAATCGACATTGGCCAGATGGATTAAGGCATCCATCCAGGAGGCTTACCGGACTTCTGGTTTGCCTCTCCCGGTGGGATTGAAGGCTCACTCTACCAGAGCTGTTGGTGCCTCCTGGGCTTTGCGACATCGAGCGTCTGCTCTACAGGTGTGTCAGGCAGCCACCTGGTCCAGCCTGCACACTTTCTCTAAGCACTATATGGTGCATGCCCATGCCTCTGCGGATGCAAGTTTGGGCAGGCGGGTTCTCCAGGCGGCGGTTGCCCACCTTTAAAGGGAACCATGTGTTATCCGTCTTGTTGAGGAACTTTTCCCGCCCTGGGGTATTGCTTTAGGACATCCCCATTGTCTGGGTCTCCCATTATGATGACCAGAAAAAAGAGAATTTTGTTTACGTACCGTAAATTCTTTTTTCTTTAATCATCAATGGGAGACCCAGCACCCACCCAGTTGTTCCTTTGCATGTTTTGCATTTGCTCTGTTCTCTGTTGAGACAGTGTTTGCCGGGTTGTTGAACCGTTTTGTGTACGGCATTCTTCCCGATGTTTCGGGTGTGGTTTATTTCCTCCTCGCAGCTTGTAGACCAAACTGAGGATGTTCCCTGCGGTAGGGGTTTATAAGCGGAGGAGGCGGTGTCTACAAACTTGTAGTACCTAGTGTGACCTCCGGAGGGCAGTGCCCTAAACCCCATTGTCTGGGTCTCCCATTGATGATTAAAGAAAAAAGAATTTACGGTACGTAAACAAAATTCTCTTTTTGGTATTTCTCCCCGTGTGCTGTCAGGAGGGTGTTCGGGAAAAGGGGGAGGGGTATTAGTCCCACCAGTGATTGTATTTCCAGGGGTCTATCATGACCGCATTCTTATATTCCCTTCATTGAATTTCCTTTCTCCTATCTGAAGATCAACATATTTGGAAGGAATTTCAATAAGTAAAGTTACATCCATCCTGGTGCGGTACTTGGAAAAGACACTGGTGGGTGGCTGTCAGGGCTGTGGAGTCGGTACGCCAAACATCGACTCCAACTCCTCATTTTCCCTTTATCCAACTTTACCCAAAATTAACACCGACTCTGACTCCACAACCAGGGCTACGAAGTCAGGAAGCCAACACCACCAATATGGGCACCAACTCCACAGCCCTGGTGCTTATGGAGGGTTATTTAACCACTTGTGTGCTCCTATCCCTGTACTGGATAAGCTGGACTGACTCCTGGAAATACAATCAGCAGTAGGACTAATATCCCCTTTACGTTAATCAGTCTGACATTAGGAGCTCCTGGTTCCTGCAAAGAGGGTTTTATTATCATTTTTTTTTTGTAGCTGCTCTTTTTACTTTCGGCAAATGATGGAGATCCGGAATCAAGTCAGAGTTCCCTAATAGGATCATGGAAAATGTTTGTGTACCAGATCTCCTTTAATTTAGCTTCAACTTTAGTCCCATCTTCTTGTAAAGTACCACCAAAGTGGTGTCACAATTCAAAGGAATTGTCACAAAATGGCATGGTTTTCTGTTAAATTTGGGGGAAAAAATTGCATACCGCAGTGTGTAAAATGTATTTTTTTCAGTTTTGCAATATTCACACTAGATTCATACCTCCTGGTTACTGAACACTTCTCAGCAGCCTCATTATCATCATAGGCAGGATTACAATGACTGATAAAACCTTTACACACAGGATCCACCAATCCGTATAGGTGAGATCACAGCTGACCCTTCTTTCACAATGACCTTTGCACACGCTCATTAGATGTGTGAACACAAAAAGGCAGGGTCTAAGGGTTTCCAAAAGAACGGAAAGTAGGTGTTTAGAATAGTCTGTGACAAGTAGAATCATTTCATTGTTTCCTTTTTTTCTACAACAAATAGTAATATGAAAAATAATATTACTAATATTGGACGACTAGAGGAAAAATGTATTTATATAGTGGTGTGAAGAAAATATTCTGCACATTTGAGAAAGAATCAATTATATTTGTATAATTTTCCATTTCCTAGTCAATAATTTTTTGATGGATTTTAATATATGAAATTCTTATATTATGAAAGTACTGAAGTGTTGTATTTATATGGCCAGTGAATGTAGTATAGCCCTTATTTAGTACCATTCAAGCCTATTTGTGCACGATGGTTTCTCTGACTATGCTTTGGTGTGTTGGGGTAAAAAGCAGACATACCTGGATTAAAGCGATGCCCTCATCATAAATGGCTAAAATTGCAAAATACTTGTAAAATCTGTGCAATATATCCCTTATTAAAAATCTGTTCCATTTACAATAATGGAGAGGTTTTAATGCTGTGGTGTCATGCTCCTTGCCTAGGTCACCTGCCACCTCATCCGTGGCTGGTCTCCTAGAAAAGGAGTACAGTGCTTACAAGCTTTTTTTTTTTATAGAGGTTGTAAGTGCTGCTCTGAGGGTACCGTCACACCTGACGACGGCAACGCCGATTTCTTAGGCGACGTAGGGGCGTGGCCTATCGGCGCCGATATCGCCCCTGCGTCGCCTAATGTAAAGGGGCGATGTCGGCGCTACATATCGCATCTGAATGGTCGCCTGGTTTCACATCAGTGCTCTGAAACCAGACGAGCACTCAGGAGTGATGTGTAGACATCGCCCCATGTAACGGGGACGGCGATCTGACAGCATCGCCGCTTGGGTTTTTTAGACACCCCAGCGGCGATGCCGCCTGTCAGATCACCTGAGGTGTTGCCGCATGTAAACATGCGACGGCGACGCTGGCGGGGCGCCGAAAACGTGCGCGCTCCCGCCCGTTGCCGTCGACGTCACCTCGTGTGACGGACCCCTGACAGTCCAGGTCGCCAGATCCTGCCAGCGCTTCTCCAATTGGAGAGCGGATGGTTTGGACAAGCAGCACAATCATGCCGCTGGTACAAACTGTCAATCGGGTGTGCATAAACCCTGGCAAACATGAAGCTGGACACAGCCAAGTGGTGCCCTCTTGATACATTAAACATATGCCTTAACAATCAATTTAACCGCAGTAGCGTCACTGGTTGAAATGAATGTATCTAATGTAAATCTTCATCCTTCACTTTAGATATTTTGAAATAAAAAATTAAAGAATCATGACCTTAGAAATCAGCTACAGCATATTATGAGCAGATATCATCATAGCTCACCTTTGATCTATTCTGTCCTATTGTTGGTCTATGTAAAACTGCATCATGGGGGGACAGTTTCCAATGTGTGAGAAAACCAGTGTGTCTTGTGTCTGCTCGTGGATCATGTAATTATATTGAACTGTTCTAATAAGGGAAAATACATTTTTTTTCAAGAATGCAGTTCTTTTTTTATTACTTTATAGTTAATTCAGTCTGTTAAGAAATAACTATGTACCTGAATTTCTTTTCTCTATTTTCCTGGATTGTGATTGTGGATTTTGCCTGTTTTCACATGCAGGTAAGCACTCTTGATTCCGTACTGTTGTGAGGGTTCAATTTTCCATCATGTGGAGGTGTATAGGGAAAGCCGTGTGCACAGGACCCTTCACCTCCTTAGTATCAGTTATAAGATACAACATTTTATTGGATTGCATACTTACACCCTTTGTACAAAGGGAAATATGACAGTCCCACATAGGCAATAAACTAAGGATAAAATATAACTTTATTGCATCAACGATCTTTGGAGCACATTATTCCAAATTTTCCTTTTAACACCCTTCAAGTATCTGTATAATGTGTTGAAACAAGTACTTGCATAAGCGTTTATCACTGATAACACTGACACAAATTTCTGGACCACCCATGAACTATAAATGTCTGGGAAAGCCATAGTTTACTTTACACTGACATTTTAAAATGTCAATACAAAGTACACAGCTTGTAGGTGATCATACAGCAGTAGGGGTGTGGAGCTGACTGTCAGTCAGCCAGACTCCCCACAGAAAAGGCAAATATGGGTTTATATGGTTTGCCTTCTCAAACATCATATATACAATGCTAAGGCTGCTTTCACATTGCGTTTTTTTTTACCTGTCCGTGGGATCCTACTTTTTGTAGGATCCCACGGACAGGAAAAGACACCACTGGGGGTGATCTATCCTCTCTCTGGGGCCGTGATTATCACGGATCCAGACACAGCGGGGCACTTTCACCTACACAATGTATAATATACATTGCGGAAGTGAAATTTAGTAAAAGAAAAGGTTAAAAATAAAAAATCTGAATTCTCACCTATCCACGATCCACCGCTGCCTCCAGCATGGTCCGCGTGCTTACAGGACTTGCGGTGACGTCACAAGCCGATCAGCTGATCGGGTCACATGATCGGTTACCGCGGTAACTGCGGTCATGTGACTCGATGATGCTGCAGGGTTGTGACATCACCGCAGGTCCTGTAAGTACCCGGACCTTACTGGAGGCAGCGGTGGATTGCGGATAGGTGAGAATACTGATTTTTTTTTTTTTTTTTTTTTTAACTCTTTCTTTTACTTAATTTCACTTCTGCAATGTATATTATAAACTGCAGAAGTGAAATTAGAGGGTTAGGAGCAATTTTAGTGTACTGAGCAAAATCGGGTTCGAAGAACGATCAGCTGTTTCCTCTGACCCACGCTCATGGGCCCCCATGTTAAACCCATTGGATTTGGCCTAATTGCCATCCGATTTTGTGGGATCTGATTTTTTTTCTGTGCTCAAAATCGGAGCAGTCTCCGATTTTGGATACATCAAAAAATCGGACACAAATCAGATCTGACATAATCGGATGGCAATTAGGCCAAATCTGATCCGACCCCCCATAGGATAACATGGGGGCCAAATCGGATCCATGGCTGTCCAATTTATATCGTAGATATAGGTAGATAGCAAGTTCCCAGACCCAATTTATATCGGACAGCCACGGATGGAAGAAAATTGCTATGTGAAAGCAGCTTAGAGCAGCGCTTGTGTATAAAGATTAAGAAACACTTGACAGTGCCTCCTTTTCCACACCCAATGGACATGTGATTGCTGAATGTAGCGAGAGAGATGGAGCTGTTGGGTCCAGGAAGACTAAATTTCCACTGTAACTGGGGAGAATATACTAGTTAAATGGGGAAATCTGCAATAAGGAGAGTATTGATATGTTAAAATGTCCCCTAAGGTCTTTTAAGGTTTTTTTAAAGTGACACTCTGTAATACATGAAAGAATTAAAAAATAAAAAAAAAGTACAAATTGCTGTTTTTAGCTCCTAATCTGGAGATGTATTCTTATAAGCTAAACTAAAGCTTAAATGTAGACTAAATATTACTTTTAATCTATTGTACCTTTGTTGTCTCCTATTGCCATGGACTAAATACTGATATTGTTTTGTGTTCAGGTGTTTAAGAGCCACTGTTCAGTGGGTAATTTGGCAGGTAAAGTTAATATTGATTACCTTGTTACAATGGGATTTACCAAATGGATGTTATATGTGAAAAGTCACTTCTAGTTGATGTGTTGAAAGCTGAAAAATTGGGGAAGTGTAAGGATCTGCGTTACTTTGACGAGAGCCAAAACATCTCTTTTGGGGGTATTTCTTGCATGTAGTAGTACCTCCAAAAAGTTAATTGTTGAACCACTGATTAGCCACTGGTGAACATGATCTTAACTACAGTAGTGCAGATTGGTCATACCCTGTTTCCCCGAAAATAAGTTACCCCCGAATATAAGTGTCATTCTTGCCCATTGCATATTTTACCTGTGTCCCCGCTGTCCCACTGGCCCCGCTGTCCTCCGTGGGCTCCCCTCTGCCCTCAGGTGCAGCCGCAGGTCCGCTGTCCCCCGTGGGCTCCCCTCTGCCCTCAGGTGCTGCAGGTAACCCCGAGGGCATAGGGTTAATCTTGTGCGCCTGTTGCCCCGGCCTGACGTCCCTGCTGCCGGCAGGAGCTTCTGATTGGCCAGCGGCTCCCCAGCATCTCGAGCGCTGAATGGCTCAGCGGCTCGAGTGCTGATTGGCCAGCAGCTCCTGCATGAAGAAGCATCTGGACAACGCCCTGCACCGCGGAGGAATCCATAGCCCGAGGCCGCCATTACCCTAAAAAGTAAGGATCTTTTCTGGTCATCATAATGGGAGACCCAGACAATGGGGTTTAGGGCACTGCCCTCCGGAGGTCACACTAGGTACTACAAGTTTGTAGACACCGCCCCCTCCGCTTATAAACCCCTACCGCAGGGAATATCCTCAGTTTTAAACTTAGTGTGCTCAGAGGATCACGCTTTGCTTGCACTTCACTGCATTCTCACAACTTACGTGATGGCGTCTGAAGACAAGGTAAAATGGTTCCGGTCGGGACCTGCGACAGCCTCCCCGCTCACCCTTGTGGAACACGCTGGTGGAGGTACCGGAGGGCCTAGAGCCTGGACACCTTGTGTTCTCCCGGTACGCTGTTGCGCTCCTTTCCATCCCTCTCTGGGGGGCTCTGGAGAGTGGGAGATGGGAGCCTTGCACAGCTCCGCTCCGTCCGAGGCCTCCCTAAATGGTGCTTACAGACCGGACTGGAGCCAGCCCAGTCCGAGGCCTCCCTAAATGGTGCTTACACTCCGGACTGGTGCTGAACCCCCGTCCGAGGCCTCCCTAAATGGTGCTTACAGACCGGACCGGCACTGAGGCACTCTGTGTCTCCTGTGTGCCTGGGGGTAGTGTCTGTCACTTTGTGTCCTGACACTCAGACCGCGCGTTACTCTCGAGTCCGCGGATCTGGAGGTGTACCCGTGCTGGGGTCACCCTGGCTGACCGCCCTGTGTGTTGCAGGGGCTGAGGCTGTAGGCTGCGGATGTGTGTTGGTGCATGCAGTCTGTGTGATGTATTTCACATTACTTCCCGCGCTGCGGGCTCTGGCGCCTTAATACTGAGGCTGCTTGGAGGATAGGAAGCAGCCCGTGCGGTGACGTCATCGATGGGCGTGTGTGTGTGCTTCCCACGTGTTTTCGGCGCCGCCCACGGTTTCACTGTCGGCGGCCATCTTTACCCTCACTTCCCGGCTGGGAGCTGTATGCAGCGTGCGTCTGCACTCCAGAGGAGACCGGAAACTCTCGCGGAGGTCACACACACACACCGCTTCCTCCTACCGCTTCGCTGCGGTCGGTAAGCCACCGGGATCCCCGGTTTTGTCTGCACAATTTGGCTTATTTTCCCCTACTGTGGCGATGTCCTCAGTTAGGAAGCGTGCTGCTAAGGCGGCAGAGGCCACCATTACCTGTGCTACATGCAATGGGACTCTGGTGGAGGGGTCCTGCAATAACTGCGGACGCCCAGAGGCCCGGACTGACACTGCTGAGACAGCAGCTCCGGTGCTGTACCCTGAGGTGCAAGTGATCCCAGGGCCATGGGAAACTCAGAATAAGATCAATGAATCTCTGTTGTCCCAGCTGTCCTCCATGTCGCAGTCCCTGGAGGCACTCAATAGGAGGCTGGAAAGCCCAGCTACTCCTTCCAGTTACCCCCGGGTGTCTCCCTCTTCTGCTGTGAGACCCCTTAAGCGGGCTCGTCGTGAGGATTCACCCGAGCTCCAGGCTCTCTCTGAGGAGGAGCGTTCCTCTGATGGTGAGGAGGATGATGGGGGTTCAACTTTCGGGTCTGTGTCTGTGTCTGAACCACCAGACGGGGTGGAGGATTTGGTGTCCTCTATTAACGAGACCTTACGTCTCGTGACACCCCCTGAGGAGGTGACTGTACACCCGAAGGAGGTCTATCAATGGCTGCGGCCGGAGGCTAGACCAAGTGGCTCCTTCATGGACCACACTAACTTTGGAAGGGTGGTTAGAGCTCCCAGGTTACATCCTGGGCGGCGTTATGTCCGCAAACCCAAGGACAATCGCTTCCCCTTCCCCCAGGAGGTGCTACAGGAGTGGTCGCAGTCCCCGAAGGTGGACGCTTCCATGACCAGGATTGCTGCACTCTCCCTTTTCTCTGCCTCTGATAGCTCCTCGCTGAAGGATGCGACTGATAGACAGGTCGAGCAACTCGCCAAGTCTTCCTATGAGGCTGTGGGGTCTTCATTTGCCCCTAATTTTGCCACGGTCTGGACCTTACAAGCGATTACTACCTGCTTGGATGGTATCACTGACCTGGCAAGGTCCAGTCCAGAGGTCCTGGCGCTTACCGAAAGGGCAAGGGCCTATGCGGACTACGCCAGGACGGCGACTTTGGAAACTGCCACTCGCTCAGCTGTGGCTTCGGCCAACGCTATTGCGATTCGCAGGTTGTTGTGGCTGCGTCTTTGGGACTCAGATGCCACATCTAAGAAGATTTTGCAGAATCTTCCGTTCTCTGGTGACAGGCTTTTTGGTACCGAACTGGACAAGCTGATAAAGGATTCTGCTGAGTCTAAGATCCCGCAGAATAAGCCTAAGCCACGGTATTCCGTTAAGAGGAACCCAAAGCAGTGGTCCTTTCGCTCCAGCTCACAGTCATCAGCACCGTCCGCTCGCACGGACCGAGGGGGCAAGCCCGCTTCTCAGTGGCGCTCTAAGAGTCGTCCAAAGAAGCCGACGGGGGCAGCGGCTGCCGCTCCCAAACCCGCCTCTACATGACTCGCTCTCCCTTCCTGCCTCCCCACAGGTGGGGGGTCGCCTGTCTCGTTTTCAGGACAGGTGGCTACTTCACGTTCAAGATCAGTGGGTTCGAGACGTGGTCTCGCGAGGTTACAGGATAGAGCTGACGTCAAAGCCGATACCCCGATTCCATCGGTCGGTCCCATCCCCAGAAAAGGCTCAGGCTTTTCACCTGGTGTTGGAGGGTCTCCGCAGGGACGGAGTGGTGGTCCCGGTGCCTTCCGGGGAGAGGTTTCGGGGTTTTTACTCCAACCTCTTCATTGTCCCAAAGAAGGACGGATCCTTCCGCCCGGTTCTGGACCTAAAGTTGTTCAACCGTCACGTGTTGGTTCGGAAGTTCCGTATGGAATCACTGCGCTCCGTGATCGCAGCTGTGTCACAGGGGGACTTCCTAGCGTCCATAGATATTCGGGACGCTTATCTTCACGTGCCCATTGCACCGGCTCATCAGCGCTGGTTGAGATTTGCAGTGGGGGAAGAACACTTCCAATTTGTGGCGCTGCCGTTCGGGTTGGCCTCGGCACCGCGGGTGTTCACAAAAGTGATGGCCTCCATGATGGCTCTCCTGCACGTGCAGGGGCACGCCGTAATACCCTATCTGGACGACCTACTGGTCAGGGCGCCATCAGAACACCTTTGTCGGCAAAGCCTGGAGGTAACCATGAAGTCCCTGGAACAGTTCGGGTGGCTTATCAATATCCAGAAGTCGACCCTCGTTCCGACCCAGTCACTGACATATCTGGGCATGGATTTCCACACGGACTCGGCCCTAGTGTCTCTGCCACGAGTCAAACAGATGGCGATCCAATCAGGAGTGCAAGCAGTCCTCCTATCACCACAATCATCCCTACGGATCTTGATGAAGCTGGTGGGGCGAATGGTAGCTGCAATAGAGGCAGTACCTTTTGCGCAGTTTCGCCTCCGTCCTCTCCAGCTGGAGATTCTTCGCAGATGGGACAAGAGGACGATCTCTCTGAATCGGCTGGTGACAATTTCCCAACCGACCAGGGATTCCCTGCAGTGGTGGCTCCAGCCACGCCATTTGTCACGGGGCCGGTCCTTCCTCAAACCGTCATGGTTAGTGGTGACCACCGACGCCAGTCTGACAGGCTGGGGTGCGGTGTTCTTACACCACAGGGCTCAAGGACTCTGGACTCCGTCGGAGTCGGCGTTGCAGATCAACGTGCTGGAGATCAAGGCGGTCTATCTGGCGCTCCTGGCGTTTCAGAAGTTCCTGTCAGGGCAACCCATTCGGGTTCAGTCCGACAATGCGACGGCCGTCGCCTATATAAATCATCAGGGAGGGACCAGAAGTGCTCAGGCCCTCGCCGAAGTCCACCGCATTCTATCTTGGGTGGAGGACATCGACTGCCTGATCTCCGCAGTTCACATCCCAGGGGTCGAGAACTGGGAGGCCGACTACCTGAGCCGGCAGGGGATGGACGCCGGAGAGTGGTCTCTTCATCCAGACGTCTTCCAGGACATCTGCAGCAGATGGGGCACTCCGGACGTGGATCTGATGGCCTCGCGGCTGAATCATCAGGTGCCGCAATACATGGCGAGATCATGGGATCCTCAGTCTCTGGGGGCAGATGCCCTGATCCTGAGTTGGTCCAGATTCCATCTTCCGTATGTGTTCCCGCCTCTAGCTCTGATTCCCAGGGTTCTGTGGAAGATCAGATCGGAGTGCAGGGTAGCCATTCTAGTGGCTCCAGATTGGCCCAGGAGGTCCTGGTATCCGGACCTGTGGCGACTGTCAGGCGGACTCCGGTGGGCTCTTCCAGAACGAGCAGATTTGCTCGCGCAAGGCCCATTCTTCCACCTCAATTCCAGGGCCCTCAGATTGACTGCATGGCTCTTGAGGCCTGGCTGCTGACGTCCAGGGGCTTCTCTCCTACTGTTGTTGCCACCATGACTCGGGCTAGGAAGCCTGTTTCCAGGAAGATGTACCACAGAACGTGGAAGATTTTCTTCACCTGGTGTGCCTCGGGTGGTCGCTCCCCGTGGCCCTTATCCATTCCGACATTGTTGGCTTTCCTTCAGTCGGGGCTGGAATTGGGATTGTCCCTAGGCTCTTTGAAGGGTCAAGTGTCAGCTCTTTCAGTGCTGTTTGACAAGCGCTTGGCGCTCCTTCCCAAGGTCCGTCAGTTTCTCCAGGGAGTCTCTCGGGTGGTCCCGCCCTACAGGCGACCACTGGACCCTTGGGACCTTAACATGGTCCTGGCGGCACTGCAGAAACCGCCGTTTGAGCCACTGAGAGACATTTCCCTGTCTCGTCTGTCCCAGAAGGTGGTCTTTCTGGTGGCGATTACGTCTCTGAGAAGGGTCTCAGAATTGGCTGCACTATCGTGCAAGTCACCCTTCCTGGTGGTTCACCAAGACAAGGTGGTGTTACGCCCGCGGCCAGAATTCTTGCCAAAGGTGGTTTCCACTTTTCACCTGAACCAGGAGATTGTTCTCCCATCATTTTGCCCCGCTCCCGTTCATCAGGTTGAGCGCGATCTCCATACTCTGGATCTCGTGAGGGCTGTACGCATTTATGTGTCCAGGACTGCCTCCTTCCGGAATTCGGATTCCTTATTTGTCCTGACGACAGGTCGCTGTAAGGGGTTCGCGGCATCGAAGTCAACCTTGGCCAGATGGATCAAGGCTCCCATTCAGGAGGCCTACCGGTCTTCTGGTTTGCCTCTCCCGGTGGGATTGAAAGCTCACTCTACCAGAGCTGTCGGTGCCTCCTGGGCTTTGCGACATCGAGCTTCTGCTCTACAGGTGTGTCAGGCAGCCACATGGTCCAGCCTGCACACTTTCTCTAAGCACTATATGGTGCATGCCCATGCCTCTGCGGATGCAAGTTTGGGCAGGCGGGTCCTCCAGGCGGCGGTTGCCCACCTTTGAGGGGGACCATGTGTTATCCGTCTTTGAGGAACTCTTCCCGCCCTGGGGTATTGCTTTAGGACATCCCCATTGTCTGGGTCTCCCATTATGATGACCAGAAAAAAGAGAATTTTGTTTACGTACCGTAAATTCTTTTTTCTTTAATCATCAATGGGAGACCCAGTACCCACCCAGTTGTTCCGTTGCATGTTTTGCATTTGATCTGTTCCCTGTTGGGACAGTGTTCTTCCGGGTTGTTGGACCGTCTGTGCACGGTTTCTTTCCCGATGTTTCGGGTGTGGTTTATTTGTCTCCTCGCAGCTTATGGACCAAACTGAGGATGTTCCCTGCGGTAGGGGTTTATAAGCGGAGGGGGCGGTGTCTACAAACTTGTAGTACCTAGTGTGACCTCCGGAGGGCAGTGCCCTAAACCCCATTGTCTGGGTCTCCCATTGATGATTAAAGAAAAAAGAATTTACGGTACGTAAACAAAATTCTCTTTTTCCTTGCCGACTTGCCCATTAAAACCGCAATTCCGCCGCACAGCCGACTTGCGGCACACTTGCGGCAGGTCCCCATACAATGTACGGTACTGTATGGGACACTTGCGCAAGGTGCGGTTACCGCACCTTTGCCGCACCTTGCTGCAAGTGTCCCATACAGTACCGTACATTGTATGGGGACCTGCCACAAGTATGCCGCAAGTCGGCTGTGCGGCGGAATTGTGGTTTTAAGGGTACTGTGCTGGGGGCTGCAGTGGCATACTGTATGGGGCTGGGACTTTTCATTTTTGTCATTTTTTTTTTTTTTTTTAATATGTCATACCCTGAATATAAGACAGGGTGGGACTTTTGGGGGTAAAATTAATATAAGACACTGTCTTATATTCGGGGAAACACGGTAAACCGAACTGTTCTTTGACAGGACTGAAAAAAACGCAGCAGGAGGTCCTGTCAATACATACTGCACTTTACATGGAAAGACAACCAATCTGCATAGACCTATGGTTGTGTCCTGTTTGTAGTAGTGCTAAAATAACCATATAACTTGACTGTATGACAAAAACATAATGTAAAACGAACCTAGGGCAGTGTTAACACATTGCTAATGGACTCAGTTTCTTGATGTATAATCTAAATATGTCCAGGCAGTTTCATCCGTGGAATGCCCTTTTACCATCCATAACACGAAAGAGGTTACGAAATAGCATAGGAGGGTGAACACCCGCACCGCTCTCGGAGCAGGTCCTCCGCTCCGGGACTAGATCCCTACAGCCAGTAGTCATACCAGGCCTGGATTCGGACGCTCCGCAATCCCTGGTGCCCCTAGGATCTCCCTCTGTCAGGAGGATCTCTCCTGAGACGTCCTCCGCTGTGCTCCTCACAGCCTTTCTAACCAACTGTCTTGCCGCTCTTCCATTAACCCACCTGACTCCTCCCCGGGACTGGGTTTCCCTGCCAACGGGTCCACCCAAGTCCCCTGCTCTAAGGTGTGTGGATGAGTGTTGTGAGAGTCCTTAGTTAGCATCCTGGTTCCCCTGTAACAGGGATACTACACACTGTTATCTGGGTGCAGTACCCCCCCCCCTTGTGGTGCCCTGACCAGTGGGGCACCACAAAAACTCCTGTAGGTGTGATGTGGAGGAGGCACAATACTTCTGTTCATTTGGTGTATATGATATAGATAGACCTAATCAGAAGAAGATGTAGTTATGTGAGAGATTTAGTCACAGTCTGGCCTATAGTGAACCTGATAGCTGATTCATGGTGCCTAAACCACAAGGTCGGTCCCCCGGTGGCTTCTCCCCGCCTTGCTCCACTTGAGTGACAGAAGCCTCCCTATACGTGCAAATAGAGGATCCCTGTCACTCGGGGAACGGGGTGAGTGGAGAAGCCCCTAAATACCGGCCTCTTGGACTAATGCCCCGGGTGGCATGGTTTCATAGCAAAACAACTGAACTGACGGAGCCGGACTCTGCTTCGTGTTGGTCATTATTTGGGCAGAATGAATCAGCTGTCAGGTTCCGTTTAAGCATTTCCTGGCATCATGACAAACTTGTTTTCATTGTAGAGCAAGTGAATGTATAAGGAACTGAAACTTAATGCTGAAAAAAAATGGAGCCTCACCTAACAGATGAATACATGGAAGGAAAACGTGAGTATTCCAGTGATCTCTGTAGCAGTGAGCTGGAGATACTGATGGATCCATTGAATTTCTGAGGCTTATTAAGACAATTGATTTATTGTAAGCAAATTCAGACTGCTGCCTGGGGGTATTGTAGGCGACGATTATTACTATGTACAAAGGGCTGAATTGACTTCCTCATAAGATGAGCACTGCGAAAAAGAAAATGTTCAAAATCTGTAACATCAACATGTTTCACAGCAGCTGCACACAAGAGGTTGTGCGATGTACCTGATTATTTCATAAAGGGAACCTGTCACCTCCATAAAGCCCCCCAGGCTATCACTACCTGTCCCTGCATGACTGTTATAGAAAGCCAAATACACTCATTTGCATGTTAATTCACCTTCCTTTGCTTTTTAAAGAGGACCTGTCACCCTGTCAAAGTGACAGCACCACTGAATGCAGCGTGTCTGTTGCATTCAGGGAAGAGGTCTCCCATGTCTCTAGCCCCCCGTGACCTGCGTCCTGACTCCTCTCTGTCCCGATCACTCGTGGCTGATGTCAGCTTCTTGTGATGCCCGCATTCTCCACCAATTAAGGTACCGTTTCACGGCACGACTTACAATGTCAGCCACGATCTCGTGAGCACGCCCTATTTTTGGCATCTTTCCAACATTGCTGGTGAGATGTCACACGTCTAGATATCGTGAACAACTCACCGACTATGTTGTGAGCAGGGATTATTCGCAAACCCCGCAAACGATCCCTGTTCATTGCTGTGACTCACTGTTGCCGGATACTCACGTCTCAGGCCATGCAGCACTTGTCACGGTTCCACGCCTGAGGCTGTGGGGCCCGGTGGTCAGATCAAAAGGGGATGAACGGATGGAGGGTAATTCTTGTTGTCGTGACGCCACCTGTGGGATTCCGGTGATTTCACCGGCGCTGCTTGGGCCTCCGGGGGATGTATGGCAGCTAGATGGGACACTCCCCACAGGATGAGCGGGAGTCCCCGGGGCCAGGAACTGCACTTGATGTAATATGGTAGCTCAGGTAGTTTAGAATGTACAGAGTTAATAACAGTTCGAAGAAAAGCTCAGACACCAGATTCCTCTGTAACAGGTCTTTACTGTAACCAGTAAGATGGTACAAGGTATACAGTCAACAGGTAACGGACTGGGTGGTCCCAGTAATGACTGGTATTGGTTCAGAGCTCCGCAGTGTTCCTCCTCTTCCTTACTTCTCTAACTTGTTTGCCGATGTTGCCTTAGCATACCAGGTCAGGGTACTTGGGAGACTTCGGAGTGGTACCTAGCTGAATTAGGCTGAAGGTCCTCTGTCCCAGTGGTGAGTCCCTGCTGGCAAGACAACTAAGTTGCGGCGGTGGTGAGGTGCCTCCTAGGAAGCGGTTCCTTCACCCTGGTTTGCTGAGCAGCGGTGGACGTCTACTCGCCTCGGAACCAATGATCCGGTGGTTTTGAGCACGGGTGTAGTTAAACCCGTTTGGTGGTTGCCCGGGTTCTGGTCTGGGTCACTGCTTAATGGTGCCAGCCGGTAAGTGGTTTTAGGGCTGCACGGAACTGTGCAGTGCCCTGCTTCTCCTAAGTTACTTCCTTCCCGACTCCTACTCCCTCTCTTAAGTTACCTACACACACTACACCTACACTCCTCCCACCAGGACCTAATTGTCCTTCTCATCTAAGTGGTACATGTGGTGTTGGAGCTCTGAGGTTAACCATGTCATTACTGAGGCGGAGAATATTGCATCTGCAGTATGGGATGCAATACCCTCCTGTGACGCACTCGTTGCGGGGTGCCACAGCTGTGAATGAGCGAAGTCGTCCGTGACATCGTTATCGCGGTGTCACACAGTTCGATGCAGCAGGTTGGTTGAGTTGAAGTTGACAGGTTTATGAACATGTTCATAAACCTGAATCACAAAAAAAACAGTCAAACAAACGTGTAAAAATAGTCTGTTGTAAAAAAACATAGTAAAAACCAAGTGCTGCTGAAAAAGTAGTAAAATACAGGGTATTTAGTTAATACGTTTTTTGCAAATGTATACTAAGCCGCTCTACCACTTCAAGGTAACCCGTATCAGAGCAGTCCCTATCTGAAGTATTTAAAGCCTGACCATATGTATTGGTACCTAAATGACCAGGATCCAGACAGGTCCAATGTGTGACTTGGACTTAATGCAGATGATGGCTTTTTATGTGCAGGGCTCAAGGGGAGGGGTGGGAGACTCCCCAATCTTGCAGAAACAAGAAACAATTTAGACAAAAACAAATGAGCCATGCACACAGTGAACACATCTGTAGGACAGTGTTCACACCACCAAAAGACTTTATGTTCATAAACCTGTCAACTTCAACTTGACTAATTATTGTTGTTGAATCGTTCGTTTACATGCAACGACTCACTATATCGTTTCAACATCGTCTAACACGTCACTTTTGAACGATGTTGAGCACGATGTTGAGCCGTGTAACGGGGCATTTAATGTTACAGCAAAATTGCCAGATTTATATCTCCATGTAGTGGACCGAGGATAATGACAGACACCAAGTCCCAGGTTCTATGTCAGCATGATCCTGAAGGGGTGGCACCCCACAGATTTATATAGGCAGATACTAATACATGAGTTAATTACACTTCAAAATTCATTGGTTACATTCTCAACTCTTCACATTGATTGGTTCCCCCACAATGTCTACTATACATTGATTGGCTCCATATGATGTCATGAGTTGGCAGGGTAGATGAGGTTATTGAGGGACACGGAAATTGCCCAAAAACTCCTAGCAGGGCATATAGCTCTATGCCCTTATCTTCTATTGACCATATGGGGACATGAAGGGACATGCCTTACATGTTTTTTCTTAAAAACAACTTATATAAAACCTATTGGAGTTCATCTTAGAAGTCCAAAATGGAGACTTCAGTAAATCAAACAATTACCTATTCAGTTCCTAATAATGTCAGATAATTTCCCTGACACCTGTAATAAACAATTTTGAAAGTTTTAAGATAGGTCCATAGGGACTTACTGATTATGCAGTCCTCGCTGTTTAGAGGGTCCTCCCACCCCCTGCCTCTCTGTTCCACCTCCTGCCTTTGTGGGTCTCCCCTCCTCGCTTTGCAAAAGCACCTCAGCATCTGAATTCACGCAGATGCACAGGGTAGGGGCGGGTCCCTGCAGCTGGAACGCGGCATGCGTGGGAATGTCAGTGCTAGAGCCCGCCCTGCTGTATGCATACATCATAATCTTTAGCAGGGCAGGCTCTGGCGTTCCCGCGCATGCCCTGTTCCAGCAGCTGGGACCCGCTCCTACCAATTCCTCGCTGTCAGTGGCGTAACTTCAGGCCCATTAATGCTATTAATGATTTGCAATAATTGGGGGCCCCGTTGGAGCTTTCGCATCGGGGCCCCCAATTATTGCAAATCATTAATAGCATTAGTCTTTTTCTATAGGCCAAATGGACTTCTGGGGCCCCCTTAGGCTGCAGGGCCTGGGTGCGATCGCAACCCTGCACCTATTGTAGTTACGCCCCTGCTCGCTGTGCACCTACGTGAATTCAGACGCTGAGGCACTTGTGCAAAGCAAGTAGGGGAGACCCACAAAGCCAGGGAGGTGGAACAGAGAGGTAGGGGGTGGGAGGACCCTCTAAACAGCGAGGACTGTATAATCAGTAAGTCCCTCCGAACGTCTTATTTTAAAACTTTCAAAATTGTTTATTACAGGTTACAGAGGGGCTAGAGACATAGGAGACCCCTTCCCTGAATGCAGCAGACACTTTGGAAAGCACCAGAGCGGTGACAGGTCCTCTTTAAGGTTCATTTGCAGGATTAATGGCAACCCTCATTTCCAGTATAAACAGGCTGCCAATCATCTGACAAATGAGCACAACGTTCACATGTCGGGTGAAATTCATTTTTGGTGCTCTTAAAAGATCATTGTTCTTGGCAGCACATCATTCTGTGCTGCCGAGAACTCTGGAAACTTGTACACACGTAACAATATATTTCTGATCATTTTGTGCACATATAATATGCAGTCTCCCTGTCTAAGCGCCATCAATCACCAAACAGGTAGTTAATTGGCAATCATTACTGGGAAGCTGGGCTTTCTGGACAACATCACTTTTGTTTCCTTTTGTCTGCAATTTTATACATACTTTATTATAATGAAAGCCGAGGGATTTCAAAAGAAGGTAATCTGGTCTTGCTTTTTTGCATTTTTTTATATGAAACAAATGAAACTAAGGGTTAGATTTATCATTGTGTTCTGGCCAATTGTCCAATTTAAAGGGGACCTGACACCATGAAAATTCAGTGCAATCTGCAGGCACTGTGTTATAGAGCAGGGGGAACTGAGTAGATTGATATATAGTTTAGTGAGAAAAGATTCAGTATAACATTGTGATTTCATCATTTAAACCCCTGCTCTTTCTGGGATTTTGAGTCCAGTGGGCGGTCCGATCAGTTAGTGACAGCTGTTTCTGTATGCGCACTTATACAAGGGTAGCTGCCAGTCACTGATGGCCCCGCCCTCTGGACCCAAAATCCCACGAAGAACAGAGCATTAAATGATGAAATCATAGGTTATACTGAATCTTTTCTCATAAAACTATATATCAACCTACTCAGTTCCCCCTGCTCTATAACATGAAGCCTGCAGATTGCACTGCATTTTCATGGTGACTGGTTCTCTTTAAGAAGTCCAAGTGCCATTTTGAAATTT
The DNA here is from genome assembly GCA_033576535.1 of Allobates femoralis. NCBI lineage: Eukaryota > Metazoa > Chordata > Amphibia > Anura > Aromobatidae > Allobates > Allobates femoralis. The sequence goes on along the minus strand of JARQOC010000010.1, from coordinate 29,590,913 downwards.
GTTGGATATAGCAAGAGGCGTATCAGAATGCACTGCTCTGAAACCAGGCGACCAGTAAATGGCGTCGCCCTCGCCCATTCACATTAGGCGATGCAGGGGCGACATCGGCGCTGATAGGCCACGCCCCTGCATCACCTATTAAATCTGTGGTACCGTCGCTTCGTGTGACTGTACCTTTAGTGTGATATGGGAAAAAATGTCCATCAAGCCTGGTATGTGACACTTTAAGAAATTAGGGATATTTTGCAAATCAAGACACTCATTTACATATTCACACAATTGATAAATCTCTCCCATTATCTTAATCCAAGGATATAAACACACTAGGACGACCTGTGCAAAATAACACTTCATCGTGAGGCCGAAAACTCACCAACTTTGTCTGGTGTTATCACTTTGTAATATCTGATGGGTCTGACTCCCAAGTAAATTGATCCAAGTCAAATATACAGATGCACAAAACTGGTGTAAAATGGCCAAAGTTTATCATCACAAGACTAGCACAGTTGTGGCCCAAAGTTTTGAGACGGAAACAGATTTTGGTTTTCAGAACGTTTTACGGCTTTGGTGTTCTTAGATCTTTTAGTTTGATATTTCTATCATTACTGAAATACAATTATAAACATTTCATTTTAAAAAATTTTTATTTACATACATCAACTTTATTTAAAGACTCAATATTTGCAATGTTGACCCTTATTTTTCAAGACTTCTGCCCTTTCTGGTAGCTGGATATCGGCTTCTGGGCCCATTCTTGACTGATGGCCCATTGGTTTAATCAGTTCTTAGGCTGGCTTCACACTGCGGCGGCGTCCGGTCCGGGGCTCTCAGGAGTGACAGCCTGGACTGGAGTTTTGTTGCATAGAATACTATCGGGCTGCACGGAGCTGGATCGCGCCGGGTGGCAATTATCTGCCATCCGGCTGCTAGCTCACCGGATGAATCCTGCAGAAGTGGGGATTTGTCTGCCGACTCCAAAAACGTTGCATGCACCGTTTTTGGACTCGGCAGACAAATCCCCACTTCTGCAGGATTCATCCGGCGAGCTAGCAGCCGGATGGCAGATAATTGCCACCCGGCGCGATCCAGCTCCGTGCAGCCCGATAGTATTCTATGCAACAAAACTCTGGTCCAGGCTGTCACTCCTGACAGCCCCGGACCGGACGCCGCCGCAGTGTGAAGCCAGCCAAGGAGTTTATCACAATTTCTGTATTTTTATTCGTTCACCAACATTTTGAGGATTGACACAGTGTCTTAATGGGATTGAGATCTGGCCATGGGCCCAAAATCTAATTGTTTTGTTCATTGATCCACTTAAACCCCCGTCACACTAATCGAGATCACTGCCGAGTCACAAGTTTTGTGACCCAAGAGCGACTTTAACAGCGACTTTAACAGCGACCTCACTATGTGTGACACGTAGCAGCGATCAGGTCCCCACTGTGAGATCACTGATCATTACAAACCATTCTGGACCATTTTTTGGTCGTCACGCTCCCGCTGGGTAGCATGCATCGCTGTGTTTGACACGGTCAATGACCAACGATCTCAATACTACGCCCAAGAGTGACAGGGTCCCAACGACTGCTGTATCATTGCTGCGTCGCTGGTGAGATCTGACTGTTTGACATCTCACCAGCGATCACGTAGCGATGCATCATCGATCCCTACCAGGTCGGATCTTTGTCGGCATCGCTGGTGCGTCGCCAAGTGTGACGGGGTCTTTAGTTGTCACTTTTGCCTTGTGACATTGTGCTTCAACATTGTGGAAAGGGCTGAAAAGCAACCCACACATGAATGACCTCAGGATGATTTATTGTTGGCGTCACACTGGACTTATGGTAGCGCTCACCTTTTCTTCTGTGGACAACCTTATAGAACATTCTTCCACATGTCCAAGGAAGTCTCAAGAGGACTCCATTAGAGAAAATACCTTTACAGAAAGTTTAGGGATTAGTCTGCAGGGAACCAGGGTTAATTAATTTTCTCTGATGAAACCCCCTTCAAACTAGAGCATCAGGAGGAATGATTGGCGAAGAGAAGGGGATCACTACTATGAGTCCTATGTCTGCAAACAGTAAAACATCCTGAGGTCATCTATCGGTGGAGGCTTCTCATCCATCGAGTGAGCTCACTTACAATTTTGCCTAAGAACATTAATATGAATAAAGAACGGGATCTACTCATCCTCCAAGGGCAACGGCTGCCAACGATCAAGCAGCAATTTCGTGATGAAAAAAAATCTTATTTTCCTGTAAGATGGTGACCATGTCACAAGGCAAAAGTGATAACTAAGTGGCTTGGTGAACAAACCATCAATATTTGGGTCCATGTTTAGGAAACTCCCCAGATCTCAATCCCATTGATGAGAACCTATGAACAGTCTTCTAAAAGAGAATGTAAGAACAAAAACCCAGTAATCCCAATCGATATCTCCGACAACAGCCAAGTCAGCACTATTGAATGTTTGCACTGCTTGTTCCCCTCTATAGAAGGAGAGCTAATGCAGATATTTCAGACAGAGTAAATAATTTTTGGGAAAAAATAAGGTAATTAGTCGAGGGAAAACAATGTAACGAATAACACAGGTTTTTAGTCAGTGAACCCATGTGATCCCATATGTATGGAATGAAAAATAATCTAAAATGTTATAACCCTCTCTTCCATTTTCCAACAGCCAAAGAAACGTTTCCATTAAATCAAAAGGACTTGTCCCTCAGGAGGCTGAAAGTCATTCCATTAGACATTCTGATTGATACCCAAATTCAGTCCCTAAATCTTGATAGAAACAAACTTAAAAGCGTTTGTGGGATCGACAATCTTCACCAGCTCAAGATTTTAATTCTCTCCAAGAACGAGATAACTGATTTCCCAATGGAAATTCAGAGTTTCGCCCATTTAGAAAAGTTGGAGCTAAACCAAAACAAAATAAAGACCATTCCCACTGGAATATTTTCCAACCTAAAGGATCTTAAACATCTAAAATTAAACAACAACCGCCTTTCAAAACTACCTCTAGACTTGAGCCGATGTGCCAAGCTACAGTACCTAAACGTATCCCACAATCTATTTACTGATTTTCCTGAATGTATCTTAGAACTAAAAAGTTTGAAAGAAGTCTACATGGGGAACAACAAGCTGCAAAGACTACCTGCTGAACTTTTCCTTGATCTGTCCTTGAAAAAGTTGGTGGTTTCCTGCAACCATTTGAGGGAGCCTCCTGATGAAGTATGTGTGGGTGGCCTCAAACAGATCCGCAGTTACTTCCTTCAACTGCGAGAAACCAAAGCCAAGGAAGACAAGAGGGTGAAAGTTATTTTTTTAGGTGCAAGTCTGGCCGGGAAGACCACCATAAGCAGGAGTCTCACACGAGGCCATATTGTTCCAGTATCTCTGAAGGAAAGGACTGTTGGAATAGAGATTAGTGAATTTCACATCCAAGATCTCACATTTTTATTCTGGGACTTTGCTGGACATCTTGAATATTACGTGACTCATCACGTTTTTATTACTCCGTATGCTCTTGTCATTCTTGTTGTTAATCTACACAGGTGAGTGCAGAGGGAAAGGTTAGAAATAGGTTGGGAAAAAATTGACTTTCAGCAGTGAATTCGATCTTGATTGATCACATATATTTCGAATGGGGTCTTTCAGCTCTACATTGAGTTCCGCTCCTGTTTGAACCACTGTTACAAAATGATGAATGATGGGAACAGACCAAACATTTCTGTTCCTGCTTCTAGTCGAGGTCCCACTTGTGAGAGACATGCGAGAAACTCGCATCACATCACCTGGCATGGTGATTTGCATAAAAAAAATTATTAAAAAATGGTAGAATTGCATTTTGTTCACCCCATATGGAGTTTTTTTTTTCCTTTTTCCAGTAGATCATATGGCAAAATGAATAGTGACATTGAAAACTACAAGTGTCCAGCATAAAACTAATCCTCATATGCAATGTCCATGGAAAAATAATAACATTATGGGTCTTCAGTGAAGAGGAATAAATCGAGAAGTGCAAATGTTAACAATCACTCTGCCATGAATTGGTTAAAGTGGAACTTATTTAATAATAATGTAGAGAAAGTGATTTTAATAAACTTTCAAATATACTTCATAAGATAATTCTGGTTGAAAACCATTCATAAACCTTCCATGTTCCATTTCATTATCAGTGAGATCCATCTTCACAGTGAATACGGGCATGTAACCATATAAGGGAGGGGGCGGCACCTACACTGCTGACTGCGGCTCATGAGGAAACAATATATCAGATTACTCGGAGTACAGCACAGTTGCTGAGCAATGTCAGGATCAGTGTAAACTCCTCTTTTCGTGCCACAAGCTTTTGATCTGTCATGTAGCTCCACACAGCTCAGTCAGAATCTCTGTTAACCCCTTCTCTGCTGTCATATTGCAGTGCTCCTTATCAGATGCTGACCTCACCCACACAGCCATAAAATTCATTTTTTAACAGAGCATAGAAAAATGTGAGAAAATAAGTCATATGGCACAAAAAAAGCATTATCTTAGCTGGTGTGTGTGACCCATCATTAACAACCAGTGTAGTATTGTGTTTTATTTTTTTTCAATGAAATGACATTTGCATTTTAAACTATGAGAAATCATTTATTTTTTTGCCTTTTCACTGTTGTTTCGTTCTACTTTATTAGCAGACATCAAGCACATTGCTGTAATGTGTAACACACACCATCAGGTCTGAATTGGAAAGCTAATGTGCATTTTATTATTTACACAGGTACCAAGTTGCGGATGAACAGATTTTTATGGACTCTGTGGGATTCTGGATTAAAAATCTGGTCATGAGGGTGCCCAGCTCAGTAGTTCTCACCGTAGGCACTCACACCGATTTATGCCAACCAGGGGAAGCGGAGGAGAAGTGTAAAGACATTGAACAAAGGATCTACAAGATGCTGGACGAGCATAAAGCTACACTCACCCACTTCATTAATAATCTAGAGGAACGTCAAGACTCTGAGCTCTATCTGGAGCAGGCAGATAAACTGAGGGAGTTGTCTCATTGCACCATACATGTATGTGACCACGGCTTATCATGCATATGATTATTTGGGATGGGTTCCAGCAGAAATGGCCATAGAATTGCAGTCGTACATGAACTATTAACCAGATAGCTTCAATAGTAGCACTATAGTAGGGTTTAAAGAGAGCCTGTCACCTACTGAAATTATATTTACCTGCAGATACTGTGCTAATCTGCAGGTAAACAGTGTTTAAAACATGTCTGCATGCCTTTCTGGAGCAGCGGCCGCAGGGAGAAAATAAAGTTATATTCTCCCTGCAGCTTCTTGTTTCTAGTCATTGGCATAGTGAGAGGGCTGTAATACTTACCCCTCAATATACTGTGTGCACTGTAAGCACTAGTGCCCTGACATATTAATTACACTGCTCTACAGCCAAATTAGTTTAAAGGCGAAAACAGCTGAGCTCAACTAATTTTATGGTGTTGAAAATGAATATTTTGCTTACATTTGCTGATTGGCTCTAAATTTCAAGATCCAGAGGAGATTAAGACTTATGACGCCTTCGCAGGTTTCTTGAAAAATTGCGTCCTTATTATTTCATCATCATTATTTCATTGTTAGCAGCTAGTCTATTACATCATCTATTTAGTCTATTGAGCCTTCAGTATTCTATCATCTTAGGGTGACCAATGAAAACAAGCCAACTCCGCTCCGATGACAAGTTTCTAATTACAGTTGCATCACCTACTTTTATAATTGCTCTCTGTGTGTAAGGTATACAGTTTTAGGATTTCTTAGCTGTGATTCTTAACATAATGACCTGATTCTATACTATTTATTGGCAGATTATAATTCAGGAGATCAAAATCATTAAGAAAACGCTCATTTCATGCCTGAACCTGACAACTAGTGTTAGCAGCCTCCTCTGTACAGAAACACGAAGCACACTATCCATCAATGTGCATGGGAGTGACTACAGTGCATTCACTGTATAATGAGCAGTGACTGTAACCACCTCTGATGACCTACCTGCTGCTCCTGTGAACCGGCTAAACTGGATTTAAAGCTATTTACCTGCATATTACACATAGATCTGCAGATAAATAGCATTTCTGTCGAAAAGAGGATTTCTTACCCCGGGGACTCTCACCGATTAGGAAAGCAGAGATTCCAGTTTGATTGTTTAAAGCAATAATTATGGAGAATGCTATGCACTCCTTGCTTGTCTCTTTCTGTAACCCCAACAGGTATCAGTGGAGAGGGCATATCCTATGGATATACTGTATAATTCATGTCTAACATGACAATCTCCCTTCAAAACATCAGATTTAACCCCTTCATGACCTTGCCATTTTTTGCAATTCTGACCAGTGTCCCTTTATGAGGTTATAACTCGGGAACGCTTCAACGGATCCTAGCCATTCTGAGATTGTTTTTTCGTGACATATTGGGCTTCATGTTAGTATTAAATTTAGGTCGATCATTTTTGCGTTTATTTGTGAAAAAATCCAAAATATGGCAAAAATTTTGAAAATTTTGCAATTTTCAAATTTTGAATTTTTCTTCTGGTAAACCAGAGAGTTATGTGGCACAAAATAGTTATGAAATAATATTTCCCACATGTCTACTTTACATCAGCACAATTTTGGGAAAAAAAAAAAATTTTGTTAGGAAGTTATAAGGGTTCAAAGTTCATGAGCAATTTTTCATTTTTCCACCAAAATTTACAAAACCATTTTTTTTAGTGACCACATCACATTTGAAGTCCCTTTGAGGGGTTTACATGACAGAAAACACCCAAAAGTGACACCATTCCAAAAACTGCACCCCTCAAGCTACTCAAAACTACATTCAAGAAGATTATTAACCCTTCAGGTGCTTCACAGGAACTAAGCAAATTGGAAACAAAAAAATGGATATTTTAAATTTTCTAACAAAAATGTTCTTTTATCCTCAATTTTTTCATTTTCACATGGGCAACAAGATAAAATGGATCCTAAAATTTGTTGGGCAAATTCTCCTGAGTATATCGATACCACATATGTGATCATAAACCACGGTTTGGGCGCACGGCAGGGCTCTGAAGGGAAAGAGCGCAATTTGACTTTTGGAGCTAATTTTCCATTCAAAAAGTGAAATGGCGCTCCTTCACTTCTGAGCCCTGCCGCGCGCCAAAACAGTGGTTTATGACCACATATGAGGTATCGGTGTACTCAGGAGAAATTGCCCAACAAATTTTAGGATGAATTTTATCCTGTTACCCATGTGAAAATGAAAGAATTGAGGCTAAAAGAACATTTTTGTGAAAAAAAAGTACTTTTTCCATATTCACAGATCAATTTGTAAAGCATGTGGGGGTTCAATATGCTCACCACTCATCTAGATAAGTTCCCTGGGGGGGTCTAGTTTCCAAAATGGGGTCACTTGTGGGGGAGCTCCAAAGTTTAGGCACACAGGGGCTCTCCAAACGCGACATGGTGTCCCCTAACAATTTGAATGGAAAATCACCTCAAATTGTTAGCGGACACCATATCGCATTTGGAGAGCCCCTGTGTGCCTAAACATTGGGGCTCCACCACACGTGACCCCATTTTGTAAACTAGACCCCCCCAGGGAACATATCTAGATGCATTGTGAGCACTTTGAACCCGCAGGTGCTTCACAAATTGATCCGTAAAAATTAAAAAGTACTTTTTTTCCACAAAAAGTTTTTTTTTTTCATTTTCATGAATTAATTTGTGAAGATCCTGGGGGTTCAATATGCTCACCACCCATCTAGATATGTTCCCTGGGGGGTCTAGTTTCCAAAATGGGGTCACTTGTGGGGGAGCTCCAAAGTTTAGGCACACAGGGGCTCACCAAACGCGACATGGTGTCCGCTAACAATTTGAATGGAAAATCAGCTCCAATTGTTAGCGGACACCATGTTGCATTTGGAGAGCTCCTGTGTGCCTAAACATTTGAGCTCCCCCACAAGTGACCCCACTAGACACCCCAGGGAACATATCTAGATGCATAGTGAGCACTTTGAACCCCTAGGTGCTTCACAAATTGATCCGTACAAATTAAAAAAGAAAATTTGTGTGAAAAAAAAGTATTTTTACCTTATTAGGGATCAGTTTGTGAAACACCTGCGGATTCAATGTGCTCACTATGCATCTAGATAGGTTCCTTGGGGGGTCTAGTTTCCAAAATGGGGTCACTTGTGGGGGAGCTCCAATGTTTAGGCACACAGGGGCTCTCCATACGCAACCTGGTGTTTGCCAACAATTGGAATGGTTAGCGGACACCAGGTCGCGTATGGAGAGCCCCTGTGTGCCTAAACATTTGAGCTCCCCCACAAGTGACCCCATTTTTGAAACTAGACCCCCAGGGAACATATCTAGATGCATAGTGAGCACTTTGAACCCCCATGTGCTTCACAAATTGAGACGTATAAATGAATAAAGAAACTTTTTGTGAAAAAACATACTAGTCTAGTAGTTAAAATTCGCAGCATAGGGGACCCAATACATTTGGGTCTCTCCATGCTGAGGATTCCAGCCCCCTAGCTGCCATGTTGTATCTGGCTGGCAACCAAAAATACGGCAAAGCTCCATGTCATTTTATTTGTAGAATTAAAAAAAAAAAATGACATGGGGCTCTGCCATATTTTTGGTCCAGCCAGGTACAACTTGGCAGCTACGGACTGCCACCAGCCCCAGCTGCCTCATTGTACCTGACTGGAACCAAAAATACAGCAAAGCCTATTTTTATTTTATTTCTAGAATTATTTCTAGAAAAAAAATGACATAGGGCTCCGCCATATTTTTGGTCCAGCCAGGTACAACTTGGCAGCTACGGACTGCCACCAGCTGCCTCGTCATACCTGGCTGGAACCAAAAATACAGCCAGGTACAACTAGGCAGCTGGGGGCTGGAATCCTCAGCATAGAGAGGCCCAAGCGTTCTGGGCCCCCGATGCTGCGAATTGCAGCCCGCAGCCGCCCCAGAAAATGGCGCATTCATTGAAGCACCATTTTCTGGCACTGTACCCACGCTCTTCCAGTTGCCCTGGTACCGGTGGCTAACTGGGTAATAAAGGGGTTAATGCCAGCTTTTTATTGGCAGCTGGCACTAAGCCCGAGATTCATAATATAGGGCCAATGTTAGACCCGCCATTAGGAATCTCTAGTACGGTACATAGTCAATAAATACACACAGAGAAAAATCTTTTTATTTGAAAAAAAAACACAGACACAATTCGGACTCCATCTTTATTATAAAAAGATCCGACGTAGTCCACAACGAAGGTCCCACGACGCCAGATCGCTCCAACGTAGTCCACAACGAAGGTCCCACGACGCCCGATCGCTCCGACGTAGTCCACAACGAAGGTCCCACGCCGCTCGATCACCTTTGCTTTCAGATCGCTACTCTGGAGCCCAACCCGCCAGCATGGTGATCGAGCTGCAGAAAGTGATCTGACACCCCGGGCGCAGTGACCCACTATGTGCATCACTGCACCTGGACTGCCAGATTGCTTTCCGCAGCTCGATCCCCATGCATGGGGAATCGAGGTGCGGAAAGCGATCTGGCAGCACAGGCGCATTGACCCACTATGTGCATCACTGCGTTCGGGCTGTCAGATCGCTTTCTGCAGCTCGATGCCCATGCAGGGAGATCGGGATCCTCAGGATCTAGCTGTAGAAAGTGATCTGGCAGCTCCAGCACAGAGCTGTCAGATCCGGAGGCGGTGAAGAGGAGGAGGAGGAGCGGGACGCAGTGGAGACAGAGCGGCCGCCGGAGGGTGAGTGGGAGAGGCGATCGCCACTCCGGTGATCGGGGGGGCAGGAAGGGGGAAGAGGGGGGGTGACAGGAGAAGTAGGGGGGCACTTAGGAGGAAGCGGGGGCAGGCAGGAGGAAGCGGGGGCAGGCAGGAGGAAGTGGGGGCAGGCAGGAGGAGGCGGGCGGCAGGAAGAGGAAGCGGGCGGCAGGGACAGGAAGCAGGCGGCAGGAAAAGGAAGCGGGGGGGTAAGAAAGATGAAGAGGGGGCAGGAAAGAGGTGGGGGGCAGTTAGAGGATGACAGGGGAGAAGATTGGAGGGTAGGGATAGCAGCGGCAGGCAGGGAAGCATTACAGGCGCGGTGATTTTCACTTTCACTTTTGAGTGCCAATCACCGCGCCTGTAGCCGGGGGGGTGGGGGTGGGGGCAAATCGACCCCCCCTGGGGTGTTGTACAACTCCCCATGTACCTGAAGGCCGAGTGACAGGTCAGTGACACCCTCACTCGACCTGCAGGAGCCCGATCATTCCATGGCCCAGGGGGTGGGCCAAGGGTCTGGAAGGGGTTGAACACGTCACTAATATAGGTGTGCCGTAAATATGGACTCATACATTCCACCACTTTAGAACCACAGACTATATGACTTGTCCTATTTATGGCTGATTACTAGACTATTATTGGCACTTTGGGGAGATAGTGGATATATTTGAACTTGTTAATTTTTCATAGCCAATCTATGTCCACATTTATGTTGTGGCTTCTACATGACGGAAACCAGTGGTGGCCAATGTACCCATGGATTTATAATGGGATCCATTGGATTTCTCCTTAAAGGTTCTGAAATTATAAGGCATAACTATTCTGCCGAATTTTCAGCTCCGAACATGTAACAGAGGCACCATACACTTGCTAGGTACAATACTCTGAAGAGGCATATCATGGTATTGGCTGTAATGCACACAAGGTGCCGCTAGTGTTAAACTGTTGTAGGAGTCTTAACTTTATTGTTCGGTTTGTATTTCATAGGTTATGAATGTGTTCCCGATCAACGGGACACACTACAATGACATTGAAAAGCTCAAGAATCACATCTTAACAGCTGTAAGCAAGGAAGAACTATTTCCAAATATAATTAAAATGCTTCCCCTATTTACAAAGTTGTTGAAAACGCCATACTTGAAGTGAAACAAAATGAGGAGACTCCACATCATGGTACGTAAAAATGTCATACCAGGCTCTCTACTGTATCTGAAAGACTCATATTAGAATATCTACAAGAGCCATTATTAGAACATAGAACAAGGGGCGGACATACCATTGGCGCACCCTGGACAGCCAGCCGCACAGTGGCTTAACAGGTAAGTGGGCAATAACCACTTCCAAAGCAGATAAAGAGATACTGGACTGCATTAGGGAGCACTTATGTATTTTTTCCTACACAAGAGTGTTATGGACTTCTCAGAACCCACTATGGGGCCTTAAAGAAAGGGAACTCTGCCTTTTTGGGTCTCGTTGCCCTTTCTACTAGGTGATGAGAACATGGACAAGACTATATATAGGGACTGCAGTGATAATGAACAAGGAGGAATGAAGTTGTTCCATGTCATGTAAAGGGTGTAAAGATAAAACCTGGGCCAATATGTCTCCATTGGCAAAACCCAGCAACATTAAAAGAGGCCCAAGGAACCATCCCAATCATGGGGAATACATACAGACTCTTTGTAGATGTTATTCTTGGTGGGATTTGAACCCAGGACCCCAGAGCTGTAAAGTAGCAGTGTTCACAACTGAATCCCTGTCATTGCCATCCTCTCTTCTATTTATTCTACCCCTCGTCTTCCTTTGTTCAGCTCCATGATATTTTCAAAACTTTATAGGTGTAAAATGGCAAATGTTACAATTTTCTGGGGCGGGTATTGGATTGTAAAAAATGTGCAACTTTTCTACACCAATTTTTCAACCCTCTATGAAGAGTTTGTAACATGAGAAATGTTCCTGGACCTTAAACATGTTTACCACTAACACTTGTCTTCCAGGAATAATGGATTTAGATCACCTTTTAAATGAGGTTCTGCTAATCACCAAAAGTGACTTGGATAAAGATCTGCTCAAAGATATTTTACGGTATCTTCATCGACTTGGCCTCATTGTGTGGTATGAAGACATAAAGGCTTTGCTGAACACTGTATTCTTAAATCCTTCGTTCCTCATCACAGTTTTCAAGGTTTGGTTCCATCTGACGGTTTGTCGTTTCTGTCCATTTACTGTCTAGTTGCTCAATTTCCAGATTTCTTTACGTTTTGGTTTCAATCAGTTTTTCTAAAGTCTCCCCTTATTGAATTCTATCTGTTGTTCTAGATGCTGGTTAGACACGATCTCTACGACCAACTAGGTGCAATCCCAGCTGAAGTTTTGATCTCTGAAAGGGCCTTCAAGCGAGATCTGCTCAAGTGGCAAGAAATGCTCCAATCTAAGGCTATGATTCGTTTTCAAGCCATTAGGGTTTTAGTTAAATATCAGCTGGAGAGACTGTCTGTTCCAGATTCCGAGGATCTGTTCCATGACCTGACCGGATATGGGACACAGAATGGGAAGCTTCTAAGTCTACTCTTGCATTTCCAAATATGCATGTCTGTTAAAAACACAAAGAAACTAAATCCAAGAGCCGCGGAGTTTTTTCCAGGGAATCCATGGTATGAAAAAGACACCCAGAAAGAATTCTGCTACCTCTTTCCCACCTATCTTAACAATTTCGTGGAAGTTAGTGAGCGGTGGGGAGGAGACCACAATGAGGACATTCACATTAGAGTCTACTTTTCTCCTCAAGTTCCAGAAGGGTTCCTTCAGAGGTATGGCTTAGTTCACTTTTTATTTCTAAGAGTTGTGCCATGTTTTCTGTTCTAATAGTAATTTTAAAAACAAGATGGAGGTAGATAGAAGGTACTGGTAAGTATTAGTGGGAGGTCATATTCCTGTTTTGAAATCTGGTCCATTGTAAGTTTGGTTAATGGAGCTCTCCCATTTTTTAAGTAATAAAGAAAAATGGAAAAATGAAAAGCATAGATAGGGTCTTGTCCGAAAAAATTATCAACGAATACTCGATGGAGTAAGAAGGTTCACCTTATGCAGTTGTAAGAGTCACAACTACTATTTGTAGTATATACATATATACGGGGTGATAATAGCACTCAAGTGGAGTAGTAGAAGAAGGCATAGATGGGCTGAGGGAATCAGGGAAGTTAGTTTGACCCTGTAGACTAGGGATCCCTAGCTGACCCTGATCCCAGAGTTATCCCTAAAGGTGATGTCTGGGCCACCAACCTTGCCCTGCTCCTATCCTGCCTCGGGCTAACCCCCCGCTCACTTCTACCCAGGGAAAGGAAGAGCAACTCCCACAGAATAGTTCTCACAAAGGGTTTGGCTTCAGGAAAGCTTCTGCACCACAACTCAGTATCCACACAGTACAAGGTCAGAGCAGAGACTAAACTCTATCAACGACACCTGCTGATGGAAAAGGAAATATTTAAAGACTAGGGGTGTGGAGAAGTACATCACTTGACACACACACAACAACTCAACTGAGGAGCCACAACAGACCACAGATAGCAATACTGAAGTAGCTACTGACATTAGCCCCGAAGTTACCAACAAGAATAAACACAGTTAATCACTGCAGAGCAGTGCAAGAAGACTGCAGCACAGGCTACACTTGACACTTTACCAGCGTGTAACACTTGCTGCAGCCACCCAATGTTACATAATCAATGCAGATAGAGGTAGTGGATAAAAACTGCACTGACATGGATTAACAATAAAATACCAAACTGGGTATAGATTGTGATCTTTATTTGTCAACGTGTTTTGGAGGATGTCCTCCTTCTTCAGGACAAAATCACATTCTGTGATTTATTTTGCAATGGAGAGAGAAGGCTTCCTCTGAAACATGTTGACAAATTAAGGTCACGATCTGTACCAGTTTTGGATTCTATTGTTACTTGATGGCAGCACAATTTTTAACGCCTCCCTCTATCTACATTGATTATCTTTTAAAATAACGGAATATTGTTAGGCTGTGTCGTCGCTGTATGGTAGATGGAGTCCGACCTCTAGAACCTACGACATATCCTGAAAGTGAAGTGGGTGTTGAGCTGATTTAGTATTTTACCCTCTTCCAAATTTTCATTGCACAGCTAAAAGCCTGGGACATCACTGTGCATGGGGGAAAAGAGTAAAGAGAATGCAGTGCTGATCTCATCCTGCATCCTCTACAATCTCAGAAATTATGGGGATGGCAGAGAATTTATAAAGTAAGGGCAACATGTGTCACGACTTCATGATAGGAGAAAACCACTGGAATCTCTTATTTGGCTTTTTGTGACCTCATAGGGGCAAAGACCCTGATTCCAATAATGTATCACTCAGTTTACTAGGTGCAGCAGTTGTGATAGGATCACAGTTTTTTGCTGCATATTTAGCAGAGCTAGTAATGCTGAGGTGAGTATAACCCTGCCCACACCACTGATTGGCAGCTTTCTGTGCCTGCACAGTCTATAACCATGTGTAGCCATACGCCAGGCATCTAGGTAGAGTTTCCTACTAATTAAAGATTCTTGCAGGCTATAGATGCTTTAGAGACTGAGCACAACACTAAATTTACTCTCGGAGCTCTTCAGCCAAAGTAATGCACAGTAAGGTCTCTGGAGCTCAGGAAGGGGGACGTCTTAGCTAATTATTTCCTTTGCATAGTTAAAGGGGTTTTCCAAAACCAATGTAAAAAAAAAAATGTTCATTAAACTAGTTCCCACCTATCCCTCATAAAATATTTGTTGCTCCCTTAATTCTTACAGCTATCCAACACTGTCACCTCCGTACAGCTTCTTGTGGACTAGTTGCGCTCCCAGGTTCTGGTTGCCAGCACTACATTTCCCGTCCTGCGTTGAGCTGGCCTCCGTGTTCTCTCCACCCCGCGATCTGCTTTATTTGTTAGCCCTCTCCGTCCTATATAACAAAGCTGACATTTTCACTACGTAATGATCCATTGCACAAGCGCTGTTGGGAATCAGAACTGCGCATGCGCGAATGCAGTAGCAATGGGCATTCCAGATTGCTCTTTGTGTGAACTGGATGACTTTGCTTAGTTGACCAAGAAGAGTCCGCAATTTTGGCTTCCAAATGGATTTCCATTTGATAACATTTCATGTGCAATGGTTTAACAATATCAAATCATTTTCAAATAAATTCTTTTTATATTACAGACTTATGGTAAATCTTGCTCATTTTATTCCACACATTGGGTAGAAAAAGACAAGTTTCTTTTGGCAAACAATGGCAAACCTCTGTTGGTGAAACAATTTAACCAGATTGCAGACAGTTATCTTGAAATTCGGAGCCGAAAACCAAAAGGATCCGGTGGTAAGCCTGAATTTGTTTTCGTAGTAAACCACAAATTTTCACCTTTTCACCTCCCCCTTCTATTCTTTGGGGAACTGGACTGACACCTACACCAGGTGCTACTAAATGTTGCTGAAAACTTGTACATTTTTGGACAGTCTAGCTCAGGGGTCTCAAACACGCGGCCCGCGGGGCTTCACTATGCAGCCCGCGGCACCTTGGGCGATTTAATGATGCATCACCCCAGTGCAGGGGGCCGCTGCAGTCCCCGCTGTGTGATGACTTCCGTCCGCGGCACTAACAAGCTCTGCCACTCAGCAAGATCAATGCAAGCTGCCAGCCAATGAGAGGCCCGCAGCTGATGGCGGAATATGACGTCACATGCGGGCCTCTGGCTGGCAGATTGCATTGATCTTGCTGAGCAACAGAACTTGTCTGAGCTGCGGCTGGAGGAAGTCATAGCACATCGGAGGCCGGAAGTCAGCACAGCGGGGACCGCGGCGGCCCCCTGCACTGGAGCGATGCATCATTAAAGTGAGAAAAGTGTGAGTGTGTGTGAGAGGGTGTTTGTATGAGTGTGTGTATGTGAGAGGGTGAGTGTGTAAGGGTATGAGTATGTGAGTGAGAATATGTGTATAAGAAAGTGTGTGTGAGGTGTGTGAGTTTCAGTGTGTATATGAGAGTGTGTGAGTGTGTGTATGAGGATGTGTGAGAGTGTGTGTGTGTGGGTTTGTGTGTGAGGGTCTGTATGAGTGTGTAAAAAGAAGGTAAAACAGTATGGGGGGGAGCATCACTATAAAAGTAGATCAGGATTTTGAGACATTCCTAGAAAAGGGGATCAGGATGGGGACATCAGTACGAAAGGGGTCCAGGATGGGGGACATCATTACTAAAGGGGATCGGGATGGGGGACATCACTACTAAAGGGGATCGGGATCGGGGACATTACTAGAAAAGGGGATCAGGATGGGGGATATCACTAGAAAAGGGAACCGGGATGGGGGATATCACTACTAAAGGGGATCAGGATGGGGGACATCACTAGAAAAGGGGATCAGGATGGGGGCCATCACTAGAAAAGGGGATCAGGATGGGGGCCATCACTAGAAAAGGGGATCAGGATGGGGGACATCACTAGAAAAGGGGATCAGGATGGGGGACATCACTAGAAAAGGGGATCAGGATGGGGAACATCACTAGAAAAGGGGATCAGTATGGGGGACATCACTACAAAAGGGGATCAGAATGTGGAACATCACTAAAAAAGGGGATCAGAATGGGGGACATCACTAGAAAAAGGGGATCAGAATGGGGACATCACTAGAAAAGGGGATCAGGATGGGGAACATCACTAGAAAAAGGGGATCAGGATGGGGAACATCACTAGAAAAAGGGAATCAGGATGTGGAACATCACTAGAAAAAGGGGATCAGAATGGGGGACATCACTAGAAAAGGGGATCAGTATAGGGGACATCACTACAAAAGGGGACCAGGATGGGGGATATCACTAGAAAAAGAGGATCAGAATGGGGAACATCACTAGAAAAAGGGGATCAGGATGGGGGACATCACTAGAAAAAGGGGATCAGGAAGGGGGGTCATCACTAGAAAAAGGGATCAGGATGGGGGATCATCACTAGAAAAAGGGATCAGGATGGGGACATCAGTAGAAAAGGACATTGCTACAGGTTGGGGACATTACTACAAGAAGAGGATCAGGATTTGTACTTTACTACATTGAGCAAAAAATTCTGGTATTACTAAAAATATCACTTAGTCCTACAAGGGATGCGGTCCCCCGCTATAAATGTTTTTCTATATGCGGCCCACCAACCCAGCTGAGTTTGAGACCCCTGGTCTAGCTCTAATGAAACACAGCAGGTAAAATAAGCATTGAACACATCACCAATTTTCTAAGTAAATATATGTCTAAACGTGCTATTGACATGAGTTTCTCACCAGATGTCATTAAAAACCCATCCAATCCACACAGGCAACGAACCCAAACCATAGATATCCATAAATTATGTATAATAATGAGAAATGTCATAGGGAAAAAATATTGAACACGCACCCTTACTGTAATTTATTTAATACTTCATACGCCTCCTGTATGGAGAAATTAGTCCCATGCATTGCTCAGGTGTGATACTGTGCTGTTCTTCCACACAAACACTTCCAATCCTGATGGTCCTGTGAGATCCTTCCAAGAATTCTGAGCTTTAGTTTCTTCCATACATTTTCTATTGGATTCCGCTGCAGTGATCGGCTTGGCCATTCCAACAGCTTTATTTTCTTTTTCTGAAACCAATTGATTGTTTCCTGGGCTGTGTGTTTTGGATCATTGCTTAGATGTCCACCCTAATTTCATCTTCATCATCCTGGTAGATAGCAGCAGATTTTTATCAAAAATGTCTCGGTACATTTGTCAATTCATCCTTCCTTCAATTATATGAAGTTTGCCAGTGCTGTATGCTGAAAAAAGTGCCACAAACCATGGTGTACTTACCTCCACACTTCACTGGTGGTATGGTGTTTTTGGACTGATATACAGTCCTGCCGTTTAGCCTCCAAAACTGGTGTGTATTATGGCATCCAAAAAGTTACATTTTAGTCTTATCTGACCCAATTATATTCTCACAGTATTTCACAGACTTGTCTAAATGTTGTTAAGAAAACTTTAAACGCATTTGAACATGCTTTTGTTCAGCAATGGAGTCTTGCGTGGTGAGCGTACATATAGGAGCGTGCATACAGGCCATGGAGGAGGAGTGCATTACTTACTCTTTTCTTTGAAACAATTATACCTGCTGATGGCAAGTCTTTATGTAGCTCTCCTTAGGTGTACTTGATTCTTGGACAACACTTAACATAATTCTTTTCACTCACCTGTCTCAAATCTTGTGAGGAGCACCTGGTCATGGCCGGTTCATGGTGAAATTATGTTCTTTCCACTTCCAGCGTATGGCTAGGGTCAAACTTGCATCATGACCCTAGCCTGGCGCATCCGTCCTAAACTTAGTGCCAGGCAGGCATAGCGCATAGCGTTAACGGCAGGTAACCTGTAACGCAGTCTGCAGCGTTTTCCGGTGCTCTTATCAAAAGCGCATATCCGGGTCTTCTCAGTGGAGCCGGCGGGTGCTGTAAGCTGCATGTCACCATAGCAATGCACAGGCAGCTGGCGCATAGCGTTACTATGCCTCACTGGCACTAAGTTTAGGACGGATGCGTCAGGCTAGGGTCATGACGCAAGTGTGACCCTAGCCTATGGCCCTAACAGTGCTCACTGAAACCTTCAGTAGATTAGAAATTCTTCTGTAACCAATGCCATCAGTACGTTTTGCAACACTGGTTTTACCCATCATGAGATGTTTCTTGTGTGGCACCTTAGTAATGAGGTACATTTTTGTAAGCCATCCGTTGAAGTAGATTATATTATTTTTCACTAAGTGGCAGGATTGCTTTCTAATTACAGATACATTTCAGCTGGGGTCATGAATTTTCATGTCTTTTTGCACTTCTCTTTATCCTTGTATTCTATACCTTTTCCCTTTGTCATTTCTCATTCTTACAAATCTCTAAATTTATGGACATCTCTGGTTTGCTTTATTTGCCTGTGTGGATTGGATGGGTTGTTACCGACATCTGGTGAGAAATTCATGTTAATAGCACCTTTAGAAATGTATTTACTTTAAAAATTGGTGACATGTTCAATACATTTTTCACCCGCAGTATGTTTTTTAAATTGACAAGGTAATGCAAGCTGGACGTCTTTTTTGGGGAGTCGTTAGGTCAAAAACAGATTGACTAAAGTACTCAACTCAGATCACAAAGTTTCCAAAAGTGTAAATTCAGTCTCTTCTCCCAAAATTGCAGGTGAAGGTAAAAAGAGGTGATCTCTGCACCTTGAAATGTCACCTTTTATAGTCGTTTATGACAATTGATGGTAAATACTAGATACCTATATGATTTCTAATGTGAACAAATATCCTTGTAAATATTCAGATTTCCAGTCTCTTTGGGATTTCAAGCTAACCATTCTGTCAATTTCGGTGAAACTTTGCAAGGAGTGGCCTGGACTTTTTTATTATATTCGATCACCATGTAGGACAATTGGATGTCCGGATGAGTTTGAGTGGCCAGACATGGAAAGGACAGGCTCTATCTACGACATGTACGTACATTTATAGTAATATTTCATATGCCTGAAACTGATCTTCAGCACTTAGAACAATACTGACTTGATTTAGAGGCCGGGCACCGCTGCAATCCTGTACCTTATCAGGAGATCTTCGCTCCGTGCTGGAGCCTCTCACAGCTGCTGGCTGGCACTGCACTGCTGACCTCCTTCAATCACATGTGGTGCACTTCCGATCATGTGACCCAGACACAGACTCTTTGCTTAATGAAGTAATAGCGGCAGCACTCACCGATCTCCAGAGGAATCCTTTATTAAAGCGACAGCATATTTACAGCAGGCACAGCAGATGCATTGTTAGGGGGTGCAGGGGGGAGGATGAGAAACTCCCCCTTCACCCCCTAACAATGCATCTGCTGTGCCTGCTGTAAATATGCTGTCGCTTTAATATAGGAATTCCTCTGGAGATCGGTGAGTGCTGCCGCTATTACTTCATTAAGCATAGAACAATACTGATCATTTTGCATTCTTTGGCCGCTTTCATTGATGAAGGTGTTCTCTGCTATGGAAAACCCCTATTTGTTAGTAGGACCCCTTGACTACAAGTTGATCAAAAAGTAATCAGGAAAAGTACCTTGACAATAGGTTGATCACAAATTAACTTAAAAGGGTCCTTCAGTTTAGAATACACGTCAAATGCCTTATTTCAGAATTCAGAGTATTATAATGGAATATTCCCACCTTCAGGACCCTCATCTACAGTAGTCAACACTGAAATGGCAACATCAAGAAGTAAAATATGTTTAATTAATTGTACGGCCATTTCTCCAGTGTCCAAAGAGCAGTTTTTCAGCATGACAATGCCAGGTTGTGCATGTTGCCAGCGATTCTATGAGCAGCCTGCATGGCGTAAACCCTCTACCTTGGTCTGCAGCGTTCTTGGACTTGTATCTGGACATCATTGTTCGGCAATTGCAAAGGGAGCTGCCAGCAGTGGATCTTGATGATTTGTCCAAATGCATTCAGTAGAACATTCCTCAGACAACCATTACTAATCTCATTGATAGCAGTCAAGGTTGTAAGTGTGGGGATCTCTGTCATTAATCTTCATACTCCATTCTGGAAAAATTGAGATGTTTTAAAAATGTTGTTTTTATTTCTTCATTATTTTCAGATTATTAATGTGTTTATTCATCTTGGGATTTCTATAATTCCACGACTTTTCCTTGTTAATGTTGAAATTTCAATATAGAGGAGAGAAAAGCCAATAAAGATTGTGTTATGGTTAATATATGGCTATCATATTTTAGCATTAGTCTTTTTCTTTAGGCCAAAGGGACTTTTGGGGCCCCCTAGGCTCCGGGGCCCGGGTGCGATCGCAACCACTGCACCTGTTGTAGTTACACCCCTGTCATTAGGACATCTTGTAACCACCTTATCATTGGTGGATGTGATTGTCAATAGCAGATAAACCTTTTACGTTGGGAAGAATTGCTATTCATAGTGAAACAGATTTTTAATGACATTTCTATTACAGAAAAACTACGTGCCTGTATGTTCCTGATTCCAACTTTTAGTAGTGTTTTTTCTTAGTGATTACAATTTTTCTCTCCATCAAAGGATAAAAGAAGACTTTAAAACCTGTGAGACCTGTTGTAATACAGTCAATATGGAACTTCTCTTACCGAAAGGTAATTTGCAGTATGTTCGTCAACATGTGATAATGACTATGAATACCTTGTTATATTGATTTTTCCGGTGCAGCGTCCAATGTGGAGCTGCTTTTTCATCCAGAATATTTGGTTGATTATTTTTCTTTGTCATCTGTGGTGTCATGAGGTAGTCCTCTGCTGCCCCCTATGGTCAGAGCAATTATGGAATTGCGGCCATTCAAGCATTAGGCCGTTTATTGAGTTGCTCGCAGTGAGGGTATTGTATATGTATCACTGTTTCCAGTATATATACCATGGCACCCTCACTCCAAGCAAAAAAAATTACCGTATACAAAAGATTTTACAAAGCGGACAAAACAATATAATATAGATACTGTAAGTACAGAAAAAAAGGTATAACGAAAGAAAGTTACTACACTTGTGCCACAGCAATGGCTTCCCAACATAGAGGAGGACGGGACTCCTGAGAAAAGAAAAGCAGACAGCACCACAGCAAGCTTGGCTGTACCTCCAAGGTCTAACAAAAGGCTAAAATGTGGTAGGTGTCTTTTATTACCTCATGTTATCAACACCTTGATGACTATGTGGGGGCTGTTTCTTATATGTGCTCAGACCTATAGAATGTTATGAAGTTCAAGCTACTGGAATACCTCCACTCCTGAAGGTTCCAGGTGTGAGATATTACCTTCATATTTCCTATCGTCATTTAACTTGTTCATAGATAGGAAACATGACGTGGCTAGTCTCATCTAGTTGGCAGATATTAACGTGGAGCTGATGCTCTCATCGCACAATTGTATAAAAATATTCATGTTTTTCTTTGCAGTGCCAAAGATGTACCTCCCATAACTGTAGGACCTATGCACACCCCAATATTCATAATTTTCAACTGGTGCCTAAGTATTTGAAAAGATTCTCTGATAACAACACACTGATATAGCGGGAAAGGCAGATCTTCAATAACGAGGCCTCTCTCTGCTTTATTCATTTTTCTCTTGTCATCGTTCATAATGATCCTATATTGTTAGTGCATTGGTGGACGGATGGATGTCCCTTCAAAGAGATATCTCATAGATTTATAATTTTTTTCCATGAAGCGTGTGCATTCCATTTTTTCTTTTTTTACAGCAGTAGGAATTAAAAAATTACAAGACCATTTAGTTTAGAGTTTCACTATGTTAAATAATTGCAATTTATCTGTAAAAAATGGATGCTAGTTATGTTTTGTATGAGATCCATTTTTTTCCTGCACATTCCTAAGGGTTGCCCTGGTGTCTGAGATTAACACAGGCAGACTCGGGCATCCACATGCTGTGTGCTGATTCATAGGCAGGCTGGCAAGAGTTATTCTCTGCTGGTCTGCTTTCTCCTCTTGTCACATGTTGTGTTGAGGCCTACCACAGCTGCTCACCTCCTATTTATGCTGGTGGAATTCTACACGATACCAGCTATGGTTTATCCTATGTTGGACCTGGTAGGTGCGGTGTCTCAGACACTCTGGAGAAAATTGTGCGGTTGTGGAAGTTCTCCCATGTTGTTTTATAGCTGCCTTCCTGCTTTTGTTTTTTTTTATCTTGCTACTCTTATTACCTTTAACTTTGTGTATGTGTAAGTACTGACAGAGTTTTGGTTTTCCCTTGTCTGTATTTATCCGTGGTTTTAATTACGCCTTTGTCCCTGGGGAAGGGGGAATCAGATCAGGGCTGGTCAGGAGCAGGGCCAGGTTGGAGACTCAGGCCTCTCCACCATTAGGAGTATCACTGAGATTAGCAATAGCAAAGGGCCCCATAGCTTGAGGGACAGATCAGACGCCCTGGTTCCCTCAATTCCATAGACATTGTGACCACTCTCTCCACTCTTGATTCTGTCTATCACCCTTCTCCAGATTTGCCCATGACCGGACAATTTCTTTGAAAAATGTCTTCAAGTCTGTGTATTTCCAGAGGTTACTAAAAGTCTTGCAGGTTTTATTGTTTTGTTTTCAACTCTTTATGTGAAATGCCGATTCCCCAGTATTTGGTCTAGGTGTTTCACCATTATTATCTACCTTTTAGGACTTTGAGTATTAACATTTCCATGATTTGTTTTACTCTTTACAGCCAAAGGCCAAACCACAGATCCTGTTCTGCCACCGACGATTCATGTCACTAACTATGGTGTAGCGTCTATTGTATCACACCAGTGAACTGGAGAAGACAGTTTCATGTCATGAGATATCTAAGTTTGGAAACCTGTGGAAGAAGCTCCAAGATTCATTGATATTTTATATTTATGTTTTGAAATTCCTTTGATCTTATGGATATAATGTCTTAATTATTCTCCAAAATAAAAACAATTCTTATATAATACTTCTGCTTCTATTTGTTTCCTTTCAAGACACCTGTGACCAAAAACAACCACTCGGCATCACGGTCACGTGAACCTCCCTCTTCTCTTAAAACACAGAATAGTTCATAAGAACCTCAGACTAAGGACTAATATAATCAGGACTGAAATAAAGGGAATCGGTCAGCAGGATTTTGATATGTAATCTGAGAACTGCATGATGTAGGGACAGGGAGACTGATTCCAGCGATGTATCACTTACTGTGCTGCTTTGTGCAGTTTTGATAGAATCCCAGTTTTTTCTTGCTGTAGATGTAGGAGGGCTCAGAATGCTGAGCTGTGTACACCACTGATTGGCAGCAAGCTGTATATTGTCAGCAAGCTGCCAATCAGTGTGGGGGGGGGAAGTGGTTACACAGATTAGCTGGACTGCCTGGCATGTGACACCTAGTCCTGCAGTGATATTCTCCTGAGAAAAAATGTTGCAATTTTTTACATCAAATTGATGGAAAAAAAGACGTTTGATCATGGAAAGTTCCCTGGAGGCACAACGCATGTGTTTAGGAACCTTTCCTGTAGACCTGCACACATAGGGACACTTTCAGGTCTTGTACTGGAGGAAAACCTGCACAGGTATGTGCTAAGGTCCCAAGGCCAGAAAGTAGCACTTCACGGTGTGAGTAGCTGTATAGAAATTATTGGGGTGTATAATGGTTTACCGAGATCGGGTATATAGTCATGTGTTTCTGTATTTAGGGCTTTTGTACAGTGGACTGTATTGCTTTAGGGGTCTGAATTTGGGCTGGAATTATATTTAGGAGCCTGTATTTTAGATTTGTTTTGGGTTCTGGATCTATATTTGATATCTCACCCAGGATCTGTATTTATTTAGAGATCTTGGTCTGGGTCTCTGTTCTGGGGTCTGCATTTGTTTAGGGGGGGTTTAGTCTTTGTTTATTCTGGGATCTCCTTGTTCAGCTCACCTGGTAAAGTGGATCCTCCAAGCCCACGCTCCAGGTAAAACACATGGGTGTCATTGCAGTAGGCGGGTGAAGCATACAGGAAAGAGGTAGTTGGGGTACTGGAGGATTCAGACCAACTGGAGACCAGGAAGCAGGTAGCAAAGGTACTGGAGGATGCAGACAGACTGGAGATCAGGAAGCAGGTAGCAGGGGTACCGGAGGATGCAGACAGACTGGAGACCAGGAAGCAGGTAGCAGAGGTACCGGAGGATGCAGACAGACTGGAGACCAGGAAGCAGGTAGCAGAGGTACCCGAGGATGCAGACAGACTGGAGATCAGGAATCAGGTAGCAAAGGTACCGGAGGATGCAGACAGACTGGAGACCAGGAAGCAGGTAGCAAAGGTACTGGAGGATGCAGATAGACTGAGATCAGGAAGCAGGTAGCAAAGGTACTGGAGGATGCAGACAGACTGGAGACCAGGAAGCAGGTAGCAGAGGTACCGGAGGATGCAGACAGACTGGAGATCAGGAAGCAGGTAGCAGAGGTACCCGAGGATGCAGACAGACTGGAGATCAGGAAGCAGGTAGCAGAGGTACCAGGGAATACAGACAGACTAGAGACCAGGAAGCAGGTAGCAAAGGTACTGGAGGATGCAGACAGACTGGAGAACAGGAAGCAGGTAGCAAAAGTACTGGAGGCCACAGGCAGACAAGACTCAGAAACTCTGAAAGTCTTGGAGAGCCTTATATAGGCTCAGGCAGACAATCACATGGTACTACACCGGGTCACCTGCAGAACCCGACATGGAGGACGACAGAATTAAGTGGACCAGGATATGGGGTCAAAAGCCCAGATCCAGGACAAGTTTGTAATACTCCTCTAGGTTCAACATTCAAGGAGAACCTGTCATCACGATTTAACCTGTTTAAGTAAATATATGGTACCGTATGGCTATAATGGCCCTGTTATACTGATTTAATGGACACCTGTAGTGAAGAAATCCGTTGCCTGGTTCTTGTTTAATTCACCTTAGAAGTTTTGGTGTAATAGTCTCTTTGTGCATTGGGGTGGAACTGTTGGACAGGACTGTGGGGTGGGTTTTCAGCTCTGCTGTGACATTTCCACGTATGAGCCTCCTTCTTTTAAATTTTGCACTAGCACTACCTGTGTCGGTGTTCTCAAGCAAAATAGTGTGGGAGGTGGCACATGCTCAGATTAACATCCGGCAGTATCAAGCAAAATAGTGCCATTGGCGCATGGGCAAATTTTGATCTCGATCTGTGCATAAAACGCCACCGGCGGGATCATAAGTCACACTGAAGTGGAACCAGGAGGATCACACACAGCATTTTGCTTCCTAACAGATGTTGTCTTGGGAGCTACGGATATGGTGGTCTAAGCAAGCGAAGGGGCTTTTACGTATGCTGCACTGGGAAGGAATTAGCCGTTTTGGGGTTTCATATGCCATAGCACATAATTATCTGTGGACAACACCCGAAGAGAAAACGCACCAAACAAATTTGACGCCTAAGTTGATGATTCTCCTACAATTGCAGAAGTTCCCAGATGAAATAAGAGGGACTCTGGAGAAGTGACCTAAGTTTAGAAAATACACCCTTCAATATAGTTATCCAAGAGTATAGTGAGCATTTAGATCCCACAAGTATTTTCCAAAATTAATGAACCACTCTGCCCAGTGAAAATTTAAACTTTTCCAAAGATATGCCATTTCGGTGCCCAATCAATGTTGTTCCCATCTTGTGCCTACGTAACACACCAACAAATTGTCAAGTGAATTCCAAACGTGGATGTGGAAGGGACAAGTTGCAGTCAGGGAACCTGTCTTTAGGCCACTCAGGCTTTCAGGGCCTGCTGGGAGAACTAGAGGCCACTCTAGTGAAGCTTTCTGGGGTGACAAGTACAGAGGATCAGGAACTGCAATAGAAGTACAGATGCCCATAGGATCCGCACTACCAGCCTGGCAGGAGGTAACCCACAGCAACTAAGTGGGAGTACTGAAGGCTAAAGGCATCAGGAAAACTACAGCCAAGAGAAGTCAACAGGGAGGCCATATTACCCACACAGCAGAGCAGACTACAGTTCTTATCAGACTGGCTGGACCACATGCTTGGTGGTGCTTGTATACCCTAGACCTGCTACAGAATTTGCAGTAAAAGTTAAAGCAAAGACCGACTCCTACTGTTTACTTTCTTCATCACACTCATAGTCATCACTCTCACCATCTCCTGGGAGCCAGCCCTGGTTGGGAAGGTTTTAACACGTGTGCTGCTTACTATCACCTACAGTGCCAGCCACATCTGGCTGATCATTCCAACTGGCGCCCCGAACAAACTTTACCTTTTAAGTACCATCTTCACATGTGCAGTAGGGACCGCTGCTGGGCACAGCAACCATAAACTTAACCCCTGGCCCAACTGCTGAGTACCTTGCTCCTTGTGATCGACACAGATCCATATTTTTTGTCGCACCCATAGACTTCAATAGGAGAGTCTCATCTACTATATGGAGAGAATTGTGCATGCTGTGATTTTTTTTTTAAATCAACTCATAAAAAAGTATTGAATATTAAAGTAATATTGAAAGTATATAGGAATATTATATAACTTCATCATACCATTACCATAATAATTTATTTACCTAAAACAAAAAATATCTTTAAAAAAGTAAAAGTATAAGGCATGGAATTTGATTGTTGCATTTCACATACAAGGGTTATAAAAATAAAATTCCGTAATCACTTTCAATAATCATTTATTAATCTACAGTAAACAATAAACCTAAAATGGGTGAATATATCATATATGTCTATTAGTCTATGATCAACACCTGAAACAAACATAAAGACAATATCTAGCAAAATAGTAAATAATGCTTTACTGCTGAATGACAATTCATGCTCTACTTCTACTTGGTTATATACATGGGATTATTTTAAAGTCTTTGAAACACCTTCCAGCCTGTAGGCTTAAGGGATTTTCTATCTTTGATAAACCCCCGTCCCCCAGCCGCAGTCTTGGCTTTGCTCACCCTCCCCAGGTCCAGCACTGAGTTCCAGCTCCCAGTATCTGTTATTGAGTTTAGCGACTCTGTGTAGCTCATGCCTTCAACTCAAGGAGATCTGACGAGCTCAGCGCCGCAAGCAACACCAGACACCGGGGGCAGCATGGGAACCTGGAGAGGGTGAGCAAGGTTATTTTTCTTTAATTAAAAAAAACTGCAGCTGAGGGACAGTGGTTTCCCAAAATGACCCTACGTGATTAAGTGTCCAGTGATACATTGAGTCCTATCTTAAAATGTTAGCTACATTACATCAATAAATGATCCTCAGCTTTTCTAGATTTGTTCCTGTGTTTTATACTCATTATTGTATTCAGTTTACATATCTTTCTGTATATAATGCAGCTTGGGCATATTCAATGCAATTTCTATTATTACCTATATATAATTGCTAATGACCTGCATCAATCACATATATTGCCTTTGCTGCTGGGCTGTCCCGTCAGATCACTGCCAGTTGTAGCTTTATGCTCAGTGGTGTCTGATGTCTTGGCTCAGTCTCTGATCTGTTGTTGCCTGACCTCGCTTTTGACTACCATTTGCCTAGCCCCTTTGTCTTGATCCGCTACCTTCCTGTAATTTTGACCTCAGCCCGTGAACTGACTACACCTGTGTCTTACCCTTCTGGTATCTGACCCTGGACCTCTTGACTACCCAGCCTCATGGCTTATCTGTGAGTGTTGGCTAGGGTCATACACCTATTGTGTGGTTGTCCATTTATAAGAATGATCGCATTATAATGCTACATTTCCCCTGCAATGAAACAACCCTCAGTTAACTATGCTATTAGATAAATACTGGGCTTTACAGCAACCGGATAAAAAGGCAATCAGTACAGGGTATTTAATACTTGTTAGTTAGCAAACAATTGAGCTTAAGATAATTTAAATATCTACATTATATTAATATACAATACTCTGCTCATATATAGCATTATATATGTGGTGCCTAAACTTGGCACAGCATGCTGCCTGTAACAGCCCTTCCGCAGAAGTTCTCTCTATGAAGCCGGGTGAGACTTTGCTTCGGATGGTTCCGTCCTCATGGGGCCACACAATCCACCCCTGGTCTCCCTATAACCTGGGCAGGGTAGAAATATTGGGATGCCATTTCAGCTTTTCTCAGATAATTTAGTTGGGAGCCCCCTTCTATCCGCTATACTTGAGTTTCATGTACTCTTGATTTATTCGGGACAAGATCAAAATCAGAAATAAGGAGGATTTTTTTTCTTAAAAGTAGAGTTTTTTCCCCGACATGACTGTACTTGCAATATTGGAAAGTCTCAATTCAATAAAGAAAGCGTGAAGGTGTACTTGTGTCTTAATCAATATCCAGCCACAGGCCATAGATGCATTTCTTTTGGGTCTTTATCAAAGTTGTTCAGAGTTGACATGCTGGAAGTAGGGATGAGCGAGTACCTTAATATTTGTACTGGCTGTACTCGCAATGAGTAGGTACCGTTACTCGCTACTCGTTGCGAGTATAGCGAGTGCGAATACATTCGCAGTGTATCTGTATCTATAGATACACTGCGAAAGTAGCCTAAAAGTGAGTAAAAGCTGTTAAAAATAATAAACTTACATACTCACCTTCTGACATCTGCACCGGGACTGGCAGAGAAGCCACCCGATCGCTAGCGGCCACCTGATTGGCCAGTTTGCAAGGTCCTAGATGTTCTGTCAGGACCTTGCAAACTGGCCAATCAGGTGGCCGCTAGCGACCACGTGGTTGTGACGTGGCACCATCTGGCCAAATCGCTACCAGCCATCTGATTGGCTGGTAGTCACAGGTCCTTGTCCAGCGATCGGATCTCTTCTTTGCCTGTCCCGGTGCAGGCGTCGGACAGGTGAGTATATAATTTTATTATTTTTAACAACTTTTAATTACTTTTAAGCTACTTTCGCAGTGTATCCATAGATACACTGTGAAAGTATTAGGACTATTCGCTACTCCCGAGTACACATAAGTACTCTGAGAGCAGCAAGTAGCTCAAATACTGAATAGTAGCGAGTATACTCGCTCATCCCTAGCTGGGAGTTGTAGCTTCTCTGCAGTTGGAGAGTATAAGGCTTTAGTGTCCAGTCGTTGCCATTTATACTTGTATTTTTCTAAAATGAAGTGATTTTAATCATTTATTATAGGAAATACGTTTTTGTGCATGAGGGCTTGGAGTTAACCCTGCAATGACCAGCAATATGACAGGGCGCCTTATTTTAAAGCGTCAGCGCCAATCAGATCCCTGATCGCTGGTGTCAAGGGACTCGTCCTTCGTCTTCCAATAATTTGACTTGGGGATTGGGGGACCCTTGTGCGGTCAGCCCTGAGAATCAATAATAAGCCTGCTAATAGAGCGAGCAAACAACCGCCTGTGTCATGTGACACAGGACATAACGGATTGGCATACAGAACTATGCTAATACACTATATATAAATATAAATAAAAAAGGCAAACAGTAATCCCTAATGGGATAAAAAAAAATTACAGTAAAAATGTAATCGAATATATCTAAAAACGTCATTAAAAAATGACAAATGTGATATTTTATACTAAACAAACTCAACTGTAGTAACCTGAATGATTACTTTGACAGCGTGAAATGTGAACAGTATAAAAATGAATCATCTGTGCCACAAACAGTGGAAAAGAGGGAAACAATGCAATTCTCCCACATTAAACAAGGCAACGCTGAACTGTGACTATGAAGAATAATAAGGAAAAAATAATAAAAATTATGACTGCTAAAATATAGCAAAGGAAAAAAATACGGTTTGTCGGTAAAGGGAACCGGTCGTTTGATCGATCCTGTTCAAACCATGGACGGCAAAGTATCTCTTACTGGGAAACACTGGTGTGCACATACATTGTATACCCGGCTGGGGACTATGTGTCTCAGGTGACTAGTCCAAGACCTTGGTGGCTTCTCCGCACCCCGATTCCCCAGACTTCTAAGATTAAGGGAGAAGCCACTGAAAACCCACCTCTTGCACTAGTGATTTGGGACATATAATCCCCGATTGGATTTCCAAAGTATGTTTTCTTTGTTTCCCCGCAACTATTGAGAGTAAAACATGGCAGCCATTGTCCAATTCATGCTGCCAGTGGATCAAGAAGAATGGCCCCAAAACAGGTCTGGTCATTCAGGGGTTAAATAAAGGTGATAAGGTAATAAGAAAGAGAAGACATCCTGGGAATAGAAGAACAACTTTAAAATAAATCCTGGAAGTCCATTAAATAAGGATCATTGAGGTCGAGGCTGTTGAAGGAACTCCCATGAGAGATCTGGAGGCTGATGAGCTCGGAGTGCAGCGATGACGCCCCGTCTTGCTGTGCAGCTTGATGCAGGAACGAGCAGAGATTCGGAACAAGCTGAAAGGAAGAGTATGAGATGTCACTGAGGGTATAACAAATGAAACTACAAGAAAATAAGTACAAATATAGGGTCTTGTCCAGTAGACATTAGAAAGAAAAGCCTAGGAAAGGCTTGAATGGTTGTGACAGTCACAACTACTATAATGGTATCGAATGACTGTTGCAAACCGATGTAGAAGTATAATGTCCAAGATAACAGAAAAGGTGCTACTTACGCTACTGAAGGTATCATAGAGTCCACATTCATATAAATAACATGATTTATTTGTCAACACATTTTGAGGCTGACTGCTTATTCTTCCGGAGAATAATAATAAGTGAGATATGATTTATCTTGAAGAAAAAGCAGTCAGTTTTGAAACGCGTTTACTAGAGTTGAGCGAGTAGAATCGTTACTATTCGGTACTCGCCGAATAGTAACGATATTTGGGCTACTCGCTACTCCCGGAGTTTCTTGTGATTACTCGGGAGCAGCGAGTACTCCATTCACTTTCACAGTGTATCTATATATACACAGCCAAAGTGCACTAAAAGTGAATAAAACGTGTTAAAAAATTATCATACTCACTCATCCGACAGCCTGCAACTGGAACCGGAAAAGAAGACATCCGATCAACGACAAGGACCTGCGAGTCTGACAACCAATCAGATGGCTGGTAGCGATCTGGCCAATCAGATGGCCAGACGTCAAAAGCCACCTGATCGCTACCTGCCACCTGATTGGCCAGATTGCCAGGTCATTGATGCACGTTCAAGACACCTCCTGTATGGAGACACTAGTCACATTCATTGCTCAGATGTGATTTTGGCCATTCTTCCACACAGACACTCTTCACATCCTGCAGGTCCAGTGGATCCTTCTATGATCTCTGAGCTTTAGTTCCTTCCAGACATCATCTATTGAATTCAGCTCCGGTGATCGGCGCAGGCATTCTAGCAGCTTTATTTTCTTTCTCTGAAACCAGTTGAGAGTTTCCTTGAGTGTGGGTTTAGGATCATTGTCTTGTTGAAATGTCTGCCCTCATTTCATCTTCATCATCCTTGTAGGCTGCAGTAGATGTTTATCAAGAATGTCTCAGTACATTTGTCCATTCATCCTTACTTCAGTTATATGAAGTTCGTCAGTGCTGTATGCTAAAAAGCAGCCCCACACTATGATGTTCCCACCTCCACACTTCACTGTTGGTATCGTGTTTTGGAGGTGATTTGCCTTTTGGCCTCCAAACAAAGGTATGTTTTATGGCATCCAAAGAATTAAAACTTTGGTCTCATCTGATCAGACTATATTCTCCCAGTATTTCACAGATTTGTCTAAAAGTTGTTGAGCAAACTATAAAAGCTCTTGAACCTGCTTTTTGTTCAGCAATGGAGTGTTGTGTGGTGAGCGTGCATACAGGAGCGTGCATACAGGCCATGGAGGTTGAGTGCATTACTTACTGTTTTCTCTAAAACAATATACCTGCTGATTTCAGGTCTTCCTGCAACTCTCCACAGATGGTCCTTGGCTCCTGGACAACTCTTCTGATCATTCTTTTCACTCCTCTGTCTGAAATCTTGCAGGGAGCACCTGGTCTGGCCGTTTTGTGGTGAAATTATGCTCTTTCTACTTTCAGATTATAGCCCCAATAGTGCTTACTGGAAGCTTCATTAGTTAGAAATTCTTCTCTAAGGCCCCCTTCACACCACATTTTCAGGATCCGGGACTGTCCGTGTGAACCAGACAGTCCCGAATCCGGTTTCGGCCCATAGTATTCTTATGGGCGGGATTGCACCGGATGGCAGTGCTTTCCATCCGGTTTTGTGCTGTCCGGGAGGATAAGGCGCTTTAGTTTTTTGGCCCCGGACACAAAATCAGAACAAGCAGTATTTTTTTGTGTCCGGGGCCAAACCGCTCAAAATTGGATCCTCCCGGATCCGGCGCGATCTGGACTCCCTAACATGAGAGTCTATGGCACCGGATCTGAGATAAAATCGGACTGGGAGATGACGCCGGGTGCTGGAGTTTAGTAGCGAGCGCTGCTAAACTTCAGCACCATGAGCTGTCCCCTCCAGGGATTTCAGGACCACGGCTAGCTCCCCACTAGCCTGCGATCTTGAAATTTCAGCAGCTGCAGCTGCGCTCGGCTGCATCCGGCTGCAAACCGGACCGGAGGGTATATTTGCTCTCCGGTTGAGTTTCGAAAATGGGGTCCAGGGCTGCCCGGTTTAGACCAGACAGCCCGGACCTGATCCAGCCATGGTGTGAAGGGGCGTAACAAATGCCATCAGTATGTTTTCCAACAATAAGGTTACACAGTTCTTGAGACAGCCCACTGGTTTTACCTATCATGAGATTTTCTTGTGTGGCACCTTGGTAATGATATGCCATCAGTTGAACCAACTGATATATTTTTCACTAAGTGGCAGGATTGATTTCTAATTACTGATAGATTTCAGCTGGTGCCATGACTTTCTATGGCTTTTGGCTCCTCTCTTTGTCTTGTGTCATACTTTTTCCTGTGTCATTTCTCATTTTTACACTTAAGTTAATTCATGGACATCTATGGTTTGATTTCTTGCCTGTGTGGATTGATGGTTGTTAACAACATCTGGTGAGAATTATGTCATAGCACTTTAGAAATATATTTATTAGAAAATTGTGAATTCAATATGATTTCACATGCTATAGCTTTCAGAAGGGATTGAAATAATAGAATCCCTTCAATCCTGCCATATAAAATTAGGTATGGCATGTGCAAGGCTATTCAGCCAATCAGAGCACATTTGATTCTACAAGCACTTGCTTATTGCCACATACAGGAGTACCAACCTTTTTGGATTTTCGTACTTTACAAGAGGACAAACTTTTGGTCTTCCCAACCTGATCACAGTTATTAGGGCAGTGCCTGGAACCAGGGCTTGGAGTTGGTAAGCTAAACGCTGACCTCAATTCCTGATTCCGACTCCTGATATACATGTCTCCTGTTTAAGTGATAAATGTATTGTAGTACAATGTGAACATCAGGCTTTTAATCATTATTATGATACAATATTCAAGATATGTAGATATAATAATTAATAATAATAAATATTCAGCACATACTGCATTGAACTACTACTGTACCCAATTTATTATATATTTTAGGAGTCAGTCCATTTTGTACTGACTCCAATTCCACCAAAATGAACACCGACTCATACTCCATGACTTCGACTCCACAGCCCTGCATGGAACGTCCAGTAAAGAGGCTGACTGAACATTGTCTGGATTGTTAACCCCTTTTCTGACTGCCTATGGCAAAGGTTACCTCTATGCCCCCTGCTGCATTTGGCAGGCTCTGCCTTTGTGCCTCCTGATCTGTATTTGGATAGTAATTCATCCCAGTTTTGCTGAATCCTTTGATGCAGCCTTTATCTTTACCAGTCGAGTCAACTTCAATATCAATATGCTACAAGGAACCAGCAGCTCCTGTTTATCTAGCTCTGGTTCCCAAAGACCTAGAGAATAATTATCATTACATCAACATATACCTAAGTGGATTGTAAAATGAATGAGCAACATTTAACACATCATTACAAGATGTATTATAAACGTAATTTCTAAGGGTCCCATGATTGGGACTTTAACCTATCCTGGATCATTCCTGAATGGAGGGGGTAGTTGTGCATACTACAAATGCTGAATCCTCAGTCTGATCCTCCATCTACTGAACTGCCGCCAGACCTGCTCTACCCTCTCCTACTGTATCCTCCCCCTTCCCTTGTAGACTGTGAGGCCTAGCAGGCAGAGTCCTCTCCCCTCACCTACTCTAACCTCACCCATCCCTTGTAGACTGTGAGCCCTTGCAGGTAGGGTCCTTTCTCCTCAACTACTCTAACCTCACCCATCCCTTGTAGATTGTGAGCCCTCGCAGGCAGGGTTCTCTCTCCTCACCTATTCTAACCTCACCCATCCCTTGTAGACTGTGAGCCCTCGTGGGCAGGGTCCTCTCTCCTCACCTACTGTATCCTCACCCATCCCTTGTAGACTGTGAGCCCTCACAGGCAGGGTCCTTTCTCCTCACCTATTGTATCCTCACCCATCCCTTGTAGACTGTGAGCTGTTGTGAGCAGGGTCCTCTCTCCTTCCCCGCTGTAAACTCACGCATCGCCTGTAGACTGTGAACCTTCATGCGCAGGGTCCTCTCTCCTCACCTGTATTCTCACCTATACCTTGTAGACTGTAAGCTCTTGTGGGCAGGGTACTCTCTCCTTCCCCACTGTAAACTCACCCATCGCTTGTAGACTGTGAACCCTCACAGGCAGGGTCCTCTCCCCTCACCTGTATTCTCACCCATCCCTTGTAGACTGTGAGCTCTTGTGGGCAGGGTACTCTCTCCTTCCCCGCTGTATCCTCACCCATCCCTTGTAGACTGTGAACCCTCGCAGGCACGGTCCTCTCCCCTCCTGTACCTGTGTGTGCCTTGTACCTTGTATTGTTCATGATTATTGGACTTGTCTGTGTATACCCCTTTTCACATGTAAGGCGCCATGGGATTAATGGCGCTATAATAATAATAATATTATTATTATTATTATTAATTCATTGTCTATCTGAATGACAGAGAAAGTCACATACCATGCCTGCATGCATGAGCACTACTCCATTGAACTTAAGTTGCTGACATGGGATTCTTGTATTTAGGATTGGTGGGGGGAAGGGAACCATCAATGATCAAACATTTCCCATCTATACTGTTAATGGATGATGATTCATGATCAAACCCTTTCAAGTTCTATATATTGTAATATGTTTCGGGGTATTATACTCCGTTTTTTGTAAACTCAATTTATGATAAACATTTGGTGCATTATTCTTGATAATTTCTCGTGAGGTTATTAATTATAATATTTTACAAAAATGATGAAAATTTCCCTTCACAGCAAAACAATATCTTTCTGATCTTTCTGGACATATCTCAAAGTCCAATCACTCAAACTGTTATGTTGGGAAATGTGAAGTTGAAGAAGTAAAGAGGATGATCCAAACCTGGGAATAGGAAACTGAAACTTAACACAAAACATATAAGATCAGGCACCAAGGTTCATAGTCAAAGCCTGAAAGCACTGAGCCATGAGAAGACGTCTGCTCCACACCGACAACATCTCATGGCCATAGAATTACTTTGTAGGACTGGGACATACATTATGCGCATATTGGGTAAGTGAACATTCTATAACATTATAACCGCTAAACACCTATTTTACCGTTGGGTTGTACCATATGCTTTAGATAAAGGGTTAGGGGTCTTGGAAATGTAATACTAGTCATTTTTAGAATTCTAGAATGTATGAAATGACTAAATATTCACTGAAAACAACCAAGATGATCCCAGGTAAAGTACTTTATCAGAGATAGAACCCGACAGTTTGGTATCAACCAAATGAGTATTTTATAGTAATTATAATGTAATAATGATTTTAGCAATGTTTATATCAATCTAACACTCGGAAATGATTTTATCCTGGGCAAATAACAAAGTAGGACCCCCTCGCTCTGCATCACAATCCCTGTTCCCCTAGGTTAGTGTCAGGGTACCTTTACACGCCGCTACTGGAGGATGGATACAACCCGCTACAGGCTACAAATGTAGCTTGTAGCGTCAATATAGCCCGTAGTAGCAGCGTGTGAAGACGGGACGAGACAGCCGGCAACAGATACATCTGTTTCTGAGCACTGCTCGAAAACAGATGGCTACAAAGCCGATTGTAGCGAGCTGTATCGGCGTGTAAAGAAGGAACAGAAGGGTTGTTTCTACACCATGCTATGTAGCTGGGGCGTGACACAGGCTCCGGGTTTCCGCGCCCCCTTCAGCGATCATTGGAGGAAGCTCCGGCGTTGCGATTGGTTGTCGCTGCATAGGGCGGCATATTTAAGGAGCTGACGAGTCACACAACACAATTGCTCGAGCGTCAAGTATTAATCAGCCTCCTGCGATGCCTGCCCAATCATGGTATTATTGCTTTGTCCTATCAGCGTACGGACGTCTCGTAATCCACAATTGTGGCACGCCTATGTGCTGTCCCTGCTGCACCAGGTCCGCCCATATTAGCTGGTTGTAGCGGTGTGTAAATGAGCTAAGATGAGCTACAGATGGCTACTTGAGACACCCGGCGATGTATCTAGCTATAGATGTTGCGTAGCGTAGCGCACCTTGTGGCGGCGTGTAAAGGAGGTGCGTTTACCGTTTGTAACCGTTTGAGCGTGCTCGTGCACGTGAAGTAGCGGGTTGTATCCATCCTCCAGTAGCGGCGTGTAAAGGTACCCTAAAGGTACCTTTACACGCCGCCACTGCAGGATGGATACCAACGGCTACTTCACGTGCACGAGCACGCCCGAACGGTTACCAACGGGAAACGCACCTCCTTTACACGCCGCCACAAGGTGCGCTACGCTACGCTACATCTACAGCTAGCTACATCGCCGGGTGTCTCAAGTAGCCATGTGTAGCTCATTTACACACCGCTACAAACAGCTACTATGGGCGTACCTGTTGCAGCAGGGACAGCACATAGGCGTGCCACAATTGTGGATTACGAGACGTCCGTACGCTGATAGGACAAAACAATAATACCATGATTGGCCAGGCATCGCAGGAGGCTGATTAATACTTGACGCTCGAGCAATTGTGTAGTGTGACTCGTCAGCTCCTTAAATCTGCCACCCTGTGCGGCGACAACCAGTCGCAACGCAGGAGCTTCCTCCAATGATCGCTGAAGGGGCGCGGTAACCCGGAGCCTGTGTCACGCCCCAGCTACATAGCATGGTGTAGGAACAACCCTCCTGTTCCTTCTTTACACGCCGATACAGCTCGCTACAATCGGCTTTGTTGCCATCTGTTTATGGGCAGTGCACGGATACAGATGTATCTGTAGCCGGCTGTGTCGTCCCGTCTTCAGACGCCGCTACTACGGGCGATATTGGCGCGACAAGCTACATTTGTAGCCTGTAGCGGGTTGTATCCATCCTGCAGTGGCGGCGTGTAAAGGTACCTTAAGGGTTAAGTGGAAATTCATTGGTAGTTTAATATAGAAAAAGGAGATAACTTTCTATTTCCTAGTGTTTATGGCAGTAAAAGGGCCAATGTCAGATTCAGTAAGCCCCTAGAAGTTGGGGATAGGGGATATGCACTATGAATGTGGGTCCCTAGGTAATTGTATAGTTTATCACTCTGTTAAACTGGTGTTGTGAATAATCTATACTAACTGATGTTTATTGGTGACAGTATGGGTCCTGAGACCTCACTGATCACTCAAACCAAGGGGCAGGAGTGCTCAGCATGCAGATTGCACTAGGCTGACAAGAGACCTGTCAGTCTATACCAGTGATGTCAAACTCATTTTCACCAAGGGCCACTTCAGCATTATGGTTTCCTTTAAAAGGCCACTTCTATTTGTAAGGGCTTTTGCAAAACTTCATGCAACATGGTATTAGCATGGACTGCAATGCACACTGGGCAGACAGGCTATACAAGGGCTGTCTCTGGATAGCAGGGCTGTACGAGAGCTGTCCCTGGGTTGTTTGGCTGCACAAGAGCTGTCCCTGGGTAAAAGCACTATACAAGAGCTGTCTCCGAGTAGAAAGACTATATGACAGCTGTCCCTGGGTAGTAGGGATATAAGAGAGCTGTCTCTTGGTAGAAAAGCTATACGAGTGCTGCCGCGACTTGTAGGGCTTTACGAGAGATGTCCCTGGGTAGGAAGGGCTGTACGACAGCTGTCCCAGGATAGAAGGGTTTTTTATTAAAACACAGTAATGACGTCGGATAAACCGGTTTGATAAATTACCGGAAACTACGTCAGACGCCATTCAGGACCTGTAGAAGCGGCATCAAGCCGCGAAACGGCAGGCCGTCGTCCCCTGTCCATGCACCCCCTCCCTTGCTGTGTACATTCCAATGTAAATGTATGGAATGACTAATAAAAGATGAAGATCATCTCCGGTGAGTGGCGCTACTCTTTTTTGCTTTTTTACATATATATACGGTATATATTTTACAAAAATTATTTTTATTAAATATTGCAATAAGGTGCATGTAGGTATAACACGTTGGGTATTTGTGCAACATGATGCTCATAGAAAATATCTCGGTATACTATATAAAATTCTGGTTGTATTTATTTAGATCAAAAGCATGAAGAATATGTCTCCCTGATCAGATAATGATGCTATAGTGCCAAATATTTTATGTTATTACTTGTACTGAAAGTCTGAAAAAAGCAATTTCCAACTGAGAAATGTGTGATAAGCCATGCTACATCATATGAGTCAAGGGACTGACAATAGCCAATGGCTGGGAGGCTGTAATGAGAACTTGTCCCAGCCCAGATCGCTGATTTTAGTGGTCTGTGGTGAAGTCTTAAAGACAAAGTTAAGATCTCCATTCTATTTTTGTGGCGTGAAGATGTAAGATAGTTAAAAAATGATTCACCACCCTCTTACAAAAAATAACTAACTGTTAAAGGGAACCTGTCACCCCCTTCGGGCATTTTAAACTGTGCCCACCGGCTTACACATGATGTAAATGGGGTTCTAGTAACCCCTGTATGTGCCCAGACTGGCCCCTCATACCTGAGCTGGCCTCCTACTGAGATTGGGAGGCCGCTATTTAGACCTGGTGGATGATGTCCTAGCCGACCCTCCAGGTTGTTAAATCCACCCTGCTCTTTTCCCGTCCCTCCTTTGGCTGGTGCTTGAGTGACAGCCGCTCTCTCGCCGGCACAGTGGAGCAGGTGTCCGCGCTGCATTGAACAGGCTGATGTCTCGTGAACCTTCACAAATCTTACGAGACGTCAGCACAGACAGGCGCGCCTGCACACTGGAGCAGGTGTCCGTGCATAGTGCCAACGTCTCATGAGATTAGTGAAGTCTCGCGGAGACATCGGCCTGTTCAATGCAGCCCGGACACCCGTCATGTGACACATCAGCTGATCGGTTGCCGCCAGTCAGCTGATTAAGGTCCTTGCAGCGATCAGACTTGGATGCCTCGCATCCCGGGACACTCGGCGAAGAGGTGAATATATATATTTTTTTTTTTTTAGCCATTGCTTTTTTTTCATTTCGCTTTTGCAATGTATGTAGATACATTTGCAAAAGCGAAAGTACAGTCCCGACACCACTTGCCTGTGCTTTCCAGGCTCGGCTCCTCCCAGCTCTTCCTGTCAGTCCGGATCCCACATTTCAAAGACATACTGGTAGGATGTTTAGATTATGAGCCCCAAGAGGCACAGTGTTGCAAAAATGTATGTAAAGCACTATGGAATTAATAGAGCTATATAAATGAATAAATATATACAGTGCTTTTATTGTGGGGGTACGTGGTGGTACGGCATACCGGAAAATATGCAGGGGGGGGCGGAGCTATATGGGGATTGCCGTCCACTGCATGCTGCCCACAGGATGAAATAAGGCCCCCCCCACGCTTCTTAATCTCTTAATCACGGTTGCAGGCGCCTGATAGCTCCATAACCCCCTGTCCGCTCCTCCAGCCGCTGGCGCCTGACAGCACCACCCGCCCGCTCCTCAAGCCGCCGGTGCCTGACACCAACCCAACACCCCCCCCCCCCCGCTCCTCGCCTCAGTACTGGCAAATACTCCTTTATAAAAAAAAACACTGAATACATATACATCCCTCAAAATCCCGGGTCCGGACACAGAAATGTCATCTGGAGTTATAAATCCAGTCCTGTCTATTCATGTCCGTGTGGTCCTGCAAAAAACAGGATCCCCACAGACAGAAACAAACCGTGGTGTGAACCCAGCCTAGGAAAGTCCAGAAAATATGACCTGTTGGTGGCTCCTTAAGACCGGATTTGGGGAAAACTGAGATACAGAGTACAGACATAACAGTT
The DNA here is from genome assembly GCA_033576535.1 of Allobates femoralis. Taxonomy (NCBI): domain Eukaryota; kingdom Metazoa; phylum Chordata; class Amphibia; order Anura; family Aromobatidae; genus Allobates; species Allobates femoralis. The sequence continues at coordinate 29,550,334 of JARQOC010000010.1, read as the reverse complement.
TCCCTTTAGGTTGAGATAGTAGCTGAGACTGTTGAAGAGTGACAAGGGCGCCGCCGACAAAAGTGACGGCAGATTGTTATGCGTCAGCTAATTGTCTCAAGTGTAAACCTATTGTCACCAAAGACAACTGTTTCGTCTTTGTTTAAGTCAACCAGTTGCCTCTTCTAAGACGTTGTGACCCTCAAGCTTATTGTCTCCTTGTGAGTTTATGAATTGACATCAATTTACGCCTGCATCTTACCGCCATCCCTGAGAGGAGGAGCACTCTGCCGCTAAGACTCAATACATCCTAAAATTATAATAACAATGCCAGCTTACATCCCAACAACAATCCCGGTCCTGTTACACATAATTAGGGGCTAGTCTTAATTTTGTGAGGCCGCTCTAGATCAGTGCACTAACTTATTCATTCTGCAAAAAAAAAACCTCGTCCCTTTGACTAACCAGATGCTAAGTCAATCACGAGGCATCACAATGAAGGGAGAGCAACAGGACTTGTAGATGAGCCCGGTTTTTACACAGACCTATAGCTGGATGGTCAGAGGCCGGGACTCCTTCATGGGTTGTGCACTCACCTTCACTAGTACAAGTCTCTTCATGACCGGCTCATACAGCTCCTCCCCAAATGTCATATACATTGTGTAGTCTGGTGATGACCTTTGGTGGCTCCTGTAACCTTTCAATTCTGAAGATACAAAAAAGGAAAACAAAATTAGTCACATTTTTCTACTTGAAAATGTCATTGGATATAACATATTTACCTTTTTAAATAAGGGAAAGAATGCAATAGTGTTGATGATAGCTGCTCCCTTTATGCAAATTTGTGGCAAATTCTAGTATAACTCCTACTAAAGTCTGCCCATTTTTCTCATCCCATTAATAGGAATCTGGCGACAGGTTTTTGCTATGTGATCTAAAGACAGTATGCTGTAAGGGTTAACGCAGAGAATTCAACAATGTGTCTCTTATCAAGGTCAGTGGTGTTTACTTGGAATGTTTGTTTTAGCACCCAGAGCTTATCATTGCTGTGACTAGTTGTGTGTGGGCACTTGTCCGACTCCACGCCCTCTGTGATTAGCAGCTCACTGTCTATAGACTTTGTATACAGAGCCTGTTGTGGGCGGGGGCAGCTCTCTGAGCTCTGCTGCTTTGCTAAATTTAAAAACTCTGTGTCTGAATCGCTGCACCCAGTAATCTAAGTGATACATTGTTAGATTCAGAGTCTCTGTGACTACATCATGCTGCGCCTAGAAGAGGTAGCAAAAACCTGCTGACGGATTTGCTTTAAAGGGTCATTTCTGTCTTCGTAAAGTGTGGTTGGATAGTGTTTCTGGTTCAATATATTTTTTATTGATTTTCAAGAACTTTTGTCATTTATGGTTTGTTAAAATTTCTGAACATTTTTTAGATTTTTCCTCTTTTTTTATGTACAACTTTTTGTTTAGGAGACCGGCGACCACCACTGCTGTCTAATTTGTAAATTGTGCATTGAGGCAGTCCGTGATTAGGAGATAACAGTATGCTCCAGAGATTCTGGCCTGCTCTAAAGAAGTGCTTACAAGCTCAATAGTAAAGAGCTTGTAAGTACTATGCATGTTTTGCCGCCACTGTGATATATCAGTGGTGGTCAACCACCTTGACAATAAGCTGTATATAAAAAAGAGAAAATATATTGAACAGCAAAAAACTATATATACAGGTGGGAATAACCCTTGTGGTGCAGCAGTTGACTGCCCCACAGGTGTTGGAGCTGGTACTTGTGGTTCCACAGCTCTGGTAAGGCATTAGATGTGTTGGGGCTGCAGGTTAATAGCCAGGGGAGTGGCTGTCTAACCTGGATCATCCTGTGGGTGTGACAGATCACAGATAAACAGACTCTGGTCCGGTTTGGGCTCAGACCGGGTGCAAGCTTCCTGAGTCCAGGGTGACCCAGGTTCCCTAAGGCTTCCTCAGCTATTGTAGGTGCTGGGAAAACACCACCCTTATTCCCCAGGCTCTTTCCTCTCCTGTGGTCAAGGACCTTTCATGATCTCACAGCCCATGTGACTGAGAGGGAGTCTGCTTATCTGTGATCTGTCACACCCACAGGAGGATCCAGGTTAGACAGCCACTCCCCTGGCTTCCAACCTAAGACCCAACACATCTAATGCCTTACCAGAGCCATGGAACTGCAAGTCCCAGCACCAACACCTGTGGGGCAGTCAACCGCTGCACAACACCCATTAAATAAATAAATGTGTGAAACAATAATTCACCAATGTTTGCGCAAGCATAGTAAGCGCCTCTAATCTGCTAGTCTCATGGTAAGCACCTCTAATCTGCCTAGTCAGCAGGCTCGCTGTCTGGGTGTTATGTTTGACTCTGACCTTGCCTTCACCCCACATATACAATCTCTCGCCCGCTCTTGCCGCTTGCACCTGAAGAACATCTCTAGAATTCGCCCCTTTCTTCCCTTGGAAATCCCAAAAACCCTCACTGTGGCCCTGATTCACTCCCACCTTGACTATTGTAATTCTCTTTTAATTGGCCTCCCCCGCAGTAGACCCTCCTCACTCCAGTCCATCCTTAATGCAGCAGCCAGGATCACCTATCTAGCTAACTGTTACTCAGATGCTTCTGCTCTATGCCAGTCATTGCACTGGCTGCCTATACACTATAGGATCCAATTCAAACTGCTGTTTCTCACCCCCAAAGCTCAGTGCATCACCCCCCTACATCTCCTCCCTCATCTCTGTCTATCACCCCACCCATTCCCTTCGCTTTGGAAATGACATTAGACTCACTTCTGTATTAATCCGAAATTCCAACTCCCGTCTCCAAGACTTCTCCCAAGCTGCACCAATTCTCTGGAATGCTCTACCCCAAGAAATTAGGTGTGTCCACAACTTACATAGTTTCAGGCGATTCCTAAAAACACATCTTTTTAGGGCGGCCTATCATGATCCTTAGTCAGTCATCTAGATATAGCCTATCTGGTCCACCAGTCTCACATGCATCACAAATAATGTTTAGTGGCCACTTATGCTGCTCCTACCTGTTCCCCATCTCCTCAAATTGACTATACCATTATTGTAATTAAGCCCCTGTACTTTGTGTTACCCCCACCTCAGTGTTAGATTGTAAGCTCTTATGTCATTATTTTGCTCTAATTATTGTATTGTATTATGCTTTGTATTGTATTGTATTTTCTAATAACTGTTTCTTATGATTGTTTAATCATGAACTTTGAATTGTTAAGCGCTGCAGAATATGTTGGCGCTATATAAATAAAGATTATTATTATTATTATTCCCCTTATTATATTAGTAATGCCCATCACATTTTACTGAGAAAATGTAAAAATATGTAACAAAATGTTCTCATTACATTAGTTAATCCGACGCTCCATTTTTCATCACAAGACCTTTTAGACGGAAAAGGAAAACTTGAGTACTAATGTGCTGGATGGTATCTAACTACGGCACTGACGAGTGCTGGGTCAAGATAAGCAAAGCGTATAATGTATGTAAGATGCTATAAATTACCCACAACATAAATATAATATAAATATAAAATACCCACAAGCTACTCGTTCCCTTGATATTTTCTCGTTAGAACTCTTACCTTCCCAAAACTGACTGAAGTCAAATATCTCTGTCCGGTCCCCTCTGATCAGCTTCATGGCCTGTGAAGCCATTTCTTTGGTCTTTACACTTCCGGACAGGCTGTAGTAAACTCTTGATCTTCCCATTCTTGTAGCATAAACCTTGTAATTGTCAGGATCGACTTCAAGGAAAACACCTTTTTCAACATGATTACAGATTTCGTTGGTGGCCTTGATCTGCACGTGATCCACCAGCTCATCTGTCGATGGGAATTGGATAGTGTCTGCTTGTTCCATCTGGACTTCGCCAACATCTCTCAGGATGAAGACGTTTCTGGTCACATTTTGTTTTAGGACTTCCTTTCCTCGATAATATACCGTAACTTCCCAGGATGTGGTGGGTGGCATTCTCCCTGTTGGGGAATAATGTCATGGAATGAGCAAATTCAAGTGAAGTTACAGTCAACATAAGTCATCCAACACCATCCCAAGAGTGAAAATATGTGTCATAAATTAAAATTAATAGGGTTCAAAAACCTGGGGCTAATGTGTTGGATTTTGTTGAGGAAACATCTAGCATTGTCTCAGGTTTCACACGTTGCATTTTCTGTGCAACGTGTGTAGGAGATTTTGTGAAGTCTCATCCACATTGCTGGCACTGTAATACTCAGAGGACTTTTCATCCGGTAATTCTCCAGAGTGCACATACCCATAAACAGAAATTAATTAGTAAGTCAGTATGCAAACTAAGATCTTAGCACACTGATCTGTACAGCAGGGCACAGAGGCGGTCTAGCTCCTTAATATGAGGGGTACAGCCTCCCGGTGATACTATACAGGCTCTGTTGAGTGCACTATGTACGGAGCTTATCCCCCTCCAGACACCATCTGATATTGCACTCACAATTTCTTTTTCTATGATATTCATTTAAAACTTTTTGTATGAAATCAAATGCAGACGTAGGTTTGGAAAAGGCATTTTGCATGTGGATGGATCTCCCCTTACATCAAGCCAAAGCAGCCAAAAGAATTGAGCAGCTTTTGTGGGTGAAACTGCATGGGGCAGATGAAACTCCCATCAACTAACAATGGCCAATGGTCGCATGATTTTGTAACTTTCACAAGGTGGTAAAGGGAGTCGGGTAGCAAAATAGTAAGTTGGAGAAAAGTCAAACGGGAACTACTCTGACCCTTAGACTGGGGTTCCCTGGCTTTCCCTCTTCCTGAAATTACCACTGAAGGTGAGGATGTCCAGGCCACCACCCTTGCCCTTTGCTCCTGAACAGCCCTAGGCTAAGTCCCCTTCACCTGCACCCATGGATCAGGAGGCACAGCAACTCCCACAAAAGGAAAACTCCTGGCAGGAAAGGCAGGTAGGCATCAGCACATACTGCACTACGTCCTTAAACCACACAGTCTTGGCAGAAACTAAAACTCTATCAGCAACATCTGCTGGCGGAAGAGGGAACTATGTAAAGGCTGGGGGAGTGGACAATTACGTCAGCTGACACACCCAGCAGCAGATCACCTGCGCCTTGAGAGCCATAAACCTATAGACTGCAGCAACTTCTGATATTAACACTGAATGTGCCAAAGGGAGTTTACTCTCATTTAAACTACTGCCGAGCTTTTCACACGGACTGCAGAACAGTCGACATATGACAGAAACAAAATCATGAGGCCATTGACCACCAAGGTGTTGCCTTTTGTCCATTTGTTGTCAGACACCATTCTGAGGGTTGTATAGTGGGACACACAATCTGTCTATTCTTAAACATATACAAATGGTCCAATTTCATAAAACCTGTCAATAGGTAAAAATCAGAGTACCCCACTAGAGTAAATCCCCACAAACACCCACCAAACCGATGAAATCCAGTATGGCCGATCCTTGTTTTCCATAACGATTAATGTTTTTTTCTATTTCTGATTCACCATAATGAAGATTCTCCAGAACACGGTAATAAATCCTTTGACTCACCTTGCAAATTTGATGACGTAGCTTGGGCTTGTGGTGGAGAAGCAGATCCTGATCCATTAACCAGAGGTGGAGCGTGACCCACAGGTGATGATCTTGCACTCTCTTCATTGTTGGGGTGATAGGAGTAAGTTGGAGAAGAGTTACTATTTTGTTTCACTCTTGGCTCATCCTGTTGACCCCCGTTGTTAGTAGACTTGTACAGTAGGTCATGAGCACCTGTTTAAGAAGAACATATCACAGAAATTAAGACTACAGCCACAAATCTTCCTCCATGTATCTAGGAGACACTATGGGACCGATTCATTAAAGCATTTACTCTAGAAAAGTGGCATGAAGGCTTTGAAATTGAAGAGTCACCAAAAATGTGGCGTTCTTATGCCGGTTGGAATCAATTTTTTGCCAAAATGGGCAGAGCTGGGAGGCGTCGTGGAGGGACTTATAATAATAAGGATGTTCATAGTAAGAGTTTCACTCACTTTCTTGGGGGTACCCGTTACATTGAATGACCTGCGGTTCGTGTAAAGCTGACACAAAACCATTAACCATTACGGGTGGCTGTTCGAACTGCGGGACTGCAGATATCTGTTGGAAGCCTGGGTGTAAGGTCACATCTTGTGGGAATCCATTCTGATAAATATTACACATTGGATATTGTGCACCTGTAAAAAAAAATATATATTTGTTCATAGGTGGCATAAAGTATAGTTTTCTCTGGTTTCAGAAAATAGCTTAAAACGTTTCTAATAATTGTCATATTCGTATTATTGAAGTCAATAAAGGTCCAAAAGCGGAACGTTTCCCTTGTGGAGAGCAAGTTGGCATAAGAAGACTTTTAAGCCATGGAGTTCCTTTACTCCTATGTGGCACAAGAAGCCCCTACAATAAAGGTTTGTAAAATAAAGAACATTTAATAATTAGAATTAAATTAATTCTTATTTAAATGGCCTCTTCAAAGAGGTAACTATCCTTAAAATCAATATCAATCCTTTAAGGAACCTTGCCATGTGACCTAGGATAAGAGGTCAAACCAGACGCGCCATGTGCAGACAGGTATTTCAGGGCGTCTCTCCAAGCTCATGTAAGGAGACCTGTAGACCCTGATATGCTTTAAGTATGCAAATAGCCTCTTCATAAAGAAAGAAGGTAAGAACGTTAGTGCCACCTATCATCTACCCATCCCATGCCCTTTGGGCACCTTGAACCACCAGCATTTCTGGGTGCATATCTGTATTCCCTGCCTAACAGTCCCAGTATGTTGCAGCATATATAAACCGATCTTTGAAAAGGAATGATATGACTAGTATGGCTTTGACTATTCACTTGGCATTAGTTCCCCGCCTAGTTAGCCTCTTAGCATGTTATCACCCCCCTGTGGGCATTACTAAAGTCTCCTGCGCGGCTTTGTACCAAACAACATTGAGTTTCTTTGTCACCGGGCGTAAGCATACCAGCTTGAGAGAGGCCCACTGCACATGATCTGGAGTCGTCCGCACATCCGGTCATGCACACTACTACTACTACATGCTGGGACTGTTAGACAGGGATTATAGATATGCACCCAGAACTGCTTGTGATTCCGGGTGCAGAGGGGACTTTACAGGTTCCCTTTAAAGAGTTGATGATGACTTTTAGGATTGCTAAAAGGTCCAGTCCTCTTCCTCTCTGAAAAGACTATTTGCAAATTGACAAAGGAGGCACAGCCTTCAGGTCTCCTTATGTACTGGAGAGACATTCCCCTTTAGACACCCCCCAGTCAGAGGCCTGTCACATAGCCAAATAAAACCTGCTTTGCCCTGATGAGGGGTGCACACCCTGAAATATGTGTCTACAAATGGAGCATCTGATATGGCTTCTTATCCTAAAGTCATGTGGCAAGGCTCATTAAAGGATCGATGTTAACTTTTAGGATTGCTATCGCTCCGAAGAGTCAATTTGCTCATTAAATAAATTAATTGAATATAATTAAACTTTTTCGACTGTGCAAAACTTTATGCTAGAAATAAAGGAATGCAGATTTTATTGCTCTGGTTTATTGCAATGGTTGATGGCATAAACCAGTCCAGTTCCCTAAGTAACTCTATAAGTTCTTATATTGCGCACCAAACATTGAAGGATGGATGGATGGTTCCTCGTGGGCGGTTTGTCCATGACCATTAACACCACATGGTTCCACCTGTTGTGAATTTGTCCATTGCTCATGCATGGATGGTCTGAAAATCTGATCCACAAGTGGCTCCCTTTGTAGATACCCATCCTGGGAGAGGTTTAGCATTTGTTCTATGTCTGTAGAGATAAAATACATCAGAGTCTTTATAAGTTCATTTTTGCATTTTTTTTTTAAAGCAGATTTTCTTCAAAATAGACAACCAAGATACATTCTAAAATGTGTTCCCCTTTCTGTATTTTTATATATTGGATATATGTTCTTTTCTTTTGATTGGGGCGGGGATAGTAGTAAAGATTTGGATTGACAGTGGCTTATTTATTTATTTGTTACTTAATTTTTTATTTATTTCACATATTGTGTTCTCCTTAAATCACAAAAGACCTTTGGGGGCATTTCAACATTTAAATACTTGAATTTTTAATCTGATTTCCCCTGTAACTGGGTTTGGTATATTAGCTATAGTTACAGGGAAAATGTAGCCCAAAGGCTGCATAGCAGAGCTGTCTATGTCTCCTGGGACTCATCAGCTCTTACTTTCTCCATACACCCTGCGATTACATGACCTCTGAGGCCCGAGTGGAAGATACATTAGCACTTTTTATATTGTTTACACAGTAAATGTTCGCGCTTTCTATAAAGCGAAAGAGTAGGCAGGAACGGTAATAAACCATCTCTGCCTTCTCTATGAAGCGCTCATCTGCATATGACGATTGCGCGCAGCTTCCCTATTACGCAGTACTGTTTTAGAACGTCACCGTGGAGTGGAAGGTGACTGCCTGGATAATTTTTAAAATCTATAGGCAGCATAGAAGTAGTTAAAGAGGACTTGTTATAACCGTAAAAGTGGGCAGTATTTCTTCCTGTTTTATTCCTGTTGCTCTCTAGTATTCTGTTGTTGTTTTTTTTTTTTTTTAAATCTGCCATACGGTTCTGGAGTTTTGAGCCTTTTTATTTAGTGCTAATTTTTATGCTCTTTACTAACTGGGCATTGCTTACAGGATCCTCTGGGGCGTGTCTTTAGGCTGCTCTGCATTATTACCCTGCATTATTCCCTTGGTAAACATGATAAATGATAGCTTACCATATTTTTGGATTTTAAGACGCACTTTTGTTTTCTTCAAGTTGGGGAGAGAATGGGGGGGGGTCTTAAAATCAGAATCTAAATATATATATATATATATATATATTTACCGGCGGGTGGGGATGGCTGCGGTCGTGGAGCGGGGGGACCGGAGCTGGGGCGGGGTAGCTTCGGCACCGTGCGGTGGGTACCCCCATATGTTGTGTGCCTTGGCTGCATTCACTGACAAAGTGTAGCTGGATGCTAGAGAATATGACTTCTAGAAAATGGCTGCAGATCTCCATCTGTGTCCATTTTGTAGAAGTCTCAACCTCTACCAACCAGCTGCACACTGTCAGTAAATGCAGCCAAGGCACACAAAACATGGCGGGTGCCCAGCGCACGGTGTCGATGCTACCCAACCACTGCTCCAGTCTCACAGCTGTGCCCTCACCTCCCGAAACCACCCTCCGACACCCCCTCTCCACAACCGCATCCACCCTCCTCTGTAAGCCATGGTGGGGGGAGATGGGGGCCATGTACAAAGCATGGAGGATCATATACAGTATATAGGATGGGGGGACCATATATACAGGATGAGTGGCATATATACCAGGATACCAGGATGGAGGACATATATAGTATGATGGGGGACATATATACGGATTGCAAGACAGACATCGACATTATAAGACGGACCCCGTATAACATTAAAAAAAAACTTTTCCCTTTTCTTCACAAAATTTGGGGGTGCGTCTTATAAGGCAAAAAATATGGTATTTAGCACACCGAACAAAAAGGCAAATATTTCTGGAACCTAATGGAAGATTTGAAAAACAAAACAGAATACACAGGGGGAGCAGCAGGAATAAATTAAGAGCAATACCCTCCCACTGTACAATGTGCTCAATAGATTCATTACACGACCACAATGTGGGTACCCAGCCATGATATTGCTCTTTTACAGAACATTAAATATCAGCCTATTTTGGGCAAATTATTGATCAATTTCCTATTTTTTTTCATTATTTTTTTCCATATTCCGTAACGAGTAACATCATCAAATAAGGAAAAGGTTCTCCCATTTTACCGACCCATCACAAACGATTTTAGAACAAGTGACAGAGGATACATACGGTATGTGAGACTTTCAACTTACTGATTTCTGTTGGCTCCAGTAAAATATTTCTTAATAGGTCTGCGATATTGTCCTATAATTTAGGAAGAAACGTGTATGTTAGATTACGTGAAACAGCCAACTACAACCATAATCTGAAAAAAGCAATCAGAACTGATACTCAAGTAAAATAAAAGGAATATTACCCATCAAAAGCAGATAACCCATGGAATATCGATCCTAGTTAAATAATATCAATATCGCTGCCTGCAGTGACCACTAGGGGGAGCTAACTGCATATGTGCTTACTAACCGGGGGCGTGATCCTATCGCGTTGTGCGATTCTAGAATGTATAGATTAGTTGAACAATAGTGTTAATGTTTTAGGTTACGAAATTTAATAAAAATTAGTCACGCTTAAACTCTGCAAAAGCAGTTGAATTGGATAGAATGCAAGCAATAAAGTAGGCATGTGTATGTTAAATATCATGAATGCTGTTATGCTGCTATTGATGGTGAAGTAAAGGTATGTCACACGCATCAATCTGATGAACGATGTTGTTAGTGATCACAATGCACGCGCGATCGGTAACAAAATCGTTCGGATCGCTGGTGAGCTGTCACACAGACAGACTCAACAGCGTTCAGAGGACCAGCGACATTGTGGAAATGATTTAAATATGTTTCCACGATGTCTTGCTCCGCTCCAGCCTGCGGTAAGCGGGAGCAGGCTGGTCTCTAAGGTAAACAGTGGGTATCTAGGCAGCGCCTCTGCCTAGATACCCGATGTATACCTTGGTTACCAGCCTTCTCCGCTCACCGGCTGGTATCCAAGGTACACAGCAGGTAACTAGGGCCCTAGTTACCCGCTGTGCACCTTGGATACCAGCCAGTGAGCGGAGAAGGCTGGTAACCAAGGTATACTTCGGGTATCTAGGCAGAGGGGCTGCCTAGATACCCACTGTTTACCTTGGATACAGCTCCCAGCGCTTGCAGAGAGGTGCTGGAGCTGGCTTATCGGTCGTCTCCCGGTGTCACACACAGCGATGCTGCGTGTCCACCGGGCGACCAATGTTTGATTTGAGGACAGGACCTCAAATCTACAATGAACGATACTGACTGATCAGTTCATCGTTTGTAGGTCACACGCACGATGTTGTTTCGACATTGTTCAAGCGTCACAAAACACGTGACTTTTGAACATATGTTACGTGTGACGGTACCTTAACAGTAGATTTTGACTTTATCAGCCAAACTATGGTCTTTCTTCGCATTGTAGTTTAACTGCCTATTGTAGTTTTCACTATGTTTCTTGCAGATCAACCAAACCTGAAATCAACCAAGCGTATGGACTTCTTCATATTCCAGTTTAACTGTCTTTTGTACTTTTCAAGATGTCCTATAGGTGGCGCTGTTTTCTTTGATGATCAACCAAACTTGCCTGATCAACTAAAGTTATGGAGTAACATTCCGTTTAACTGTTATTTTGTAATTTACATGATGTCCTATAGGTGGCACTGTTTTAGGACAAATGTAGTGTGCTTTGACATCTGCGGTAAGGTGTAATTGCTGCAGATGTCGCCGCACTCACTGGATCTGCCGTATAACGGTTGACTTGCAACACCGATCAGGCAAACCCCATTCATTCTCTATGGGACTTGCGGTCGGGCGCGGCAAGTGCAGTATTGCCGAATCTGGCAGTTCCAACACTTGCGGCAGTGTTTTTTTTTTGCGGTGCCGCAAGCGCTGCAAGTGCCGGACTCGGTAATTCCGTGCTTGCCGCACCCAACCGCAAGCCCCATAGAGAATGAATGGGGCTTGCCGGATTGGTGCCGCAAGTCAACCGTTACACGGCAGATCCAGCAGGTGTGGCGACATCTGCCAGATCTTCCGGGGAATTAGGCTGGCTTCACACTTGCAGATGCATCTGCAGCGTTTTGCAGATGCATCTGCAAGTATCAGCATGCAGACCGCGGCCGTGGTGTGAATGCTCTCATTCATTCCTATATGTGAGCCGTAAGCAGGCGTATGCCTGCTTACAGATCACACACTCCCGCCCGCACCATGGACGCGAGATGTTGCGTCCATAGTGCGGGCGGGAGAGTGTGATCTGTCAGCAGGCATACGCCTGCTTACGGCTCACATATAGGAATGAATGAGAGCATTCAGACCGCGGTGCGCCCTATTATAAACATAGGGGCCGCGGTCTGCATGCTGATACTTGCAGATGCATCTGCAAAACGCTGCAGATGCATCTGCAAGTGTGAAGGCAGCCTTACACCTTACCGCAGATGTCAAAGCACCCTAACAGACAGACAGACTAGATAGGGCTTTTATATAGTAGATAAAGATAATGAAGCATTAAAGCTATTGTATATGACAGTTCAATCCTGACATCCCTGTTATCATGGGCCCCGGTCTGCTTATATGAAGGGTGTAACTAAATGTACACAGCGAGGCCAAACATTTAGGAATAACGCACCGAGTCCTCAGGTCTGGGGAAAGGGGCTTCAAGTGTAGAATCAGGACTTATCCGAAGTGTGAAGTCTTCTTCATGTAACTCATTGTGAAGATTTTGCTCTGCCAGATAAAAAAAGATCATAACATTAATTTAGATATGGTTATCACTTATACCATGAACCATATTTTCCTGATCTATCTCTAAAGACATGATACTTTCTAACTTACAGCTCGTCATCACTACTTCTGCCAGATACTACAACTCTCACCCTGCCCTGACAGCTGCAGACCCAGACAATTAAAACATGTTCAACCTAATTAAAGAACCCCAAAAAGCAAATAGGGTAACCTAATATAAGGTCTGCCATAGTTTTACCTCGGTGAACAAATAGGATCGATTGGTGAGATTTCAATATGCCGACTCCTCACCACCTCCTGTTGGCAGGAGAGTAGGGAGACCCTCATACTCATTCGACCATTACCCCAACATCACTTTAGTTCAATGTGTATGGGGGGCTTTAGGCACCAGGAGCAGGAAGGCCCCCCAAAATGCAAAGAATCTTCCAAAAACACTCACTTTGGGCATTGTTTTGGTAAGCCATTGCTTGTTTGGTGGGCATTGTTTTGGTAAGCCCAACCTCTTTGACAGGACTGTGGCCCCAAAATCAGGACTGTTGGTAAATATGTCCTCTGAATAGGACATTACATATATTACATATTTCCAAAAGAAAGTTGGTTTTAATGGATAATGGAGCAATCCTTATACCTTCTGGATTACTAGGGGCTTGATTGAAGATGGGCCTGCTTGGGTTTGATGCCGGCATATCTTGATGATCTCCGTTGAACCTATAGATCTTATGAGGATCCCGTTGGTCGCTTGAATTGTCCGTATCTTCAGAGAACATTCTTCTATTGCGGTAATGCACCTGATTTAGGGCACAACGGAAGTTTGTTTTCCATGTAGGAGGGTCCTCACAATTTTGAACATACTTTCCACTGTGAATAGCCCATGCCTGAAAAAAACCCAAAAACCCTCCAAAATTAAATTTTAAAGGTAATAAATATATACAAACTTCTTTTAAAGTCACTGGACCAGATTCATCCAAGATATTTGTATGTGTCTTTGAAAAGTCACATCTGGAGGCTGCCCTAAAATGTTGGCATCCTTCTCACACCATTTTTGCTCATATTTTAACTTTAAACATAGTAAGCGGAGCTGGGTGAGATGGGGAAATGGCAGGATGAGTGGCGGCATTCACTATGCCACATATTTCACTCCAGCAAGGACTGGAGTAAGATTTATGGCAAGGCACCCACAATGGTGCACACCGCTACGTGGAGGCGTGCTCCTCCTAATGAATCAGGAGCCTTGCACTTCACCTCACTGCCTCATCAAGACCGGCATGATCCTTATCTCTCTAGACCCTATCTGGACTGATGATCCTCTGAAATCGCTGATTTGACCCAACTTTAGTCTAATGGTACCTTTACACGCCGCCACAGAGGGCAGCAACAGGTAGGCAACGCACGTGCACGCGCGCATTTTTACCTGTTGCGAACGGTTGCCGATGCCGCATATACACGCCGCCACAAAGTGCTTCACAGAAGGTATTTGCGTTCCCCTGAAGTGCCGATGGGTGCCGCAGGTTACCTTCTGTGGAATACCTTCCCTGATTTACACGCCGCTACCACAAGGGAATATGGATGTACATCTTACGCGCTGCAAGTACATAGGCGTGACAGAGTTGTGTATTACGCAATGCTCGAACGGTGATTGGACAATGCAATAACATCATGATTGGCCAGCCAGCGCAGGAGGCTGCCTAATACATGACGCTTGAGCAATTGTGTAGTGTGACTGGTCAGCTCGTTAAATATGCCGCCCTGTGCAGGGACAGCCAATGGTTACACTGTAGCCCCCACCAATGATAGCTGATGGCGCGTGGTATACATGACGCTGTGGCACGCCCCAGGGAATTCACTAGGGCACCCAAATACCTTGCCTGTGTCCGGATTACACGCCGCCACCATAGGGATTATGCCTGCCTGTTTTTGAGCACGGCACAGGTATCTAAAGGCACTGCAAGACACAGCCTGAATTACACGCCGCCACTTCGCGGTCTTTTCAAGGCAACAGGCACAATTGTGTCCGATGCCTGGCGGTTTCTGCCTTTCTGTGGCGGCGTGTAAAGGTACCATAATGAGTATGAGGTCCTTAAATAAGACAATTTTCATACTGGTTTAATCTAGGCAGCCTTCTGCTTTTATGCCTGTGCTCTGTTGTCAGAACCTGCAGTGTATATTCTAATCATATCTCATCATATTCTTCATCTAAGCGTTAAACAATTTTGTAAAAGTGCTCATTTTCCTTTAATGGGGATTTAGTGTTCGCTTTTTTTTGCTATTTATTGTAGTATAAAAAATGATATTACATTCTGCTACACTTTGTATAATTAAGAGGACCTATCACCAGGGAAAAAGCCACCAGTTTTTGCTCTTCTTTTATTCCGGCTCTTCCCTATGTATTCAGTTTTTTTATTATTTTAAATTCCACCTTATGGTTCAAGAGTTATGTGCCCTTTTCATTTGATATGCAAATTGTATTTTCAGAGAGGAAACGGACTTGAACTCTAGTGCCACCTATTGGAAGCAGCAATGCTGAAAGTCAAAAACAACCCTTTAGGGTGCTTGCACACGATTAGTATATGCAGAGTTTTGGACGCAGGTCTTGCCACTGCATCCAAAACGCTGCATAGAACAGTATAAGCATAGTGGATGGTATTTCAAGAAATCCCATGCTCACTATGCTTAACGTTCTGTTGAGAATGGAGAGATATGAAATGTCTTTATAGGGTTAAAAATATCACAACTCTTCTCTAAAATATATATATTGTAATTTGGAAATGTCATGTTGTCTGTTATACACTAGATGGTGCCCACGTTCCATAAATACACCCGAAACCTAAGCCAACCCATTAAGGGATGAATTTAGATATATTAGAATAATTTGATAAGAATTGACGAATTAGGAGATGATCACTTTGTAGAAAGTTCTAGAATTCTAACACGCCTTTTGCTTTCTGTATAAAAATGTGTGTTTCAATAAACGCTTGCGCAGTTTTTAATCTCATTTGGCGTAGGCATGAGTAAAGCTTGAGACGGCTTTGGTGTCCGTATCATTTACTTGCAGTGCAGACGTGCATAATTGCCTATATATAATAATTAGGAGTGGCTGGTGGACTTGTGATTGAACTGAGACCCTCAACAGTTCTTTCAGCTGCGGTGCGGGTCGCCGCCATCCGCTCCTCCTCCGCATGTTCATTTCATGCTGCGGAGTCGGAAGCGGCTCCAATCAGTGAATGCAGGGAGATGCCACCCTGCACCCGCCGCACACGGTGGGTACAGGGCGGCTGCGGTCTCCCTGCCGTCACCCGCAGCTTCACTCAGGTCCGGAGGAGCTGCGTCCCAACGCATGGCTCCTCCGGACCGTGAGCACACAGCCTTAACGAGCCTTGTCATATGACTTAGAATTTAAATTAGACCAGAATCTCAATTTGCAGCCACGGTGTTTCGGGGCTATTGCCCCTCATCAGTATGAGATCTGATCTGGCTGTCTCCATTCACTTCCACATCAGGAGGTGAGTGTGACCGATGAATTCACATCTACAGATAGATCTCTTCTATTCATTTGAATATAGTCAAAGTGGGTCATCAACATAAATAATAACATTGTTACAACCACAAAATGCAGATTGTTTGTTTTCCACTTGCCTTGAATATCTTATAGTCTCTCTCATCGATATTACTCATATTTAGGTGCTTCCAAGGCAAGCGGAATAAAGTTCGATCTTCATCCAACCAACTGACACCTTCATAGCAGTTGCTGTTGATCTGCCGAATCAGCCAAGGACCAAATAGTTCTCTGGTTTGTGACAAACATATAAAATGATAGTTTAATATAATGTACAGTATCATAATTAATGTGTCTATCGAGAAAGAGAAATTGCAAAATGGAGACATAACTAGAGGGGAGTAAACCTTGCAAGGTTCGGTTCAGGTTGGCGAATTTGCCGGTGATGAGCAAACCTGTTGGGTTTGGAATTTGGTACTTTACGTGGGAGATCACTGGAGTGGGTATCGCAGTGGTCGGGTACAGATGGTGCTTGGTCCGGTGTTTCATTGGCTCACACTGGGCTTAAAAACACAGTTTTTGTGTGTAGTGCATGTACAAAATTAATTAAAAAAACTCTGCCCTCTCACCTCCAGGAGTGTTTTACTTATGGCGGCTGTATGAGCGGAGAGATGAACCTCAGTGACCTCCATTGTTAAAACGTTTGACTGCGCCGGCCAAAACCCAACTTCAAAAGTTTAACTCATCTCTAGACATGTATCTTGCCTTCTTCAATTAGTTAAAGAGGTTATCCTACCTACTTCAGAGCAGGACCCTCCACTCACAGAGCCATTCCTATTTTTTCCATGGCACAGTAGTGGAGAATGCGTCTAAGTGCCCACATTCAAAACAGAGGCTGAGTGGTCTCTTCGTTGTGATGATTGGTGGGAATCACACAAATCATATTTTTACCATTTATAATGTCACGCCAGAACATTGTAAGTTGTCAATAATACCTCCTTAAAAGGGTTGTCTCATCTTTTTAAAGGGGTAAAATAGCACTTTTAAGAACAAGCAACTTTGTAATTTACCTTAAAAATCATCTCTGTTGACTAGGCCAGAGAGATTTTTATTCTCTAGTTTGCTGCTCAATATGTAAATTATCGATCAGTAGAGGTGATGGGTTTCTTAGTTAAGGTACATAGCGCTCACAAACTCTTTGCTGGATCTTGCAGGCGCTGCTATGAAGCTGGCCAGACCCGTGAGTCTGAGAAGCTTCATGGCCCATGCACTCCTCCATTGCTGCAAAAGCAAAGTCGTCTGCTTAATTTGAGCCAGAAATGTAACCATGCTACTAGTCCGATCAGTCAATCATTTGAACTGGACCGCCCATAGCAAGCAGAAGGCAGGGGGGCAGTGAGCTCCTGAAGGTAAAAATGATACAACCTCATCAATTAATACATAACCATGCTGTGGTCTGAACTGTCAATCATCTGGACTGGACTGCCCTGACAAGCAGAAGGCAGGGGGCAGTGAGCTCCTGAAGGTAAAAATGAGACAACCTCATCAATTTAATACATAACCATGCTGCTGGTCTGAACTGTCAATCATCTGGACTGGACTGCCCATGACAAGCAGAAGGCAGAGGGGCAGTGAGCTCCTGAAGGTAAAAAATGAGACAACCCCATCAAGGTAATACATAACCACGCTGCTGGCCTGAACTGTCTATCATCTGGACTGGACTGCCCCTGACAAGCAGGAGGCAGGGGGGCAGTGAGCTCTTGAAGGTAAAAAATGAGACAACCTCACCAATTTAATACATAACCATGAATGCCAAATCTTAATTAAAACTGCAGTTTTAATTTTTCCTACTTTGGTTAGAGCATGTACATATGGTAATTTATTGCTTGAGAACACATCATTGGAATAAATGGAGCTATAATAATTAATAATAATAATTATTACCTTTCCTTTCTGGGCATTTTCTCGATTTTCTGGTATTCAATTAATAGTTGAGAAAACAAAATTGTATCTAAAATTGGATAATATTAAGAGGTCAGAATAAAAAGTTGCTAAAAACATATAATGAAACAATATAAAATTGACTACCAAGTAGTCATGTCTTGACACCTGACTGATGCAGTGTTGTCCGCTGTGCATGTCACACCTGTTACACTCTAGGTGGCGCTGAAGAGCCCTAAATATCATTTGG
Source organism: Allobates femoralis (assembly GCA_033576535.1). NCBI lineage: Eukaryota > Metazoa > Chordata > Amphibia > Anura > Aromobatidae > Allobates > Allobates femoralis. Next base: position 29,532,144 of record JARQOC010000010.1, on the reverse strand, counting down.
GTATATTATAAGTTTACTACTTTACATTTTTTTATTTGTTTTGAAATATAAACTGTTATAAAAGGTCAGACATCTTGTCATAGATCACGTTTTTAGGCCTGCAAAAGTAAATCCCGTAAAGGTCTTAATCTGACGACTAGACCACAAGAAATAGACTGATGCTTCCTCTGCTTACAAATACACAGGCGGTCTCATGGGTGAACGGTTCCAATCCTGGAACAGGAGAGGAAGAAGACAGAAGTACTGAACAAGGGCAGAAAGGATCTGTCCAAGCAAACACAGAACACATGGAAAATACACAAACCCAAGCAAACTTGCAAAAAGGTATATTTATCCATGCACATATACTCATGCATGTCTATGTATACATATCACTGCTGTTCACGTGTCCATATATAAAGTATGAACATGCATAGTCACATGTCTGTATATGTGAATACAACGCATGCAAAAGTGGGCACACATGTATACTCATAACCACAGGCATGTAACTACACATAAACATACAGTTAAAGGGAACCTGTCTGTCGATTCATGTGCCCAAAGCAAAAGTAGCATGGCTGCCAATATATTTTTATCAAAACACCAAGTGTCGTTGAAGACCAGGCCATGGGCCATAGGGAGAGATGCGAGTAGCCCAGTGCAGCCTAGATAGCTTAAGCTTTGCACCATCCCAACTGATAGACAGGTGTCTTCCATTGAGTGTGGCACCCTGCGGGTAAGTTGCCGCAGGAACACCTGCTGCAGGGAGTGATTTCCACATCATGTAAACTTACACACAACACCTTCCATCCCAGACCTGAAGGGGGAGCTCTACTTGCTGACTACAGGAAAGGTCCCCTATAAATTCAGGCCTGGGGGAGGAGTTAGGCAGTGCAGTTCCAGGGGAAATTGTGAAGACTTCCTGGTGAACAGTGCCGCTGCAGGCCGGAGCCAATGAGGAAGCCTAGCCAGTGTAAGGAACCCTAGGGTGAGGGTCGGAGCAAGGCGAGGAACAGAGTGGGGGCAGAGGAACCATACTGGTTCATCTCAGCAACAGACAGAAGCAACGCGGACGCCGGAGTCTGAGTCTGCATGGGTCCAATTAGCCTAGCAGAGAGTACTGGAGGACTAGGGAGACTTCATGCTCCTGGCAGGACTTGTGGCACAGCAACTACAAAGAGCCAGGGACCGCAGAGGAGTTAGCGGTGCCCAGCAGAAGGTTCGTCTTGCCTGCCATACAAGTGAGGAACACAGAAGAGCCACAGGACCGAGCACAGGCCGCCCGTGACTACCCCTTTTATTAACGCCCAGTACCAGGTACCCCATGGCCCTGGGGTGGGTCATGAGTACTTTAAGAGACCTGGCAATCACCTGTAGCGGGGCAGGGAGAATCCGACCAGGACAATGCCAGACTAGTCACTCCCTCTATAGACCAGTCAGGCCCTTCAAACTGTGGCTTCTCTGAAACAGAAGAGTTTCAGAGTAAAACATACCTGGCTGCAGTTGGGCAGTCAGGCTCTGATTCGTGTTGCCCGTGGTTTGGGCAGCAAAAATCTAATGACAGATTCCCTTTAAATGTGTCTTAAATTATTTATCACCCAAAATTGCATTGGTGATCATCTAAAGGGGATGGCCAGTATGTATCATTCATGCCAGAACCTAATGTCTTTCACACAAAATCTACTTTGAGTAATAGGTGGTCTTCTAAAACAAGTGGTATTTTCAAGACATATGATTGTATGTAGTCTTGAAGTTACAGGTTTCATTCAAAGAGCAAGTCCATACGGCATTATAAAGATTCTGTAGTATGCTGCCCACCTATGCCTTCTTAAGTTAAAAGACACCAGGCTTCCTATATCCCCTAAGCTACGCCCCTGAGGATCTTACAGGTGAATTGGACAATGTGTGGGGGGTCTTATACTTAAAAATAAGTTTACAGGATAAGTACGGATGAAGAATAAATCTTTAGTTTTACATGAAAATGTCTTTATTATAATGTGGACATATTCTGTAGCACCATAACTATGTAGAGTTTAGGACCTTGTGTTTTCTTATTTTCAGCTTAGGCCAACGAGCCAAGCCTGCTCTCTTGGTACTGTACAGATAAAATCGGAAGTATACGATATACTATAAAAAATGTACTTACGTCATAGAAAGAAATGCAATAAGATAATGATTAGAAATATCTAGTAAAGGAAGATTGTATGTAGAGGAATGTATCAACCTTTGGACTTGTACATCTCAGATCTATATGATACCCAGGAGCCCTACACAGTGTCGGTCACAGATGAGGTTAGAGTGGTTGTTGGCCTGACCGGCACTTCCGGCACCCCCACTGATCAGCGTTTATGGTGCCGGCAGTGGTGAAACTGCTCAGTTGCGGAACAATGGAATAGTGGCCATGTCCAGGTACTGCATGTCTGTTTCTCTATAGATTTGAATAGGGGACAGATATGCAGTACCCAGCAGCAGCCACTGTTCTGTTGACTTAGCTGTGTTGTGGGGAGCTATGTCTACAACTGAGCAATTCCCACCACCACCGGCACCTAGAACAGCTGATTGGCGAGGGTGCTGGGTGTCACACCTGCACCGATCAGACATTGATGACCTATCTAATCTTTAATATTATAACGGGTATCTCCAATGATATTTGTCAGATTTGTTGTAGATCTAGGTCAATGGCCAGATTTTCAGTGAGCACCCACTCTTATATTAAGATGCATCCAGTACTTTGGCCAGGTGATCATAGATCCCTGAAGTTTGGTGAGCCTTGCTCTGCCTGCCCTGACTGTATCAAAGATTTTCAGCCTTTGATATGGTTAAAAGAACTAAAGTGCACTTTCATGGTACCTGGCAGATAAGACGTACTGCCCTATTGAGCCATTTATTAAGTAATGCAGTGTGTATCAGCATCTTTAGTACATGTTTCAGCCTCTCATTTCTTATACAAGGTGTACGGTAATGGCTCAGTCCAAGCTGTCGTACTAGTATGTCTAGAGGAAAGAACATTTATTAAGACACACCCTTGCTTCCAAGAATGCAAAATGCATTTGTCATTATCACATTAGAGGCCAGCCCACTAATGACATACAGAACTCGTAAGGACATATTGTGCCATCATACAGTTAGTATAGCAGAGTGCAACAAACACACGCGATACTATACACTCAGACTTGTCTCATCCTTTTAATTAGGACATACCGAAGTCTTAATCTGGCCATACACATGCAATAACTGATGGATGAACATTGGTTTGGCCAACAGCTATATCTCATATCTCACGACTCCCCCATAAACACAAGCCTTCGACCCATCTGAGCAGTCAGGTGTTTTCAACCTATAGAAAGGAGAAAGCCACTGCCAGACACCTCTGACAGCCACTTTTGATATTCCAACTGACCGATCCTATTCCACATGTCAGAGGAGAGTAGGAAGGCCCCATATACGTCAGATGATCGGCAGATCCTGTCAAAAGTGATAGATTCTGCCAACTTTTCTATAATCCTTAGATGAAAGTCATCTGAGCCTGTCAATTTCAGCAGGATCTGCCCATCATCTATTTTGCATTGGATTGTAATGTGTTTGGGGCCTTTATAGGGAGGCTCCTCTGCACAGTATGCCTCTTTCAACCAAGATGGAAAACCACTGGAAACAGCTGCATGGACTGACCTCAAACTTCACAGGCAAATATGATGCTTTTGAGTTTGGGTCAGTAGATTCTGGACGAGACCGTGAATCATGTTTCATTCTACAAATTCAGCCTTAGGCTACGGTCACATTAACGCTAAACAGGGCTTGCATTTAAAACAGCATAAACACAGTGCTACCGCCATGATACTGCTTTGTTAACGCTGCCAATGTTACCCTATGGAGACGCGGCCTGTAGCGCGGCTCCAAAACGGCCATCTGATTGAAATCTCGCATTATTTCCTAACGTGAGAAAAGCAATGTCTTTTCTCGCGTTAGGAAATAATGCGAGATTTCAATCAGATGCCGGCGTTTGAGCTGCGCTACAGGCCGCGTCTCCATAGGGTAACATTGGTCAGGGCAGTAACAAGGCGTCAGGGCTGCCAAACCCTATGCTTTTAGTGCGACTCCTCTGAGCGCACCTCAAAACGTTAATGTGACCCTAGCCTTAGACTAAGTTCACCCGTCCAGTAATTATCCGTTAGAACGGATCCAACACCAATCAGGTATCAAAATAGTAGTTCAAACGCAACTTTTATGCTTGTTTTGAAAAATTTGATATCTGCAGGATTTTTTAACATTGGGATCTGTGGATCAGGTGGATGGGGCTGAGCAGATAACTGATCTGTTATCTGATTGCTATTTAGCCATCCATTTATAAAGAATCCATTGTTGCTAAGGCCGGCTTCACACTACGGCTCGGATATGATCCGTGGCTGTCCGCTTGAGGCAGACAGCCGTGGACCGGAGGGCTAATTTGCCGTCCGGTCTGGAGTGCAGCTGGCACAGCTGCCACTGCTGATAACTCAGGGCCACGGCGCACAAGGAGGGAGCCGCTTTCCTGATCTGTCAGAGGGGACAGCTCCATGGTGCTGAAGCTCAGCACCGGCTCCTCCTGACATTTCAGGACCGCGGCTAGCTCCCCGCGAGCCGCGGTCCTGATCTCTCAGCGGCGGCAGCTGCATGCGGGTGCACACCGGATCGGTGGGCAAATTAGTCCTCCAGTTCTGTGTGCTGATCCGGCCCGCGGCTGTCTGCCTCAAGCAGACAGCCATGGATCGGACCCCAGCCGTAGTGTGAAGCCGGCCTTACTGGATCAGTTTCAAACAGAAGATAAATAGTGATCAGTTACTGGATCCATTTTCCATAGACTCTAATGTTAAAAAAAAAACAGATCCCGCAAAAATCAATTATTTAAAAATGGAGAAAAAAGTTGTGTTTGCACAACGAATTGCTGCTGGATCTGTTCTACCGGATGATTACCGGACGTGTGCACTCAGCCTTAATCACTGAAAACTGAAGTTTTCCTGCAAGGATACAATTAAAGTTAAAACTTTGATAAGGCACCTGAATGTCTCATAACTGGGGTTAAAATTTGGAGGACAGTTTCATTAAAAATAAAAAAGCACTACAAAATTCACAAAATGTGTTAAGTTGACCATCCTTCAGTGTTGGGTTTGGTCTAGGTACCAGTGGTTGCACCCTAGTCATTGTAGACTAATCCTATGGATTTGCCATCATTGTCTGCAGTGATACATTAAAGTTCTTTTGTGGTGCAGTCATGGCTGCACTTTACTATTAATAGTAGCACTGAGGATTATTAATACCGCACTGTCACCAACCTACGCATCATTATTATTACAACCTAAGGGACAATTTGAGCCTCTAGTAAACTCCAGGACTCACTATTGGTATGTCTGCAACATTTCACCCGGTTTCACTTCCTGCTGTGTTTTCCACCGGACTTTGCTCCAGGTTCTACGTGATAACAGTAAAGTGCTTTGATCATGTTCACACAGCGGGACAGACTCTCAGGGGTCTTGGGTGGCCCCTTCATATCTATGTCTTAATCCACAATGGTGACTGCCACTTAGACTGTCATTCAGCCAATAATCTCATCCTGCACGCCATGTATGATTGTAATCTCAACCGCAGCTAAAGGAAAAAAATCCATGGCAAAATGTGTTTTCATTTATTTGAGGGGGAGGGAGGGATTGGCCTTTTTTAAGTCTCCAAAAATGCATTGCAAAACAGGGATCCCTATAAATAGTCAGTGGCATAACATGAAGCTCGAGGGCCCCAATGCAAAGGCTCCAACGGGACCCCAAATATTGCAAATCTGTAATAGCATAATGCTAGGGTCACATTTGCGTTGTGACCCTAGTAAGATGGAATTGTTAAAAACTTAGAAATTTCCGCTGCAGCGCATAGTGTTAACCCTATGCGCTGCCAGGCAACAGAACCCCATAGTAACCCGCTGTTTACCTTAGCAGCCGGCCACACACAAAGCCCCAGGTTGTGCGCTTTACAACAGGACACGTTTCCTGTGCACTGTTGTGAAGCGCACTTATTGGGGCTTTGTGTGTGGCCGGCTGCTAAGGTAAACAGCGGGTTACTATGGGGCACCATTGCCTGGTCTGTTGCTGGAATTTGTCAGTATTAGGTGCTTGCGTCAGACTAGGGTCATAACGCAAATGTGACCCTAGCCTTAGTCTTTTTCTATAAGCCAAATGGACTTTTGGGGCCCCCTAGGCTCCAGGGCCCAGGTGAAATTGCAACCCCTGCACCTATTGTAGTTACACCCCTGTTTGCCATATTTTAGCAATATAGATACGGTATTCAGGAGGCAAGATAAAAGCCTGGGCAGACTTAATATTATGGATAATTTTTATAGGAAGGAGAATAGTGTCTATCTCCAATATCCCTGTGTCACATCGCCATCAGACTCGGTGGCCGGTGTTCCTGCCTCGGCCGCTGGGAGGAGCCGGATTCCTTCGTCTGGTGGTGCTGGTGATAGGAAGGCCTTGTCCTCATATGGACCTGCTCCAGCGACGTCTGCCTCTGTCGCTGAGCTCCGCTGTGTTTCCCCTCTGGGTGGTGTTGGTCGCAGAAGAGCGGGCCCTGCAGAGGTGTCCGTTAGGCGCAGCCTGCGTTCTTCTGTCAGAGGTGGGCTGGGTGGAGCCAGTCGTGCATCTCCATCTGGCCTGGCTCTAGGGGCGGTTCGGATGAGGTCATCAGGCTGTGAGCTCCAGCCTATGGGAGGTAACCGCGCCCTTCAAATACATTGGAGCCTGTCTTGCAGGCCGCCAGATATAGTTTTGGTTCCCCAGTGATAGTGTGTGTTTAGTTTTGTCTCTGACCTTGCCTGGATTTCTGACTCTGCCTCTGCCTATTGATTTTGTACCTCAGCTGCCCTCTTGGTTTTTGCCCTTGACCTTTGCCTGGATTTTTGACTCTGCTACTGCCTGACGATTTTGTACCTTCGCTGCCCTCTCGGTTTTGACACGGACTCCTGACTACGTTCTTCGCTTCCTGATTTTTTCCCTTCCTAGATGACCTCCCTGCTCTGCTGCTCCCATAGGCAGCTACCCCCTGGGCTCCGCTATAATTCCAGATCCCTGTATAGGGGTTAAGGGTCTCGGGGTTTCTCGGGGTGCTGCCTTACCAGCAGCTCAGCCTTACAGCGGACGGTCGTCACCCCCTGCCCCTCCTGTACCTGTACGTCCTGATCGCCTAGATTTAGTGTACTTGTTCTTGTCTCCCTCATCCTCATGTAAAGCGCCATGGAACCTAATGGCGCTATATAAATAAATAATAATAATAATAATAATAATATGGACCGTGATTCCCGGACTGACCCGAACTTGACAGCCTCAAGATGTCGGGTCCTGTGTCAAGAGACCTGTGGCCAGTCCATACCTCACAGTCATACACAGACCATGTTTCACAGACACCAGAATTTGGCTTAAACTTTAGAAATTATTAGCAAAAAGGGCATTGTATAATTTTTTTCCCATAGATGAATAGTACACTTAAAAATAAAACATATCTTATTTGAGAAATCTGCTTCTTTCTCATCATGAGCTGTTCTTCAATTCTCAAAAGTCTCAATTCACAGATAAAATGTGTCTTTAGTGTATACAGATTTTCCCATTACTGAGATGGGAGATGATAGTTGGTGCTCATAAGGTTCTATGGAGAACTGTAGCGGTGTCTTCAGGAGAACTTGCAGCAGAATGTCTGTGCCGGCCTCCAGCTCCTCCTCCCTTATCCTCTCTCCATAGAATATTTAAGGCACCAACTGCCATCTCCTATCTCAGTAATGGGAAATCTGTCTTCACTGCATACAGATTTTACTCAAGAACTGAGAGTCAATGATCAATCAAGAGGGAAAAAGAAGCTCTGATAAGAGCTATTACAAAGTTACTTATTCCCATGTGTACTAGTGAGATATGAAATAACAATGAAAACAATGGTTACTCTATAAATCATGATGTAACATTTCTGTGGAGCAACTACTTCAATTCACTGTTCACTGAGGCTCAACCATGCTCGGCCCCATTCACCTGACGTAAAGGGAACCTGTCGTGGGAAAATGCTATTAACCGCAGGTTAATAGGATTCTGAACCTGCCCGTTGCCTGCACATTAAATCGCGCTGCCAGGAGGAAATAAACTTTAATGCTCCCGGCAGTGTACTGGTTTCAGTCATGGGGGCGGTGCAGTCACCGCTCTGTGTATGCAGAACGACGGCTGTAATCGTCCCCCGACTCTGACTGACAGCAGGTTGTAATGCAGAGCGGCTCTCAGTCAGTGCAGGGGTCTCTCGGTTACAGCTGCCGCTCTCCATACATAGAGTAGTGACTGACTCCGCGCCTGCACCGCCCCTTTCACTGAAACCGGTACACTGCTGGGCGGATTAAAGTTTTTCTTCCTAGCAACAGGCTTTAATGTGTAGGCTCCGGGCAGGTTCACAATACAATTAAACTGCAGATTAACCCCATATCTGCAGATCAGTAGCATTTTTCCACTTGACAGGTTCACATTAGTTCAGGTGAATGGGGCTCAGCATGGTTGACCCTCGGCGCACAGTAAATTGAAATAGTTGCAATGTTACATCATGAATTTAAGAGTAATCATTGCTTTCATTTTTATTTAATAAATCAATAGTGCACATGGGAATAAGTAACTTTGTAATATATCTTATTAGAGAAATCTGCTCTTTGTCCCCCTTGATTGATGACAGGGAGACAACCACCAGGATTTAGCCACCTGTAAATCAGTGCATCAGCTGATTGTCGTGTGCAGCATGACATCACTATTTGGGTTTTTTTCTGTGTCCCTCCCCTGTGGGTTTGGCAGTCTGCTGTAAGCCAAGCCCCCTCCCCCCCAGATGAGTCTGGATTAGAGGGAGGGGAATTGGTTTACAGCAGACTGCCAAGCCCACAGGGGAGGGATAATGAAAAAAACCCAAACAGTGATGTCATACTACACACATCAATCACCTGCTTCACTGATTTACAGGTGGTTAAATCCTGGCGGTTGGTTCCCTTTAAAGGATGCGTGGACAATTGTACAACTGGCAACGTTCTTTCTAGCATTGTTATTGGGCGATAATATAAACAATAGTAAGTATGTCTATAGATGCTCTCATACCCCCCATCCCCTCCTTTGTCACTTTTCCCACAACATTAAAGCTTATTAGTGTGATATCACTTAAAAGCTGTATTTATTCTGAAAATCTAAATGAAAAGAGCCATAATTAACACTGCTGAGGCCCCCTCCCAAAAATGCAAAGAAATGCTAGTAATACATTATAGGTTTCACAGCTAAAGAACGGCGGTGATGGGAAACGTCATTGAAATAATTGACCTTTAGAGGATTTTAGGTTGAAATGCTACTTAAAAAATTGCAAAAATTGCAATGTAACTCCCCCCTCTCCTGTGTCTGCAGCCTGTAATAAATGTGCAGCCATTGTCCTCCCCATAGTTCTCTGACTGCAGATATTAGGAAATGCCAATATAAAGGGAAGCGTCTACATAGTAAGTAAACAGCTGGGTGAGAACGACTCTAGAATAAAGCAGCGCTATGTCTGCAGACGATGTTTTACCTTGTTGCTCTCTAGATAATGTTTCTTCTGTAAACTCAGATCTACACTAGCTTGCCACTAATATACTGGAGCTAGCCCGGCCCCGGGTGACACAATGTGGCCGCGGTGGCCAATAACACGGCATAACGTTGCAGGGGAGGAATTTACACAGAAAAAAAAAAAAAAACTGAGATGGGACCGGTGGCGCTGAAAGAGTTATAGAGCTGTGGGGCGGAAACGTGTTATGAGGAATAACAGCTACACAAGTCATACTAAGTGAAAGCAGCCAGACGACAATGGAGAGACATAGAGTATGTGCACAACAATGGATAAAATCACCCACATTCTCAGCCAGAAAAGAGAGTGTCCTGCGTCTCCTTCTGCACCTACAATCCATATGTCGTGCCACATGTGGGCGATGTTATATACACAGATGTGAACTCTTAAAGAGAATTAAAAATCAATTCCAAAATCCACATCAAAAATCGATGTTTTTCATTAAAATCGTCATCTATATATGCCATCCATGTGTCATATATATATGTTGTTCATGAGCCCTCACATAGCCTCCATTTGAGCTGTCCGCAGCCCCTCATATAGCCTCCCTACATTCAGTATGAAACCTCACATAGCCCCCTATTCACAGCATGAGCCCCACATAGCCCCCTATATACAGTATAACTCTGTACAACGTTCCCTATACTCAGTGCAAGCCCTTGTTTTGCCTTTCTATATACAGTATGAGCCCTCACCCAGCCCCCCTATATGCAGTATAGCCTCCTATGTACATACTTAAGACAGCTTAGAAATCGAAATGAGTCTCTGTTGACACGCTTCTACTGTCTCCAAGGCATAGATGTACAGGGCAAATTTTATGCTTTTCTAATAAAGAAGAAGTTTATGGAAAAAACCTGACGATTGTTGCTGGATTCTTATGGATCTTTGTGATGGAGGTTTAAGCTGAACAATGTCTGAGCACCGTCTGGATTCCAATCACTTCCCACCATATGAGGCATCACGGTGAGCATATTCTTTCTTTTATAAGACCTCCTATATATAGTATGAGCTCTCATATAGTCTCCCTCTTTACAGGCTAAGCTCCCACCAAGCCTCTTATATACAGTATGAGCCCTACATAGCTCCTTACATACAGTATAAGCCTGCACAACGTTTCCTATATACAGTGTGTCTTTGTATAGCCTACTTGTATATCCTCACACAGTCCCCTATATGTAGTGCGAGCCTTTTTTATAGCCTCCTATATACAGTATGAGCCCTCAAATAACCTCCCTATTTACAGGATGAGCCCCACATAGCCCCCTTATATACAGTATGAACCCCTACACAGCTCCCTACATACAGTTCGGTCAATAAATATTTGGACAGTGACTGAAGCTTTGTGATTTGGCTTCTGCATGTTTTTTAAACTGCTGAGATGCAATTGAAGCGTATACTTTCAGATTGCATTAAATAGGTTAAACCAAAATATCCACACAGCTCCTCGATATTATATTATGAGTCCTCACAAAGCCCTCTATTTACAGAGGTGTGAAAAAGTGTTTGCTCCCTTCCTGATATCTTATTCTTTCACATTTTAGTGATCCACCCACTGGGCTGTGGGATACTCGGAACCGGGCTCTCTCGTCGTCGTCTGAGGGCTGCCGGATGTCACAGTGTTGTGACCTAGCTCCGTGGTCCTGGGCGGTCAATAAAAGGGGAAAACAGTTTTAGGGATTTTACGTGACGCCACCTGTGGTACGCAGCTATGGGTAGCTGCAGTCAGGACCTCTGGGGATGATGGGGGTAGCAGCAAGGATGTTAAGCCCCCCATGGGCAGGGCTGGTCCCCAGGGCAGCCTAGTAAGTGTGTATGGCGGGGTGCTGTGTTCACCATCACAGGCAGTCTCTCGCTGCCAATTCTCAAATCAGTCTGTCTCATGTCAGGCGCAAGAAACAGTCTCAAACTGTATCAAGCTTTAACCAGGTTTTACTTTCAGCTCGACAGATGGTACAACTTACAACAGTTCAGCAGCGGCTTCGGTGTGGTTTCAGCAGCCGGGATGGTTTCTCTGTGACCCCCCCTTTCATGTTTCTTTCGGGCCTTTTCAGTCTGCTTCGCATGCTATCTACAGTCCAGCTGTCACAAGCTTTCATGGGGTGACTTTCTTGGTCCCCCAGCCCTAATACGACAGCCTTCCTTTCACTGTACTAGAGGTTGGGTCTCGGGTCATAAAGATCCCGCACACCGTCACAGTCCGTGGTTGGGGCATAAAGCTTCCCTGCCAGTTCAACATAGTCGGCACTCTGGTTCTGGCCCAGTCCACCAGTGTCCCCACTAACTCGTGCACACCTGAATTCCTTCTGTCTGTCACCACGGTTCACAGCCTTGGACCCAGACAAGCCCCATAGTGGCACAGGCCGCCAGGTCCGTGTTCTCTCAGTCCTGTGTCCTGTCTGATGGTCTCGCCTCTCCTTCCAACTGGTCTGGCTTTGTCTGGGTTGGTCTGGTCTTGGTCTCAGCTTCTACTACTACTCACTGACTCACTCTCCTCACTTCCCTCTTGGACTTGGTGTTGTGTCTTATATGTTCTAGTGTTCCCACCCCTAACCGGGTCCTTCTCTAACTTTTCACCCTCCACCTGGCTCCTCCCACTATCCCGTTGCTGGACATAGAGTACCTAAACTTGGGATCGGGAATGTGTTGGGTGTGTGTCGGGAGACCAATTTACCAACCCCGGCTTCTGCGCCATCTAGTTGCGACTGGTCCGCAGGAGCGCCACATTTGTCACACTTAATTGTTTCAGATCGCAAAACACATTTAGAATATTACACAAAGATAACACAAGTAAACACACAATGCAGTTTTTAAATGAAGGTCTTTATTATTAATAAAAAAAGGAATCCAAACCTACAGAATCTTGTGTGAAAAAGTGATTTCCCTACTCCATCGCTTAAAACACAAATTAACTGTAGTTTATCACATTTTTGGGAAGCTAATTTCCCTAGCCACACCCAGGCCTCATTACTGCCACACCTGTTCTCAATCTAGAAATCACTTAAATGGGAACTGCCTGACAAAGTAAAGTAGACCAAGAGATCCTCAAGAGCTAGCCATCATGCCGCGATCCAAAGAAATTCAGGAACAAATGAGAAACAAAGTAATTGAGATATGTAAGTCTGAAAAGTTTAGAAAACCATCTCTATAGCTTTGGTACTTCAACGTTCCACAGTGAGAGCCATTATTCACAAATGACAAAAACATGGAACAGAGATGAACCTTCCCAGGAGTGACCGGCCAAGTAAAATTACCTCAACAGCACAGCGCTGACTCTTCCAAGAGGTCACAAAAGACAACAACATCCAAAGGTCCGCAGGCCTCAGTTAAGGTCAGTGTTCATAACTCCGCCATAAGAAAGAGACAGAGCAAAAATGGCTACATGGCAGAGTTCCAAGACAAAAACCACTGATGAGCAAAAACAACATAAAGGTTCGATTCAATTTTGCCAGAAAACATCTTGATAGTCCCCAATAATTTTAGGAGAATACTCAGTGGATTGACGGGGTAAAAGTTGAACTTTGTGGAAGATGAATGTCCCATTACATCTAGAAATTACACAGCATTCCAGAAAAGGAACATCATACCAACAGTAAAATATGATGGAGGTATTGTGATGGTCTGGGGCTGTTTTGCTGCTTCAGGACCTGGAAGACTTGTGGTAAATGGAACCATGAATTTTGCTTTCTACCAAAAAATCCTGAGGAAGAATGTCCTGCCATCTGTTCGTGACGTCAAGCTGAAACTGGGTTATGGCAGCAGGACAATGGTCCAAAACATCCCAGCATTTCACCTCTGAATGGCTTAAAAAATAATTAAGACTTTGGAGTGGCCTAGTCAAAGTCCTGACAGTAATCAGATTGAAATGTTGAGGACTGACTTTAAATAGGCGATTCATGCCCGTAAATTACAGTAATTCTGTCAAGATAAGTAGTCCAAAATTCCTCTACAACGTTGTAAGAGACTCATTACCAGTTATCGTAAATGCTTGATTGCATTTGTTTCTGCTCGGGGCAGCCCAACCAGTTATTTGGTTTAGGGGAAATCATTTTTTCACACAGGGCCCTGTAGGTTTGGATTTCTTTTTCCCTAATATTAAAGACCTTCATTTATAAATTGCATATTCTATTTACTTGTGTTATCCTTGTCTAATATTTAAATTTTGTTTGGTGATCTGAAATATTTAAGTGTGACAAACATGTAAATGAGTAAGAAATCTAGAAGGGGCAAACACTTTGTCACACCACTGTACAGTATGAGCACTCACATAACCACTGTATATATGTGGCACCCCTGCGGTTCGGCCATCGCTATCTAATTAGTGTGGTGACATGCTCATAGGTAACAAGGGAAATCTTTGCTGAGACCTCCAACATACACCAACACAATCTGAACTCCAGGCCAGGGAGATGCTGGGCGGAAGACACTCACATTCAGAGCAGTCCCCATCTACTGGCTGGAAGGAGGAGTTAGGTTATGGGTGGTAGGCAAAGAAAGGGGACAGTTCTAGAGAAGTCAGTAGCTGGGTAGGAAGCAGTACAGACATGTGGAGTGAGGTGCTGGTCCTAGGCCTGAGGACCCAAATCTGTAGCCGGCTGTTCAAGCTGGGCAGAGGAACTAGCTGCAGCACGGGTACTAGCCCCAATTTGGTCTGAATATCTTCAGGACCAGCCGAGAAACTAAAGGAATTATATAGCATCAAGAGGACTAGCAGGTAGTCACTCAGAGGACCCGCAGTCCGATGTCTGTTGGGACTGGCAACCACCGGACACTAGGAGGGCAAGAAATAGCAGTGTCAGGAAGAAAAAGGTCAACAAGGAAGGCCATAATCCCTGTGTCACAGCAAAGTGGACTTTGATTACCTATGAGCTGGCCAGGCTGCAATCCTGGTGAATACAGTACCCGGCTAGGTTGTGTCTGCTTCAGAACTAAGTTAAAGGGTAAGAACTGCAAGAACCCTGTGTGTTTTCTGGTCCTTCCTGCGCCTACCTGCACCCACCTGCAGAGCCATCACCCTGCACTACAACCCCAACCATCTCCTCTATTCTACAACTACTACTCCCAGGGGCTCCAACTTGCTGCAACACTATCTCGTGATGCCTGGGATTACTATAAGCAGCGCTGGCCATCCCTGACTAGAAACCTCAGCTGGTGTCACAACAAACTTTATTTAATTTCCCTTAACCTGTTTGGTATGGGCCATGGCCTCTGGGACTACAACTACTGAACTGTCTGATCCCGGATGTTCGAGTTCCCCGGCCCCACCACCTATGTATATACATGATGAGCCCTCACACAGCCCCCCTATGTACAGTACAAGTCTTCACATAACCCCTTATATATAGTATAACTCCTCAAACAGCCTCACTCACAGGTGTCTCACCCTCTCCACAAGCTTTGTTAATTACATGCACATTTATTTGGGAATGCTCCACCATCATTCATGGTCTGCTGGTTTGGCACTGTGGGGGGTCAGATCTGATATTGTTCGGGTGTTTGTAGCATATGCTGCATATATTTGGGCCTAGTCCGCCTTTATCCATATTTATCTTTCCAGCGCCATGCGAGCAGTTCTGAGATGTTTCGGGTGTGTTGCATTTATATGGTTCTGCTTTTGGTGTATTTAGGGGGATGCTTGGCAATGTAAATAAAAAAGCATAGAGTAAGACCGCCCTATTGAGATTTGCCGTAATTGACATGCCCCTGCAGGGCGTTAGGGTACTCTGAAGTGGGCTGTTTTGAGGCTTCAACACGGGGAACACAGGGACCGAGACCCAGCTCCGTGACCCTGGCGGTCCTCTTCAGCCTCCCTCTGGGCTTCTTGCTTAGTCTCCTGCTGGCAGTATTCTGCCTAATTTAAAGTTTCTGCTGTGGGTCTTCACTCCCGGGTCTCTACTGGGAAGCCCATAAGTGAGTCCCCCTCTTCGACCCACTTGATGACCTCCCGCTCTGCATGCATCTCCCCTGGGGCCAGCTCGGGCTCTAGCAGGGCCACCCATCTATGCTGGACTACAGACTGGTCCCACCGCAGATCTTTGCTATCCTGGCCTGGAGCTAGGGGGGATGGACCTTCTAGGGGCTCTACCAGGGTGTCGTCAGCCGCCGGGGGATGTTGGTACCTGCAGATTCCTCGGCGCTGACCTCCGCTTCTTTCTTCGGGGCTGACGACGATGGTCTTGACGTCACCCACCTCAAGGTCATTTTGTTTAGCAGATTGTTCTTCCACACCTCCTCCGCCCCCACCTGAGCCTTTCTCAACTGCTGACCCAGGCTCTCGAGTTCACTTCACAGGAACCCCAGTTCCAGGAGCGACAGCTTTACTATGTCCTCCTCCATCTCTCCAGAGTGGTATTCTTCCTCCATGAGGACATCATGGTACTCCGCTGCCATCTTGCTCTGGTGGTTGCAACTCCCTTGGCTTCCTGCTCCCTTTTCTGGGCGGTTCTGCCTCTGGGCGCTGTTAGCCACACCTTTGGGTGGATCTCTCTTGCCAACTGACATGCTCTGCTGCTCAAAAGTCTCTGTGGTGGGTACAGCTTTTTGCGCTTCTCTGTGACCCGACCCACGAAGGGAGGCCACACCACTCCCTTCTTGATAGTCATGGCGCTTGTTCTTTTTACTGGGCACAGTTCAAAGTTCTTAAACACCGTTAGTAAGGCACATGTGGCGCCCCTGCGTCCAGGAGGCCACAAAAGGGAACTGCAGCCAGGCAGGTAGGACACTTGTTGCACAACAACAGCCTCACAGCCCACACAACCCACATACAGTAGATGGCAGCATCCAGCCCTGAGATTAGATACTCTACGAGATTGAGGGGTGGTGGATTTGGAGGAGTGGGTTGGGCACACACGTAGTCAGGTGACTTGACAGTAGAAATAGGAAGGGGAAGGACGAAGGAGTTCAGTAGGCCGAGGTAGGCTGAGAGGCAAAGACTGAAAATCACACGTCCTGTGAGTGTAAGGCCTAGGAGCGCAGAATCTGTACCGAGCCAGTGCGAGCCGGAGGAGAGAGAAAGCCCATCCGAAGCTGATACCACCAGGAGTGTGAGAGGACTGAGAGGGACGGTGATACCCGGGCCCTAAAGGACAGCCGAGAAGACCAGACTGCAGGCAGAGAAGTCCCTCCTATGATACCGAGAGATGCAGAGAGAAGGAGCCTGGTAGAGCCTCACACTTGAGGACTGCTGGAGGCTGGGCTGAGTAGAGTGTCGGCTCTAGAGGGAACCGTAGTTTACCCGGCATTCCCAGATACCGAAGGGGGACCTCAGCTACACGTTAGGGTCCCTACCCCAAAGGACAGGCAGCTCAGTGACAAACTGGAGGACCCACAGGGGCCCAAGTCACCGCCATACTGTGCAGTGTCGCACACAATGAAGTAAAGCTGAGAACATTAATAGCCCGGAAAGGACACAGAGACTGTGTGAGGGGTCACGATGAGAGAGAGGCCTGGCTGCAGGGAGCAAAGGGAACCCGGAGAGGGGGAGTGTGCCCGTGTATTAAGAACTGTACTTGAACTTTGTAAGAACTGTAACTGAGCTGTAAAGTGACTTGAAGAACTGAGAGTAAACACGGAAAACCCTGGAACTGTTTCCCTTGTGTTTCTGCATGAAAGCGATTCTCTCCATACAGGATACAGCAAGCCCTCCACCTGCAGAGCTACAGCCTGTCAGCACCAGCAGAGAGGAGAGATCCCTGCAGCGTCTGCAAAGTAAGTGTGCTACACACTCCACAATAGACTTAACCCTTACTGCCCCGGGGAACACAGTTCTACCCACTTGAACTATTACATCCAAGCTGCTACTCCATCATCCCCGGAGGTTCTGCAGCAGCGGCGGCCCCATCACTGGCCGCATATAGTGGGTGGCATCACGACTGACAACCCCTGTAAATATCCCTTTTTATTGCCGAGCCCGGGACACAGACCGGACCAGGACCACCCGTGACTTCCCCAGCAGCAGACCGGTCCGGTACTGAGTACCCCCATCCCAGTGGGCCCGACACACACAAAGCCCATTTTACCGGCAGGGGATCCTGTTTGTGACCCCAAGTTGACACGCCCCTCCAGGACCTTAGGATACTCGGAACCAGACTGTTTTGAGGCTTCATCACGGGGATCACAGGGACCAAGACCGGGCTCCGTGACCCTGGTGGTGTCATTAAAAGTTTGGTGTGGGTGGCTCACTCTCTTAGGGAAGGGCATCTGTTGTGGAGGGTTCATTCTACAATGGATAACTGGACCTGGGGATATTTGTTAATTTTACGTGTCGCTACCTGTAGGTTACGGCTATAAATGGCCACCGCTGCATGACAGTTCTCCTTGGGGCCGATAGTTGGGAGGCAGCAATGTTCTTAAGCCCTCTATGGGTAGGGCTGACCCGTAAGGTAGCTGAAGGTACCTGAGTGATTTGGCAGTTGTGTTTCTGGTGCTTTTGGGCGCGTAAGAAAGTTCACAGACACAGCGGGTTGCAATCTTCAGATCTTTTACTCACAGTCTTTGTGCAACAGCCCGCTGAGCACTGGGTTCTCAGAAGCAGGGATCTAGCTACTCCCGAGTAGGAAGATGACACATAACTGGCACCCCTTCTCTGTCCTTTCTCAGCCTCTTTACACTGCGCTTGCCTCGCCTGCCCTGCCTTGCGCCTCGCCACACAGAGCTCTGTGCCAGTGACTGGGCTTTTCTTAGGGGTAAACCTGCAGTATCTCCCCTTAGTCCTATGGTTGCCACATTTTCAGCAGATGTGCGCGGATGTCGACTGTGTCACCGCGGAAGTGTCACACAGTCTCCGGGGTGCTAGTTGAGCCTGGTTTGGATTCTCCACTAGTCTTGGGGTTCCCGATGCCCCTGTTCTTCGGCCTAGTCCCTCCACTGCCTTGCGCGTGACAATGAATACGAGTCTCACAGTTGAAGCGGTCACTGCCCGTGCCTCTGGGACTCTGTCTCTTACTCTGAACCACTTCGGTGTTGTTTCTGCTCCTTTATCTGGCCTCTGGACACTTAAAGGGAACCAACCACCCCAAATGACCCCCCCGGACTGTTAATATGTGTCCCTACACCCAGCACACACATTTGGGGCAATCGTTTTTGCTAAAAAAACTGTTTAGTAGAAGCTAAGATATATGTTTATGAAGATTAATAAATCGAGACGGATGGGTGTTACCTAGCTTTGTCCACGTGCAGTGTTCGTGCCTGTGATCCTCCTCTCCCCCCTCCCCTCTCACTTTCTAAGAGCCTGGCCGCGTCATGAAAGGGGCGGGGCTAAATTGCGTCATGAAATGGGGCGGGGCTCGTCACGATTTAGTCCCGCCCCTTTAATGACGCGGCCAGGCTCTTAGAAAGTGAGAGGGGAGGGGGGAGAGGAGGATCACAGGCACGAACACTGCACGTGGACAAAGCTAGGTAACACCCATCCGTCTCGATTTATTAAACTTCATAAACATATATCTTAGCTTCTACTAAACAGTTTTTTTAGCAAAAACGATTGCCCCAAATGTGTGTGCTGGGTGTAGGGACACATATTAACAGTCCGGGGGGGTCATTTGGGGTGGTTGGTTCCCTTTAAGTTCTTTCTTTTGTGACAGGCTTTCTTGCTCTAGCTTCCCTCCAAATCGTCTCTAGCTGCTCCACTCTCCTTTCTGCTGTTCAGCTGCTTCTCCTTCTGCTGTACAACTGTCTCTCCTACATTCTAGATCATTCCCTCTCTTTTTATACCCTTTATCATGTGTCCCACGTCATCTATGTGTGTTCTTCCTGGCCTCAATCCTTCCCAAGTGTTCCCTCTAACTGCTTCCTTCACCACCCAGCCCCACTACAATGGTTCCTAGTGTGATCTGGGTGTCCTGGCAGCAGTCTGTGCCCCTCTTACCCATGAGTGTGATACTACACCCTAATAGGGGTGCAGCATCTCTGTGGTGACTGGATCCGCAGGGCGCCACATAATGTTTGCAGGGTGGCTCAAAATATTGATCAATAATTTGCTAAAAATCTCATTTTACATTAAAGTACAGTTAGGAATTAATATGTGCATATGCACTTTTTGTATTGCACGCTGACCTCAGGTAGTGCAGTATGAACAATCATATAGCCTACTTCTATACAGTATGGGCCTTCACATAGCCCGCCTATATACAGTATGAGCTCTAATATAGCTTCTGTATATACAGTGTGAGCCCCCACATAGCCCCCTTATATACAGTATGAGCCCTCATATAGCCTCCAAATATATAGTATGAGCCCTCACACAGCTAAAGTATGAGTTCAATCAACCTTGCTGCATTTAGTTGAATCTGAGCAGAATGTCGCACCCTGTACATTTCAGTATTCATGCTTCTGACTTTAGTTACATCATCAATGAAAGCACTAGCGCCCCAAGGCCATTGGAAGCCCGACATGCCCGGCCATCACAATGCCCCCACCATGTTTTACAGAAGATGTGGTATGCTTTGGGTTATGAGCCATTCCATGTCTTCTCCATACTTTCTTTTTCCCATCAATCTGGTACTTTTCTAGTACTGGGCGGCGTCTTTAGATGTTTTTGGCAAAGGCTAACCTGGCTTTTCTATTTCTAAAGCTGATTAATCGTTTGCACCTTGTGGTAAACCCTCTGTATTTGCTCACTTAAGTCTCTTTATTGTAAACCCTGAAACACAAACCTCCTGTAGAGTGTTCTTCACTTGGCTGGATGTTCCTTCACCATGAAAAGGATCTTGCAATCATTCACCACTGATGTCTTCCGGGAAGTGCAGGCCTTTTTGAGTTCCCAAGCTCCAAGCTTAGCATTGCTTTCTTTTTTTTGCAGAATGTATTGTGACAGTCAGGGGTGCATCAAGCCTCCCTGCGGCCTGAGCATCCCCGCAGCCAAAGTGAGGACCAGGGGAAAGGGGAGTGGGTCGTGAGGGTGCTGTCGGGCTCCAGCACCGCAGCCCTACTGCAGCCTTTAGTGAGGAGCGAGGGGGGGGGGGTGCTGTTGACTTCAAGCACCACTCCGCTGCCCTCCTGCAGCCTTTAGTGGGGGGAGGGGGTGCTGCCGGGTTTTCAGCGCTGCCCTCCTGCAGCCTTTAGCCTTTAGTGGGGGGGGGGGTTGCTGTCGGGATTTCAGCGCCCGCCACCCTTCTGCAGCCTTTGGTGAGGAGCGGGGGGGTGCTGCCGGTTTCCAGGACCGCCGCCCTCTTACCCAGTCATGCTGCGGCGCCGATCACACAGGGTGCAGATTTGTGATGCTGGCGCCGCCCCCTTTACCACTGCCGCCCCCCGTGGCTACTGTCGCTTGGTCCTCAGGGCCCCATGGACGGTGCGGCCCTGGTGACAGTTCATTCACTATAACAGGCGTTACTCACTCACTTGATGGTCCCCAAGGTAGCAAAAGAAGCAATTCTCATTTAAATAGTCCAGCCGATTTATTAATACAGCACATGAACCAATCTCCATGAACATAATATGAGCCTTTCTTTGGCCTTACAGGAACATATATAACCCAGGATTACAGTTTTTAACTCATACATGGGTCCTCCCGTACAGGTTCAGATCCACTTCTCTAGAATTGTCCCAGTGAACTATCTCCATTCAGTTGACACATAGCTGTCAGACAGTTTTCCACTAAGGATATTTGGGCAGTATTCACACACTGACTTCCCAGGAAACTCACACAAACACTCAGTCTCCCTGCTCAGCACACACCATACTGGCTGCAGTCTCTCTCCTGCTCCATATGTCAAAGAAACAGACTCCATTATAAATTCTGTGGCATATACCGGCCATTTACAATGCAGCCAGTCACCACATGAAATATTTCATCAGTGCCTAAAGCCATAGGGCTTGACACCATACTTTTGTACATCGCCTCCAAAAGTTATGCTATTATCCGTCCCTGTCACCAAACTCTTCTTAGTGAACAATGAATTATCAGACTCCATCACCTCACTGTCATATTACTCTCTCAAACCTCTGAGACTTGTGACTGGTTTTGGACCTGAATCTCATTTGCTTGCCGAGACTCTTCATATTAAATGTATTTTCCTTTCCTTTGTTGCTACAAGGGTTAATGTTAGTTTTGCTGCTAGCGCATTGATTACCTCTCCTCATGTGATTCTGGTTGGTGATCACACCCATCACCTTTAAATAGTCCCTTGTACCGGCAGAGGCCGCCAGTTATAGAGAATCCAGACTTTGTTACAAGCCATGGAGGAGGAAGGTTGTTACTGCAGGTGTCCTTCCACTTTGTAGTTCAGCTAGTGTAGGCTGCAGTTACGGTGTCTACAACATTGTGTGAACATACTTTTAAGGTCCATTTTCTCAGGCAGATAATTTCTAATTGCAATATTGCAAATCAGTGGTATAGTATGCAGATCTGCGCTTGCCACCCTTAGATTTACACTCCTGCATGTACAACTGTTACGGGGTGGTATAGCAGATAGGGAATCAGAAGGCGAGATGGTAAGATGGGCAAGGCAAACTGGGGGACTAGTCTGACCCTTAGACTGGCGGTTTATGGCTCACCCTGATCCCGGAATTACATCTGAAGGTAAGGACGTCCAGGCCGCCAACTTTGCCCTTTGCTCCTGCTTAACCCTAGGCTAGAAGCCCCTACTTCCACCCATGGACCAGGAAAACCCAGCAGCTCCTATGGAAGTGAACTGCAGCAGAAGTAAGCACAGCAAGTCATCATTGCATGGGGTCCAAGCAGAGTCTGACATTAACTCTGTGACACCCGGTGGAGGGAAGTGGAACTACTTCAAGGCTGAGGTAGAGGAGATCAGAATGCAAAGACACACCCCTCCAACACACTTCCAAACTGAATGCTATGACACACCCTTCCACCTGCAGAGCCGCACACAATGTAGACTAAAGGAAATAAAACTCACATTCAAATTCACAGCAGCAACACTCATGGACTGCAAATCAGTCAAAACATGACACCACCACTGTACGGAGGCTGGGCAAAGTGACCATGAGTTTTTATATTTTTCAGGAGTAAATCGGGGCACACTTAACCAGCATCTTCCATGCATTAGGTGATGTAACAGTTTTCAGCAAACACACTTCTATATAACTCTGTTCCAGGCAGACTTAGATAGTAATGCTTTAATAATCTTCACACAGGGCTTCCGCAATACCATAATTGACAGTCTGTTCACAGAATATCTTCTCTTTTTACAGAGTCTTCTTACACAGAACAGCACACTATATCTTTTCATGCAATGAGTTGAGAGAGAGGTGGGAATCCTGTACTCGGGTACTCTGTCATTTCTTTTAACAGTCCTTCTACTGCACATCAGAATTTGCTACTTAACTGTCCTGGCTATTCTTCACTTCTAACAGTCTCTTTCCTGGACTGGCTAACCTCTGCAGTTTTACCTTGTGCCGGATACACTAGTCTTTGCAAGCACTGCTCCTTCTTTTGCAGAGAGACAAAAACACACTCCCTCCCAGAATCCCCTGGATAACTGCTGGATACTTCTTGTCTCCTGTAGCAGCCTTAACTCCACAGTTGCTGGATGATTTTAGATGTTTGTAGCGGCGACGGGAGTCTACCGGATTTTTCCGCTGTTTGTGTGGCAACTTCCGGGGAGACACGTCGCCTTAGGTTGAGGGCGAAATTGCGGCATATAAAAGCGCCTTCGGCGTTCAAAGGCTACCATGAAAAATGTGCATGTGCACGTTAGATTGCCTCTGATTGCCGCCAAAAGTTGCGGCGTGTAAAAGTACCCTATGGGTACCTTTACACGTCACAACCACGGGAGACATTTTTGGAGGCGATATTTCTCGCTGGAAGTATCGCCGACAAATTGCCTCCCAGTTGTGGCGTGTAATTTGGGAATTTGGCAGCAATAAAACCAATGTCGCCTGGCTTCAATTTTAGAGTAATGCTCCAAAATCAGAGGCAATCATGAAGGCGAGATTCCCTGTTATTGGCGTGTGAACGGGCGATAGTGATGGAATCTGTGTTGCCTATTCATTTCCCGTAGGCGTGCCACAGCGTGCTGGAGTCCGCGTCCCGTCAGCGATGATTGGTGGTGGCTACTGTGTCTCCATTGGCTGTCCCAGCACAGGGCGCCATATTTGAAGAGCTGTCCATTCACCACCACACAATGGCAATGGTGTCATTTATTAACCAGTCTTCCAGCGCAGGCTGACCAATCATAACGCTATTGCGTTGTCTAATCAGCGTGCCTATGTTCTCGCCGTGCTGAACATGTACGCCCACATTCCTTTCGTGATTGCGGCGTGTAAAGCGGCGAGGGAAGTCGACCGGATGTTCCCCGCTGTTGGTGTGGCGATTTCCGGGGCGACACATTGCCTTAGGTTGAGGGTGTAATTGCAGCGTGTAAAAGCGCCATCGGCGATCCGAGGCGACCATGAAAAACGGGCACATGCACGTTTGCCTCCGATCGCCACCAAAAATTGCGGCGTGTAAAGGTACCCTTAGGTCACCTAGCATGTTTCCATCAAGATGACAGGGGAAGAACAGTAGGTGAACAACTCTGCAAGCAGGAAGGACAGTGCCGCAAGGGAATCAGAAACACACTGACTTTGACTTGGGGTGGCAACTTCTGGGTTTATTCTGGCTAATATTATCTTGGGCTGTTGTTTCGCTGGTTTTATGGCACCACTGCATTGAGCAAGTTTCTGATGCGTTGATGTGTTTCGATGACAGCATATATTACTTTTAATGCTTGTGGCCAGGTTGCTGACTGATTGGGTTCAGTAGCTGCAGTTGTAGGTCAATGACCAGAAGTAAGACACAAGTAGGCACTCACTGGTGAATAGTCTTCAGCAGTAATTTATTTCAGCTGTACAACAGACAGGTGGGAAGGCGCCCTTCAACTTGGAGCCATTGAAGTGCCATTAAGGTGCTAATATGGCTGCCATCCTCTGTCACCTCCTCACACCACCTCCTGTCATTTGTACAGATGAAATAAATTACTGATGAAGACTATTCACCGGTGAGTGCCGACTTCTTTCTTCCTCCTTGGATCAGTATGGATTTTGCCTCAGCTGTCAGTCTCATGCACTGTGGGTGAGAGTAGCCGGAGATTGCTGGTGGTGCCATTGGGAGGAGTGGCCCATAGACAGTTGTGCCTGGTTGGCATTTACCTTTCTTGACAAGATCAATGACAAGATAATGCCTGTAGATGAGTTTTCTCTCTTGGCTTGGTCAACCACCGAGTGGTCAGTCAAAGCAAAGTAAATCTAGCTAGAGTCAGAATTAGGAAGAATTCAGAAACAAAACAAATGAAGTCAGGGTCACAAATGTGATCAGTATTAGCATCAAAACAATAGGTAAACCACCAGGAGTAAACCATGCAATTAGGAAGGTCACTCCTTCCTAGCAACTCCTAGTAGTATGTTGGGAGTTTAAATAGGGTGTGGTACTGCCCTACTGGCCATAACACGGAGCTAATAGCTACCATTGACCTACACATATGGCAATTCTGCCTGTGGTATTGACCATAAGGATAGGGTCTTACAAAGTATAAAAAATTGGTCCGATTTTCATCCAGAAAAGTGGTAAAAAAGATTTTCTCACTTGTCATCCATGTGAAATCTGTTTTATTACTCATGAAGCATCTATTAATAATTTACAGGACCATTTACAGCTTTCTGTGCTACAGAATTATAATGCATCGGATAGCACTCATCTGATTTATGCAAAGGCGTGAGTGAGCCCTGTGAGAAAAAAGGGATATATTCTGACCTATCAAGCAATATTCCATATATGTAAATCCCTATATTGTATTCTTAAGGTATCGTCACACGCGGCAATATTGCTAGGCAATTTCACTGGCAATTTGCTGGTTGCAGTGAAATCATGGACACATTGTTCTATCTTGTTGCTGTGTACAAATGGAACAATGTGTCCATGATTTCACTGCAACCAGCAAATTGCCAGTGAAATTGCCTTGAAATATTGCCGCGTGTGACGGTACCTTTAGATCTGTCCCCTTGCCTACTATTGTTCAAAGCCTTCTAGAACCAAGATGTTACATTTCCCAAACAGAGGGGCCGACCGGATATGTGCTGCTTTTAAATAAACGTAAGGATCCTTTTCTCCACTGTGCCGGAGGGTAGGTGACATTTCTTGTTATAAAAAGGAAATTAGTAGCATTCTGAGCGATGCCGGGGAACGAGAAGGCAATCAAGAGCAGGAAAAGGTATCTCTCATCCCAACTCTAAAGGTACTGTCACACGCGGCAATATTACTAGCAATTTCACTGGCAATTTGCTGGTTGCAGTGAAATCATGGAACACATTGTTCCATTTGTACACAGCAACAAGATAGAACAATGTGTCCATGATTTCACTGCAACCAGCAAATTGCTAGTGAAATTGCAAGCAATATTGCCGCGCGTGACAGTACCTTTAAAGAAAGGGGAGCAGGAATCCTCTAGAGTCTATTGGGATTCTGTTCTGAGACCCAAACTTCCTGGCTCTGGAATCATTTTTTCAAATAATGAATGTATAATATGTGCTAGCAATCTACAACTCACACCGCTGGAATTGTGATAGCCAGCTGCACACAGCTATCCCTCTCAATTCGTTCTAGCACTCCACGTTGAGCAGATACATAGAATGGGGAGTAGAAGCAAGATAGAGAACCTGTGTTTGACGTTTGATTGTAGTGCAGAGCCCACCAGGCCCGATGGTACCCAGGCCATTCTCCTTGGTCCTCATGGTGGACAATTATGCCCCTTAGTAGCTTTTGAGTATTTCATATCACAACACAGGGGGTGGGAACTGCAAGACAACCCATGTGCCAGAGAGTGGCTGGCAACTTACAGAATAAGAATGCCCGACCTCTGCTGTATTTCTGTATTACTTCTCAGGAGGCCTTATTACACCACGTGCCAGAGTATACCCAAGGGAACCCGGTGGCCTAACACTGCCTCCATGTGGGGCCACCAGCAGCAAGGACACCGGTAACTGAACTACACATTTGTCTGTGTATCTGTGTGTATTCCATTTATTTGCATATATGACTGTAACATCTGTAATATTTTTATAAATAATCTGTATTTAAATATTCTAGATTGCCCATACAGCAATTAAATATATACATTTAATCTTGAGTTGCTCTCTTATCTCGATCATGAAACTCCCACGTCCATGTGCTCATCTAAGATTAGATGCTACGCGGGTTGGTTTCTTACTCACTATAAGCCTGTTCACGCACAGGGCTTATATCAAACAAGAAACTGGTGGAAGCAACTGGTGCTTGTGTTATTCAGGTCCTCTATCAGTGATGGGGTGGCAGTTATATGTACCTCTGGCCTGGAACTGGAAGGTATGTACCACACTCACTGGGGGCATCTTAATAAACCAGCACTAACAGGGTAGCTGTGGTCCCTCTTTTATCCTCAGGCAGTCCCTTGACTGTCCTGAGTTTAATAGGGGTGCTAGAGAGCTACCAGGTTTGGTGGCAAATTCCTCACAAGCCCTAATACATACTCGAATCACGATGAACATGGCGGTGCTTAGAGACAGAGGCAGATGTCAATGAAGCAGGTCCAGGTGGAGAAGTAACAATATTAAGTTTAGTGGGCTTTATGTAATTCCTCATCTTTCCTTTAGTATCAGTACAAGGGAATTCAACACTTACTGTAAGATTTCCCCACAGATTAGACCTGATGGACGGGGGTCCTATCAGCACCTATGTTATGGTCAGAAGACTTTTATTTTTTACAAGGAAGGCTAGTCAACCCCTTTAGCAATTTAGATTCACAACTGAATATAATTAGATTAGGTTCCTTTAATGCCCAGCTATGGGAAAGTTTTCCTTTATCCTGTTGATGGGGAATAACTTCCAAACATTGTACAACTCCTATAAGGTGAAACTAAAAATATTCATGACTTTTACACATTTAGTTTTTTTTACATTCTTTTATCTTGTATATTTTGTTTCACTGTCATGTGTATGCCAATGTATCCGATACATTTTCAAGGATCCCGACACTGTTTCCTCCTTACTAAATCTGGTATCTATGTATAAAGTGTTATCACTTGTTCCCAGATTGTCAGCAAGTTGTGGGAAACAAAGTGAAAGTTGACATAATGAAAAAAATACAGCTGATGTTCCAAGCTCCTGCATACTGAATTTCTTGGGTATTTCTTAGATCCTTTTTTTTTGCTTACTTCTTCAATCACGGCTCTGCACTTATAGCTTGGTCCCAGCGGCGTAACTACAATAGGTGCAGGGGTTGCGATCGCACCCGGGCCCTGCAGCCTAGGGGGGCCCCAAAAGTCCCTTTGGCCTATAGAAAAAGACTAATGCTATTAAAGATTTGCAATAATTGGGGGCCCCGTTAGAGCTTTCAGATCAGGGCCCCTGGGCCTGAAGTTACACCACTGGCTAAATCTAAGGTCTGGCTATTAGCAAACTGCATGATACATTTGTCCCTAGAGAGAGAGAGTAGTCTGAGATGGAGATAGCGAGTTTCAAAAAAGAGGAAACTGGGATAGAGGGAAGCGAGTTTCTGGACAGAGAGTGTCCATTGTAGTGCAGTGAATGACTGGAGATGGGTCCATAGAGAGGATGCCTAGCAGGGTGGCCCGGTGTTTATAACTCTTAAAGGTAACAAGCCAAGATATACCGTAACAGATCTCTGATGAAGTGAGTGCTTTGGCCAGAGTTCCGTAAAGTGTCAGGAACTTGAAGCTAAGATTGACCTTCTTGGCAAATCAGTCCTCTACGTGGATGATTGGATGCTTAACCGCGGGTGGTAAAGATGACTTTCATGGACTGTCCTGTGTGTGGTTGTAAGCTGGGTTGTGGTGAATGAAGTGAGACTATTGGAGGTAGGAATAAATGTGGTGGAAGAAGTGAATACTGTGTGTAGAGAAGTCATGTGCCCACTATCTCCTGTATATGGTTGCTGTCAAGTGGTCATACAGTAAAGTACTATTTATTAAGAAGTGGCGGTCTCTTTCATTGAACAGGTTAATGTCTGGTCCTGGCCAGCAGAATTCAACAACATCATGTGGCCTGCAAAGGCTCCATAGCCCAACTCCACTCACCCAATCGGGACACCTTCTTTCAAGAAATGTGCTGGGGTGCAAGAGAAGCAGACCTCGCCCACGACTACTACACTGTCACCAGGTAAACACTGACAATTCTTTGTTCTGATTTTATTCCTGCTTCATGTACATTTTTCATGTTTCTTTAAATCCACCATACAGTTCCAGAGATGTGAGCCTGGGTGGGATTTACAGGATCCTCTGGGGCGTGTCTCTAGATTTCAGTACACTATTACCCTGCGAGCCAAACTGCTATTTAAAAGGTCATACAATTAGCACTAAATAAAAAAGCCTGTATCACTGGAACCAAATGGAGGTTTTAAAAAAATAATACTAGAAAGATGGAATACTCAGGGGAGCAATAGAAATAAAATAGAAACAAAATGAGATTTTTGAACCAGTGACAGGTCCTCTTTAAATCCTCTATACATTAGGAGGCAGTCAGCCCTGATATCCAAGGATGCATTGATAAATAACACCCATAGTCCACACTATTTTTATCCAACTATAATAATTACAGAGAATTTAAATGCAAATTAATACAGCTCACATTTTATTTAAGTACATCTCTTTTTCTGATTCTACTTCCCTCTTAATCATTGCATTCATGTACTTGAATGGTGTCATTGTGGCTTGTAATCACCACGCTATGGTAGAATACTTTCGTGCTGATTGATATTCTATGTGGTGTAGAATTTGTCAGAATTAGGAAGTTAGAAAAATTTGCAAGAACTAATTGGATTTTTTTGTAAAGGTTTGCAAAATAATTCTTTTAGAAGCCACTAAAACACCTTAGGCCGGGTTCACACCACGGTTTTTTTTGGATCCGGGGCTGTCTGGTGTGAACCGGACACCCCCGGATCCGATTCCGGCCCTATAGTAACCCTATGGGGCCGGAATACGCCAGATGAATATCTTTAGGCATCCGGTTTTTGGATGTCCGGAAGAATCCGGGGCAAATCGGATTTTTCTCCCGGACACAAAAATGCTGCTTGCACCATTTTTGTGTCCGGGGAGAAAAATCTCCCCAAATCGGATCCTCCCGGACCAGGGCAATCCGGTGCTCCCTAACATGGGAGCCTATGGGGCCGGATTGCCCTGGTCCGGGAGGATCTGGGAACCGGACACCTGCGGCTGCACCCCGCTGTTATTTCAGGACCGCATCTAGCTCCCCACGAGCCGTGGTCCTGAATCATCAACAGCGGCAGCCGGACCAGAGGGCATATTAGCCCTCCGATTCTGTGTGCTGATCCGGTCCGGGGCTGTCCGATTCTTCCCTGACAGCCCCAGATCGGATCTTGCCGTGGTGTGAAGCCAGCCTTAAACTATTAGTCCACACAATGAGTGTTTGGCGAGTTTTTTTACTTCATTTTTTACCTAATTACCTCATTAGGATCCAAAGGAGAGCAGACAAAAAGCATGTGCACAAGTGGAAAAATGAGAAATAAGAAATGCAAACATGGGTAACCTCCTGCAAGCCTAAAAAAAACAGAAAAAAGATGTAGGGAAGACAATTGAGAAATGCAAAGTGCAAATACAACACTGGCCTAAACCTAAGGGTGAAGGCACACTGTGCGTGGAACTCGCACGAGTGCAATGCGAGGGAAACTCGCATTTCACTCGGACCAGTGTTGCCCAGGGCACACTGGTGCGAGTCAGAAGCGAGTGCAGTCGCAGCATGCTGCGACTGCACGCGATTCTAACGTGCCTGCGGGCAATGCAAGCCTATGGGTGCGAGAAAATCTTGCACCCATACACCACACAGTGCGGGTTTGTAGCACCATGCTGGTCAAAGTTATAATGGATAGAATAGCTACATCAGGTTTAATAGTCTCCTCCTGTTACTTCCAGGGTCGCCTATTAAGCTAATTACATATTCACTGCACTGTCAAACAAACAGACAATCACAGGAGCTCACACTCTATGGGAGCCTCTGTGATTGGCTGTTATAATCAGACTGGATTTTCTCAATCTGGACAGTGATTCTGCTTGGTTGCCATACACATTAGTGTATGGCAATCAAACCTGGCGTTATAGGGTGTTAAATAAATAATTATTTAAAAATAAAAAACCTGTTTGGCTTCGCAGCATTTTTGAGTCTAGCCCGATGAAAGCAGGCAAACTGTGAGCTGCCACCCTCAGCTGTCTAATTTCCCCTTGGCTGGCAAAAAAATTGCGTGGGCTCCGCCCTATTTTCAATGCCAGCCAAGGGAAAACTAAGCAGATGAGGGCTGGTATTCTCAGCAGGGTGAGGGCCCATTGTTATAGGGCCCCCCCACTAAGGAATATCAGCCCGCAGCCGACCCTGAAAATGGCGCATTAATAAGAAGCGCCATTTCCAGATGCCTTACCGGGCTCTTCCAGTGGCCCTGGTGGCGGTGGCATGCTGGGTAATAATGGGGTTAATACCAGCTTTGTTTTATATGTGCTATATGTGCCACTCATACTGCAGCCGCGGTCACAGCAGAGTTAACTCCCTGCTTACCGCGCTGCAGTGATTGGTAAGCAGGGAGTTAAATCCTGCCGCTTATGAATGAGTCGGCTCATTCATAAGCCGCTGTGATATCGGCAATGCTTAGCGTTGCTTTAGTAACTGATAATTTGGTTACTATAGCAATGGGGCCAGCGGTGACGTCATCGCTTAATGCCCACAGCCTAAATGACTCATCACACAGCACAGTAGGAGACCCAGAAAAACTGGAAGAACCCACAAGAGTTCCAGATGAACCCGCTCATGTTCAAGAAGAACCACCCGTTGTAGCAGAACCAGAGGATCCTGCAATCTGTGAATCTGCCAGTCCTGTAGTAAGGCTGGTTTTCACACTACGATTTTGTGCCTGTCCGTGGGATCCGACTTTGAAGGGGGACCCCACGGACAGGCATGGATCCATACGGATCCCTGCAATCGGATGGCAAATAGCCTACACATTCAACACCTTCCACCCCAGACCTGAAGGGGAGCTCTACTTGCCGACTTCAGGCAAGGTCCCTTATAAAATCGTCCCTTATAAAATCCAGGCCTGGGGGAGGAGTTAGGCAGTGCAGTTCCAGGGAGGACTGTGAAGACGTCCTGGTGAGCGGTGCCGCACTAGGCCCGCTCCAGAGGAAAGCCTAGCCAGTGTAAGGAACCCTAGGGTGAGGGTCGGAGGCAAGGCGAGGAAGAGAGTGGGGCAGAGGAACCATACCGGTTCGCCCCAGTTACAGACAGAAGCAACCTGGATGCCGGAGTCTGAGTCTGCACAGGTCCAGTTAGCCGGGCAGAGAGTACCGGAGGACCAGGGAGACTTCAGGCTCCTGGCAGCACCTGTGCCACAGCAACTACACAGAGCCAGGTGCCCAGCAGAAGGTTCATCTCGCCTTCCATACAAGTGAGGAACACAGGAGAGGTCAGGGCTAGGATTCAGTTAGGCCAGACACGCAGTACAGAGGAGGCCTCACAACTCATCGGGTGTGGAAATCCTGAACTGTCACCCGACCACCCGGACTGCACCCTGGATATTATCTTGAACCGGCAACATCAGTAAAGGTAAAGAAACAACTCCAGTGTGTGTGTGTCCTTCATTGTAGCCTCTGATCCTGCCCTGCACATAGACTGTACCAGCATCTCTATCTGCAGAGCCGCCTCCCTGTGTATAAATTCCCTATTCATCATCCATCTCTGCCCCAGGGACTCTGCTCCACATACGGGGAGCATCACCATCTAGCTGCCCTATCCATCATCCCCGGAGGTCTGCAGCAGTGCCGGAGCCATCACCGGACACCGTAGGTGGTGTCACGAAGACTCTTTATTTTTATTTAACCCCTTTCTCAGCGACCACCAGGGCCACAGGCCCGGGCACAGGCCGTCCATGACATCCCACGTTTATTAACGCCTGGAACCGAGTACCCCACGGCCCTGGGGTGTATCAATAGCAAGTGAAGAAGAGTAGAGAAAGGAGAGTATAAATATTCCCACATGGCATGGGATAGGACAGAAACAAAATAAACCAGTGAAAACACCTGACTAACCACAAACCCAAGGTAAAAGAACCATCTTCATTTAGACAGAGACCGACAAGGCAGTGGTTGAGCAGGGAGGGAAACCAACTATGGTACAATAGGCCATCGGATTGAGTCCTGAGGCTGAGGAATGGCCGTTGTCTCCTCCAAATGTCTACTACTATCAACATCATCTAGGGCAGTGTTCCCAAACTCCTGTCATCATGGCCCTCTACAATTCATGCTTTCAGAATTTCCTTAGTAATGCACTGGTGATGCCTTGATAGTGATCCCATCACCTGTTCTATGATAAGGAAACCCTGAAAACATGACCTGTTAGGGCGTCATAAGGATTGGAGTTTAGGAAACACTGCTCTTGGGGCATCACATGGGAACTGCAGCCAATCAACTGCCAATGATTGGCTGCTTATAATTGTAAAGGCCCCCGTTACACAGCACAATGTCCCAGCGATCCGGCCAACGATGGGGGTCGCTGGGACATCCTTATGTGATCACTGGTGAGCTGTCAAATAGGCAGACTCACCAGTGATCAGGAGCAGCGAGAACGTTGGTATACAGAGTAAACAGCGGGTAACTAAGTGGAGCACTGCGCTTAGTTACCCACTCTTTACCCTCGTTACCATGCTGTGCGGCGCTGGGAGGACGTTGATCGTTGGTCTTCCGCTGTCACACACGCCGATGTTGGCCGCCGAGCGGGAGACCAACAATAAAAAAATGGTCCGGGTAATTCACCAACGACCAATGATGAACAAACTTATCGTTGATCGTTGGTACATGTCACACACAACAATGTTGTTTCAATGTCGCTGCAACATCACCAAACCGGTGACGTTGCAATGATATCGTTAACGATATTGTAGCGTGTAACGGGGCCTTAAGTCTTTCAGGTACTGATAGAGCAGAGCCCCATTCCAAATTTTGGTTCCAGTGGTAATTCTGATATTTTATGTAATATAATAAAAAAAACTTTTTAGGAAAAATGTGTGGTAAAAACCATGGTTTCAGTTTTTTAAGTATGCATTAGGAAGTCCTGTCCAGTGTGTTGCCTAACAAATGGTTGAAGAGGAAGTCTGGCCACAGGCTCAGGACTCCTGATGTGACTCAATACGCAGACTAGTTGGGGAAGCCTTATTCGAGTTAGTCACTGGTCATAGATAAACATCGAAAAAGTGTTTCCCATTGCAATAGCATGTTAGCGAATGTATTAAACTTCCTGAATGAATCACTTTTGGCCATCTTGCTTGCTAGGTAACATTGTTCCGGTGGTAGGTATTCCAATTTTGATAGACAAAAACAAGTTAGTATTTTTAAACAGTAACAGCATAGATAAAAATGGCGTGGTTCCATAGAAAGTTTTGTAATGCCAGTTTTACTTCCACATATTGAACTGACCACGAGTATCTATAGACCTACACAGAAAGTGTCAATTGGGCATCTGAGAAATCGAAACCCTGAAAAGTTTCAATTCTGAAAGACCAGAAGTTAGGAAGTAAGAATTGTCTAAAGAAATCCTCTAGTAACCTCATTCATGACTATGTTGTAACATATCGAGGCTAATTTCATAGAGCGTAAATAGGTATTTGTGGCTGTAGGTAAAGGTAGGTTAATCCAAACTAGGAATCCTATGAATAGCGGGTAAACAGGGAGAGGAGGCACTCTATCACAAGACTCTTCTAGTTGTAAGGCTAGGTTCATTTTAGTATTGTTTCTGTTGAAATCCCGAAAAAACTATATTTCTGCATGTCAAAAAAAATGTGGATACTGTGTGGATTAAGGACACACATTGGCTTCAATTAAAGGGACTCTGTCAGGTCATTTTTCAGTATGATAGTAATATTATCCTTGAATAGGGCCTGGGCAGACCTTTTAAAACATGCATAAATCATGACTGTACCCTCTGTAGTTTTCTTGCTATAAGCATCTTCACACCCCGCAGGCAGCTGGTTGCACTAGTCCAGTTTATTACTGTCAGTGCCGATAGTCAATCATGTGCAAATGTTATTTAAATATCTATGTCTATCAAAGCTGGTATTTTGTCCCTCCCCTCTGTGCTGAAGTCAGTCACTGAAAATCTTGTGCAAGTTGCTGCGGAGGGGGAAGGGGGAGGTATTTGTGCTATCATGTGTTCTGTCTGTGAGAGAATTCTATGTGTTTCTATGAACATTTGTTTTCCTGAATACATCTAATGTGTGTATCTACTGAGCACAAGTTACCTGCAGAGCAGGCAGTGATGTCACTACATGAATATTCATTCCCTAGGGAGTGGGCAGCAGAGAACTAAGTGATCACTCACTGTGATTGACACATGGAATAAATCTCTTTTTTTTGCAATTTACAGAGGATAGGGGCAACTATAAATACATAGTAATATTTTTTCAGTTATATAGCGCTATTAATTTCACAGCGCTTTACTTACATTTGCAACACTGTCCCCATTGGGACTCACAATCTAAGCATCCTATCAGTATGTCTTTGAAATGTGGGAGGATACCAGAGTGCCTGGAGGAAACCCATGCAAACTCCTTGCAGATGCTGTCCTGGGTGGGATTTGAACCCAGGATCCCAGCTCGTCAAGTCTGAAGTGCTTACCACTGAGCCACCGTGCATGAATATAAAGAGCTTAACCAGAGGAATTAGAAAATGATATCAGTTACATATGTCTCTTTGAGCTGACGGATTCCCTTTCAGTGAAAGATTCCATCGGGGCTATGTTGGGGTTCCTGTTGGAATCCGTTCATTTACAGAATGGGAAAAAAAGGCGATTGAAATTTCAGGTTTTTTTAATTTTTTTTTATCATTCAAATTTTTTTAATCCAGTGTATCTGCAAGATTTAAACCTGTGATTGCTTGATCAATACAATACACAGCAATATTTCCCCATTGTAGTGTATTAAAAGGGTAACAATCTCCTCCAAAGCCCTGCCTGCAACTCCTCTCCGTACAGCACCACCCCGCATGTGACGTCATATATCCGGAAGACCTCAGTGTTATGGTTGTGCTCTGTCTATCAGTAATGTAGTATTTTGGACTTTCCTACCTCTTTAAAAATAGAATGCTATTCTTAGTATTCATTAGTTTGACAAATTCCACACATGACATATGAGATTAACTGATAATTGTGTTTTTGCAGTGAACCTTGTATGTTACCTGAATGCTTTTCTCACTATTCACCAGGCAGCATTGTGTGTAGACTAAGCTACAGAATGATAATCAGCACCTCAAACATAATCTAATGAGAACCTGTCAAGTGGATAAATTCTACTAATGGGAACCTGTCAGGCAGTTTATACCCCCAGCTATCACACTCTATACCTGCAGCTTCATAGTCCTATTCTAATCATCCCTGTCTGAGCTCATAGTGTAATGTTAAAAAAAAACCATTTATGCACTTACATTTTCTTATGTAAATGAGGCAGTGACCACACCTTGGAGGACGTAGTCACTCTGGCAGTTTAGTAGTTAACATTTCAGCCGAATGTCAGACCTGCTGCATGACCTGTGTGATGTCACAACCATGTGGTTACAATTGGGGGAGCTAAGTCTTCATAGCACATAATGATTTTGCTTGCTTAGCTCCGCTCACTATGGTCACATGATCGGGGCATTACACAGGTCCTTTATACAGAGACGTTTTCAGTGAGTTAACTACAGGGTGGGCCATATATATGGATAATAAAATGGGAATGGATATCTGAATCATGTAGCAATTTCAGATATCCAGTGTCATTGAGGTTTCCATTGATGAAGAATGGCCCTACTATCTTTGTACCCCATATACCACACCATACCATCAATGTCTGTGTTCCCGCAGTCTTGGAGGGATCTATCCACTGTGGGTTAGTGTCAGACCAATAGCGCTGGTTTTGTTTGTTAACTTCACCATTAACAAAAACGTTTTCCTCATCCCTCATCTGAAGGCAATTGTCTATGCTGTGAAGATACGAGATGTGCAGCATCTGACACACCGGATACTGGAAGCCTGTGCAGCATTTCCTCTGCGGTGTTGCTATCAGTGTGTGATGAGCGGGAGAAGAGGGTTGTATTGACAATCCAACACAATGGGCAGCACTTTGAACACATTTTATAAGTGATCATAAACTTATAAATAACTCATGAAAGAATAAAGTTACGTTAAAACCAAGCACACCATTGTTTTTCTTATGAAATTCTCAATATGTTTGATGTGTCACATGACCTTCCTCCCATTGAAAAAAAATAAAGTTGGATCCAAAATGGCTGACTTCAAAATGGCCGCCATGGTCACCACCCATCTGTAAAAGTTTTCCCCCTCCCATATACTAATGTGCCACAAACAGGACATTGATATCACCAACCATTCCCATTTTATTTAGTTGCATCCATATAAATGGCTCACCCTGTATTAACCTGCCAGATAGACTACGTCCTCCAAGGTGTAGTCTGATTACCTCATCGACATAACAAAATGTAAGTGTATAAATGCATTTTTTCACCTTTAACCTTACACTATTAGCTCACACAGGGATGCTTAGAATAGTACTATGAAGCTACAGCTATGATAGCAGTGATAGCTGGGAGGGCATAAGCGGCCTGACAGGTTCCCTTTAACTTGCAGATATGTGGTTAATATTCAAGTTATTAATAATAATAATAATAATAATAATTTTATTTATATAGTGCCAACATATTCTGCAGCACTTTACAATTCAGAGGGGACATATACAGATAACCTGAGACAATACAGAGTAACAAAAAATTAGGAAACCAGGAGGAGTGAGGTCCCTAATCACATGCTACGATCTATGAGGATATAGGGGAGGCCCCAAAGGGAAATGGTAAAAAGTGCCGTCATATATGGTCCAACCATCAATTTAAT
The DNA here is from genome assembly GCA_033576535.1 of Allobates femoralis. NCBI lineage: Eukaryota > Metazoa > Chordata > Amphibia > Anura > Aromobatidae > Allobates > Allobates femoralis. Next base: position 29,494,691 of record JARQOC010000010.1, on the reverse strand, counting down.
GAATATGGGATTCATTTAATGCTTCATGACTCGATCACCAGCCAGGATCTGTACAAGTACAGAGAAAGTGCTATTAAGTGCATGGGGGCTGTAGATAAATGACTGCAAAGGCCAGATTTGGAAAAGGGAAGATAGGAATAATTAGACAAGTGAGATGATAGGCCAATCTAATGAGATGCGTTTTTAGGGACCACTTAAAACTGTGAGTATTGGGAATTAATTGAATTCTTCTTGGTGAACCATTCCAGAGAATTGGTGCAGCTTGTGAGAAGTCTTGGAGACGGGAGTGGGAGGTTCAGACTGTAGCTGATGTCAGTCTTAAGTCACTTGCAGAACGGAGGGCACGTGTAGGGCGATAGACAGAGATGAGGGAGGAGATGCAGGGTTTTGCAGAACTGTGGAGGGCTTTTTTGAGTAAGGCCCCATTGACACACTGCTTTTTTTGCTGCGTATTTTTAAGCACAAGCTCAACACAAACCAGAAGTGGGTGATGAAACATATAAGTGGAGCACTTGTTTCTATTAGACCTTTCCTCTGAGTGTGCCACTCCCGGTTTTAATTGTTCCACTCCTGGCTTTTTTTGAGGTTGTGCGTAAAAATACGCAGCAAAAAAAGCAGTGTGTGAATGGGGCCTAAGAGGATACTGTAGCGGATTGACAACCAGTGCAATGACTGGCACAGGATAGCGGCATTCGTGAAGTGATTGGAGAGGAATATGATCCTGGCGGATGCATTCAGGATGGAATGAAGAGGGGAGGATTTAGTAAGAGGGAGACCGATGAGTTGAGAATTGCAATAATCCAGACGAGCATGAATAAGGGCAACAGTTAGGCTTTGTGTCCACTAAGCTTTTGTGCTGTGTTTTCTGCACCAAAAACGCATAACCCACAGTTTTGCAATGAAAGTCAATTTGATTTTCCAAATGCTGTGCCCACCAGGTGCGTTTTTCTGTGGTGCCAAAAAAGCATGCGTTTTTAAAAGTCCCTGTCAATTATCTTGTGCTTTTTTTGGGCTGCCTTTTCCAGCAGCCACCATTCTAATGAGCTGAAAAACGCAGCTCTTACACAAATGCAGCAGAAAGCACAGTGCGCACATAGCCAAAAAGCAATTTGAAACTGCTGCGTTTTTGAGGCTGGGAAAAAGCAGCCCAAACAAATATGCACAGTGGGCACTTAAGCCTTAAAGTCAAGAGTAAGAAAAGGCCGAGAGAGGTGTCCTTGAGCCCAATAAAGTGGATCATAGAGAGGAGGAGCTGGTGATCCACAATATCGAATGCAGTGGAGTGATCCAGGAGAATCAGCAGGGAGTAGTGACCATTAAGGTACCTTCACACGCCACGATATGGCTTCCATATTGCTGGCGATTTGACGTGAGCGCGCACGTTTCAGGCACATGTGGAGCTGTCACACGTGGCGATCTCGCGTGCGATCTCTGGCGATCCTGCATTCTGGAAATTGCCTGCAGGAGACCGGAAGCGATCTTCCCTTTCCACATCGCCACGTCACACGCCACAACCACATCAGCGATGTGGGCATAGAGTTTGACCATGGTGAGGAGACAGGCGTGCCAGAGAGTGTTACAACCGCGCCCCTACCACTCCGATTGGCCTACACCACTGCATTACCACCAAGCGCCGCAGACGAGGCACGGAAAACAGCATGCTCAGGCATGCCTATGGGATTGATTCCAGAATGTCTGAGCTCGCTTTCTACACCGCTGTCACCCTGTCACACGCCACGGTGCGCTGAAATCACCTGATGGATATTGCCTGATTTCACTGCAGTGCAGGGCACTCAGGCGACGCTCCACCTCTGATTTCTCGCTGTAGAATCGCCCAGTCACACTCCACTATGCACATGTGATGTGGTTTCCACATGGCCGAATTCGGGAATTGCCAACGATCTCGCTGGCGATATCGTGGCGTGTGACGGTACCTTTAGATTTAGCTGTTAGTAGATCATTAGAGACTTTAGTGAGGGCAGATTCAGTAGAGTGTAAGGAGCGGAAACCGGATTGTAGAGGGTCAAGAAGAAAATTTGCTGAGAGATAGCAAAGCAGACAAGAGTGGACCAAGCGTTCCAGGGGTTTTGAGATGAAGGGGAGATTAGAGACAGGTTGGTAGTTAGCAGCAGAGTTCCGGTTAAGGGATTTTTTTTAGTGGGTGTATGCTGGCGTATTTGATGGAGGAGAGGAAAACACCGGATGAGAGGGAAGATTAACTATTTTAGTTTTGTGAGAGGTGACAGCTGGGGAAAGGTATGGGAGGAGATTGAGGGGATAGGGTCACTGATGCAGGCAGCAGGGCGGGAAGATGCAAAGAGTCGGGTACTTCTTCCTCTGTGACTGGATCAAGAACCGAAAGTGAGTTGGTTGAAGTGCAGGAGGGAGGAGAAAGCATGATGTCCTGAGGCTGTAAGGAAATATCCTGTCATGTGGTCAACTTTCTCTTTAAAATAGTTGGCCAGATTGTCAGAGCTGAGGCTGGTTGTAGGGGCCTCTACTCTTGGACCAAGGAGGGAGTGTAACGTGTCAAAGAGTCGTTTAAGACTGTTGGCTAGTGATGTGATAAGGGTGTTGCAGTAAGCTTGTTTGGAGAGGTGAAGGACGGTA